>OZ022401.1:12059991-12703475 GCA_963989295.1 Ametastegia equiseti
ATTACCAGTCGATGGCCACACGCAAACGCAGCTACCGTCGGCTCGGAATTAAATTACTGATACCACGAGGGTGGCGACATGAGGGGATGAGAGAATAAAGTTAACCACAGTGCTCTGCAAGTATTATATATATAATATGTACATACACACACATATCCACTCACACACACGAGCACAACCCTTCCTCAAGGGGGTCTTATACAGATACTGAAAGTTTTGTAATTTCTTCATTGTTGACCATTTTTTGGAATTTCATGTTAGTGTTACTAGAAACAAAGAAAATTTTACTTCAAGAATGAAGATTGATTTGGAAATGCAGGAATTATCCAGCGTTAAATACTAAAAACTGAGATTATAAATTCAAAAAGTTTCTTAATGCGTCGTATTGATGTTTGCAAGACATTCATGTTCTAGTTCTTTGAAAACGAATAAAAATTCATAGTTTTGTCAATTTTGGTGAACATTTTTTAACACAAAATTGATTACTAACTGTTTTTCATGTTTTTCAATTCGCTCTGTGAAGTTTTTCATATAAGTGTTCCGAATAATACTCGTCAAAAATGCGAATGTCCTGCGAACATCACTGCTTTGGAACTTCTTGACTTTCTTGGTTTTTTACACACGTACTATAAGTAACGCTAAATAATTCCTGAATTTCTGATTCAATTTTCACTCTTGCGGAGTGAAATTTTCTCACTTTCTAATAACCTCAACATGGCATTTTAAAAAACCCAAAAAAGTTTCAATAATCAAAAAAGGATGACAAAATTTTCAGTATCTGTATAGGACCCACTTAAGCTTGCGGTACGATATCAAGTCAAGCTTCGCTGTTTTAACCTAACGAAGTATATGAACAATTTCGTTTGACCTCCATTTCCAAAGTGGAAGTGAAGCTAAAATTACAGTCTTTATTTCCTGCGAACGAGTAGATATACAGGAAAAGAAATTCCAAAATCTATATTTTCGATTCCTGAGAAATAGCAAATAATTTTGTACTTTTCTATCCAGAAATAAAAGTCCGTTGATAGATATTGGCTTTTCGTAGCTCGACTATATATCTACCTATCTCGTTGCAATCCTCAACTATGAAAGTAGCAGTAACGTATGCATACTGGGTCTAAAAGGGATCTAAATACTTCTCGGGACTGTCAGAGCGTAAAATTTGTGTGACTACGAAATCCTTAACGTGTATCCGGCCCAAGCCATGGCCATGGCCCGGGTAGTAGGAGTAGAACTAGGAAGAGAACCATTGTGGGCTCATGGTTGGTAATATGTGCATACGTAGGTGAACATATACTTGTATATATATATATATATATATATATATATATTCAGGTTCCGGGTAGAATTTAGTAGCAGCAAGTAACCGGGACACCTAAAACCCGTTGCCTCGTCGTTTCTCTGAAATTATACTATCCCACCCCGTATATATATATATATATATACAACATCGAGAAATACACATACGTGGAGTGTTTATATTTATATGAATGGCATGTAGCGAATGTCTGTAAGAATGTTACTTCCCATGCTTTTAGCCCCAAGTTACGAGGCATCGGGGTCAAACCCCCCCCTTCTTCTCAGCGATATCGTGTCACGCGAGAATTCGATCTGTAAGTTTAGCTATTTCAGCTGTAACTTGCCTGTTCTTCTACGTTATCCATCTATATTCACGTCTTCTCTGGCTTTTCTATGAGGTTGAGCCATTCCCGTCACATTGTTTTCCCCTGAATTATATACCCCCAGACAAACCCCAGGATTCAAACGTGAAATTGGGCGGAAGGAAAGGAAAGGATCGCGTGCTCAATCGCATTATAGGGCATTGAATTTCCTTTTTCTGTCGTATTCGCAGTTAGAAAATGAAAATATAACTAGAAAAGTCGAAATTAAATCAGTGATCAGTCGGAAGCAGAAGGCAGTTGAAATTTTTACGATACCACGCTTCGAACTTGAAAATTTCAATTTATCTTCAATCCTCTTTGAAGAAGAACCGAGTAAGAAACAAATTTCTCGCTCCTTAGTTACTTTGTTCTTTTTCCGATTCTGGACCCTCTTCCGGTTATTTTTTTCAAAATTGCCGTAAGGAGATTGGCGAATTTAAATTGTCATTTGATTCAGAAAACAAGACTTTTTGTCATCAACGGATGCAAAAGAAACAGACGAAGTAAAAAAGCTCCAAGATCCTTTATTTGACTGGCATACGATCTTTCGCTTTTCCTATCAAAAATTTTCGATTTTTAATCTAAAATACATGAATTTTTACCATAAAGCGATAAAAAAAGTAAAAGAGTAAAACAAAAAATAAGGAAAATTAACCGCCATTCTGCGAATGAAATTGCTTTCCTAACGTTCACACGCAGTTCCTTTCAACATTTTCTGTATAGAGATAAATGTAGCTGAGGTTTGAAGAAGAATTGAACCTAATCAGGCGCGTAAGGGTTGATTTTATTGATGTATTTTTTACGCATTAAGATCCTGCGAATCGGAGATCGATCTGGCTAAACTATCGAATGTAAAAATGTTTAAAAGTTGAAAATCGCAGCTCCGTAGGGGTGGCTAAGGGCAAAGGAACGTAAAATCCTGAAAGTGGAGGAACGCGGATGTATAGTATACCTATATATGTATATATCTTTAGACATATCAGGGGTAGTTTCTTTGGGGAAGAAAATCGAGCTGGTATAAGGTATGTATATGGGGTAGGTACGTAGGTACCCTATATATATATATATATATATATATATATATATATATACATACATACATAGATCCCTGTATATTTTCCGGCGGAAAGACGTATAGAGACGTCGCGACGCGACGTTATAAGGGAATCGCGGCGACTCAGGGACTGGAAAGTTTGTCAACCGGTAGATATTTCTAACCTCATCCTTTTTCCCAACCCTACCTCATACCTTAAAAACAAGATCTTAAAGGAAATCGAAGAAACGTACTGAGAGCGAAACATATAAACTTTCAAGACGATTCTTCAACCCCCTATGTTCTTTCAGCAAAGCTGTTCGCACCAGAGACCCATGTCTTCATTTTCTTTTCAATCTTTCAACGCCTAGTATATGAAAAAAACATCCAACTTCCTACTGATTGAAGTCGGTTACATTTCGTTGAAAAAAAAAAAACCAAATGAAGAAGAAGAAAAAGCGAGGAAAATTAGGAAGATGATGAAACTGAAAACTGTCAGCACGGTTAGCTTTCACTCCGATTAGGATTTCTTTGAAAATTCATTGGCAAAAAAAAAAAATCCCTCTCAAAAAAAAAAAAGCAAACGAGAAGAAAGGAGTAGCGAAAATATCGACTGTGGCAACGTTTGAACTACGATGCAGTGGCTACTGTAAAAGAAAAAAAATCAAGCTTTTTTCTTGCCTGTTCGATGGCAGAGGTGGTAATTGGTGAGTTTTGCGAAGCTCGAGGCAATGCGATAGTCGTAACCGCCAAGAGTAAGGCAATAAACCATATCTAATTGTCCGGGATGCAGCAGCGTCTGCCGAGGAAAGTTTAATATCACACATCTTTAGGTTCTAAAGACTTTCGGAAACTCATGGTGCTAGTGGAAGTTGGCTTGTTAGCTGAAAGTACGAGCCCAACAGCTTGTGATATTAACTTGCTCATTGATTTGTGCCAATGGATTCGATGCAACGTGAGATTGTGTATAATTGGGTTGAAACCGCAGCTATATTGCCTAATGGACTCCGACAGAATTACGAGACTGATCATAATGCATAAGATCGAAGGTTTTTGCGGAATCGCAAAAGTTCCGAACGGTCGAAATTTCATTCCTCGAACCTAACTGAGGCTCCTTAATCCACAAAAACAAAAAAAAAATAAAAAAACTCGTTATTTTCTGGCTCTTAACGTGAAATATTTCTTTTTCATTTCACACCGAAGACATGGAAATTCATTCAAGAATATTGAAATAGAATAATTCATGGTCAGCAGAATGTTCTGTATGTTCTACGGTAGATACCTTTTCGATTTCACACTTCAATCTTGTTCATTTCGACTTATTCATGCTTGAGTATAATTTTTCAAGCGAAGTTGGAAATGAGACAAATTCATACTTGTTTTGTCATTTTGTATAATTGATCTGATTCTCTCGTTCCTCGACTTTTTTTCCGTGCATTCGTTGACACCGACACATTTTAATCACGAAGTTATGTCACTTGATCCGGAAATATTGTATCAACAATGTCGTTCAAAAAATGGAATGGGATTGAAGTTCCAAATTCGAAAAGCTCCAAATTTATTTGAGACGTGATTCTGAGTTTCTACAAACGTAAGAGTTCAGAACTTGCAGATTTCAAAAGGTGGAAATGCGGATAGCTCAAAGATCCGAAAGTTAAAAACTCAGAAATGTCAAAAATCCGAAAATTTGAGGGAAGCTCATGACAAAGCTGTCAAATAAGGAAATTCCGAGATTCGGAGTTTTGGCCTTCCGGATCTTTAGCTTTCGGAATGTCGAACATCTGGAGTTTTTCCATTCGAAATTTTTCAAATTGGCTATGTAGACTTTTAGGGAAATAGTCTTTCTGAAAACCGAGTCACTAGTAGGTAAATTCAGAATTTTTGATCTTTCGCAGCTTTCGAAATTCCGAATTTCAATCCCTCCCCTTTTTTCTATCCTCCTGTGGTAATTGTGTAACTAATGGGGTGTAACGGTTCGTTTCAGTTCCCGTTGACCCGGCGCTCAGCATCTCGAGGTTGCCAGGGTTCGTCCCCGAGGACTCGTCCTTCGCTTTGAGCATCCTTGAAACCCGAGGCTCCCAACTGGCCGAACAACTCCGGCATCAACCGCCATTAGGTCAAAGTCTTGTTTCCGTTGGGTCCTCCGTATGTCGCATTTGTCACACTAACACGGCTCGTGAACGACTCATATCACCATGTAGGTAAGGTAAATCGGGCACCAAATTCACCGACAAATTGCCCTTTCATGATTTCGTCCTCGCCTATTCTTATAGCTTCTCATCCAGAAAAGCATTTTGTCAAAAGATAATCCTACCGGAAGTTGTAGAATCCTATAGTCCTCTTCAAATATCTGACCTTATCTCGCCCAAAATTCTATCCATCTCTCGATCATGATTTTCGCAAGTACTCCAGGTTTCAAGAAGGTGTTCAGAAGATGTTGAGTGTCTTATAGCATTGGATTTGATATTGGATGCCTAGTTGTCTGAGAGCTTTCAAGATGTACTTGAAATTCTGTCTTTGAATTGAGAAAATATCGATTTCTGATAGTTTTACCGAAGCTATGAATCTAATCTCGAATCCAATGCTAAAAAAACTTATTCTTGGTCTTCTAAACATTATCAGAAAACGCAGATGTCTTGCAAACGTGATCGAGATCCAAAAAGAATTTTTAAGATCCGACCATTTCCTTTTCAAAAACGGGGTGTATTAGAAAATCGAAATAATTATTACGTGACTAATCTCGGCTGCAAATTCGTCGAAACAGAAACTCTGAGTTCCTCCGGTACTTCATAATTAATGAATGGAAAAAAATGCTCAATTTTTGGTACTACAGGGTTGAGATGGTTCTCAATGCCGGTGTCTGTCTTGATCTGTCCAATATTATCGACCGGTGTAATCAGTTTGAAGAGCATTCAGCCATTAGCACTAACGACACTGAGAGAGAAAGACTGAGGAAGATCCGCTCGAGCAACTAAGTGGCACTTTGTCAGTCAGTCAGAAGCAAAAAAAAAAATCCTAGATTGTCTATTGGGGGGTTGTCAAGGGGTTTTAATTGCCGAATGAGAGTGTCTGCCTGGTTTCACGATGAACCCCCCCACAAAAGAAAAAAAAAATAATAATAGGGGAAAAATGTCTTTGATGGATATCTAAATAGCTAGATACGTTTTTCATAGTCTTTTTCTTTCTTTGTGATTTTTTGTTTATTTATTTTTTTTTCAATTTTTGTTTTTTCTAATTTTGATTTTGACATCGTTGTTGACTGGAATACTTTGTCACCTGTAACCCGATAGCGTCCAAGGTTTGTTGTTCAGAAAACAGAAGGATGCGTCCTGAAGGCGTACAGGCGACAAACCACTGGGGAATTACACGAGAAACTCTGGAGGCTAACCAGATTAAGAACCACAAATCTTCCTCGGTTCTCCCGCAGCTTCCAGCATGACTAACACCAAGACTGGGCCGGGTTGGGCCGACTTCCAACCGCTAACACTACTATTTTAATCTCAACTTGTTATGCACATAGCCTTGACTAAACGAGAAGCTCTCAAAGTTTCGGGACGTACGAATGCAAATTTCTCTGACAAAACTTGTTTCTTAGAACGAAATTACAATACTCAACCACTTCTATATATATATATATATATGTATGTATATCTTTATGTATACGTACCTATATTATACCCTCTGCTACTGCAAGTCCTAATTAGATTTTCACTATTTTCTACAAAGCCGTATAGTATACGAGCTCGGTCAAGCTTGACTAAACGAAACCAGCCCATCGCTTGCGTTGCTTAAAATAACTTACAAATTCTATTCTATGTAACCTAGATTAAAAATTTTTGTATAATTTTAATGAAAATTATATATAAATTTACTCCTACAGATGCAAGGGGACTTTGGCTTTCGTTCATTTATCTTGTTTGGAAAAATGGCTGAACCAGTCCTGCAGAAGTTATTGCGAGTTGTGTCGTTATCGTTTCAACGCCGTGGAAACGCCACGTTATAGATGGTCAGTTTTCCCCTATTTTTTTGTTTTTCTTTTTTCTTCTTCTTTTTCTTCTTCTACTCTTTATACTTCTTTCCTTCGCAGTGATAACCTTAAGCTTTACGAATCAAAGATGGCGTCTGACGTAGCAATATATATATATATATATATAGGAAGATCCCAACAAGCCCCCGGCACCTTCATCCCTATATATATACAACTACCAATAAATAAAAGTCTAGGCTCTACCGATTTGTTTTATCGGTAGGGAATTGCCGCGAAAGTGGTTCCCTCAATCTCTCGATTCTAGTTTCGCGAATTTGTTTGTCCGTCGCGCTTTTACTTCCTTTCTATGTACATACATACATACATACAGTACAAGTTTGCCTTTCATTCTAGCGTAATATATATATGGTATATACATAGCAAAGCAAAGAAAAGGAAAGTAAAGCTTTGAGAATAGTTTTTTTTTTTTTTCGTCTTTTTCTTCTTCTTCTTTTTGTTTTATTTTTTATTCATTTTTTGGTCTAACTGCTGTGTAAGGAATTGTCGAGAGAAGAATTTAGCCCAGTAAACTCTTGAGCTAACAATAAGCTAGGAGCCAAGACTAACGTGATTCTAAAAAGCTAAGCCAGCAGTTGAAAAGCTGTTTTGTTATCTCTCTCTCTCTCTCTCTCTCTCTCTCTCTCTCTTTCTTTCTACCTATCAGGTATCGCGAAGTATTATATATATATATATATTCAAATAGGTTTATTATGCAGTGAGAGAAGACGCGATTGCAGTACTAGGAGATTAGCAAAGACTATACGAACTCTCTCTCTCTCTTTCTCTCTTCTTTTCTCTTTCTCTTTTTCTCTGCAGCAGGTAGGCTTTTTGTACCATAATACTAATTGCTAATTAGTCGCTAATGAATCTAATTCAAATGTTGTTTCGCAGGCCGGAAGCTCTCAGAATTTGGGTCAGCCATCCTAGAAATCGTAGACACATGCAGTCGGATCTTTTGATCTTGACTCTTCTCACTGTCGTCACTGTCGGTCTTCTCGCCGTCTGTCTCTTGGGTAAGTTTTTTTTTTTCTTTATTTTCAGTTTCATTTTTTTTTTTTTTTTTTTCGGCTATTGATCATTTGAAAGAAAATTTAATAAAAAATTTAAAAAAATCATTGGTCTGACAATATTTCATGATTCTGTTTCAAATATATCGACAGAGCTTTTAAATTCTTTGAGTTATTGCATCAAATCACGGTTACTTCGAAAAAAAACATCAGGACTATTGAGTTGATAAATTTCTGGTGTCAATTTTTGATTCGCCAGCCAAATTACAGATGAAAAAAAAAGAAAAAAAGAAAATTTGAAAGAAAGACGGGAGAGGATGAAATAAATCAGCAAACGGGAATTTCGTCAGTTATAATTGCGAGTCTGACGGAAAATTTTGTGTAAGCTCTTTTAATCCAAGGGGGAGTTTCGAGTTAGCAGAAATTTCCTGTTTATATATATATATATAGATATAGGTATATACATATTATATATACGTGGAAGCTGCGTTGCAGTAAATCCTCTTGGAAGAACAAATTGGCAACTCGATGTCGCCGCTAATCGATATGCTAATAATAATCAGCATATACTTGCATTTAGCTAAAAACGCCGGTAAATCAACCCCTAGATTTTACCCCCCCCCCCCCCCCCCCCCCTCTGCGATCTTCCAGCTGCCGATGAATTATAAAACTAATTTATTAGCTCGTTTCTCAAACGCAATTCCAGTTTAGACTTTGGTGTCGATTAGTGGCCAGAGTTTAGATCAGATCACGACTCTAAAAATCGAATTTCATTATTCCGGCAAATTTGTGCATTGGCATTTGTACGAATGTATATTTGGGGTATTCCAACTCAACTCGACAGCCCACAGACATAAACTTTTTAAAAATAAATAATTTTTTTCTTATTCGAAAACTACAAATCAAAGAAACGTACCCTCTGTTTCTTGGTTTATCGATAAGTCACACCGTTTAAACAGGGATTTTTTTTTATTTTTTTTAATTTTAATTACTTAATTTGAGCTCCGATAACTTGAAACTTTATAGGTACTTGTCTCGAAAAACTTAGAGTAAAAAATTTCTTAGTATTTCAGTGTTCTCGTTGGATTTCTTTCCGGGAATCTGTACCACTAGAAACTCGTTAGAAAGAATAATAGGTTTTTTTTTAGAAGCGCGCCGTCATCGATTATTACGAAAAAAAAAAAATGTCCGAAATTCTTTAGAGATCGACAAAGATGTTAAAACCTTGGCGATGATGAGGACTCATGGGAGGTAAAAGGGCAATCATGAAATTGTAAAAATAGTCTGAAATAATAATACTAAAAATAATAAACTAAACATTTTTTCATTCCCTTATATGTACCTACAAAACGTTTAGAAATCGTACAGGGTATGTATATTAAGTAAATTGAGTAAAAGAGGGACCTCAATTCGTGGATAATCATGTGGAAATAAATGTCTGTTACAGGTATGCGCTACTTTGTTATCGAGGGTAAGAAAATTGGAATTTCAAGGATTTGGACAAGGGGTGCAATTTCGTTTTTCCTCACAATTGTTGTCTTGGGTTACGTGACCACCGTGTATCTCTTGATCAAGGTATGATATGTTCCTTTCCTACCTTATCGCTTTTCCTATTCTCAAAACGTCTCGTTGTCTCCATTCGCGATTTCGCGGTTCCCCAAATCTTTCCCTTAAAATATACGAAAAGAAAGAAAAGAAAAAAAAAATCATATAAAATAAAGTCCCACGTGTAGAAACGGTAATCTTTCTTTTGACGAGGGTCCCTCGTTCGTCCTTTGGACACTGACACTCAGACTTCGATTCTGACTCTGACGTTTCGATGGGATAACTGATCCCGATGAAACCAGAGACGAATTCCGGAGGATTTTTTTCGTCTACTCGAATTATATCCTGCCACAGATGGTTGTGAGATAGAAATAAAAAGAGTTACAATGAAAGAAAAAAAAAAAAAAAAAAAATGAAAAAAAAAAAAAAAATGAAAAATCGTAAAGGTGGATGATTTGAAACGTCATCCGTGAAATTAATCGATCTATCGAACCTGAAACTATTCCGTGCAGTGTATTAGGAAGCTCTGAGGAACCAATCATGTTTTACGATCCCCAAACCTGTCCCGGGTAGACAATTTTGAACAAGTTTTACGCCCGTGTTACCTATAACCTACACGACGAAAGAATCGGGAGTTACTCAAGAGTAGAGTAGATATATTCTGAGGAAATAGCTAACCGCATATGCTCCAGACGGGTCGTGACAGTTTTTGTGGACGTTGAAAGACCCCGAAACGACATGGGGCGGAGAGAATGGATGTAGAAAGGTTTAATGCCTCTCTGACGTGACAGTCTCAAAGAATTCTCAGAGAATTGAGTGCTTCGGGTTCGCTCTTTTCCTTATACTTACAACTACGGGAAGAAACTCTTAAAAGATGCCATACACGGTATCTCACCTCCGGATTCCGAGATACGAAATTTCATCAAAAATCTATTTATTTCTTCGCACCAAAATTCACTTCACGTTGTTAGACGTCACCGATTCCGATTTCTTTGGGTAAAAAATTGTTGGAAATATGAGCAGTCCTGAATTCGTTAAATGAAAAGAAATTTGGAAATTATTGGCCGAGTCATTCGCATTGGGATGTTTAATTTTTGGAAAATTTACCATATTTTCTGTGACAATTTCTTCAATTCAATTTTTCCCTCGGTCTTGAAATAAACAGTTGGACTATTAAATTCATAACGCTCATATTTTTGAATGAGACAATCACAAAGTTGGAAAATAAACTTTGGTACGTAAATGATGAGTGATTTTTTACCATGTTTCATTTATTTCTGAATTGATAACAAAAAGTAGCTCAAGTTACTTCGAGTGTTGAAAATACCTGGTTAGTTCATCGAACGTTTGAAAGAAAAATAAAGATAATGGAAATGAAAATAAAAGGTAAACGGTAGATTGTGAGAGACTCTGACTTTCGCCTGATATATAAAAGTTAGTTTATTGAAAGAATTCCCAAGAGACACATACCTATATATATACCGTTGGTTCAAAAACACCGCAACGGGGGTAATTTCTTGGCGGGTAGATAAATCATCGGAAACAGTTGCCAATTAATTTCGAGTCACCGGAAGTGATTGATGGAATAACTTTTACGAACTGTGTTCACCTGTTGTCGATCGAATGAATTATACCCCTACCCTTACTTACTTACCAAGAGACGAGATGCGAGTTCGTTCAAAAAAAAAAAAAAAAATAATTATTTATTTCTTCATCAATTATTGTACGAGTAATATTTATCTTTCAATTATTTTCAGGACCAAATGTCACCCTGGTATCGTTGGTGGAAAAATACCGTTAATGTAAGATTGTTGATGGACCATCAAGAAACCTGCAGACGTTTATCAATCGAATCTCTTCACGATCGTGGAACCGAGACGACACCTTCGTCACGTGCTACTGAAGACAAAATGGGTGACTCTGACGAGACTGGAATATGACATTTAAAGGACCCCCAAAAAGTAGCTGGCTTTGGCCATTTACCAACCCACACGCCGAACGCCAGGAAAAGAAGAGAAAAAAAAAAAAAAAAAAAAGGGGGATAAAAAAGTAAAACCGAAAACCCTATATCAGTCTTCTTACTTCGTCTGTACATATGTCTGTATAATATATTATGATGATCAGTTTCCCATTGGCAAAAAGCTGGGGAGTCGTTTGAATCTTATTTTGAACTTCTCAACTGTTTTTATATTGATCCTGATTTTTTTTTCTTTTATGTATATATATATAAGAGGGTGAAAAAAAGGGCACGATTATTTTTCTTTTTTTTTTTCTTCTTCCTTTTGAGGGAATTATATGTGCATAACGGGGTACGTCGAGCTGTGCTAATTGAATTAATTCAATGGTAATCCAGGGTTATACCTGCGGAGCAGCCTTTCTTCTTTACACCAAGGAATTCCACTCCCTCCCTTAGTTGGCTCTGATGCCGCATTTCGCTCATTGACCATTCAACCATCATTGGGGGCCCCCCCTTACTATCCGTTAACGAATGCAAATAGATGGGGAAAAAATAACTTTGAATATTCAAGAAAATTTTGGCTCGCGATCGTTAAATTATATTCCACACTGCCTTAGCAATCACCTTCTTCGTTTTCGTCTTCGCACCCTCGCAAAGAAATGAAAGAATAATATTGCACCGTAAACTCTGAGGGTAATATCTTGAAATTACTCACAGGATATATATACTGAAGCTAGGTGATCGTGACGTGGATACGATAGCTGACAATTAAAATTAATAAATTCTGAATTCATCAGATAGTCAAAATTGTTGATCCATAGCTCGTTACTGACTCTTTAATTGATTATTTAATTAAAACTATCGCAGGAAGAGATTTCGAGTAAGGAAAGTTTCAGGAATATTCCAAAATTATTCATTTTTCATTTTTGAATTGATTTTACAAAAATCGAACACCGTTTTGGCAAAGAAATCGATACTTTGCACTTTTCATCCGATTCCACCATTTGAAGAAAATTTTTTTTATTCAATTTGAAACCGGAAATGAAGAAGAATTCACTTCCTCTTCCGGGAGTTAATGCGCCGAGTTTTTGGTGGGCAATTAATTGACAAAACAAGGCGTACGATGGTAGGTACTACCAACAAGGGGTAGGTAATCCGAGTCCGAGAGAAATGCATGATCGTCAGAAAGCTAGGCCGAGACCGTTCCCAGGGTGAATGTTTAATAGGGATGAATTACGTTGATAATTAAACCAGGCTAGTTGAGAAACTTTAAATTATATTCAACAAGACATAGCCATACTGGTCAGGCAGGCTCGTAGATGCGCAGTGGAGAAGAGAAATAATTAGAATTTCAATATTCATACTAGAGGTTGTGTGGAATTTCTGGTCATTAAACTGCAGTTACTATATAAACCGGAAAAGGGGGGGGGGGGGGGGGGGGGGTGGGGGGGGGGGGGGGGGGGGGGGGGAGGGCCGGCATAGAGCCAATTTTCTCTATTTTTCTATTTTATTTTCTCTCTGGGTGGTAAAACCACCATTGATTTTCATCCCCCGGTATTCAATTACATTATATAGTTTACCCGACTAGAAACTAATAACAATAATTTTTTTTTCAAGTATTGGGATTGAATCGTCAGAGGTTAAAATTCACCGGTTAAAAACTAAATAACGATTCGTCGTCTTACAGACGAAGAGCTTTCGGGTACATTATCACCCCTCGTACTTTCATGATTCAGGATTCGCGTGCTTTGGTGCTTTCCGAGGAGGTGAAACTTGCCCTCTGCTGCAAGCTCAATGCCTCGCGTCGGGAGCACATTCAGTAAGGGTTGGTGTCACCTGAGTCTCCTCTTCAGTATTTCTCCCTTTACTTTCACCCTCTGGTACTTCCTTCCTCCCCCCCCCCCCCCCCCCCCCACAGCAAAGTAGTAACTACTTCGTTACAGAGAACCGTGTCATTTCAAATCAGGAAGGGGATAGGTTAGAGTCTTGGGTTGAATTCGAGCTTAAGAAATAAGAAACGAGGTCTCTGCAGTTGTTAAAAGTTTATCGGGATTTCTGATTTACTTTATACCAGTTACTGCAGTACCTACCTGAAGCTTTTTCTTATATGTTTACCCCCTTACGTCCATCTCGCTTCAGACTCGACCCCCCTTTCCTCAATGACTCACCCCCTCAAACTTGGTCTGCAATTCTATAACCCCCCCCTGGCCATTATTATCGTATCGGATATAAATTTACCCAGTTACTATATTCAATGAGTAACGAATAGTAACTTATAGGAAATGTAGTTTTACTCGTGTTCTTCGATACGTTGAAAAGAAAACTTTCATCTAATGATCCTCCGCAATACATTTGTCTAATGGCATCCGGGGTTGGCGCTGGCGGGTTAAATATGACAAAGGGCACATGATTTTTCTTATTTTTTGTTGTTGTTTTCTTTTTGTTTGTTTTTGTAACACGTACGGATGCGAAACTATCATGAGAAAATCGCGTTTACTGGCAGATGTTCCGTGCATTTAGATTGTCCGTTTGAGGTGGGATTGAATTTCTGAATTACAAAGCTGCGAAAGATGAAAATTTCGAATTTTTATAACATCGACTCAGAGTTTTTGGAAAGATTATTGCCCCGAAAGTCCACGTAGTCAATTTGAAAAACTTTGAATGGAAAAATACCGTAGGTTAAAAATTCCGAAAGCTAAAGATCTGAAAGACCAAAACTCCGAATCTCGGAATTTGCGAAATGCAATATCGTTTATTTCACAGATTTTTCATAAGCTTTCCTTAAATTTGCGGATTTTTTTGACTTTTTGAGTTTTTACCTTTCGGATCTATGAGCTGTCAGCACATTTCGACTTTTCGGAATTTCCAACTTCTGAATTCTAACGTTTCTAGAAATTCAGAATCGCGTAATAAAAGAATTCGAAATTTTTACTGTTCGGAACTTTTGGGATTCGGAATTCCAATCCTGCCCCATTCATTTCAACTTGTCTATAGCCTAAGTGAAGCTATAAGGGTAGTTACGGATTTTACATTCTTTTCAAAATTTCGATGACTTCCTAACGACATAAGAGCGTATGAGTTTTTCATTGTTGTGTTTTTTTTCACTCTCCTTTGGATCATCCGCTGACATTGACATCAGAAATATTTTGATTTGCAAAAAGTGATATTTTCTTCGCAATGCAATTAGTGGTTTTAGTTCAGACGGTCACGTCTTCCAAGACTATATTATATTCTTAAAATTAATTTTCGAAAATGGTGTAAGGATCAGCGTTAATAGCTGGTTCTCAACGTCAAGATCAGTGTCTAGTGATCGGTGTGACGTTTCAAAGGGTGTTTTCGGTGATGGAGTAAATGGATAGAACTCCGTTAATTAATACAGCAGTTTGGTATAACGATGGACTGATTTCAATATAACGAGAAAACGGTAGGTATAGGAGTAATCCTTTCCGGATTTGATAATGGCCCTTTGTGATAGATGGGGGATTAATTTCTCTGAACATCCCTTGAAATTTCTCTACCAATAGAACCTGAGTCAAGAGCCAAGAGCCAAGCGCCATGATCCAGGATCTAGGATCCAGTACGATCCCTACTGAGAGTCACAGGAGCGAAGAGCCTAGAGTAGAAAATCGTAGGCGGGCGTATCACCTGACGCGTGAAAAATTAAACTAAACCGACGTTTAGCCTAGACATAATGGACGGCTAGATGTATATATATATTGTATATATACATATATATATATGTATGTAACTATGTACACATAGTGGAAAACATACCTTCCACGTACCTACTCTTCCTGCAGGTACACCCATGTGTCTATTTGAGTATTTCTAGGTGCATATGTGTTTGTGTGTGCCAAATATAGGAATACATGAATGTATATATGTATGTACATGGACGTATGTGCCTACGTACGTACCTACTGCGTGTACGATCCTCGTTCACTAGAGCCTCTGCACGAACGTCAAAGGGTAAATTTCAATTAGTATACGCTTCAAGAATTAACCGAATGCTCCTGGCCCAGCATCGCTTGTTTGCCCCGAATAGGGTCACTGTACTGTACTCTATACTGTATAACCTTTACCGTACTAGGTTTCTATAGACTCGTTGAAACCACCTCGAATTAACAGAACTCTGCTATTTTTTTTTTTTTTTTGTCTCTTCATACTATACATAGGTAGGTATGTACGAGTATGTAATACAGTAGATGAATGAATGTATGTCCAACGAGCCTGAGTCCTCAAATTGGAGTCGAAAGACTAAGGGATGATTAAATTGAATGATAATTTAAGGGGGTAGGTATATACAATACGTATCATCCGTACTGTCTGTACGAAGAAAACAAACCCCTTCACACGAAATTTGACTGTGAAAAAAGTAACTCATTTGAACTTTCCCCGTTTATTTGCTTTTTTCATTGTGCTATAGGTGGGAACAAAGATTTTTTCGCGATTACGGATTTTTCTGAATCAATTGACTGAATGGCTGAATGTCAATTTCCGAGGCGGTGCATTGATTTGCTTCGGAAAATTTAACGCGATCGAAAAAAAAAACTGAGAGAAAATAATTTGGAATAGAATTTTTTAACGAAAAATTAACTAAAATGAACATAAAAGCTAAATTCTTTGTAAAAAATGGTGCACGATTGATTTTTTGGTACAAAAATTCAGCTAAAGATTTTCGTTATAAATTGAATCAGTTTGACAAGTTGAAGGACACTTTACAGACTTTCAAATCGTTTGAATTTTACCGTGCCACAGATTTTCCGTCATTTTTTTCTAAAAAAAAAAAATTGTACCAAGCCTGGGCCAAAGTTCGGAGCGCTTTTAGCTTGTTTTTTGATACTCGATATCCCGAGTGTTGGTTTACTTCACTTTAAAAAGTGCCTAATGCTGTAGGTAATTGAAAATAAGTCAAAGTGGCAATTTCGTAGGTATTGTCTGTCGTCGATAATAAATAAGTATAAAAAAGCCATCGAGTTTTAGTTCCAATATTTTCCATTCATTTGATCAGCTATTTAGTTACACCAAGTCCTGCAGAGACTAATGATAATCGGCATTCGAATTACTAAGGGGGAAAAAAAATAAGATAAAAATAAGGGTAGGTTTTATTATCCCAAGATTGATTTGTGACGTAGCAAAAGTGAGTAAAATTCCCAAGTTTGCAAAGCGATCAAATCTCTATATATTATTTCGCCACTCTGAACTTGGAAGTACTTTTTCGAAGTGAGGGTTGGAGGTTTGGGGGCCAAGAACAATGGTGGGGGTTGGTTTGAGGCAGAGAGACGCGGATGATTTTATGATGGATTTATCACCTTGTTTGTCAGCCTTGGTCCTTGGAGGACAGAAAAACTTTCTTTCTGAATGACAACGGGCAGACCGGAGTTCCCGACCAATCCAAAACGTTCTTCTGACGATGAAAGGACAAAAGTTTTCGAACGAAACGGACGAGCTTTGTTATGTGTGTATATGACATAGGTGCAGAAGAACTGAATAAGTCAACGGATAATAATAAAAATGGAGGTAAAAAAAAAAGGGAAAATTTTCCCTTTTTCCCTTTTCTTTGCTTTTTTTTTTTTTTTTTTTTTCTTCTCTTCCTTTGACTCGACCCCTCGCTCGCCGTTTCTCTGGTCTTCGCTTTTGTGACGAAGCGATGAATCCTGATTACGTTATTAACGGCCCAGCGATTTTCCTCGGATTACCAAATACTTCTTACCGTTAATAACGATTGTTTTTCATTTTTTTTCTCCCTCTCTCTCTCTCTTCTTTTCTTCTAATTTCTTATCAATTAATAAATTCGTTAACCCTCACCCGAATTCCCAGGTGAATTATACCGAGGAGGCAGAAAAAAAAAGAAAGAAAAAAAAAATCAGTGAGACGGTAATTAATTCCTTAAGCTCGAAGCTGTTTCGTTTCTTTCTCAAACAAAAACTTAAAACCGGAAAATATCTTCGGTCAATTATTTTGACCCAACTACCCGAAAAAAAAAAAAAAAATCAGAGACGAAGAAAAAGTTTAGATTAATTGCTCTTTTTTCTGTTAACCATTTTCAACTGCACCGGAAGCTTTTGACATATTCTATGGCTTACCTGAAACACCAGCACCATGCCACATCGTGACCAGAGAAAAGGAAACTAAGCAGAGGAAAAAGCCAAAGATGGATGACGCCTTGAGCCAAAGGAGAAAAAAAAACCCCCAGGGCCCAGGGTCGCGAAGAAGTGACAAAATTCGCGGGTGCTGATCTGCCAAATTTTTTTCGCACCCGACATTTTCCTTCGAGCTTTTCAAGGGTGGATATATATATATATTTTTTTTTCAACCGTTAAACACTTAAACGACTCTACATTAAATTTTGAATTTTTCTGACGATCAATAATAGGACGCGTGGATGCATTTTTTTTTTTTTAAAGAAGTAACGAGATTTTTTACCCTTTTCGAGAAATCGATCAAAGATTTAACTCGGAGAGGAAAACTTAGATCATTTCTGCTCTGTTTTCAACTGGCATTCTCTTTTGAGCTCAGCCACGAGTGACGGGACAAGATGTTTTTTATTTCTCAAGTATATTTTCCACGCAATCATCCATCCGCGTAATCTTACTCCCTTGCTCGAAACAACCCCATACAGATTTTTTGGCACATGGGGTAGGTGTGTGACACGTGTTACACTCCCGAAAAAAAATTGAATAAAAAAATAAATAAATAAAAAATAAAAATACCTGTATGTCTGTAAATCATTACGATATAGGCTGACCGTGGCTTAGTTCGTTTACGTACTTCTGAACCACCCGCGGATCATCCATTTCGGTTTTATTTCACGTTTTCCAACCCAGCAGCTTAGCGTGGTAATTGGTAAAAAATTGAAAGCCAATTGAAAGACCGTATATGACAGAGAAATAGAGAGGGTTGAAAAGTTTTGGCAGCCAATAATCAACCACCGCTGATTTTCATTCGGATTTTTATAATGATCGTTTGCTGGACAGAATTTTTTTACACAATTCTCAAAATCATAAATTCGAGTCAGTAGAATTGAGAAATCAATACATAGGACATTCTTTTGAAACTGAGCCACTTCTTTCCATTGATATTCTTCAGAATTTATTCGTCAGCAGTTTTCGAAAACTTGTGAAAATTTGTACAATTTTGGATAATTGGAAAATATTTCAAACCTTCGATCAGATAATTACAGGCCAATTCGCTAACCCTTGAATTTTTAACGCCTGGCTGATTAGCAAACCTCCATTCAATTTGGACGTTATGGCTTTCTGCGGTCCAAAAATTCGGTCGATCTTCATGAAATATGGCAAATTTTTATCGTAAAAAGACAAGCTTCTAGTCCTGTGAAATTTAAAAATATTTTGTCCAGTCATTTTGCAGAAGACCTGGGGTTTGTTAATTTCCTACAGACCAACGTACGTTTAGAATAGTACGGCGCCGTTTTTGACGTGAAACCGATACTTTTCTACGCCTCATTAAGTGATGAGGAGTGAAGAAGAAAAAAAGAAAGAGAGAAAAAAAAAAAAAAAAATGCCTCAGTTGGCAAAGAGAATCGTGCCCCAGATATACAAGTGATGAGGAGTATAATCATCAGTAAATCTTTGTAAAAACTACTAGCAGATATTGTTGAAAGCTGTTAAGCAAGAAAAATTCAAAGAACATATTATATAGGTAACGAAAGCCCGCAAGCTTCCTTATCAAATTTGTGAAATGAAGGATGAGTTGAAAAGCTTGAAAAGTTTAGTGCTGGTAACAATTAATGGTGCATTTCTAACATACGTAGAAACGATCGTATTATATGAATAATGCCCATATATCAGGAGTACGATGAGTGTGAAGGTGTAAAATTCATGGTATGAATAATCTGTGTATGTGTATATATGTATATATGTATATAATTGTTGAATAAATCGTATAAGCTTGCGGTGAAATGTGACATTCCCCTCTTTGGCGCCCATGAGTCAAAGCAACAAGAGGATATAGTCAGAAAGCTGTCACCGCAAGGTAGAGAAGGAGGAAAAGGGGCGCATCCTCTACAAAAGAACCGCAGTGAGTATTGTCGGTATTAGAACGATGTGTTCCACATACCTACATATCAAGCTTTGTAATTCAGCCTCATGGACAGGGTTACGAGTGGCACGTGTGTCGAGTGAACATTGATATATATATATACATATACGTGATGGTGGTGTATGCTTCTGTGTACATGTATGTATGTATGTATATGTACATTGTAACGTGTTGGATACAAGGGTTGAAGATGATGGTGTTGGCGTGGTACGTCGTCGTGACATATAGAAATGTGTGGGACGGTGGTTTTTGAAGGGGTAGAAAACGCTGACTGAACCATACTCAAGGAAGCAGACTGCAGAGCAGCGAGCTTAGGAATTTCCTACCTGAATAGAATTTGCCAAGTGGCGTTGTTCCCGAGCTCTCTCTTCTCTTCTCTCTTTGCTCTTCTCTTCTATTTACTTCTTGCTTTTCTCTGCCTTTTTTCTACACCCCCGATCCCTAAACGTATACCTACATACATACATACATACATATAGTATATATATATATATATATACAGATATGCCATTTTCTACGTCTAAGACAGAAATACGCAGACTCAATTCTCCGAATTAGAAACGAGGGAGCATATCTCTCCGTCTTCTTCATCGTCTTGCTTTTCATCGGTAAAGTTATGCTCCAGTATTTTACCACCCTCTATTACTCGCCCCTTTCATCCCCGTATAAGATACTCAAGATCTTTGTACGTTTAGAAACGCATAAGATGATCACCGAGGATCGTTTTTGGATCGACGATCGATCGATATGCTAAAAAATATCTCGAAAACGATATCTCGAAAACGAATGCAAAGATTTTGATGTTTTTTGTCTAAATCGATCCGGTTTTTCTCAATTCGAAATTGACCAAATTATGGATTTTATTGATCCAGCAATTTACAAGCGATACCAAAGACCAAAATTTTTTTTCATAAAACGCGTTCAATCGATCATATCTTCGGAACTGATCGACGGATTTTCATGATCAAGGTCTAGATCGGGAGGATTTCCACTAACTCGAATCTCATCAAGTTTTTCCACATTGATTGATCAAATAGTTTGTGAGTTAAGGGAGAACCCTACTGAAATTTAAAAAAATTAAGTTTTTCATTTTTTCAATGGCCAAAGAACGTCCGATCAAAAAAACGGATCCTTAGAATTTCAGATCATGGTTGGATGTGTACCTTTCACAGAATCTCTTCTTTGCAGGGCTGTGAAAGGTTCCTTGCTCTTGAACTTTCATCGTAGCAATTTTGAGCTTTTTTTTTCAAACATATCCTACCATAATCTGAAATTCAAAGGATACATCCTTTGACCATCCTATAAAAACGCAAAATTGCTTTCACCAAAGATTCAATAGGGTCCTCCCTTAAGAGAGACACTCATTTCTCTCGGCACTCATATCTCTTGAAACTATAACTGCAAGTATCGAAGGGTTTCTTAAGTTGCTGATCAACGAGATACGGGCAGAACTTTTCCGATCCAAAACTGGCAAGTAATCAACTTTCTGCTGGTTGTATAAAATCCAGTTATTATTACAATCCAATTATTCCTTCCCTGCAGTTTTCTATTTTCTAAGCTGTGTTACCCTAAATTCTATCGCTGATCACCATGTTTTTGAACCGATGTGACATTTTCCTTCATCGTTGAAAATCGATGAAGAAAATTAGAACACCGGAAATGGTAAAAAGGTTTAGCGGAGTAAGGGTAACGATGTGTTATAAATCGTTCAAAGATGCTTGAGCTTGCGGGATCTTAGTGAAAGTGAGATAAACGCTCTATGGTTAATGGCTACTGGCTCAGAGAATTGAAACGTAGCTATGACCATACGCAGGGGTTGGTAATTCGAGTATTGCGTATAGAGTAGTAACACTGGCAAGGTATTATTGATTGAAAGCAGTTACTATCACTATATTCATTGGTCAACTATAGTTTCCTGAATGGCAAATGACCAGAATTTGCACGGCAAATATAAGCGACGGTAAACAAGATTGCGCATATACCCACCTAGATACATACGAGAAATTCGGATTGATCATACCTAAAACAATATCTCATCCTTTGAATTGGCTTCTTTATTATATCCTCACTCATCTAAATCTCTTTGAAAATTTCCAACCCCTCAATTTCGATCTATAGCAAAAAATCAAAAATCAATTACTCCGTTTAATCTACCTTGCTTATATATTTACGCTGGAACAAATTTTTTTACTTTCAATCAAAACACCAAAGTATATTATACCTACTTATTTATACTATATAAAATATAAAGCCACCTAAACTTCATGGGTTTAACTTTTCAACGATATTTTAGGCGAGTGTTATAGGTGATAAAAAAACAACAACTACAAAATAAAAAGAAAGGTATAAAAAAATTATACATATAACAAAAAATATGTACATCGTAGGTATATACACGGGGTGGATTTTCAGAGGTTGAGATCTTTTCGGGGCATTATGGCGGTAATGGTAAGCCGTATAACTACGTCAACTTTCCCAACACGTATACTACCCTTAGTTTTATGAGGTATACCCATTTTTTTTTCAGTTTTTTTTTTTTTTTTTTGTTGTAGTTTTTTTTTTGTTTTTTTTTTTCGTTTTACAGTTTTTTACTTCTCTTCATTTTTTTTTCGCTTCTTTGGACGTACTTTTCGACGGGATTACTTAATAAAACGGAGCTATCAGCGCAGTTTCCGCGTTAATATCGTTCAACCCCCTAAATCCTCCGAGCCGCACACGACGTCTCTATACATATAGGTACTATATAGTGTACTTTATATATTTGAAAGGAAAGAAAAAAGACAAAATGTATATGTAGTATAGAGATGTCAAACTCTGAACTAGCAGACAAAAGACAAATACGAGGAAATAGAAAGTATTGAAGAGAAAAAGAGAGAGAGAGAGAGAGAAAGAAAAAGGAGTTGGGTAAAAGTCAGGTACCACGCATCTGCACTGCTAAATCCCAGAGGACACGACTCGAATTCGGACAACGTGTGCGAGAAGAAAACCATTTTATTCTAGGCCGTGACGTCGTTAAAGTGTCTTTTTCCACGGTAACGTTTATATAGTCGAAAAAGAAAATGGCGAGGAAAATAAGTGGAAGGGGGGGGGGGGGGGGGGGGAGAAATGAATAACGAAAACAAAAAAAGAACCAGAAACGAGTAAAACACGTGTACGTACACTTATAGGTACTTACATGTAAAAAGGAAAAAAGAAGAAAAAATAAGAAAAATAAAAAATCAGAATTGCGCAGAGAAAAACCGCGGCATTAGTCGATAATTCTGATAACCACAGAATCGACTCGCGTTCTCCAATTACACCCGGAGCTTTTTTTAACCGAAGGTTTGCCAACGAGCTTTTTTCCTCCTCCCCATTCCGTTCAGCTAATTATCTTCCGATTCTATATCTCTCGAAATATATATATGTATGTAGGTACATAAGTCCATATGTTATACGGATTCAAAATAACCAGGACCATGAGAAATCTTGTTGAATATCCATCAGATTTCAGATTGTAATGAATCGACGATTTTGTAGAAAATTATTGATTTTTAGTCACGATTTTTTTTCCCCGATATTTCACTTCCCTTCATTTACCTATATGTGCATCTTCGTAATTAATCCAAGTCTTTTGAAGAGAGCTATGAATCGCCATAGAGGATACTCCATATGTATGAGAAAATTTTTGAAGGACTCAGGACGAAAGTCCCTTTACCTTAGAAGGGCAAAGGGCTGGCGCTGACTGGTTGGCTAGTCTCAGTTCAGCCTAAACGGTTTTCGAAGGGATAGTAGAGAAAGTACCTCGTCGATCCTGATAACCCTTGGCCCATAGACCGTCCTCTAACCAAGTCTGATCTTCATGGTTGATTTGTTCAACACATGAGAAAAGCTCAGAGAAAGACGACCGCGCCAAAGGGATTAGGGCGTCGAGGTACACCGCAAAGGGCTACTTTCCATGTACGAAAACCGTGAGTTACCAACATCGACAAACCCCGATACACACGTATATATGGGACATTTCGTGCTAAATCACCCCTGCCTTCTGTCCCTCGACATTTGACATTTTTTCCACCTTTTCCATTCCGTTCTTTCGACCTCGCGAGATGAACGAATTTTTTCAATTTCCTCTTTTCGAACGGCCGTTTTTTATTTTTTAATTTTTTTAATTTTTCATAACGAATATACATCTCAGCTGTCTCGAAAACATTATTTTTATTTTTTGCTGGAATTTTTCCACAAATTCTATGACCGCAATTAGCGACGAATTTCAAAATTGCAGCTCGATAAATTGTGAAGACGTGACTTTAGAATTCGACAGTTTTTTCGACTAGTCCCTAGAACACGATTTTTTTTATTTTTTTTTATTTTTTCACGAGGTTTCACAGGAATTTTATAACCGCAATCAGGAATTCATGATTATGATTCTAAAATTTGACGGATTTCGAAATTATTCTTTGAAAACTCCTGAGCATAAAGAATTGTAGATAATTTTGGTTTACCGAAACGTTTCTTTAAAATCCTTTGAAACTATAATTTTTTCGAAAAGTAAAGTTTCGCGAAGAAGACTTTCATTCAGATTCAAATTTCTTAGACACCGAAGTATGAAAATTTCTTCGTAACATCTGTTCGAAAAAATTCGAAATACGAAGCTTTTGAGACGGCTCAGGTGATCATACATGAATAATAAAAAAAAAAAAAAAAAAAAAAAAAAGTGAAACTAATGGAATGCCCCATATGTATCTACCCTCAGGTATTACATAGCTTTGTAATATATACCTGGGTGCTATACGGCCGGACAGCACGTGTATATATATATATATATATATATATATATATATGTCATTCTGTTAGGTCCAGAGGTCCTTCTATCCCGCGTCCCGTGTCCTTTCCCGCGTTCTATACTGTTGGCTCACGCTGTCTAGTGGAAGACGAATTTATTTGCCGCGAATTACATTAGCCCAGGAGGATAAGGGGTACCGTAATGCGCCCCGACGCGACGGCTTGGGTCCTCGAGAAAAGGGCAGTAAATTGTTATATAGCTTCAATGTCATAGTCCTTCTTAATCCCAAGTAGGGTAAGGTGGTCTAAGAGTGCGCGGGCGATAAGAGTGCGCACAGGCGATATATCCATATGCACTTGACATTTGTTGCTAACTTCAGTTGCATATTCTTTGTTAGAGAGGTACACGCGCTATGAAAAAAAAGATTTGAATAATAACATGAATTGCGGACTTCAGGTCAGTTTATCCAGATTTCTCCGATTTCCTAAAATATTAACTGATTTTTGAAGATGCACTGAACTCATGTGCATCGAGATTTTTTCTGGATTTTTGGGTAATACGTCCTGAAACAGTTTACCCAAGCTGCCAGGATAAGCGTTTTTCATAAGTTTGCCACGAGTTGGGCCACAACCGGCACGTAGCAAATAGTTGTCCTGTCGTGTAAGAGTGCGCAGTATTGAGATGTGTAAGAGTGCGCGCGCACTCTTGCACACCACAATATAATTCTTGTGATACATGAGTAAATAAATTATTAAAAATGACTATCCATCTCACTATAAGTGAAGTATTAAGAAATATGCTTATAAATAACTAAATAAACATAAAAAACCGAGAAAATGATGAAAAAATTCCAAATCATGGAGGTTCCATTTTTCGCGAACGTCTTGGGAAAGAGGAGAAAAAACAAGTGGATTTGGGCTGACCATGAACCAGTCCTTGAACTTGCCGTTTTCAAACTCATCTTGAGCTGAATTAATAATAATTCTAATAAGACAAAAAATATAAAACAAGATAAATAAACGAGCTTGAACAATTTTTTAGGGACATACACCCTTCTGGTCCTTAGCCCTCGATATATACGTACGTACACAACCCGAACGTCCATCCGTAAATAGTCGGAATTTATTCTCCGGAGTTAAAAACATGCAGATCTGGTGAAAACTCAATATCTCATTTTCGGGTGATTAGAATAACTGTCTTTGAAGAGAAAATAAAACTGGAAGTCGGCAAAAAAAGAAAAAAATTTCAGGATTGAGTGCATGTTTTGTGCCGAATGTTAGCAAAAGTATCCCACTTATTATTTAGACGTCATCCAATACGTATGTAGTGCCTGAGAGTAATTTGTTTTATTGCGCACTCTTACCGCCCAAAATGCGCACTCTTACACACCGGGGTGTGTAAGAGTGCGCAAATACCGGGTGATCATTTTTATATTATTGTAACTAAGGTCAAACCAAAATTCAATTTCTCACTATAATTTATTGTAGCTGAAAGATGAAGGAGTAACAATAAAAATAGTTTGATCAAAAACCGAATTTTTTCACGGAAATACAGACGATCATCTAAAAAGTGCGCACTCTTAGACCACCTTACCCTACATATACATATAACGTCAAGTCAAAAGAAAATGCAGAAAATTTTCAATTTCCCTATACCTACGCCATCCATGATTTTATACCAATATATATATATATATATATATATATATATATATATACAGAAAGCTTTTTTTTCATTTCAAAAGACGAAAGGGAAAAAATTTGGCAAAATAAAACGAATCTTTGAATCGGTTCATTTGAACTCGTAAAGATGAAAAAAAAATAAAAAATAAAATAAAAATGAATACAAAATAAAAACAGCTAAACTCTGACGATCGTCTGAACTTTGAGGGACAACGAAAAAAAAGGGGGACAAAAAAAAAAAAAAATGAAAAACTGGCTTTGAGGTTTTCCGAGGAATTCAAAAGCCCGCGAATAATTCCGGGGATGATGTACATTTGGAGCTTTTTGAAGCTGCGGGAACTCGAAAATAACTGTTCAAAAGAACGCGAGGTTGTCGGGGTGTGATCCATAAGGGCTAAAACGTCTTGTAGAGGGTTACGGTTATACCCACATGCTACTCATATCAGTGGGAGTTTTTTTTTTTTTTTTTCCTTTTTTTTTTCCTTTTTTTTTCCTTTTTTTTTCCTTTTTTTTCCTTTTTTTTTTTTCGTTCAGTGTATAAGGGTGCGGTGGTGTTCTCGGTGGTAGTAGGTAGTAGTAGTAGTTCGGTACTTGCGGGCGAGCACGTTGTATGTATAATGTACGTCGGGGATATGTTTGGAAGAGAATAAGAATAGAAAAAGGGATAAAAATGAAACGAAAACGAAGACGAAGATATAGGTGAAAAAGAAATTTGGAATTTTAACCACGCGCATACCTACACGGTGGATAATATCACCGTTAGAATATAATATCGATGCGGAGTGGTACGCGATACGGCTTCAAGTTGAATAGCTATGAAGATCAAATCGACCCGGATCTATATACCAGCTACTTTTTCCTGAATCAACGACCAACGACTACCTTCTTTTCTTTCTTTCTGTAACGGCCCCGACAAATTTTCGAAGACTTTTCAAAACGAGTTTTCACAAGTTCCCATTCAGTCTTGTAAGTATACGTGTGAGTTGTACTTATATACGTCGAAAAAACGGAATATTATTAAACTTTTTCTTTGCCAAATCATATACTTCGAAGAAAACCCCCACCACTCGATATATATATATATATATGCGGTCTGGGAAAAATCTGCCCTGAGATAACTTCAACCTTACGTAGGTGATGTAAAAAATTTGCGGGGAAAACTGTTACGCGGAATGTAACTGAATGGTGTCACTTCGAAATACTGTTTGACAGAGTGAGAAATTTTCTAGAATCCCAATTGCCACCCAACTTTCTCATCAAGAGAAAAAAATTCTTATTTCATCGTTCGCAAATTTGCTAAACTGATTTACGAACAGTGATTTACGTACTGTGAAAAGTATTCAGTTATCGTTCAAACGAAACAGGGATCGAAAAATTTTTACTTACTTTGCAGATTCTTGAGCACGAACCGCAAAAGTGCAGTTCAATATGAGTATAATCAAATGATAATGTAAAGATTTTTAGATATTCTTCTAAATTACTGAATCTCGCCCGACCGAATGTTGATTCCAATAAAAAACCGCAAAATTTTCACAAGACGTGAAATCCTGTGGCGAATTGTTTCCTGTCAATACGGGGGGCTATTCATTTGGGAATTGATATGTCCACTGGTGTCGAGAGTCTTTGAAAATCTTCAGAAGTCTTCAAGAGTCTTTGAAAGTCTTTGGAGAATTTTGAAAGATTTTAAAAGTCTTCGGAAGTCATTGGAAGACTTTGGAATTTAAGTCTTTAGAAATTTTCAGTTATAATTCAAAGAATTCCTCATAATACGCAACATGGTAATCATTGAAAGTCTTTGAAAGACTTTGGAAGTCTGTGAAATTCGGAAGTCACCTGTACCCCGAAAATCAAAGTGAATAGACTCTCGTGTCAATACGTGTATGATTAGTTATCAATTTCTGAAGAGCAGCTGTTTCCACCCTTCGTAATTTCGCGATACGAATTCTATATGAGAAGATCCGTGCTTTTACACATCACTCATAAAGGGTTGAACCCTGCTGTGTATAGAAAGGGTGATTTTCTCCCCTTCGATACTGACCAGAGTTAATAGATGAAAATTGGATGTAGGATTTTGGTATATATGGATGCAGAGAGGTGCACTCACTGCAGTACCGAGTACAGCAAGCTTTGGTAACGTAGTGGAGGATGAACGGAAGCAAAGTTTCCCCCCGACATCCCAAGAAACAATGAGGGCCTCGGATAGTACTTCGCAGTCTTGAGTTATATTTGGGTCAACGTATAAATGAATAATGCCATATATCTGACTCTGGCTTTGGCCAAGCTAACCTAGTCTAACCTATAGTGAACTTGGTCCTCTATGCGCTTTATGTCAAGGAAGTGGTTGTCGGTGCGGGGCTAGTCGGTATCCGGCAACAACCACTACCAGAACACCAAAGCTACGAGTGTAGGTACAACGTGCAAAAGAGGAAATGCAACGGGGGGAACGCGACGACTTCATAATCCCAGGAATGCGTTGCACCCTCGAAGGAAATGAATTCATGAATTTTCCACAAAACCGGAAGCTGGCAGGTCAACAGGACGCCAAATTATAATAATAAAAGTCAAAATACTGATACGATGTGCAAAAATTCACAGTGTCGACTATACGATAGAATCCGATTTCAAGTCAATTAAATACCGTTTCAAGATTTTTCAACACTCTATGTGAGAATGCCGGAGTATTGTCGAATCTACCAACATTGCACAGAATTGGCATTACCCCAGCTGCCAAATTTCGTTTGGTAATACTTGCCCAGTACAGAGAAATTATTTGCCCAACGTTGGGCCAATGCTGATTACTAGTACTGACAAGTGAACGTACATGGGGATCAGCCGGAAGTCAGTTCTGTACTGGGAATACACTGGGCCAATATGGTGTTTTATACTGGCTGGGGATTATTTCGTGCCAATTGACGGCACCATAAGTTGGACCGGTGTTAACCACCAAAAATTGTCCCAAGATTGATTTTGACTTGGGCAAAGCTTGGCCCTTGGGTTAGCTGCCAGTATTGGCAGCTATGGCACCAATACTTTAATAATTCATTATTGTAATGATAATTAATATTATTAGTATCGTCATCATGATGACTATTTTCGCTGTACGTTTATTGTCTTTATTTCTCTTCCGATTGTGTCTTTTGTGTCCCAGAAATGGAGCTGCTGGTACTTCTATCTATACATAATATACAATACATATATACTTCTGCACATACCCATGAATACATAGATTCTTTACTTTACGAAGAGACAATGCCGTTCGCGTTAGGTTAGGTTAGGTAAGAACAAGACAAGGAATTACAGTTGTCATTTGAGCGAAAAGAGAGAAAAAAAGATGGAGAAAAACGGCTAGATAAATAGGTAGATAGAAAGAGAGAGAGAGAGAGAGGAAGAAAAAGGGAGATTCTTGTCAGAATCGTCTGCAAAAAATAAAATAAAATAAAAATAAATGAGAAAAAAAAAACAGAAAATAATTATTCCATTTGTATCGCAGGTATTGATTGATTTTCATGAATTAAATTGTTGCCGATTACATAGACGATTATAGACGGAACAAAGACGTGCAAAAACACGAGTTGATTGCATTTTGGAAAACTACAACGATGTAGTTCTCATTCGATAATTATCCGAAAATCTTCAGGTGCTGTCTCGATAATATAGAAACTGATGAATCGTCCTTAATCTATAATGTAGAGCGAGAAATTATTCATCCGCGAAATTTGTGACTTAATTGGAAATCGGAAGCAGAAAGTCATTTGTGCCGAAAATATGGGACTTTTTGTTTCTAATTTTCCTCATGTTTTCCTTAGTTCAAAACCAGAAGATCGGACAGGCCAAAAGTTTGTATTTTTTCAATTATTATTCCGGTAGATTGTTGAATAATTTTGTTGATTAAGTTTGAGATTAATAAGTAGGTATCACGATGATCAGAGCAGTCTAAAGATGAGGTTCAAATTCTAACCACATTTTAGTAAAATACCTGCTAAATTGACAGGATAGATAGATATTAACAATTGCGGAAACGTTGCGCTAATCAAATAATTCTTGTCTTGAAATTGAATTTCTTTTCCCCCTTTTTTTGAGTTTCCTAACCGAATAATCATTATACTTTTTTCGAAGTTTGAAGAAAATTTCTTGAATGTGACAATTTTTTCATGTCTAAATATAAAAGGGGCTTAAAATTGATGTGCTTTGTGGAAAAATCGATAATTCACCTGCAAAACTCGGAAACGTACATGTGCCCTCTGATTAAGACCAGAAGGTTGCATAATGTCCTTTGCAACCTTATGGCAAATTGGCGGTGATGAAATGAACAAATGAAATGTCAGAATACATCCGTTTCCCTGATATAATTACATTCGAACATACATATATATATCTATATGCGGCTGTGTTCGTTTGAGTGTAGGGAGAAAATTTGTCCGATCTAGAAATTGCTAACGATTTGTGCAGGGGCAGCGCGCGGAATCGCGAGGTTGGCAAAAAGCGCGGGAATAAGTAAATGGTACGTTTAGCTTGATCGCGGACGAGACCTCGATTAGTCCACGTCACCGGGTCGGTTTAACGTTACTTTTTTCTTTTTGGTTCGTTTTTTTTTTGTTTTTTTTTTTTTGTTTTTTTTTTTTTACCGGGCTGAATGTGGTCTATATTAGTACGTGTTTCAGTAATTTGGATTGATTGTCCGAAGCAGTATAGCGAGTGAGCGAACCCCTTTTTCCGTTTTCCGTTTTCCGTTTTTTGTTTTTCGTTTTCCGTATTCTCGGTCCCCCATTTTTCACCCCCTTTCGTCGCGGGGGTGTTCGTTAACAAAGAACAAAGTATAATACGGTAAAACTGAAAGCGAACGTACTTGGGGTAAGGTACAATTTAAAATTGTTAAAATGTAGCCGAGTTGTCGCCGTCCTTCTCCTCCTCCTCCTCCTCGTCCGTCGTACCGAAACCGTTTCTTCATCATTATTTCATCCTCTGTACGCCACCCTCGCTTTTCCGATTTACCGCAGGGGGCGAAATCTCCAGGGGTTGTACTTTTACCAGAAGTAAATTTCCCGAGTTTGTATATATGTATATACGTGTATATTATAATGTGACTAAAATCAAAAGGGCGTATGCGCCAAAAAGTAGGATAACAAAAGGGCGTATATAACAACAGAATTACATGGGAAGCTGCCTAAAAGCAAAAGGACGTACATACCGGAAAGATTGTAGAGACCGATACGTCTTTTTGATTTTGGCCAAACGCCAAAATGATGAAAAATTGTCTCATACGCCTTTTTATTTATTTATTATTTTTTTTTTTTTGTACAACGCCCAAATTGAAAAGAAAATTGCATACCTATACCCTTTTGTTGTCAGTCAAATACTGAAATTGAGAAAAATGGCGTATTTGCCCTTTTGTTTTTAGTCAAATGCCCAAATTGAGGAAAAAATTGCTCATACGCCCTTTTGTTGTAGGCGAATGCCAAAATAACGGGGAAATGGAGTATGTATTTTAATTCTAGTCAACTTATTTTTTTGTTATACGTGAAGTGGTCTATACATACGCCCTTACGTTATTCAAATAACAGAAAAGCGTAAAACAGCTCATACGCCCTTTTGATTTCAGTCTCGCGATATGTATACATTATATATATAGGTATACGTCGATTCGTTTCACTCTGTATATTTAGGTACAGTGGCTTACGGGACAACCGGAAATGTCAGAGAAAAAAAAAAAACAAAAAAACAAAGAAAATCCAAAACTGTTATAGGATACAGTGTAAGAAGGAAATGAGAACAAGACACCAGCCGAAAATTGATAACCCCAGAATGGTGGAGTAGAAACTACCTTATGAATTTATTTCTTTTATTTTTATTTTTTTAGAATCAATTACAAAACCAAAATTTTGTCGACTGTTATAATTTCCGGTACGAATCCTATACACAGTTTCTTTTGTATAAATTTCGTTTCGAAAAAAAGAAAATTTTTAAGTTCGTGAAAAGCACCACGAAGCTAAGGGCACTTTGCAAAAGTATTGTGCTTCCATATGCCCGCAGGATGATTTGTAGAAATTTTTTAGCAACGTAGTCAATTTGGACGTCTGAAGTCAAATTAAATTTTTGACTTTAGGCTTCCGGTTGACGTATTTGTTTATTACGTATCTGTATATATATATACAGATACTAGAGACATCGGCGTCCTATATCAATGCCAGAACTTGTCGTATAAGGGTAATTAATTGAATTAGCGTAATTAACAGAGTCGCGATGGGACCTGGGAGTCCGGAATGACTTTGTTTTAAAATCGAGCTGATTTCACGTGCTAGTTAATAATAATTGATCGGTTGGTACCGCGACTCGAGGCTGGCACACGAATACAAACATAAATTCGTATATATACATTTGCACATACCTAGTACCTATATTTGCGAATATATAATTCACACGCACGTATACATAATAGTATGTACGCGTATATATATATATATATATATATATATATATATATCTGTTTACAGAACTCTGCGGCAGAGCTTAAAGGGCTTCTATCTGATATTAGGTGATTACGAAACGTCTGAATTCGAGGGTGGCTATTCATCTTGGGAACGTCGAGACTTTGCCAAAGTTTACTGGGGGAAATAGGCACGGCATGTTACGTCTACCTTATATGTTATACCTATATAACGAACATGGACGAGAAAAAGGAACAAGGTGTCGTTGAAAATCCTCCAGCCAAGAAAATAAAACCGAAATCACGGTACCATGAAAAAAAGAAAAAAAAACGAAACACCTGCAGAAACCATAAAAAATGAAATTATCAGAATAACTATGAATTTCGCATGTATCAAAAGATCGATTATAAATTTTTGCGAGTTTGAAACAAAATAAAACTTGTTTCCAAAAACCTGAAAAAAAAAAAAAAAAAAAATATTGAATGCTTAGGCTTCGCTGACTCTGCTTACGGAATTCGTTGATAATAAATTTATATCGTTTATTCGACTAATATTAATGTTCAAGTTATAGAAATAACAGAATTGTGATATTAAATTTTGTTGTTTGAAAGCAGAACCGCAAACGTTAATGTGTTGTAATTTTTGCCAAGTTGTTTGTTAAATTTCAGTTAAAACGGACGGAATCCAATTAACACGGAGAAATTCCGTGACGTGATAACATAACAAAAAAGTTTTTGCATTATTTCATTATTAACCTATTGTAGATTTTTCAATCTTTGACAACAGAAGAATTATTATAGCTGTTTCAATTTGTAGATTTGTAAATGAACTCGACTACTTTAGTTCAAAATTCTAATTAGTGAAAAATTGATGCTCTTGCCGGCAAAGAGAGAGAGAGAGAGAAAAAGGAAAAATCCGTAGCGCGTGACAACCGAATTTCCACCCCTGAATACGACGGGAAATTACATTTTACCCGATGACAGAGACCGAGAGTGTGAGTGAGTGAATCTCGCGACTCTTAACCAAGGAACATAAAATCAGTTTCAACTTACAATTCGATTTTGGTCTTGTTTACCCAAGTAGGATTATATCTATATACATGTATGTATATGCAGGTACATAGATACATACATAAATACGTACAGGTTCAACCAACGAGTATATAAATCGATACGGGTACACAAATTCTCCAAAAAGCAGAAATACGTCGTCTGCGGTGGCGAAAGTTAGCCGAATCCATTCACCATTCGTTTCAATGTAAATCATCAAAATTCAATAAGTCTCTATCGACGGATCCCAATTGGAGCTAAAAACCACGAAAATCGTCGTCGTTGAAAAATTTGCATTTTTTTTTTTCAAAAAATGGGGAATACCATTACGTATACCATATTGGGGAATTCATTCGACAAGGGGAAGATTAATGATTTTCGAAGATGAACACTTCCCTGTATCGAAGTAGTCGGTTATTCAACTTTCATCGTTTCGGGGTAAACATGCGGTTTAGAGAGATCAGCGAGTTCTCAATAGGTCGAAACCTGGCCAGACGCCAGATCAATCTGTTCGACTGATTTCGTAGGCTATTTGAAGAGGGATCAATTCGATACCTCCGATCTACCCCCTTCAGCGCCGTAGTGAGATTTTCGCTGGCTGAAATTAGCACGTGAAAAGAAAAACGAAATGCAAAAGTTGAGTGAAGTGAACGAAGAAAAAAAAGGAGAAAAAAAAAGAAGTGAAGAAGAATGGGGGTAAGAGAAATTCATTTTTGCTCTATTTTCTACCAGACGAACATTTTTTGCAATAGAGGAAGAAAGTTGTCAAGCGAAATGTCAAGTCTGGGATCTTCTTCTCTGGTAGTGCTGCTTGTTTCATTTTATTTATCTAGTGTCTGGCTGATAGGTACACATAATACGTTGTACATGTACTATATACCCTGCTCCGGAGATATATTCCAAGAGAGAAATAAAGAAAGAGAGAGAGAGAGAGAGAGAGAGAGAGAGAGGGTGAAATAGAACAGCCCTTACACCACCACCCTCACTGGAGCATTCCTCGAAAAGAATTTAATTAAAATTTCTTTTTCCTGTTGTTGTTTTGAATTTCGGGGCCTTCTAACCACCACGCATCGTGTCATATCTCATAGAATCATCCCTTATTCCGTTGGGGCGAATGGCTGATGGTTATAATTTAAGGGATGTACCTATCTCAAAGCTGGTTTGAGGCGCTTGAGCGTTGAAACGGATGAGAGGATACCTCTTCTTCGCTATTCTCTATTTTGGATTTAATATAAATTTTTCCAAGGCTTGTCCGAGACGGGTAGATGGCAGGCAATATACCGTTGATGCGCAGGAGAAAATCCTCTAGCGAAAGATATGGTCGAGGTGGAGTTGAGGAGATCCTTTGGGATACTGTAATTTGACGGATGCGCAGATCACACAGCAGCCTTTCGTTCAGACACGCGTTATGCTTCAAGCCATATGTTCCGTTTAGACATAATTTCCACTTCTTACCTACTACAGCTACATGGCGAAGTTTCGATCTCGATGAAAAAATCCACCGAGCAAATAACAATAATCAAAAAAATGTCAATCACATATTAGGTATACCTACTACGGGGATTTGCCAATTTTTTTTTGCAAATTTTTCATCTCGACATCTCGATTCGACTTATCTATTACCAAGATTCGAAGAAATACAGGCCGTCACAAATTGAACGAGGGAAATTGGAAAATTTAATTTTTAAGCTGAGTTATTTGCAAATCAGTGGCAAAGAAATGTTTGATTTTCGGAAAATTGGCTATATCTTCTATGATAATTTTTTCAATTCAATTTCCCTCATTCAATTTATGACGGCGCGTCTTCCGAAAAATTCGGATCCTGAGAAAGTGAAATCGGATCTACGGTATGCCTCAATTCGTGTAACGACTGATTTTTAGTGACATGATTATTATGACGTGAAATGAACTTTGGTGAAGAAATAAATTGATTTTGGATCATGTTTCATTTAATTACAACCGCGACATACTGCTCCCCTTAATCTGTATTCTGATTGTTATTTGCGGCTCGATGATAAGAGGCAGCTATCTGCATGTAACCTAACAACTCCGAATTCAGTGGTAAAACGATAAAAAGCTCCTCGAATTTTACCTCGCTCATTGTTCACAGGTTATATTTCGGTATCTGCCTGAAGTAGCGAGTAGAAATCCTCTTACGAAGCCAATTATCACGAGAGAACGGAGAAGTGAGAGAAACAGTGCACAATATGAGGATTATACTCATATTATCACTAAGCCTGAATACCGAGTACCTACTTCACATCCGCCAGACCTCCTCAACGTACAACGCACCATAAATTACACTTGCATCCCTTTTTGAAATTTTTTTTTTTTTTTCTTTTTCTCATTTTTCAAAAACACGCGGGTATTGGGTACCGTGTGGGTGAATTGTACGATTCGAAAATTGCCACTACTCTCTATTCCAGTTTATTTTTTGCAAATTTTTGGACTCATTCGTCTAGTTTTGTGTACAAAAAAGAAGGTTTTTGAAATGTAAAATTAAGGCACGTATTTTTGGGAGATTTTTTGGTGGGAAAATTATTGGAGAAATAAATATAAAGGGGAAAAAGACATGACCTCTTCATCTGAAAGCAGACGCTTCTTCTCTTGTATATATAGGTAAGAAAATTTTCTCAGAACTCCTTGGAGGGTCAGGCTCGTGCAGACCTTCAATCGAGGTGGAGAAACCACGTCGAGATTAATACCCGGCATCAAAAGAGGGCTCGAAGAGTTTGGACAAGGTGATTAATAACGATTCCTAAACCACGCGTATTCCTTACTTCGTTCATTTCTTCATTCCTTCATTCCTACATTCGCTCTCACGCTCGTTTCTTCGTTCATTCGTGCGTCTGGCTGTCAAAGTCTGATTCCATAAGACTAATACCCGAACCCAACAGAGAAGGGTCCGTAAAAGTAAGAGGTACGAATTCTCTAGCGTTTCTTATTTCCTATACCTTCCAAGTTCTGGAATCAAATTTTCACACAGGAATCACCTACTCAGGGGAATTAGAATCGATTTTATTTATCCGAAGAAAACCCTAACGGCAAGTACAAATTTAGTATGTAGGTATATTTGCTGTGTATTGAAATGAAACTTTATGCTGTTCAAAAGACTAACCTTTGATCCGACAAATATCAGGTAATTTATCAAATGAAAATCCAACAGAAAATATTTTACAGCATTTGTTCTACAAAAAAAAATTATTCTACATATTAGAGTTCTGACAGAATCCATCCTGAATCATTTTTCATCTTATTATATTTTAATACAGGAAATAAGCTAAAAGAATTGCAGTTTTACAGAATGAAAATTCTACTCTTCGCAATTCCACAGAGTAGATCATAAATTCAATATTCTAGCTAGGGAATGTATATTGTATATCTTATAGATAACTTTTTCGACACACCGTTGTACTACAGAATAAATTTCAGACTGACACATTGTATTTCTTTACATACATTCGGTCGCAGATCTATTTTAGAGAACCGTGGCATGTAGTGTGCCGGGGTTTTAGAATAATACCACGTTAAAACTTGGGCGCCAATTAGTAATGCGTCACTGCAGTAGAAAATATAATTTGTAGAATACAATTTGCAGGATATTTGAGCTAAGGAATTTCATGTAGAATTGGTCTGTGGAATAATTTTGCTGTAGAAAAAATCGTCTCGGACGTTTCCTGGATCCTGCATTAAGTCCTTATACCGCAGATCCATAATATATAGGATGATTTTAGAATAGTAAACAATATTCTGTAGAACTGAATTCTATCGGGTCGGGTTTTTCTTTCGTTTCAAGGGAGAGAACCGATTCTGTAGAAATCAATTCTGCAGAATAAAAGTTGTGCAGAAAATCTAATACAGAAATAAGTTAAGTGTACCAATTATTGACCCTTCTATTTTCTTAAATTTCAAATCGACGATAAGTATTCTAAATGTTTTCTTCACAAAAATCAGTTGCTAGAGACTCGAAGAATATAAATGAATTTTTTTGATCATTTCAGAGCTCACAGATAAAAAGGAATCATCGAAAAAGGTCAATAATTGGGACACTTACCCTATCTGTCCAACAGGAATATGGTTTTAGATATAATTAAATACGTTTCTTCGTTGATCGGAGTAAGTTGAATGACAAAAAAAATAGCGTTGAGTATAATTGATCGTTAGTTAGTAACGTAGTACAATTAGTACAATGACTAATTTGATAACGGTAATGACGTGGGGGGGAGGGGGATTTTATTAGTCTGATTTATACGTCAGGATCTGGCAAGAGGGGAGCATAACTCGCGTATCTCGGTGGATTACTGGGTTGCGTGTGTGACTGACGTGATCCAGAAGGGAATTTCGTTGATACGCGTATCCCGACGACACGCTAGGGAGAAGACCTAACTCTTACGAAGTAGAAGCAGAAGAAGAAGAAGAAGAAGAAGAAGAAGGATGAGGAAGCTGCTGGTGGGAAAATGATGCTTATAACTTTGAGCAGAGCTAGTCGGTCACCTACCGTTGAGGCACCTGTACGCGTCTTTGACTTTTACCCTGTTAATTGCACCTGGAATTATACTAATTTTCTCTTAATTGGTACCACTTATACATATTGCCCCCCCCCCCCCCCCCCCCCCCCCAAGTTCCTGGGCGACGTTCGGTACCTATATAGCAAAAGGCGTTAAAACTTCTCTTTGACATTATATTTTATTGCAATTATAGTAGATTCCTTGAACTATTCTTTGTCGAAAATCTCCTCTTCAGTAATTAAACATACAGAGAAAAAGTGAAGATAGATCAAAAGAAGAGGGTAAGATAAAAAAAAAAAGTAACTAGTAGAAAAATCTGCTTCTTCAAATTGATTAATTATTCACTGAAAGCTTTTTACAAATCGTAGACGACACTGTGCAAAGTGCAAAAAGTAAAAAAGCTCAAGTGCACATAAGAAGCTTCTTCGACAGTTTAACACAGTTTGAAACCGTCTTGAAAACATTAAAAGAAATTTTTCAAGAGATCTACTCAAAATTAGTGTCAAAAATTTTGGAAATCGATCAACGTATAGAAACTGCGAATTTTTAGAAATGGAATGGGAACGAAATTAGATAAAAAATTGAAATGGAATTTGAATTTAGAGGAAATATATAAAAATATCAAATCTCCAGTCCCTCTTACGAGGGCAATGCGTATACCTATATAAGGGATATTTCATCTTGTCCGATTTTCAACGATTAATGGCCCTCCTCTAAAAAAGAATTACGCGTTTGAACGCAGCGAAGCGGACGTCCGCGTATGTGCTGGCACTTTAGCTCGAGGTTAATAATTGCGGTGTTTCGAAACGCCGGCTCTATAGGTACCTACCGTAGTTCTTCGGTTGTAACTGACGGGAGCAGCTAAAGGGTGAGTAAAGGCCTCGCGAAAGGGCAGTGAACGGTAATAAGGGATAACGAAGGGTAAAACGGATCCTGCAGTGCAGAAGGGTGATGAAAAATCCACAAAACTCACATCTCTTCTCTACTCTGTATATAATATACGATCGTTCATCTTTCCACTTTCATTATTTCCCATTCTCTCAATTTTTTTTTTTTTTTTTTTTTTTTTGACGCTAATTACAAGTTGTGCCAATTTTTTCGAGTCAAGTGTACCAGTTACTGACCCTGTCCCAATTATTAACCTTTTTCAATGATTCCTTTTTATCCGTGAGCTCTGAAATTATTTTAAAAAAAAATCAATTCGTATTCTCCGAGTCTGTAGCAACTGATTTGTACAACGAAAACATTCTGAATTCTTATCGAAGATTCAATATTGAAGAAAATATAAGGGTCAATAATTGGGTCTTAAAGGGTCAGTAATTGGTACACTTACCTTATTACAATCCAATTTAGATGAAAAAGATTCTTCCAATTTTCCAAACGACTTCAATCGGACTCGTTATTCGTCGAATTTTGGAAATTGAAACATCAGGAATAGCAATTTCGAAAATTCTTCTATTATTTTGAAATGTATCATCTACAACTTGACTCTTGTACGTAGAATTTTCTCAGTCGAGTAAGGGACTTGAGTCGAATTATTCAAAAGCGTAGAAATAACGATGGTAGTTGACTGCGCGTCATTCCATTACGGACTTAATAATTAAGACGCTTCCCCGGCCGGTTAGGAACGGGAAGTGTAAAGTTGACGAGCGTCGAAATTTTATGAGAATCGTTCCTCCGGCGACGCGCGGTGTCGTTACCTTCACGGTTATTAAATTTTAAGAGATCGTTCAGGTTAATATTGCACGCCGTACATCCGTCTGGTAAAAAATAAAAAAATTACTAATTTGTGGGAACAAGAATTTATCACGAAAATTGATTCTTCAACCCTTAAATCATCCCCTTTAATACCGTCCCCTATCAATTTTTAAAAGCATCAATTATCTTCTGATCAAGACCAACCAAACTCCACTCTGAGAACCAAAATTTCATATAAGAAATTCAGGAAATCTTCCAACATCGCGTAGCAAAAAAAAAAAGAAAACAAAAAAAAAAAAAACATATCATTGAAATGGCGATGTTCTAGCTTTGGAACTAAGATTTGATCCCTTTGGTTTTTCCAAAGCTATATGAAGAATCGATAATCAGTCAAGTTTCTTGAAAGAAATTCGATCGAAAAGTCGACTTTCGATCTTTCTTAGGGAACAAAGAATCCCATCACGTATCCAAAGCCACAATATCTTGGTCTGAGTGTTCCAAACGATTACTTGAAACATGAAGTTTCCGTAATCATGATTGAGACGCATGGAGCATTTCGAAGTTCACAACTCGTCACCACGCGATGTGGTAAAGCTTAGATGAGTAAAACAAGACCAAGACCAAGACTATACTGGTAGTTTTGGTCGTGGTTTTGGTCTCGCACATTTAATCTTGGTCTTGGTCTTGCTGCAAGAGTATTACAGTCTTGTTTTCTATCATCCTATTACGACTGATGTCTCGTTTACACTATACAATACATTTCTCAGGTAACAAGGACAAGGGATCTTCGGGGGTTTGCACTATAGAAAAATTCAAAAACAAGTCGATGCTACCTCAGCTCACCAAGTCTCATTTTCTCATTCTATAATCATAATATCCTCTTCCCAATGTATCATATGAACATTTCATTCCACTTTAAACATGTTTAAAAGGGGCCATTTGGTGGAAGAGAAAATTTCTAGATCATCAGTTGAAAATTGAAATACCGAATGCCTTTGCGAAGTATAAAGTCAGGGTAGCAATACTTAATATAAAAACACTAGTTTTTACATTTACGAAGAATTTTTTTCTTTCTCCACAATCTACAAGAATCCTGTGATACAACAATACTGCAAAAGTCTAGCAGTTCAGTTTTGTTCTTGCTCAAGTCTTGCAGATTTGGTCTTGGTCTAATTGGTCTTGAAAATAAAAGTAAAAATGCAAGACCAAGACTGATTTTGCTAATCACTAGACTAAAGTTCATGAATTTCTCATCTAATTTCCCGAACCCAGGATAAGAAATCGTTAATTTTCCACATCGCGAGAGCATGGTCCAAAAAAAAAAAAAAAAAAAAAAAAAAAATAACTTTCCAACCCCAGAGCAGGAATGGAAAATTTCGACTAACAGTATCGGGTCTTTCTTCAGTTCACTTGAGTTAATTGTCTTTGGTTTTCGGCTTGGTGGTGGTAAAAGGTAATGGAAATTCACTAAATAAGCGACTACGGAGTAAAAGGTAAGAGCAGCTCCGGTTGGTTGGGGGGGTCGACTAAAAGCTCAGTAGTAAAATTGTCAGCCAAGTAGGTATCTTTTGGAGGTGGTTTCGTTTGGTTGGTATAATAGAAGTAGGTACTATACGCACACGTCTATGTTCAAGCTCATGGGGGACCCCCAGGACACTCGTACGTACCTAACACTCGCTTATAAGAACAGTTTAAGCCGGGAGATAAAGGCTACTGGTGGAATTGAAACGTGCTCAGAATAAGAAATATTCTTCGTATAAATTACCCCCTAATACACTCGGTTGCTACCTTTAATACTTCGGTTTATACCACATATATATATATATATATACAGGGTGGCCCATTTTAACATACCCAGTCGAATAACTCCAAAACCAAAAGAGCTACGGAAAAAAGTTTCCGACAAAAGTTGTACGGTTCGAAGGGGGACACAACTTGGCATGATCGGCGTTATTGTAGATGGCGCTACTTCCGAGAAATCGAACCGAATTCACTTTTTTCAAATGGAAACCCATTTTTTTTCATGTACAAAATTGTTGTGGGGTTCAAGACAAATTCATAGATGATGTCGTCTCATGCCTGTTTCAGGTAGTTGCCGAGTTTTCAGCATTTCTCGCGCTCAGGCCGTGCTCTTCGCTACTACCTCCAGGTTAGCAATCTTCACGGGTTTTCGTTTTTGTTTTGTTTCGAACATCATTTTGTCTGAAAAAACTCATTTGGCGCATTCTAGGCCGGATATGTAGGGGTGCTGCATGATGAGGGAGGCCTGTTGCGCATTTCCCAAAAATTGTGTTGCAGATGAAAGTACAACACTTTGAAAAACAGGTTCGGAAACGTATCGACGGCTATGGGAATGTTTTCGAACATTTGCTTTGAGGGTATGATTGGACATTGAGCAACAATTGAGAATTCAATTTTGTAGAATATGTACTTTCCTTGCATCGTTGGGCCTTTTAATAATATGTTCCCTCAGCATGCAGTTCCCTCACATATCCGGCCTAGAATGCGCCAAATGACTTCTTTCAGACAAAATGATGTTCGAAACAAAACAAAAACGAAAACCCGTGAAGATTGCTAACCTGGAGGTAGTAGCAAAGAGCACGGCCTGAGGGCCAGAAATGCTGAAAACTCGGCAACTACCTGAAACAGGCATGAGACGACATCATCTATGAATTTGTCTTGAACCCCACAACAATTTTGTACATGAAAAAAAATGGGTTTCCATTTGAAAAAAGTGAGTTCGATTCGATTTCTCAAACGTGGCGCCATCTACAATAACGCCGATCATGCCAACTTGTGTCCCCCTGCGAACCGTACAACTTTTGTCTGAAACTTTTTTCCGTAGCTCTTTTGGTTTTGGAGTTATTCGACTGGGTATGTTAAAATGGGCCACCCTGTATATATATGTATCTACTATCTACGTGTATTGCAATAATACACGCGATATGGCGGATTTCTGAATCCCAGAGACTAAATTACACGAATAGTAGGTATAGAATAATCGTATCGGACGGAAAGACGAAAAGAAGGAATTTTTTTTTTCTTTTTTTTTTTTCTTTTCTTCTTCGGGCCAATTAGACCCGAAAATACCACCGCGGGTTTTCCGCAGATAGCGTGCAAAAGGAAAAAAAAAAAAGAAAAAAAAAAAAAAAGAAAAAAAATAAGAAAGGAATAAAAGAAATGGAGGAGCTTGAAAGAGAGAAGGGGAGAATCAATTGCTACGAATTTCTTAAAAAGGTATTCCGAATTCAACGTTATACACGAAAGACCGGAGATTCGATTAGCTTGGGTAATAAAAAACCGTCGTAAAATCGACCCGCTCTGTTTTACGTACAGAAGTATATACAGATATACTATTAGAACGTGTAAGTATATAGTCGTTTGCGAATTTGCCAAATTTCTGTACTTGTATAATACCCGTGCCTACGGTGAGGCTGGGATTCAAGTTCCGAATTCCAAAAGTTCCAAAAGGTCAAAATTTCGAATTTATTTCAGATGATATTCTAAGTTTCTAGAAACTTTATAGAGTTATTCAGAAGTTGGAAATTTTGACAGGCTTAAAGATCCGAAAGTAAAAAATTCAGAAAGTCCTAAGATCCACAAATTAAACGGAAGCTCATTGCAAAGTTGGCAAATAAACGACGTTGCATTAGAGAGTTCTGAGATTCGGAGTTTTGGCCTTTCGGATCTTTAGCTTTCGAAATTTTGAACCTTCGCTGTTTTTTCATTTGGATTTTTTCAAATTGGCTACGTAGACTTTTGGGAAAATGATCTCTCTAGAATCTCTGAATCGGTAGTGTAGAAATTCGGAATTTTCACATTTCGCAGCTTTTGAAATTTGTAATGTAGACAGATATTGACTCGACATATGCTGGAATCGACAGCCACAGAGATTTTCAATAAACCACCAAGAACCGTATCAGTATATTAATAATTTTTTGCAAACATACCATACGCAGGAGTCAGTAAATTCGTTCCTGCTGCAGGCGCAGTTTTAACGGATTAAGGCCATTCGAAATGAATAAATGAATCAATAAAAACGACGTTCATCCAGGCCTTTGATTTCTTCTAAACCAAATTCGTCAAAAAGCCATTGGACGCTGTGGAACTTTCCTATTCCCCGATGGTTTGCGGGTTCAAGTTTTCAGAACGAAACAGTACACCGTGCCGTGGCACGTGAGGTTTGTATTAACGCAAAGGTATACAGATAGGTTGGTAAAAATAGACAAAACTCAACTATTTCGATATTTATACCCTACACCAATGCACGAGTATGAAGACATATTTATTTCCCTAGTCGAAATGGGTGTGAATATTCGTATATATGCAATAGAGAAAAGCAGACCGCAAACCAGAGGGAGCATCGCATGTTTCAGTATACTATGTGAATGAATATAGATGCCTAGGTACATACATACATACATACATACATACGGTTGACTTTGCCCAACTGCATTCGAGGGTAAACGTATATTATGTACTTTTCTATGCAGAGATATAGACGTATGTACACCTACGAGTTTGCAGGGTTTGAAACAGGTGTAAACCTTCCCCATGCAAAACGAATGTCATATTTCCCAAGAAATTATAGACTCCGGTGATATTCCGTTATATATTGAATAGTTTCTGAAAAATTCATATTGGATTTGAAATTTTTGCTCGATTGAATATAAGGGGGTGCAGTTTATTCAAAAAGACCGAAGCGGTATACCGATCCGTTATCGAGACATGTGATTGATATGATTATTCGTATAGTACGTCGTGTTTTCTCTGGACAACGGGATCCAGAAACTTAAGGAAAAAAAATCCACTCATGACAATGAAAAGGAGTGGAAAAAAAAAAAAAAAAAAAACTGAGTAAGAAAATGTCTTCACGGTTAAGTGTATTGCTGTTCGATCCACTGGTTTCTATTCACCCCGTTTACTTTTATCGTACCCGAATTACTCACTCTGTCCCAATTATTGACATTTTTCTATTATTACTTTTCATCCGTAAGCTCTGAAATTATCAAAAAATTAATTCCTATTCTCAGAGGCTCTAGTAACAGAATTTCTGTATGATAGAAACATCCAGAATTCTTATCGTCGATTCAAAATTTGAGAAATAAAGCTTCAATAATTCAGTATTAAAGTGTCAGTAATTGGAACACTTACCTTAAATACACAATTATACGCCCATGATGCGAGCGAATCAGCGATATTTTACTTCGCGGAATCTGTCATGACTACCTTGCTTGATATTTCGATGCTTTGTTCTATGTTTGGTAGAATCTGTGTGCAAAATTTCTTCAAAACACGGTATATTCTCGATTTTTCTTAGTACTACTGCTTCATTAGATATCCAATAATTATAAGTGGACTGGATTGCACTTACTGGTTTTTCCCGTACCCCCAATCAATTTTTTTTCCAACCAATATGGACGATATATGATTTTCTAAAAAAATTGAAAATGAGCAAAAAGAGAGAGAATCACACTGACTCTATCAAAATCTTGGTACATTTGACTTCCGCATTTTCAAGAAGCAATAGGGCTGGGATTGGAACGACTGGAACGACTTTCTGATTGAATTTCTACTCTTTCATCACACCGGAAGCAAGTTTTATAGGCATTCGATCAAGTCGTGTGACTGAAAACGATATACCTACCTTCGTGTTATGCTTCAAGCTATAGAAAAACCTTCGAAGCTATCTTTCTTGAATATCGGACGCTTTAAAGTAGGAAAATCCCAAGGCAACCATAACCGGTAGCACTTCTCTATCCTACATAATCCCGTAACTAGGTACATAGATACATATATACATACATACCAGGCCATATACACAGCTGGAGCAAGATACTATGCGGTTATATTCAATTCGCTACACGGTCATCCACGAGTAAAATTCATAGTTTTTTTTTTTTTTTTTTTTTTTTTTTTTTACCTATCCTCATAGACAAAGTCTCATAATACGTATAAGTATAGGGTATAGTAATCTGCACACGTAATTGCAATAATTACAATTAATGGAAAGAATTCAATTTGAATTTGCAATGAAAATTATGCTCTAGAGCATGAGCTGTTCACTACTTTGCGAAAGATCTACTATATTATAATATATTTCTAATGACGTTTTAGGAACGGAGATAATTTTCTCGAAACGAAGGATGTACTGCATAGGCTACGGAGTTGAATTACTACCATTAACGAGTAATCGATTAATTTCATCCCCTGGTTAATTGAATAGTCAATATTAAATGCCTACGTCGGAAATGTACTGATAATTATTTCACGTTTATGTCACCTTGGGTATAATAATTATAAGGTAAACACCATCGAATTTGATAAGGTACCATGTACCATGTATATATATATAAATGGAAAAGCAACTGGGTAAGTAACTAAGTAATCAAGTAAGTAATCAAGTAATCAAGTAAGTAAGTAAGTAAGTAAGTAAACGAATGAGTGAGTTAGTAACTGTGCAACGAGCTCACCTAGGAGGTAATAGAGTAAACTCGAATTGCTCCAGGTCAATAATAGAATCGATATCCAGGACTAATGAAATACAAGTTGCAACTACCGTAGTTTGCGTAGATATCTAGTTGTAAATACTATTGTTATTATACTTATTAGGAAGGTTGATGTTGTCATTGTAGACTAGAAGACGGCTAGGCTAGGCTGGGTGCTGTCTAGTCGGTTTATCAAGTAAGCGAGATAAGCTTGGGGACAATGTATCAAGTTACAAATCGATTTTACAACTTGACTATAACACCCGTACCTTAATCCATTCGCCTATATCTTCATGTCTTAACGCACAGCAGTGCAAATGAGAACCGATAATTAAATTTCAGGTTTGAATCAACTGGGCTGCACTTGTATGTACATGATACACACCTTATAGCTTTACGTATACAGGATTTACCTGAGGTTATATATTCTACTGCCTATAAGCTTGGAAAGCTCTGAAATACCAAATCCCTTTTGTGCTTATATATTTAGCTGATGTTGGATAAATAAATGGCTTCGAAAAGTTCCGATAAAGATAAGGCAAAAACATACGTCACGGTTGATGAAATCTACAGGTGAAAATAATTTTCCAGAATCAATTTCAAATTTGAGTATTTTTGGAAAAAGATTAGATAATTATTACCTGCACGATATGAAAATATGGACTTTGGGGAGATAAGAATTCACCGAATTTTAGGTTAGATTTAATTTCTCTAACCGCACGACATACTCCGGAAAATCTAATTCCCGACATGCGAGATTGGATTAAAAGTTCGTGAGCTCGTCTTCATGATTCTCTGACATCGTATGAAATCCCAGAGTCGTGTTAAAGCTAACCCCGGATTCCCATGACGAATATGCGTTTGCGTGCGGTAGTCAGAATTTTAATAACGTATTTTAAAAACCGAGAATTTCATGTCCATGTCAAAAGAATTATGGGTACGTACAGATTTCGATATGTATTTGAGGTGCGATTGAAATTCTGAATTTCAAAAGCTTCGAAAGTTGAAAATTTCGAATTTTCATACTAACGACTCGGAGTTGTTCGAAAGATTATTTCCCCGAAAGTCTAGGTAGCCAATTTGAAAAACTCCAAATGGAAAAACACCAAAGGTTTACAATTCCGAAAGGTAAAGATCGAAAAAGCCAAAATTCCGAATCTGATCGGAATTCGTTTATTTGACAGTTTTGTCACGAGCTTTCTTTAAATTTTCGGATTTTTGAACCACCTGCATTTTGACCTTCTGGAATTTGCAAATTCTAAACTCTAACGTATCCAGAAACTCAGAATCGCGTATACTCAAATAAATTCGGAATTTCGACCGTTCGGAACTTCTGGAATTTGAAGCTTCAATCCCAAACACAACCCCATGTGTATAAACAGCGGTGGATATTTCCGGTGAAAATTTCAAGTACGTATATGTACAAAAGAGAGGGTTAGTTTTTTTTTCACCCCTCAGGCTAGGCGGTAGATCATCGATGAAGAAATTTTATTATACACCCCATCCGCCACCCGGTGCGGAAAAGTCTTTAGCTCATTCTTCGACGAGGACGAAATTCCGTACTTTTTCCACCTCCTCTTTTTCTCTCCCTTTTTTTTCTTCTTCTAAGCTTTGTAATATATGTTTCCCACAGCCCTCGAGAAGTGGGCGAGTATCTTGGAGTTCCAGGCTACGTTATGAGCTACCCTTAAGTAAACAGGACTGGTAGGTACATATACCTACGAGCTGGGTACACATTTATCTAAAGCTTTTCACAGTTTTCAACGATCTCACGGAGAATCGGAGGCCCAGCTTCGTTGGACGCGAACCTAGCTACGTATATGTATACAGTATATATGTATAGAAAATGTATGTATATATATACTATACGTGCAATTCGAGATAGGGATGGCAAACTACCTTTACTTCTTCCTTTCCTACTTTCTTACTTCCTTACTTTCTTCTTTCCTTCGACTAGCTCTTCGACTTGAACGAAATCGTTAAATCCCAGCACGTAACTCTTTACACGTACATACATACATACATATATATATGTATAAACTACAAACTGCAGAACTAGATAACTAAACAAACAAATTCTTCTCTAGCGGAGAATAATTCACTACTTAGGTATGGAGACAATTTTTTCCACCTTGGGAGAAAAGGCAGGAAAAATGGGGATTGTGGGCCAAAATCAACCCCCCATGAAAATTGTTTTCTGTAGTTTTCTAAGACTCCAAAAGTTTGAAATAGGAAATTTTTGATTTGAATTAGAAATTTTTCTATTTCAAGGATCTCTTTTGTCAATATGAGCAATTCATATCTCCGTATAATCTCTGTCTACTAATTCCGTCTTATTTTCACAAGAATGATTTTAATCAAGTATAGAGCGAGTATCTTTCTCTCTTTACCTCTTGAATTTCTCGCTTGGGTAGATTGCTAAGGATGTTTCAATAGACGTTTATAATCGTTTCACTTCCTTCTAATTATCCTTCAAGCTCATACCTATATACATACAGTATATAACTCTTCTTAGTTTTACATTTCATTTGCTCTTTTTCTCACCTGTTTGTGACTATCGTAGCTGGAGGAATAGCAAAATGAGTTGGAGAAAATAGGTATATATATATATGTATGTACGAGAGAAGGAAAGATTGAAAAAGTGAGATAAAACACCGGTAGTAATATTATCGCTACCGACTGCGATATTAGTTTCTCCTTCGTTTTTTTTAAATGTTTTTTTCTTGTTTTTTTTTTTTCTTTTTTTCCTTTTCTCAACTCGGCTGCAGCAGGCAAAGATGGGATATGGTGGGTGAGCACTGCGGGTGTGCCAATTGCGGTTTCAATCACAATTTCAGAATTTATATTCTTTTCCATTCCGCCCCTATGACGTATGGGTATATCTCTGTGTTTGCATCCACTAGCTGTTCACACCCCAAGAATTTTCACATCCAAGTTATTCCCACCGTCAAAGAACTTTGATCGAAGCTTTTTGCTCTACTAAAATACATACATAGATACGAGATACGAGAATCGAATGTTATGTAATTTTAGGATTTTATTCCAGCTTTGAATTTCTCAAAATCCCATTCCACCTTTCGTGAACAAAATATGAATGACAATTCCGACCCTTTCAAAACAGACCGTGAAAAATAAGAAGAGGGAATAAAAATCTGAAGAAGAGTATAAGAGATTAATAAATACCCCAGCTGCAAAACCGTACCGAGAGAAAATAAAATTCATCATCGTTGAAAATGCGGAGTAATAATAAAAAGAGAAAAAATCATTGGATTCGATCGAGATCGTAAGGTGTGGGTAGATATGGGACACATTTAAGTGGTATAGAGTTAGAGTTATTTCTCGATCAGTTTAATTGGATTTAATAAAACCATTACCGAATTGTGGTATAGGATGGAAACCCTGTTAAATATACCGTGTGTCGTTACCATAGGAACATACAAAACGAGCTCGCTGTTTCTTCGTTCGTTGTACATGTAGGTATATTAATTAAATTCACCAAGAGGAAAATCTCCGAGTTACAACGTTCGATTTCAGGCCTGCTGGATACCTGCGCAGTCTGTGCTATTGACACATACGAAAATTGCTTCGTTCGAAGTCCGGTTCAAATCGTTTTAATGAAAATTTCTAATATAGGAACGGAAAATAAAAAGTATAAAATCTTTTTTTCATCAATTTCAAGAATCTTTCGTATTCTCTGGGACGAAGATATGCGTTTCAATCCTCTCTTCATATTTGCAAATTTTTAGACTTTCTAAATTTTTAACTTTCGAATCTTTTGAGCCATTTTCATTTCGGCTTTTCAGAATTTCCAATTTCTGAATAACTCTACTAACATTTCGAGAAACTCAAAATTACTTTCTAAAATAAATTGGCAACTTTTAAAATTCGGAGTATCAATTCCGTCCTTTTCACTTCTGAACTTGTCCCACAATCAGGTATGATCGTCAACGTTCCGTTTATCCTAAATTCAAACGCACCTGTGTTACCAGGTCGTAGGTAAGTACAAGGGTGAATACTTCAAGGCAAAAGCAACCGGAGCTTAAGCAACGTTTAAGGTGCGTCGACGTTTTCATGGGGGGGGGGGGGGGGGGGGGGGGGGCGGTGATGTTTGCACAGTGGAGCTTCCTTCCCGGAAGCTTTTAGGAAGCTAGCGTTGCTCACCAGGAAGAGCAGAATAAAACGTAACTAAACTAAATGAAAAACAAAAAAAAAAAAAAGTACAAGAAGAAAGAAGAACAATATAAGGAAAGAACAAACTGTTGCAATGAAAAAAACGAATCGCTTCCGAATTCTGAAGCGGCATTCGGAGAGCTCTGCACATACTAAAGGTACACGAAATGTACCTACATAGCTAGACGAAAAGTACTCGTCTAAGTATTTATCGACCTATTCACTATATAAAAAAACGTAAGTTGTTTTTTTATTTAATTTAATTTAATATTATTTTCTTTCTATTTCGTTGAAACGTCACAAGCAGATGCCAGACTCGATTATAGGAGTAAAGAAATCAGGGAGTATAACAGTAGGTAGTCGTGAATGTTTAGCGTTTGCATGTAATTCGAAATTTGGTAGAGAGACGAGGAAAGTGAAATAGCGTTGATTATGATTGGAGCGATTCATCGGGATTGAATTGATGGTAAATATATAAGAAGGGGAAAATTCTTGTACAAACGGTATATATATATATATATATATATATACCGTTATATCATCCCTGTATAGTTAGCCTCGAGCAATAGCAAGTCGGTTCCGTTCACTGAAACTTATATATATATATATATATATATATATAAGCAAATATACATACGGAGTGTAAGCAGCATGTATTTCTAATGAAATGTAATCGCAGTATATAAGATGCGAGGAAAGTTTCAGTGAACGGAACCGACTTGCTATTGCTCGAGGCTAACTATACAGGGATGATATTATATTCCATCACGTAACTGTTTAGTCGACTCGTAATTGCTTTCCCGCAATTTTCGTTATTTATAAAACATTCGATACACCTAACTTATACTCACTGAGAAAAAGTATTAAAATTAAACGATAATCGGTAGGCGATGAGAAAACATTTTTAACAATGAGTGAACTCTATACCTTTACTTATACTGTATATAATACACTTTTTATTTATTACCTATCATCGTCAGTTCAATCAATCGTCAAATTTTTCAAATTGTGGAAAAAAAAAAAAAAAAAAACAACAACAAAATGAATAACACAATTTTTTGTACGAATATAACAAGTTTTGCTTTACCCAGACTGTCATTTTCGACTGATTGAAATGAGTATAGGGTATTTGGAATGAATCGAGGATTACAAAAATCAGGATAAATATAAAGAGATGCGAGTATTCGGGGAATCGAGAAAGAAAAAGAGAGAAAACAAAAAAAAAAAAACAAAAAAAATCTGGTAAAAAATTTGCAAATCGTGTGCAGCTGTGGCCAGCTTCGTTAAATCGATTGGTTATATTCGTTAGCGGCCCACAGTTGCTACGGGCAAGAAAAAAACCTCCTGGTAAAATCTAGTGAAAAATTTGTTTCTCTAGAAATTTGCATCGGATCATATTTGTTCTGCTTTTTGACTAATTTGATTCAAGTATCGTTGATCACCGGTTTTCGGGTCATTTGGCGTCGATATTCCACGTGTTTGGAGAAACTCATTTTTCATTTTCCAGCAAAAGACTCGAAATTTTTCCTTGAAAATTGGAAAAATTAGACATTTTCACAGTTTGGCCAATCTAGAAAAGTCGGATCAAAACGAATTGTAAAAGAATTTGCTATTGCCGATTGCGACATAATGTTAGATTAAAATTTGAAATCATCCAGCCAGACCGTTTCTGAGATTTTCCAGTGAAACTTACAATTTGCAATTCGTGATTATGATGTTTCGTTTGAATTATACGATTTTTTTATGATTTTTGTTATTTTAAATCGCGCAAAGATTCGTCAATGAAACATACCTAATAATTTTATCAGTCATTTTTTGTCGATCCAATGAAATTTTCTTCAACAATCGCCAAACTGTTTTGCTATGTTAATTCAAATAAAATTATTGGCGGACAAAAATCTTTTTTTTACTAATCAACTCCACATTTTGCTGGCTGTATATCTACAAATTTTTTTTATCAATTCATGTTTTCTGATTGTGGTTGATCCCAACATCTTTTTTCTTCAGATATGAAGAGCGAATGAAAAAATGTACCAACATCAAATACTTGCACGACTAGGTGAAGTGGATGAAAGAAAAAACCAAAAAATAACAAAAAAAAAAAAGTAGAGTGAACGAAAAATGACGAAAAGAAATAATCTGAATTCCGTGATATCTGGAGCGTAAAAAAAAAAAAAAAAAAAAAATCGCATATTCCCAAATCAACTATTCTCGAAGTAAAACGAGCGTGACTAACTGTAAGCCTTCGTTTATCCGAATGAAATAAAAAGAGCATTAACGTTTGGGGCACCGGCGCGGCGTTAGGGGGGTTGGGGGGGGGTCGAATGAGCCAGGGGGATGGCGCGGGTTCCAATGGATTCCCCAGTTCCCAGTTCTAATTTGAAAACCGATGCGAATCGCAGTATGCCGCATTACAAGGGTGTAAATTGTAATAGCCTTGGGGTAGGGTGTAGGTCGGGGTCACCAGGGGTCGGGGTCGGGGTTGAAGCTGAAGCTGGAACTGGAACTGGAACTGGAACTGGAAGTGGAACCGGAGCTGGGACACAGGGGGCTTAGGTTTTCATAGGAGAGGGAGAGGGAGAGGGAGAGGGGGGGGGGGGGTGAAGGTCACCCCCCGGAATGGATTAACGTACCTCTCACCTCAACATCAACATCCCCTTGATCCACTCTAACTCTTCCTACCTCCGACATGCATATTCTATCAGTGATCTCGTCAGAAACCGCGAGAGGAACCGTCCGTGACCGCCGGCAGGCCAAAGTCCTTGGCCAACTTTTGACCCTTTGCAACCCATACCCATGACATTCGAGAATGAGTATCTCGTCCATGGACCCCTTTTTCTACAACCTTCGCTCTTCAACCTGCCCTTGTGGCGCCCTTCCAATTGCCCTGTAGGTATAGATACGAGTAGGTAGTACAAGCGTACATAGGTATGTATGTATACAGTAGATAAGTATATGTTTGGTGAAATTGGCGAATCATGTTGTATATATATGTGTGGGGGGACACGCGAATTCGGGAAAAGCAAACAAACAAGATATATAATACGATGGTAACACGCTGGTTCTCAAATCAAATCGATGAAAAAATTATAAGTAAAATAGAAAAATTGAAAAGAATCATTGAATTGGGTAGTTTGAAATTTTGAATTCATATCAAAGGATTTCAATTCCCAGAAACACTGAGACTCTGAATTCAAAAATCCTATAAATGGTCAGATTGCGGATGGCTAATCAAGGATCCGGAAATAAAAAATTTGGAAATTTTAGAGATTCGAAAATGTCAAAGAAATGATTTTCAAAGTTTCGGTCTTCCGGATCTTCAAGTTCGAGAATTTTGAACTTTTGGTGATTTTCGTTTCAAAGTTTTTCAAATCTCTTGCGTATAGACTTTCGAGAAAATTATATTTTTAGTAACCGTAGGTCGGTTAAACTTATATGAAACTTCGGAATTTTTACTTTTCGAATTCGAGATTTCAATCTAACTTTGCACCATGGTAAAAAACGCTAAAAAAATCAGTTTGAGAATCTCTGCGGTGATGTATAAGATGAGATATCTTACTGGCGGTTCAAATTGCCGAATACGATGTGGTTCGGTGGTTTTGACAAAGGCTAAAGCATGTTTATCGTCATATTTTTCCATTTTTCTGTCGAAATCGTACCTTCGTATTCACGTACGTATGTAATATCATCTCGAACGTCTGGTGAACAATTTTTTCGTCTGTTCTTTTTCTTTCAAAATTACTTTCAACTCAAACTGTTTAAGGAAAAACCTTTCAATAAGTCTGCTAAAATATCTACTATGATTCCCACATGTTTTTGAGTTTTCCCCAGCGTCATTTTCAATAAAAATGATAAATCTTTCTGTCGTTCGAACTACAAAAATTATTGAGAATAACACGGAAATTTGAGTCAGCCTTCCGGAACATTTTTTTCTTTTCAATATAGTGTGCGGATGAAAATTGGGAAAAATTTCTTTTCTATATCTATCGTCAGATATTTCGTTTCCCGATATAAAAGAAAAATGGTTCTATTCAACCCTTCAGCTCCAGGAAGAAAACTGAGAATCACAGGAAAATTCGTGGAAAATCGAACAATATGATCGATCGACGATTATCTCAAAGGCAAATTTCACTCATCCATTGATATCTCTGTGCAAAAATTGTGCAATTTTTATCCCTCCTGCGTGGGTAAGACGAAAGAATACTAATATAATACTTTTGGAATAAAATGAAGCCCTTCAAACCGTATACGACTCAAGCTCCAAAAATCTAGTTCTAAGATAATCGGTTCATCGGATTTGAAGTTGCTTTATCAGCTGGCTTTAGATAACCAAAAATGTGAGAAAAAAAGAAAAAAAAAAATGAAAGACTGATTTTTCCCTTGACTCAAGCCAAATAATTGGTCGGTTCAAATGGTCTAACAATTAGCACCCCTGCACTGTGAAATGAAAGAAATTTTCATCAACCTCCTTTTGTCCTTGGTACCTAAGGTGTACCGGAGGCAACCCTTCGGGGTCCTTCAACTTTGTCCACGAGTTCCTCAATGCCTGCGGGACTCCTTGTGGTACTTATTTCGCGTATGGGTACCTGCAACCCTCCGATGATCTTCCGGGACTACCATTAGCTCGTTTCTCTCCTTCTTCTTCTTCTTCTTCTTCTTCTTCTTCTTCTTCTTCTACTTTTTTCCAACGCTTTTCCGGTCCCCCCCTCTCTCCTTTTTTTTCCTTCCTTTCCCTTACTTCCTCTTTCTTTTTTTTGTACGAATCGTCTTGAATAAATCCTCTTCAAGGTTTCGCGAAAAGTTCGAGAGTCGCGCCTCGCTCACGTCTTATACATATAGACAACGCGACATTGACGTCAACGACAGCGTCCTCCACTCGAAATCTCTTTTTCTTCCCTAAATTCCATCCTCGGTTGAACTTTTCTTCCTTATATTATTATTATGATTATTATGATTATTATGATTATTATCATTATCATTTGTTATTATTTTTATCATATCATCCTATACTATTTCTTTTTCTTCTTCTCTATATATTCGCAATACTCTACATAGATATATATATGTATAGATCAACCTATATGTTCCCATTTCCGTTGCTTTGCAATTTTAAAAGACTTTTCTTCTTTCATTTTTATTTTATTCTTATTTCCACCTCATAGGAATGAGGGAATAAAGAGAAAAGAAGGGAGAGAAAAAAAAAAACGAGCCAGAGAGAAAGAGAAAGAGAGAGGAAAAAAAAAAGAGAAATTCATTGAGGAGGATCAATAAAACGGAAATTTACTGCAAAAGGAAAGAGAGAAAAAAAAAAGAAAGAAAGAGAAAAAACCGATTACGGATCTAGCTGGTAGGTATATAGGTACACCCTCACATGGTCGATCGGGGGAAAGATCAATGTGGCCCTTCACCGCCATACGCAGACCTTATTTTCAGCTCCCTTAATTCGCTAATTGGGCAGTGAAGAGAAAAAGAGAGGAAAAAAAAAAAAAAAAAAAATAGTGCCAGGCTTTTGGGGGAAGAGAGTAAAAAGGCAGCGAACTGCATGTAGAGGTTAGCTTGGCTACAGGTTTGTAGGTATCAAACAGTTCCCAATGGCACTTGGTGGTATATGCACATATGTATATATACATATATATATATATGTATTATAGGGATGTAGATATACCCTTAGCTCGTCAACCTTTCTCGATCCCTGCAAATTCTTGTAGCAGGCTATATAATTCTGTAGGATATATACATATATATATATATATATATGTATGTAGGTATATACGTTTTGGATTTGCTGCGTTTGCGATCAAACAAGCAACCCTCTAATTTACCCTTATTACCCCTAAGTTACTTGGTAAAATATCCTACGAGCTAGTAAATTGACCGCAAAAAACATACACGAGGTAAAGAGAAAAAAAAAAAAAAAATTGACTGGCATTCCAGTGGGTCTAGCAAATTCAAACCTTATGACGATGTGGGCGAACTTATATATTATACAATTTCGCGGTTAGAAACATTATAAGCATCTTATTGAATAATAAAGTCAACCAGGATCACGATACTGCGGTATACTTATGGTATTATACGGAAATGAATGTAAAAAGAATTAACGTTTACTCTTCACAGAAAATTGACTTCAATTTGATCATAATTTGACTAGATAATTGACGAAAAAACTTTTTTCCGATCAATCTTTTAGGAGTAAAAGTCTTCGCGTTGTTCCCCGAATTTAGGCTATTGAAATGAACTCTATAGTGGACTGTGAATATAATTTTATCTAGTAAATCATGTAGCCCTTTTGGTTTCTTTTTTTTTTTTTTTTTTTTTTTTTTTCCATTTTTCATTTAGCTTTTCTGCCATGGTAATATAGAATAGTCTTCGATTCTGCGTTTGGTATAGAAACAGGGAATGTTGAATAGGCGAATGATTGAATTAAACGATGATCCTTTGATTCTAATTCAAGTTCGTATCTGGCTCTACCAACCAACCAACGAACCAACGAACCAACCATCCAACGTATGTATGTACCTTTCTACCAACCTACCTATCTACTCGGGGTAATTTGGTTGGCTCGTTATTCGTTTTAATGCGGCCAAAACCCGTGAGTAGAGGCAACCCTATATATACTCGTATTAAATTCACTAGCTCTGACATGAAAGGATCTATTTGAACCCATCCTCGTTGAGTTTTAGTCCGGTTCACTCGGGCGGTGGTCATCCCGCGACTGATACCTACACAGAGAATGGTCTATGGACCCCGTGCGTATCTACCCTTTACCAATTTATACCTTTATATATATATATATATATATATATATATATATATATATCCTAACCTAAACAGGGTATACCTATATATATATATATCTACCTAAATATCTACCTATACGCAGATGTATGTAACTTGGTACATATATATGTAAGTGTGCGTGAGGGTCAGCTGGAGGCTAGACGAACAAGAAATACCTAAAGCACAGAGGGATGGAAGAAGAAAAAGAAAGAAAAAGAGAGAATGAAAAGAAAAAAAAAAAGAAAAACCACTATAATACAGCCAGAAACTCACCGCCTTGTCTCCAAGCTGCTCAACTCTGCAATGAAGAAACGCCGTCTGACCAACAGCAGCGGTCACATTCCGGGACACGTTGTATTCGAAGTATGGCCACCCGCTTAGATTCTGATGATGTACACCCGAATTATATCCTCCAGTCGATACCTCGACTCCTCGGGATCCGTAACCTAGAACATGGACGTGAAGTTTTTTTTTTTTTTTTGTTTTTTTTTGTTGCCAATGTTGAATAAAAATGAGATCAAGAAACAAATACGCAGGTAAATCAGGTAATCATTATGGACCAGCCCTGGAACTTCTCGAGAAAATCGTTCAAATTCGAATGATACAAAACTATTGCATAGATCTATTTCAAAATTTAGTCGTTTGTAAGTTGGAGCAAATGCTATCGATGAAGATCAAGATCATGAAAATCCGTTGATTCGTTCTTGAGAAATAAATATTTGACATTTATTTGGGTAAAATTTTGTTCGCTCAATTACTCAAAAATTGGTTGACCTTTTAAATCTAAAATCTAATCAGCACTGAGTTACAAAAAATCGCATCGATTGAGACCAAAATCATGGAAATCTCAAGATATATAGTCGGACATGAAATTGGTCAATCCAAAAATGGTAGGAGGTGATTGTCTGGACCTAAAAACTTGGAGACCTATAGTGGAAACTCAACTTTTCATTTTTCGTGTTATGACAATAACTTTCCTTTTTTTCAAAAACGGTAAGTGAAAAGTCCAAAAACCGCACCTCTCGAATTCCCAAATGCTTTCAATCGAACGCGAACTGTGCAACGTGAGATGAAGAGATATATAGAATAAAGACAGAAAATGATCGGCTGTCATTTCAAATTGCAGGGTGATGAAAATTCTTCGAAAACGGATCTGCGTTGGGAAGAAGTTTATTCGCAAAGTTGGCTCGTGAGAAATGTAAAAGTTTAGAATTTTGTGCGAGTTGGAAAATCCGGGATCCGGAGTAACCCGGAAGTATCGGGAGAGTGAAAATCTTGTTGACACATTTTCACCAAGTTTTGAAATTCCCGATCAAAGAACTCGAGCTCAATCAGTCGAGCGGTCGGTCTGCAAAATTCTGAACCAAACAGAAGAAAAAAAAAAAAAAAAATAATTGGCAAACCCATACGCATAAGTACTAGTTTCAAAAATTTTCAAAAGCTTCTTTCACGTTTCCCAAACTTGAACCAACGCCACAAAGTCGAATTCAAACGGTGAAAATAAAGCTGGAAGCTAAGCGGCCCCCAGTTAGGGGTAGAATTTGAATTGTTTGAATGGACCCTAAGAATTAAATGAATCCGCGATCCTGGTATAGGGGTTGTTTAATTATTGGTCAACAAATTATCGGAGTAAGAGTCCTTATTTCATGAATCGATTAGCAATGAATCGTACGTTTCTTTGGAAGCAAACTGGGGGACGGGGGGTGAATTTCGGGGGTGGAATAATAAGTGGCGGTAAATAGAACGTTTGATAAAATTTCCACAACCTTAACCGAAAAAAGCAAGAATCATCGGAGCGTGCAGCCTGGGCAATAAGAGAAACCAGACCGCGCGTCCAATGGCTTTGATAAATGTAGCGAAAATACAATAACAAAAAATAAGAAAAAATACATATTTTATTTTAACGGCAGGGAGGCTGGGAGCTGCTCGAGTTTTCGGCCCGGGTTATTCCGTGGGCTGGAGGCTGAAGGCTACTGAAGGGGGGGGGGGGGGGGGGGGGGGGGTTGGGATTTCGATCTCGTATTTTATTTCTTGCTGTAATATACCAACCTCGAAGACCCCGGGGCTGGTATGCGTTCCACTATTATTGTTACGAGTATTTTCACCATTATTGTTATTATCACCGTTATATATGCTTTTATCGTTTTGCTTCGTACGGCTATTAATTTCCTAACAATGTCCCACTCCCTTCCCTTCAGCCTCTACCACCCCTACGGTATTAAGTGGGCACCAAGGGATCGCTGAACCCACGCAAGCTCGGTCCTCTCCCCTTCGTCATGATTGTCCATAATTTAGACGAAGCAATTTTCTCGTATGAAAATAAACCAAATTTTCCTGACCCGTGTGGTATTCTTTGTCGACTGAGCATCCGCCTTTTTTTTTTTTTTTTTGTTTTTTTGTTTTTTTTCATATTTTTTATAATTTTCCAGCTGCTATGGCGTGTGAAAAGCTCAACTGAATTTTTTTACACCATTAGAATTAAATTGTTTCGCAGATGCAACGTTCTGTTCAAAAGTCGCTATTTTTTTTTTTTAGAAAAATTTCCCACACACACACACCGTAACTTCCAGACGGAAGTTTTTTTTCAATTCTATACTGTTGGAAAATTTGTGTCAATTTTAAAGACATTTCGTATGTACCAGTCTGTTCACTAAAAAATTATTGGTAATTTAACAGAAGAGATACATGGCAAGTGTTGACCATGTAAGTTATGTTGATATTCCAACGTATCAATACTATACACTAAATTTGCGTGATTAAAATTTTATTTGAATAAAATCGACTCGTTTCTAATGTTATTAACTAATTGAATTTGTCAGATTGAATAGAAATTTGCGTGAAATTTGACTTTTCAGGTTAGACGGTGACACACGCGTTTTAAAAAATTGATGAAATTATCCAATCAATTTAGCATAACTTTTATGTTCAACACAAAAGATATATTGACGTTTGCGTCAATGGGTTGAATTTGAATTTCGACATAAAATATACGTTGAATTTTTGTGTAAACATGTCAAGTTTGATATTCAAATGAATTAATCGTTAAACGTAACGTCGTATCGAATGTGTAGTGAATTAAACACAAAAATTTTGACTACTTATTTTTTCAATACAGAAACACAAATTTTCCAACAGTGTAGTAGAAAGAATTTTCATGCTTTTGGAGTATTTATCCTAAATGATTGATTCGTGTGGTAATTTCGTTCGTTTCATCTGGTATTTAGCTGACTGAGTCGGTATGGTCCGCGTGAAGAGCGTTACGAGGGAGATGGGGCATACCCACCTCAGAAAATTAGCGCTTTAATTAAATATTCCACTTTCAGCGAGGAAACCCACTCAGGATTATGAAGTTGTCATTCAGGATGCCATGGGGCGACGCCAACTCGAGAAAAATAAAAGAGGGGAAGGAAAAAAACCAAAAAAAAAACCAAAAAAACCAAAAAAAAAAACTTTATTCCTGGCTATATTTGAGAACAAGTTTTTCCTTTCAACTATTTCAACCTGACTATACTATACCTCGAGGTTATTCAATTCGTTCAATAGCAGCTGCCTGTTCACCTAAACTTGAAATTGAGCAGGTAGTACCTACTTGTGGTAGGTATACCACCCCTCAACTTTACCACCAAGTTTTAAGCCTCTTTTTCAATCCAACATCCGAATAAGTTTCCACTAATTGACAAAAATCAAAGAAAACAAAATAAAATAGAGAAAAAATATTAGTACACGCCATGAACTATATAAGGATCCGAATTGAATGAATCCAATGAATTCTATTCTCCTCTGGATTACATCCTGTCCTTACAACTGCGGTTGGTACTATCTGCACTTTTTCACTTTACCCTTATCTGCCTATATTATGTATTTACCTAGTGTTCAGTTGGTATGTATATTTATATATATATATATATATAGATAGCTGAGCAGACGAGTTTTCTATTCGATATTGGCAAAAATAAAAATGCAAAACTAGTAGTTGCACGTTCGAAAAGCAAAAGATTGCATTTCCTCAAACCCGATGCAATCCAACTTTGTACCAGAACACCAACACTGTCGACAAACTCAATAAATTACACCAACTTGCTGCAGGCATCAAATCCTGAATATCCCTTCGTACTTTATTCTCTAATGAATTTTCAATCCCTTTTTCAAATACATACATATATCCATAATACATATTTTTCGTTTAATCTATTGAAAAAACTGCATTGCCAAGTATAGGTATATATATACTTTTTTTTTTTTCTCAACGAGGTAAACCGACGAGGATAAGTTTTACCGAATTGCATTAAGAGAAAAGAGAAGAAAAATACGGTGAGGATGGAAAGTAAAAAAAATTTAGAAAAAAAAACAAAACAAAAAAAGTAAAAAAAAAAAAAAAAACTAGAGGAAAAAAAATTAGCTGCCTACTTTTCAGGGGTTTATATAGAAGATGAATTTGAAAATTCCCATGTGAAATTCAACTCGTAGTACTGTATACTGAACGACTGGCCACTCGGCGTAGGTATATTACGTAATCGTGCCCGTTCCATCTCTTTTTAGAATTGACATCGGGTCGCGAGTGGTTAGCTTAATTAACGAATCGTTGAATTGGTTGCCTGCAAGTGCGAGATCCTCGATCCCAAGGGATTATCTATCTCTGGCTTTCAACAACGAAGACGTGTGCCGCTGTGCAGTAACATCAGCAGAAACGATCGATTGTCTATTATATATATATATATATATATATATATATAGGATCGATCGTAGATTCTATACATGTATGTATTTTTATTTTATTTTTTTTTTCTTCTATACCAACGCAGCCATGGAACTTCGGGATATGGATTGATCCATTGAGCTTTTTCCCCCCGATTCTATTTCATCCATTATTTAAGGCTGCGGTTGACTAGTCCGACTAGCGTACAAAATTGGCAAATAACCAAATAAATCTGGCTAAATATGAACTATGGCTCGACGTGACGTTGCCTAAAATTTCACCCCTTTTTCCTCATCCTTGTCCCCTCCCCGTTTTTTCTCCCATCGATTGGAAATAAAAAAATATTCAATATATTCAGGTATATATACATATATCGATGCGGTAACAATTTGTATTTAAGTGTGAAACATATAGTCCGAAATTCATTTGAATTAATTGATTTTCGACAATTTACAATTTTCCACAATTTACCTTGGAGAGTTATATATAATATACAAGGCGAGGGTTATACTTTCCTGAAAATGTATTAATTATCAAGCCAACTGTAATTAGTTGGGACTGAAACCGTAGCGCGCGCTAAGACCCTATAAATAAAGATCACCAATAATCTTGGCACTTATACAAAAGCGGAGGGCCTCCTCTTCGTCTCTTTTCCACAACTCTTATTCTACCCGACAAATGGATTTCGGGATGTTCCCTTTGCTTACATTCTACTCGACTTTCTAAATTCATTTCCTTCTCAGGGGCGGGGGGGGGGGGGGGGGGATAATAGCTCTTTAACTGAGATATATATATATATAGAATGAGAAAGAAAAAGGAAAAAAACAAAAACAAAAAAGAGAAATCAAATATAAATATATGTAGGTATATTTTCGTGCTTATTTTTCTTTTCAGGTTTTTAGGCGCCCCAATGTCGGCCAAAAGTATCAGACTGCAGTCCTGGATTCGCGTAAAAGGCGGCAGTTGAATTGGTTCGAATCATTTAATCGGTTAATTGATCGATTATCGAACGGCTGGCGCCAGCTTTCGATCTATTTAGTAAAACCTACACGAATACACGTGTTCTACTCGATATAGTCGAGCTTTTCCATTCCGACTATTTCTACTGTGTGATGGGGTAATTGATGCGCTGGAATACACGCTCTGAATTGTCCAGCGCCATTTGGGCTCACAGAATTTTCGATACATATAACCTGGAGATACGGAAATTCTATTGATTTTGTAATTTTGGAAAAAGAAATTCTACCATAGGATTTTGGATTGAAATGCCTTATCACACGTTTGCATCCAGCTGGAAAGAAATATTCAGCAAAAGTAATCTCAAATTTGAGATAATTGTGTTTTACACTGCTTTGGAATTCGTCAAAATCGATAATTATGGAACGGGATTGAAATTTCGAATTACAAAAACTATCGGCTAAACGTTTTTAGGGAGATTATTTTCGTGAAAATCTATGAAGCCAATTTGGAAAATTCTGAATGGAAAAACACCAAAGGTTTAAAATTCCGAAAGCTAAAGATCCAAAAGGCTCGAGCTCTGAATCTAGGAATTCGCTTATTTAACAGCTTTGTTGGACTCTCTGAGTTTTAACTTTTTGAAATTTGCAAGTTCTAAACTCTAATGTTTCTAAAAACTCAGAATTGAATCTCAAATAAATTCGGAATTTTTACCTTTTGGAACTTTAATCTCGCGCCATCGAAATTTTGTTAAGATATTCTTCGCAAAATTGATGTTTTTCAACTGTAATAAATATTTTTGACTTTTGCAAGTAATTGCGATAATCATTCCTCAAGTTGTTCGATTCAAAAATCGCTTTCAACCCAATCGCGCAATCATACGTGTGCTTTTTTTCCCCCCTCAATAAAACTTGAGCTTTTATTTCTACATGGAGTATCTCGAATTATTAGTTTCGGAGCAAATTCTAGATTTTTGGTTATATTTACGTATGTACCTACAGCTGCAACAGTGTAAAATGGGAGTGAGGCCCTAACGGGTTGAATTTTCTTAGTGAAATAGAAAAAGTATTTCTTTGAGATTGCGGCGTAAGCTGGGCGAGGCTCGGTAGTTCGAAGCACCGGCTTATCCCCTTTAATATATTCTATCTCCGGCTGTTAGCTTCGTCTTCGTCCTGTCCCACATCCTGTCCTTGTCCCTGGTGCCGTGTTGTCTGACCCGATCTCCTTTCCTCTCCTTTCCTCTCCTAGCTCCTTGCTCCTTCGTCTTTTACTCGGGGGTAGAAAACCACCCTCCTCAAGGTACTATACGTATATACCTATATATTATATATATATACATATCTACGTACGTACAACGTATACGAAAACCTCCGCGCGAATCCACCGTTCAGCCATAAAATTCAGGGCGACTCTATCAATGGAGTAGCTCGCCAGCCCTATGACGAACGTTCTCCGTCCTATATCTCTGAAAACTTTTCAAACACCCTGAAGAGAAAAAAACAGAGAGAGAGAGAGAGAGCGAGAGAGAAAGATAGAGAAGAATGAAGAAATAGAAGTGCTTTGAGAACCCGGAAGGTCTTTTGTGATCAAAATTATTAACGGCTTTATGAAATTTCTTTTGAATTGTTTAAGAATACCGTTTCCAAAAAAGTTGACTTTTTTTAACCTATTATTGCTTTTCCGCAGATTTCATCCTGAACGATAGATCAGCGAAAACTAAGGGATGGATTTGGACGATTTTCGTCTTAATCGAAGCGATTTTTATCTAGCCTGCAGTACTGATAGGGATATGGATTTTATTGATTGAGTAGTTTTTGAGGTGTTCCGAAACGAAAATCTTAGAACGAGAAATTTGAATCGATTATAACTCGTGAGAAATCGATAGGATTTACTCCAACCTCAATCTGATCGGATGATTTAATTGATTAGTTTTTGAATTGGAAGAAGTATTTATTCCTTCCCGGAAGGTGGGATTGAAATTCTGAATCTTTATACTGATTTTCTTGAATTTGCAAGTTCTGAACTCTAACGTTTTTAGAAACTCAGAATCGCTTCTGAAATAATTTCGAAATTTCGATCGTTCGGAACTTTTGGAATTCAGGACTTCGATCCCGCCCCAATGATATTTTTTTGAAACTCCGTATGCGCGATTTTTCCAAGTCGAAAATCTTGAGATGCTAAATCTTAAATCCTGAATCGTGAATTGTGAATAAAAGTAAAAAGCCTGGCAAAGTAATGTGTCTAGCCGACTGTGGTCAGTCGAATGATCGTCTTGTTATTCTATCCGTCACGTAAATTTCAAGTCTGCTACCCGAGTCAGACTTGATCTAGAAATTGTTCTATATTTGGGGAAAAAAGCTCCTCGTCTTCGTCGAAAATCGTATCTATATAAGTATATGAGGAGGGGAAAGAAAAAATTTCATCGATATGGCAAGGACGCGAGGTTATACTGGGATATTAATACTTCTTCAAAAACAAGTTTTTTTTTTTTTGTTTTTTTTTTTTGTTTCTCCGAATCTCCTCGGAAAAATGTCACTTCAAATTTAATATTAGATATCATATGAAAAAATATGTGTCCCATCTCCATTTTCGAACGCTTTATCAAGTGACGAAAAAATCTCTTCCAGACGGAACTGTTTGTTCGAATGAGAAGAGAAAAAAAAAATCAAAATATGCAAAATCTAATTTCTTCGACATTCCAACGTCTCGCTTAGGCCCTCCGCACACGCCTTTGTATAAGTTGGACATTTTCTTGACAACCGGCATGCCTAGCTAGGCGTCCTTCTCCTCTTGTAAAGTCTGAGACAGTTTGCAGCTTGACTTAAAGCCACTCTTGTCCCGGGGGCTGGCATGGCAGATTCATAAGTTAGTTTCCCTCATCACGTAAATACCTTGAATTTCCGGCAAACAAAAGACGGCGACATGGTAGCTGAAGCCACCGGAAGTACCGTATCTTGTGTATAAATATACATCCCCCCCCCCCCCCCCCCCATGTACCCGGGTTTCAAAATCTCACGGGCGCCATTAATTGGATGCAAAAAAAATTTCAAAATGGTCGGTTTTTATTCCGTAGTTGGTAGCATTTAATGGAGGCATTATTAAACATCAATTGTTTTCCTCTTATCGAAAATCCCATATGCCATATTGTTCAATGTGGCCTAAAGAATGTGTAAAAAAAAAAAAAATCCACAACCATCAAAGTTCAAAATTGTAAGAGGAGATATGAAGTCACAAAAATCGTCCAAATGTGTGAAAATGTGTCAAATCGCTTTCTAATCTAATATTCTCGTTAGATTTTATTTCTTTGCCGTTATGAAAGGAATGAACTAAATAAACCGATAGATTATAGTGGATTTATTATTATTATTTTTTTTTTTTACACAATCTTTAGGCCACAATGCACATTCCCTGCAGATGGGATATATTCGATATCTCAAGGGAGGGATTCGAAAAAAATAATTTCGAAAACGCGGAAAGCATTATTCTTTCTCAATTTTATCAATGTGAGGTATTTTTATGCAAGAAATGATATCAAGACAAGAATCAGCAAATCTCTACCGTTAGCGTTTCTAGATGTAAAATTTTCGGTACCTGCAGACGCTCAGGGAGAACCCTACTGAAACTTCGAAAATTCCAGTTTTCAATTTTTTAAAAGGCCCAATAACGTCCAATCAAAAAACGGATACTTGGAATTTCAGATTTAGGTAGGATATGTTTTGAAAAAGAGTTTCGGTTTTTCTGCGATGGAAGTTGAAGCTTAAGGAACATTTGGCAGAATCTCACCTTCGCAGGGCTGCGAAAGGTTCCTCAAGCTACAACTTTTATTGTAGAAAATTGAAACTTTTTTTCACAACATATCCTACCAAAATCTGAAATTCCAAGTATTTGTTTTTTGACTGGACATTCTTGGGCTATTTTAAAAACGAAAAACTGCTTTTTACAAAATTTCAGTAGGGTCCTTCCTTAACAGATATTTGAAACTCCTAAAGCTTATGGATGAACCCCCGGTGCTTGAAAGAAGGTGAAAAAGAAGAAGAAGAAGAAGAAGGGGATGAAGAGGAGGAAGAAGAACAAGAAGGAGAAAATTAAGAAACATTTCTCAAAAGTTTGACTAACAAATCTCGGAAACAAATGACCCTGCACAGTAAAAGAGAGAAGAACCACGCGCCGTTGAATTCCACCTACTCTTACACAGTCTGGAGGTTCCCTTCGTTCTCCATCTCGTATACGCGGATGTCGAGTCAGTGGGGGTAGGTGTAGTTGAAGGTGTAGACCAACTTTTACAGGGTTTACTGCTGCAGACTCGGCGCCGAGCTCCATCCACCCCCACCCCCCACCCCCCTCCCCTCCCTTGGCCTAATGCTTTTTGAATAAACGCCGTAAATCCTTGCTTCAACAAAGATTACGAGACTTTTGTCATTTCTTTCCCTTTTTTTTTTTTTTTAATAATAAAATAGTATGGGAATATAGAAGCCCAGCCATTGAAGACTCAACCTTTCATTCTTCTCCTTCTTCTTCTTCTCCTCCGTCGCCATTTTCTTGACATTCTTCTTTATAATTCTTTCTCGTTTGTGTTCTTCAATTTTTCCTATTTTTTTTCTGTTTTTTTTTTTTGTTTTGTTTTTTTCTCTGCCATTTTTAGCTAGAGATTTTCCAGTCTTCTACGATCCCGCCCGAGGATCGAGCTCTTTTAGTTCAAGTCCGTCCCAAGTGCTTACGCGGTAAACATACTAGGCTACGACCTCGTGAACCTCTTCAAGTAGTTACAGAGGTCGAACACGAGGAGAATGGCTACACGAAAAAAAAAAAAAACGAAAAAAATTGGAAACATTTGTTGTTCTTTGGTTTTATTTAATAATACACATGTGAAAAATAACGAAAAATTTCACCAATTGAAAATTCTGGTTTTAATTCAACCCCCAGAACTTAATGCACTGGCTTTCGCAATTCGGGGGTTGTAGACGCGAGTTCAACGTATAAGGGGAGATCGGGGCTAGTCATCACAATTTTGACTATCTGATTTTCAGAATTTTGTTGATCGGAAATTTTTTGAATTTAGAAACAGGGTATTGTAGATGCATCCTTTGTGGAGCTACGAAAAATTCGTGGTCATTCCAAAGCAAGTCTGAATAGGAATTTTCGAATTAAAAGAATAAAAATATTTGCGGAGTGTGATAGCTCACCCCGAGGCAGGGTAGGTTCATTCAAAAAATCATAAATTTTTGAATTTTCAATATTTTCGAGTCAAATTTCAACTGGAATACTCGTCAGATGTGGTACTTTTAGGAAAAAAAAATAATCGCATAGTGCACGTTTGAAAACAGATATTTATTTCGACATGTGAAAAAGATCGATTTTAGAGTAGAAATGAATCCAGATTTATCTGTGCAGATATAAGTGCAACAAATTCACCTTTTCGTTAAAAAAAATCGTAACTAATGCATTAGTTAAATATTTTCTACCCAAATAATGAGACCTGAGTAAAAATTTACCCATCGTAGCCACGAAGAATTGAGAAAAAAAGAAAAAAAAAAAGGCGAGTAAACTGGATCAGGTGACAAACGTGAAAGAATCTTCTTTACTATTTTTGCTGAAATTCTTTCACGTTTGTCAGCTCAACTATACCTATGTATTTATCACCCACGTAATAGAAGCATGAGGATTATCGACGTATCCACGGATCTATTTGAACGAGATAAAAATAAATGAAAGGGTGTTTAAATTAGCGGTAAACAACAAAAAAAAAAAAAAAAAAACGTTGATTTCGATGGCGTATCTGTCGAGGGGGAGGAGGGGGATGATAAGGGTAAACACGTTATTCAGCTGGATGTTTCGACGCATAAAATCTGCTAGTTGACGTTTGCTTTCGCCGTCGAATTCCGCGGGCGCTTGTTGACTAATTACGACAGATAGATTCGCTCATCAGTACGGTGGTATTCGAGGATCGCAGTTGAGTCAGCAGCAGGAAATTCAGAGGGTTGGATATTATAGACAGATCGCAATTTAGAATATATGTATATACCTACCTATAACGCAAACGTGTAGAATTAGTGTAGGTACCTACACACACAGATCGATCTGATCGCAGGACGAAATATCTAATACGTAACAAGAATAGTCATGGGTGTTGCAAAAGCTGCAAGGAGAGAAAATTTCAAACCATTAATTTAACCATTCCTCTCCTGTTTATGGGGCTTTCCACGCGAACTCGACCAGTATTAAACCCCGACCATCTCAGAATCATTTCATGTTTTTTTTTTGTTTTTTTCTAACATTGTACTTCGCCAAAAACGTGCCCTAAATTTTTTTCATAAAAACCGTCTATTTTTTATAAATATTTGAAGCCGATTGTGAATGCCCATTTGAAAAAAAAAAATCTGAAATAATTCTCCAATATCTAGTAAATGACACAAACACATTTTTTTTTTTTTTCCTATTTTTTTAGCGCCTATTTCGGAAATTTGAAATTTTAAAACCCAAAATTAATACAGGATCAAATCGTAAGGGTCAAATGATCAGGGTCAATTTATTCGTAAATGTTCGCTTTTGCGAATTCGATATTTAATCCGCCGTTGTTAATTTTGGGTTTAAAAATGTCAAAATTCCGAAATAGGCGATCGCAATCGGCTTCAAATATTTATATAAAATAGACGGTTTTTTGGAAGAATTTGAAAAAAATTCAACCCACGTTTTTGACCGAGTAGAATGTTAGCAAAAAACATGAAAAGATTTTGAGATTGTCGGGGTTTAACACTGGTCAAGTTGGCATGGAAAGCACCATATATATATATATGTATGTACCTATATGTGTGGAGCTTGAAAGTTTTCCCCAAAAGCTTAGCCAAAGTGAAACAACTCGTGATATCTATACGTATATATTTATAATATGTAGATATGTATATACATCGGGGCAATGCACTACTAATTGAATTCTAATTGAAGCTTTCAATTTTCCCCGATACGTATTATAATACCCGTGAGCTACCAGCAACCGCGAAAGTATCGATAATTCGATTAAGTCAATATGGCTTTATATATAATATAGCCTCGATGAAGAATTTATTGCGCAAATTATTGGTGAGGTATAAAAAATTTCAGTGGGCAGAATATTATTGGGGTGAATTTTGGAAAAGATTCTGGACGGTAAGAAAAAGTATAAACCCATTAGCCATACCTGAAAACAACAATTAGAAAAATATATGGCTGATTTGGCCATACGCATGGCTATTTTTGTATAGAATTCTATCTTAGAAAAAATCAAGTATTTGCCTCAGATAGACAAAACTTGGGCTCAAAACAGTGATTTTTATTTTTATTTTTTTATTTTTTTTCTGTTGTTTCACAGGTGTGGCTGATGTGCCTAATACTTTTACTTTCCGTGGGAGAGAAAAAAAAAAGTATAAGCCCCATTTGCGAAGAAGTTTTTTCCTGTCAACTTTTCATGTATATTTTACATGATTTGCTACTTGAGAAGTCCTCACGTGCGCATTATTTTTGTTTGGATTTGAAAAAGAAAAAAAAAAAAAAAAAAAAAGAAGAGATTCTTCGACAAATCAGTCTGTGTTAAAATTCTGACACAACACAGAAAGGGTTTTCTGAAGTAGTACAAACATTCAGCATATAAAGTATCATGCGAAACATATCCGGAGAAGTGAATATCGCAAAAAATGGCTCACTCGTCTGACAAAGAATCCCCATAATGGATAGATATGCGGAAAGAAAGCATTTCCTTTATCCGTCTGCAGCTGATCCATCGATCAAAATTATTGATCTTGTCTTTGTTTCATGTTGTATATATATTTATGTAGGTGATACCATACTATATATTTACAAATGGCACGTCGTTACTATAACCTGCAGTCCCCCTTTTCCTTCACCAGCACGCGTTTAATCCCCTTTTCTTCTTCTTCTTCTTCTTCTGCTTCTTCTTCTTCTTCTTCTTCTTCTACTTGTTCTTACTTGGCGAACACAACCCTAAGTAACCTACAGCCGCTACGGTTTTTTTCTCTATTCCTCTTTCTCCTCCTCCTTGAAACTTAGGCGCGGAGGAAAACCGTGAAGAAAAAAAATTTTCTTTTCGTTTTTTATTTATTTTTTTTATTTTATTTTATTTTTTTTGCCGAGGAAGAAAACTTGACGTCAAAGTTTACTCGAGAGAAATGGTGAGAGAAGGGCGAAAAAGGGGAACAAGGGAAACGGGAAGAGGAAGGGAAGTTCGTTGGTGGATCACTTTATTATATAATATCCAAAGAAATGCGTAAATCTATCAAGATTTCAGGGACCACCCAACCTCCTTACCATTTTTATGCTTCAGCAAATTTATGCTCATTAATATCATCCCCCTAACTCTTGCGGAAAAGGTCGATAGCACGTGCTGCCTTTTCACCTTTCGAGATGACTTTTTATTCTTTTTTCTTTTTTTTTTGTTTTACGTAGGTATAATATATTTATATCTTTTTGAGTATTTTTCTTTATTTTCTATACCTTCCAGCTTTTGAAAAAAAAGTAAATTTTTCTTATCACCCCACAAATCAAAAGTTCAGTTTTCAGGGTTTTCGTAACTTAGAGCTGATTAGATTTTGAATTCAATCGGTTAAGTAGTTTTTGAGTAACTAGATGAACAAAATTTGACAAACAAAATTTCAAACAGTCAAATTCTTGAAAAAGTATCAATGGATTTTGACAATTTTGATCTTCATCGATAGCATTAGCTCCAACTTAGAAATGTCTGAATTTCAAAACAGATCAATGCAGGAGTTTTTTTTTTTATTATTAGTTTCAGGGCTGGCTCATCGTGGTCAGCCGATTGACCTGCTTGTTTTTTGGGAGATTTAATAATTTCCTATTTGCTTTTCCTCTGATTTTTATACGCAAAGCGATTCATACGGATTGAAGCCAATTTAGTAGAATTCGTATGCCAGAAATTGAAATGCGGTTATTAATTTGTGCCGGGTATATACATATACTTGAGAGGTTGTAAAATAGGTCGAAGTATACCTATTCGTGGATAATCCTCGTTCATTGAGGCTGGAAATAAGCTGGAGCACTCTAGCATAGAGGTGCATATAATCGGAGGTCTTTCGTTTTTCCAATATCCCCTGGAGGCATCAGGTGGGTATAGCCTATACCCACCTAAACCTACACCTGCAGCACCTTTGCCCATATATGAATTTACACGTTCACACAGGGATTCAGTTCGGTTTTTTATTTTTGATGTACATAGCAGTCTACCGTAAAGGTTTTGATATTGAAACTTCGGCTATCTAAAATCGCCCCCGCGATCTCGGAGAATAGTTTTCACGAAGCGTGAAATGTTAAACATGCTGCAAGCTCGTCGACCGCGTCTTCTTTTTGTTCAATCTTTTGTTTATGCAGCTTTCGAAAGCTCGTTCTACCTAAAAATCGTCAAATTTATGCGAAAAAATGAGAAAAAAAAAAAAATTGGTCCCCTCGAGGCACGACCTTAAAGTTTTACTTTTTTTCCCATATTTTTTAAATACCAATATTTTTTAAGAACTCGGGAGAAATAATTTACGTTAATATAAGCAAAGCAAATGAGAAGAAAAGAAAAGAAAAATCTATACTTGAGATAAATCTGCAAAGAATTCGGTATATTCTTTGCTGCATGTTTATTCTTCGGGTCTTATATAAATTTCCTGAGGGGAGGGAAAAAAACTAAATTAAAGAAGAAAATTGGCAAAATAATTATTCGGATCCTTGAGGTTTTTTTTTTTATTTATTTTTTTATCATTTACTCTTGGTGAATTTTATCACGCGACCAAAGATCGCTTTGAAAAATTATTCAGTCATTAGACTCTGAGGATTCATCCTCTCGATTCGACTGTATATCTCTAACTCTGCGGTTAGAATTTGCATCCGTTTTGAATTCATTGACAAAATAAACAAGTATCACTCAATAAATTCTGGGCTCGATGTGTTGTACGATCTGAAATATGACCTCGCGAATTATTCTGATCCCCATTCGTTGATTTTCTTATTTCAAGTGTCGAATGACGTAAGAACGTTTTGGCACTAAAAAGACCATTTCGATTAATAAAGATGGCGTATTTACTCATAGTCAACTTGAAATGGACAAGCTTGAAGCGTGAAATCGAAAAGGTCTTGTCTAACAATTTACGATTCTCTACTCGTAGCTGATCAATAATCCAATTTCAATCTGTCTGAATAAATTTCAACGTTTTTATTGTAAATACAAAATAAAAGAAGAAGTACAAGAAAAACATTGTAAGCCCCTTATATGCCATTGGACAGGCAATTTATTACACGTAATATAGTTTTGCGTTTTTATCGGTTATTAAATTCTCTACTTCCGGATCTACGAAGCAAACATATATAACGTACCCTACCTATAAAGTTGGCAAATTTATATTATTATATTTTTCTCTCTTTTTTTTTTCTCTCCAGCTTTTTTTTTCGCTCTAAAATACGCACCCATCGATTTTCGGATCACAAATCAGCAGTCCGGGTGCTACCGTTCGTCCCCATGCCAATAACGGGCTAGCTGGTATAGTTTGTCGAAATTTAAAACCTGACATTTTTCCATGTCAATCAGTACTCGGCTGGCTTTTTTTTCTCCGTAGGCAAAGGACTTGCATTTTTTATATCAGACGATAAATTTTACCAACCGTTATTACTCGTGGGATCTGAAGAAAAATAACCAAAATAAAAGAGCAAAAAAAAAAAAAAAAAAAAAAGCATAAAAACTTTTCGGAAGGCCCGATGATTACATCCATATACATGGATCTTTGGGTATTTTCCATTTTTTTTCTTCTTCTATTTGTTGTTCTTTTTCACAAAATCGTCAAATTATATAGCCAAACTGTATACATACCTAAACATGTAAGTATACAAGTATAAAAAGAAAAAGAAAAAGAAGAAGAAGAAGAAGAAGTTGAACGTGAGCCTTGAGCAAATTTTACAGACCGTTGCCCGCGCCGTATTGGGGCTAAATTTCTTGGGCTCATTCGAGGAGAAGAAGTTCGTTTACTGATTGACAGAAAGAACAACAAGAGCAAGAGTAACGTTAAAGCATGGGATCAATTCTACTGAATAATGCCAGAACTTTTTACCGGTTTTTCCGTTTCGCGTACCGAAGTGGTCCTCTAAGGATGAGGAATTAATGGCGAACCATGTTTCTTCAACAAAAATTGCCCCCGGTGTTTCTTCTTCGCGAGGTTTCCTCCGGGCACCGTTCCCCTTTATCGCTCAGAATCCATTTTCCGCTTTTCTACTGTAGCAAACTTGAGCCAGTATAATAACTGCTGTTAAGAAATGAAAAGAAAAAAAAAAAGAAAAAACAAAAAGAAAAAAGAAAATTTTCCCCCCCTCGCTAATAAATGATTATTTTTTGATAATTTTGAAAAATCTTAATTACTTTATGGGTAGGAAGTAATTAGTCATTCTGTGTCTGTCTGTATATGATTTTCTTGCGAAAGACAGTAGATCCAAGTAGAATACGTTTCGAAGCATGGATCTTGGCAGGGGAGCTAAATAATCTTGGCTCCTTAATCAGAGACGTCGTTAATTATGCAGCCAGTGATCATCAACAATCAACCAACTTGAGAAACGACGAATGTACACGTCTAGTTTAGTTTGTCAGACATTTCACGTTCCTCGCTTGTCAACCGTAGAGTTATTGTTGCTCAGAATATTAATATCATGATATTACAGCGATAAGCCAAGCTGAGAAACAGCTATATTCCCAGATACTTAATTATACCCTGCAAGAGTCGATTTTCATCTCCCTTTTCACTTACAAAATTAGTTGGGTATGAACAAAAAATTATACAACAAATGATGAAATTCTGGGATCAGAAATACTTATAGAAGTCTGCAGCTGGTTTCTTTGAGGATAATAAAAAATCGTTCGATGACGTTGACGAAAAGCACTAATGTAAGAATCGTAGCATAGAAAATTGAGAAGGTAAAAAAGATCATTGAATTATTGAACATCCAAGATTCGCCTTTTTTCAACCCTTCTTATAATGTGGCTCACCATAAAAAAAAGCTCATTTCAAATACATAATTACGAATATACGCAGTAAACGATCTTCTCATTTTGTTTAACTAAGAAATGCTGGAAACATACTGGAACATTCAAGTACTTTGAAGATTGTGAAATTTATGTGGGTCAAAAGAGTTCAAAATCGATGAACAATCGTCAATGTATCAGTTTTTGAAAAAGTTGATTTTCCCTCAGGACTGAAAGAGGATTGAAAAGTTGAAGTAGATTATTGAGTGGTTGGAGATGAAAAAAAAATGGCTTTTTTGAGTCCCTCTTACGTGAGCCACTGGGGAAAATCGCGTTTCAGATACCCAATCACCCAGTTATCGATTTCCTGTTTCCATTCGACTCAGAAATACCAGAACAATACTACAATATAGCAAATTCGAATATCTTGAACATGACGAGACGTCTCTGTTCCAAGAAAACTCAACAACTCAAGAACGAGTAGCTCAGTTTTCAAAAAATCGAATTTCTATACTTAAGGTTAAAGAAATACGTTTCATCTTTCATAAAAAAAAGTGATATAAAAAAATCGATGAGGGAGTAAAAATCCAAAATTTGCCATTATCTTTAACGTTTCTTGGAAAAGACTTTCCAATACCATATAGAACGCAATCGCTGGTTGTCGCGGTTTTATTTTTCATTTTATTTTTTATTTTTTTATCCCCATTCGAAAAATCGGGTATCCCCAACGGTGATCTCGCAGCTAGGTACTTTTCTCCGGTATACGGTAAATGCCCAGTGTCTCGGTATCGAAACGGCACCGGGACCACTTGCCGAGATCAGATAAGATCCTGACGGAAGTGCTTGAAAACGTTCGTTCGGGGTGTTTTCACCCGTTTTCTGGTACCAACCTCGGAGGACGTAGAAAAGCCACGTATCCTTTGCACCGGTAACCGTAGCTAGTGGAATTCGCCAGGATGACCAGGGGTCTTTTTTTTTTTTTTTTGTTTTTTAATTTGTTTTCTATTTTTTATTTTTTTTTTCTCCCCATTCCGTCTTCTTGTTTCTTTTTCAGAACTGGATGGCCGATTTTCTGGGTGTGGAGAACGTGAGATAACGCGATTTACTTTTTCTAAAGAGAACCAACCTGCAGGGCAGGACGCATCCGACGATTAAATCCATGAAACGGGTCTTTGAGAAATTATTATCAGACTGTTTGCAGGTGATTTATTTAAAAAGCAGCAGCTTTGCAAGACGTTTAAAAAAATAAGAAAAAGAAACAAAATAAGAAAAAGAAGTAAAAGATCTGGTTTAATCTCAGCGCTAATCGCAAGACATTAAGTTTTCAACGAGCTTTTATCAAGCTCCATATCCCGCCGCATCGAGAAAAGAAAAAAGTAAACCCAGGGAGAGTAAAAAATCGTGCAAAGAATCGTATATAACAACCGCAATGTCTTCCTTCGCCACTGCAGGGTAAAATCGTCGAGGTAATGTTTGTCGGGATCGCAGGGTGGCATAAATACCTACCCTTGTAAAAACCCTTGCATGTATATACCAATTTCCCCAAGTAAGTCAACGATGGATAAAGTCCGGACACTTTTCTCCAAAGTCTGCAATGCTTCTCTTAACTACCACGGAGATTTTCCAGGTTTTGATAAGAATTTCAAATCCGTAATTCTTACATCTGAATGGAACAAGATAACCACCTGCACCCGCGAACAACATCCTTTATCCATCATTTTCGTGATATCAACGAGAAAAAAAATATGTGCTAAGAGATTTTCTCATTTCTATGTTCGTAGGTATATATTTGTATGTACATAGTACAGTGAAATAAAGAAAGTGTGTTGAATATACAATAACCACGTTTCGAAAAATTAGCGTGAAAATTTTTTGTGATTTTTCACTGAACGTGGCTACGCAACAGAATTATATTTTTACGATGCTAATAATTCAACCCAACTGTTGTATTATATTCTGATGACAATCGGACGCGAATACTCCATCAATTTTACATATCGAATCAACTGATTCTGATATTCGATGTGTGGAAAATTCATTAATTATGCATTTACAGTAGCTAATCATAATGTCGAAGTTGCAAATTTGCTAATTCAGCTACGATTTTCAGTTCGATTTCTACATAAATTCGGTGGTAATTTTAACGATTTACAAGATTGTGAAATATTGTATATTATTCAAAAATAAAACGACTGCTTCATGTCCTGAGCTTGAAATTTACATAGATGCAAAATTCCAGGGTTGTCAAACGGAGTTTAAACAATAAAAAAAAAGTCTCAAGTTTTTCACGTAAGAATTTCGACCGATGGTTTCTCCAACAGTGGAACAGATTTTTACACTGTGTCTGGAATCGCAAAATCCACTTCAAGATCCGTGAAAACATTCTAGATTTTCAGAATTCTGACGAGAATATTCCACCTATATAATCTATGGGTAAAAAAAGGGCAAAAAGAATCTGTTTCATAAAATTTGAGAATATCCCAACGTTGAGGAACGCCATTTGGAGGGTAAGAGGTAGGTACGGTTTAATAATGAAATTAAAATTCTCGGGAATTTTCTGTTTTCAAATGGCTTTCGTTTTTCATATTCTGGTGAAAAACGGTTTGTGTTCAGGTCAGCGGAGATCAAAAAGCTTCCACGGAACTCACAACAACATCATATTTGCTTTTCGTACCTTTCGTTCCTCGCTGATTCTTCTTCCTTGTAACTCTTTACCAGTTGTTAATTAATAAGTAACAATAATTCAGGAATTTCTCTGGTTCTAGGAATCCAAATTACATTCTAGATGTATACAAGTGTGCGCCAGCCTCCTATACCTAACGCTGCCAAAGATCCAAACACAGAAATTTTGACTCTCGTTCGAAAAGCCACAAATTAAAAAAAATTAATCTATGATAATGAAAATTTAGTAGAGTGTTCAATTTTATCCAAATGACTATTCTTTGGATTCTAGAGATTTTGGAAGCCAAAAATTCGTCTGAATTAGACACACTCATTGGCTTCAGCCAATTCCAATGCTTTCTTCTTCAATACCAAAGATCTAAATACCAAAATTTTGACTCTCGATCGAAAAGCCACGAGATTAAAAAATGAATCCAAAAGAATGAAAAATTGGTAGTGATAGTCAAATTTTATCAAAATGACTATTCTTTGGATTCTAGAGATTTTGGAAGCCAAAAATTCGTCGGAATTAGACACAATCATTGGCCAGCCGATTCCAATACTGTCTTCTCCAGATAAAAAGTGTGAAAAAGAAGAAAAAAAAAATTGAATTAATAATATAATGGAAGAGATATAAATATATATATTTTTTTCTTTTCAACCGAGAACCGTACCCGTGTAACATATGTCAGAGCTACTATACGAGTGGTAGTAGCCGGGATAAAAAGGCGGGTAAAAGTATCGAAAAAAGAAGGGGAAAAACGTATTTCTCTGAAAGCAAATACCGAACACTTTCGATCACAGGGTGTAAAATATTCCCTGTAATCTAATTCCGAATACGAAGAATCAATCTTTCCACATCGGGTGACTTTCGTTGCTCGCAGACAGTGAAATACACTTATAAAGTCGGCAAGATTTCATACATACGAAGCTACGCACGCGGTTAGAAAAAGAGAAAAAGTAACAAAAATGAAAAAAAAAAGAAAAATTCGTACGTGCAGACAAATTTTTTTCGCAATTTTTTTCAACGCGGAGAAACAGCTATCATTTTTCGACTTTCAGGTACCTTTGCTATTTTGCCTTTTCCACTTCATCCTTTCGTCCGTCCCCTAGTTTCTATTCATTCCTCACCTCGCCCCGTTTGTAAAAAGCTCGCAGCTTTTTCTCAATGGCAACTCGGGAGATTCCTCCGATAAGACGGGTTGAGAAAAAGAATGAAAAAGTAGTGAAATCCGTCTCCGAATCCAGCCTGAAAGAGAGGCTGTTTCTTGGCGTTGTAGCGAAGGGTATCGTTGTCAAAATTTATCACTTTTTGAACAATGATCTCGCGGCAAAAGTAAAGAGCTCCGTTTTGCACCAGCCTATAACAGATTCGCAGGCATTATTCCCGTCTCAAGGATAATATAGGACGTGGTAATGAAAACGTTCATTTTCTCGCTAAGCACTCGACAATTTCGCTATCTCGTCTCTGTTATTTTTTTTCTTTAGTCTATTTTTTTTCTTGATATTTTTTTTTCTGATTCATTTTTCTATACTGACACAACTGAGAGTCACGTACAGGCGAAAAAGAACCTTTTATTCTTACACTTTGAAAGTCAACGCGCAGCTTTTATCTGTCTAGTCTGTCTTTTATTCGTTCCATCTTGTCTGGGGGCTTCCGGTCCCGCACGTTTACCTATCCTATATACTTCTCTTCGGTGGTTGTTGGTAATTGTTGGAGACCTTTCGTGGAAACCTAGTTGCGTTTTGTCAAATGAAATGAGGAGAAGAAGAAAAAAAAGAGGAAGAAGAAGAAGAAGAAGAAGAAGAAGAAGAAGAAGAAGAAGAAGAAGAAGAAGAAAAAGAAAAATAAGAATAAGAATAAGAACAAGTAGAAAGAAGGAACTCCAGTCCGAGTCGGGTCGTCCTGAACGAGACCACTACAGCTCTTAACTCAAACCCGACATTAACCCAGTTTTATTATTTCTCTTTAAATCCCCCCCCTCCCAACATTAAACATCTTTCGCCAAAAGTTTCCTGCACTAAAAACCTTCTAATTCGTGGAGCAGCTGCAGCTAATCTTAAAAGCCTGAATATGGACATGGGATTGCCTTAAGGGGAGCAGTATGTCGCGGTTGTCAAAATGAAACGTTGTTCAAAATCAATTTATTTCTTTACCAAAGTTTATTTGACATCATTATCATCATGTAACTGAAAATCAGTCGCTGTACGAATTGAGGCACACCGTAGGTCCGATTTCACTTTCTCAGGATCCGAATTTTTCGGGAGACGCGCCGTCATAAATTGAACGACGGATATTGAATTTAAAAAATTATCATTGAAGATATGGCCAATTTTTCGAAAATCGAACATTTCTTTTCCAGTTATTTGCAAATGACTCAGCCTAAAAATTAAATTTTCCAATTTCCCTCGTTCAATTTGTGACGGCCTGTATTCCTTCGAATCTTGGTGATAGATAAGTCGAATCGGACCTACGTTGTGCCTGAATTTGTGCAGCAACCGTTTTTAAGTGAGATGATTATAATAATGTAAAATGAACTTTGGTGATGGAACAAATTGATTTTGGACTATGTTTAATTTTTCCAACCGCAACACACTGATCCCCTTAAATGTCCTATAAGTAGTTTTTCGAAGACATTTAAAAAAAAAAATCTCGAGTCCTAAAACAATCCGTACAAATTGGCAAATATCGTAGATCTGGTTAAATTTTGGCTCTATCTATATCTCAAGAAGTGCGATAAATACCCAGTCGAATGTGGGTTTTGTCGAGTAACTATAACGGTGCTGGAGTTATCTCGCATTTGTACAGCAAGGTAGGTAGGTATAAAGGTATGCATGTATAGTAGGTATAGGATAGGTGAAAAGGTGGAAAGGTATACGTAAGGTAGTCGGTTCTGCTAGCACCTCGACTATATTTATGGACCCGTGGCTTTTTGTTTGCACCCTGTATTTGAATAGAAACGATAGCAGCCTTCCGCGAGGACGTTATCTTTGTTCTGACTTACGACTACCATCTGATCCGACCGCCTCGTAACTCATTTTAGTTACTTCCTTCCTCCCTTATACCTACTTCCCTTACTTTCCTTATATTCCTTTTTCTCTAGCTTTTCCCCACTACCATGAAATTGATACTAATATATATCTTGCAATCGTGCTTCCTGCCATTATTTCTAGTTTTTCTTATCCTCCCCTTACCTTCCCTTATACCTACATACCGGAACTTTCTATCTTTTCCAGAGTTATCTCGTTCACTGATCGAAAAAACACCCACCAAGTTCTCAGAAATATTGGTTCGATTATTCAAAAATATTCCTTTTCAAATGAAACGCCAGAATGATTTTTAGAATGACAATCACAGCCATGTATATTTCTGTGTTTTACCAATTGAAAAATCGTTATGATTCCAATTGTGAGTGAAACTCTGATCCCGATGATTAAAGTCTACGATTATTAACTCCAGGTGATCGATTGTGGCATATCAAGGCACTGAACTTACCTGGAGATTCGTATGATTCGATAGAAATTATTCGGCGCGGGATTGAAATTCTGATAATTTCAAAAGATGTGATAAAGCAAAATTGTGAGTCTTCATGCTACTGACTCAGAGTATTTAAAAAGATTATTTTTCCGAAAGTCTACGTAACCAATTTGAAAAACTTCGAATAGAAAAACACCGAAGGTTCAAAATTCCGAAAGCTAAAGATCTGAAAGGCCAAAACTCCGAATTTCGGCATTCGTGAGATGCAACGTCGTTTATATGACAACTTTGTCACGAGCTTTCCTAAAATTTGCGGATTTTCGGACTTTCTGAGTTTTGAAATTTCGCATCTCAAATAAATTCGGAATTTTTTGAATTCGGAACTTCAATTCCGTTCCAATTACCGGCAAAAATTCGTTAGCTTCTAGCTTAATAAATGAGCTACCGCAATGTGAAATTCCCAATTCTCATTACTCTCCAGGTGACTTTTTGCAGGGTTGACTTTTTTTTTGTTTTTCTTTTTTCTCGGCATTTCACTTTCTGTCAGAAACTTGGTACAATGTTCCTCAGTTTGTTCAGTCCAACAGCTTTAAGCTCGTGTTCCCGTCCTGGGGGCAGGTCGTGCGTTTATTTGACATTCTCGTTAACCGCGTTGCGTTAAAGGATATGATTTTTGTGATATGTACTTTTAAGCGGTACAAACGGGCTGGTTTGGAAAATTTGGCCGTTTGTTGTTCACCTCCGAGTGAAGCCAAGCTGAGAAAATATATTAGTGTATTCATATAAAATTCTCTTAACTCCAGAGCTCAAACTCCATCATCTCGAATTTCCCTGGATTTCCACATACCTAACCACCTCTTTACGAAACGACAAAACAGGCGCGAATTGAGAGAATCTCGAGGTTAACCACCACCCTGGCCGTACTGATGCAGTTTCTACCCTCCTGGTATTCTGTTTAGTCGAACACGTTTGTGTTAGACTTTACCTCGCCCGTAACAATACCGAGTTTACTTTAGATTGGCATAGTTTCAATTGCATTAGTTATATCTCGTAGAATTAGTTACCACCTACTCTGGTTTAATTTCAAATTGATTTCCCTGGTTAGACTCGAAATAAACGCACTTCCCAGAAAGCTTACAACTACCCATGTAGGTATGTACATACGTATACTTCAAAACTGGTTTGGCATTGGCACGGTATTTGTGCCATAGCTGACAATACTGACAGCTACCAAGGGCCAAGCTTTGCCCAAGTCAAAATCAATCTTGGGACAATTTTTGGGTGGTTAACACCGGTAAAACTTATGGTACCGTCAATCGGTACGAAACAATCCCCAGCCAGTATAAAACACCATATTGGCCCAGTGTATTCCCAGTACAAAACTGACTTCCGTCTGAGCCCCATGTACGCTCACTTGTCAGTACTAGTCATCAGTATTGGTCAAACGTTGGGCAAATAATTTCTCTGTACTGGGCCAGTATTACCGAACAAAATTTGACAGCTGGGGTAGTGCCAATTCTGATCCGTCAATATTTCGGCTTTCACACTTGGATACAATCAAACCTCAACAATTAAGGCTGAAATCTAAATCACATGAATCTACGAGTAGATGAACATAGATGGAGAGTAACAGAATAACACAAACCGTACGAAGTTATAACTAAAAAATGGTAAAATTCGATGAAAAAAGTTATTCGAAAGGATCGGAGTCAAACAGGGAGCCAAGGGATAGAGACGATCGGGTATATATTTGCGGTATGTATACTTTTCTAACGTATTGGTAGGGGATGAGAATCTCGGCACGTTTTTGAATAACTCTCCGTTTGATACTCCGGAATCGAAATTCAATTTCCGAGCCCGGCTTCGGCGGGGCTGTCCGTTCGAAAAATTTATCACACGTTTCCAGAGCTCGGCGAGTATTTCCAGGACGACTTGGAAAAGGAAAAGGAAAAGGATAAAAGGAAGAGGAAGGAGATAGCGAAGAAGATGTGGTCAATTTGAAACCCCTTGCCGAATAAGTAAAGCCGGAAGTCAAGTACGACAAGTGGGTATTCTGCGAAGATGGAATATATCCTAGTTTCAAAGTTGTGCAAGGATATCGGGAGCCTCAAATTTAAGGACATCTCGGAATTTTCAATGGTTCCCTTATTCCGGTTCTCCTGCGAGCTGGCAGCAGCCACGACGCAGGATCACCGGATATAAAACTTAGGAACGTAGCAAAGCCTAAAGTATATTTACGGTCTGTATTTACGAGCCGATTTTTACCCCGGGATTTTTACTCCAGGTATTTTATGCAATGTAGACGAAACGGAGCACAGTTCTACTTATTTTTCCGCCCTGGTTGTGAGTCCGTCTTTACTGCATCGCGGGAAAAATGGCTTCCGGCTTTTCCTCCTTGAATATATATATATATATGTACTTACGTCCTGCAGCTCCCGCATTTCACTTTTAAAGTTCCTTTTTATTCTCAGCAAAATTTTCATTTAGTAAAGACTCTCAACTCAACTTCTTGATTCACTACTTTAAACATAATAAATTCAATTTCCTTTCACCTTAACAGTAATTAACTATATTCTTTTGGCTTCAGACCCACCACCAACCTCATCGAAAGGTTTAAACACCCTTAATTGCGATCCTTCGAAAGGCGATGCCCGAGCCAAGGTAATTAAAATCACCAATTAAAATTTCGCGCTCTTATACCAACGAGAGAGTATCAATTAGCTTCAATAACCAACGCTAAATCTATAACCGACTTGTTTCCAATTCGCTTACAATTAAAAACCGTTTAGCACGGAATCGGTTTTTTCCCCATTATTTATCTTCTCAGTTTTGCACGCTGTGCTGCAGACCCGGATCACTCGGAAACTGCTTGACTGATCAAATCCAAAAACTGATCATTTCGAAGTTGAAAAAAAAAAAAAAACCGCGTCGATTGAAACCAAAATCACTCAAACCCTTTGGTTTGTTCTCGAAATATCATCAGTCAAAAAGATCCTGATGATCCTTGAGACCCGAAAACTGGAAGACTTTGCAAAGACTTTTGAGTTTTCGAAAAAAAAAAAAAAAAGCCATGGAAAAAATGTAAATCACATTTCTTCATGAACTGCGAGGACGCTTTGCTATAGAATTAACGTTATAGGATGATCGGGAATCAATCAAACCTCATTGTTAACTGCCTGGATTTCTGTAATAGACATTGGGGAAGCTGTGAGCTGACATCTGCAGGACAATGTACCGCGAAAGGTAAGGTTATGTATTTGTATAGGTGAATTCTCACGCGTATGTATATATAATATACATATATCTATCTATCTATGTATCTATGTACCTGTTTCGCTGAAGATAATTACATCCCTCTGGCTCTGTGGTTGCCACATTGTTGTACTACAAGCCTATTGTTGGCCTTAGCGGTGTATCGGTGTAACCGCTGCGTCGTAGCTTTAGTCCTACTATCTTCAGGCTATTGTTTACTAATTTGCCTAAAGATTTTATCGTTCTTGCCCGTCACGTATATTCGAAACAACCGAGAATATAAGATCCTCTGCTTTAGATTAACGAACACAGTTTCCTCCGGCAAACACATTTTTCCCCCTAATTATCATCTAGAATTACATTTTACACCCTCACTTGATCATCTGATATTTCATCTCCGATTTATTTTCAAAATCAATTTCCCCGCAAACAATCTTTGATTTTTATTTTTTTGTTTTAATATATATATTTTTTTTTTCTTCAGAAAATTATCAATTTTTGTATCTTTCAAGTATATTTTGAATCATCTGCTCGTAAAAATGGGAATTTCAGAACAAATTTAGAGTTCGGATCGATAACGCCGTCTGACCTCCTTCAATTATCATTAACGCTGATGCAGGTGAGCTAGCGCCGATATTGTAGTTAAACAATGACATTAAACCGATGAGTGATAACCCAAAAAAATTGTGATACAAAAAATGGTATTGCTTTTATACAAAGCAGAGACGTCTCTCGTCTACTCTGAGCTTTTCACAGATGTGTACGATCAATTATACGATAAAAGTCCGCATAAATTTATAATATTTTTATTTCTTTTTTTTTTTTTTTCTTCTGGGGGATAAAAATGCAAAAGAACCATTCTTCAATAGCAAGATCTATTTCACATTTATCATCATTTTTAGATTTTATGAAACGCCAATCCCTCTTTTTTTTCTCTTTCTCTTTCTTTTGCTCGCATGTACAGAAACTCACCTTTCTTTTCGTTCTATAAAAGGGTATTAGTTTCCCCGAGGGTGTAAAATTGAACATTAAAAAATGTAAGTAAAAAAGGTTAACGGGAGAAAAGCAATACGTGGAAAAAGAAAAAAAAAATACCAGTCCGATCGAGATCGAAAAAAATATTGAAAATACTTTGAACATTCTAAAACATGTGTGAAAAGTTGTAATGTCAAAATTTAAATCACAACATGTCCAAAAAAAAAAAAAAAAAAAAAAATGAATGCAGATACATCTGAAGAATATAATTGCGAAAAATGCACCTTTTAGGTAAAAAACAATAGTGAAACGTAGTATAGTTAGGATTTCTTGATGAGATTTTAGTAAAAAAAAAAAAAATCGCATTTTTCCACAATTTCTACAACCCAGATTTTTTCTCTTGCAATTTTACTATCTGATTCAATATGTAGAAAAAAGTAGTTGCTTCGTATTCAAGAATGTCCAAGACATGGTAAATAATTTTTTAGAGTCAATTGAAATGCTGCTGTTCACAGGAAAGCATTTCGATAACAGCTGGGGTCATTCTGGCCCCCTAGTGATCTCAGATCATGGATCTAATGGCGTGAAACATTTTGTTGGTATAAGAAATAACACATATCCGCGCATGTATCTGAGCTAAGGATAAATAATCTGAGACGTTATTAGAGTAAATTACTAGACACGGTTTGCGTTACGAGCCTTGGAATAGTTCAGGTCTCACAGGATCTTGTCGGGTTTGCGATAGTGTCTTGTACCAGCCTCCCTGGTCCGCCCAAGACACTCTGAGATATTGCTAGATTTATGCGATACATGCTAAAGATAAAGTTGAGCAGGGTCGACGGCCTGCTGATTGCTATGGTGGCGAAATGTCTTAGAAGGCCTGTTTTGCGCTTCTCGATGTACATTATACATACAGTAGGTACCATTACCAATATATTCCATCTAATTCTCTCTCTAATCCCAGTGTTTGCTTAGCGGATGTATTTTAGGTGGATAAACTTCTTCCGAGCACGTCTCGCAAACTCATCGCCTGCAACTTTGATGAGTAAACAGTTTTTGACCGCTTTTAATTACTTTTCACGATCGTTAACGCAATTTCATTTCACCGTAAACTCTTTGAAACCATTAAGCGCTAGGGGTTTCTTCAAATACCGCGTCAAAGAGACGGTCGTGATCATCAGGTCAAAGGAAGAAAAAACTCAAGCAAAATCGGGTAACGAGTTGTCTCGGTAAATATGGCTTTGCGAATTTTCGCACGAAACTCTGAGATTCTAAGGGGAGAATTTTTTCGAAATTTTTTTTGAAATCAACACGCGGTCATTACGAATTATTCTCTCGATGTCTGTCAGTGAAATCAGGCTGAGAAAACTGGTGTTTCGATTGCCGAAAACTCTACCAATCTCTGTTGAATTTCTATAGGGGTGGTTCGAGGTGTACCCTTGATAATGAAACGCTATTAGTAATTAAACCGCGTTTTCCCTTTTACCTTTATAGGTGTAGATACTGAGTTTGTGGTTTCCGGAGCACCCGAACAATCCTAGGAAAATAATCCCACTCTAACCCCTGACTTTTCGTCTTCTAATTAACTTCCTGGTCTAAGAAAAGAAAGTTATCACCAGATCCCTACTTTTTTAAGTCCAGAAAATCACGTCCGAGGGTCTTGAAGCGGGGATATCTCAAAAAACGAACGAATGGATTCCGATAATTTTCGTTTCGAACGAAGTGATTTTTTTCTACCAAAAACTGACAGAATTTTGGATTGAAACTACCCAGTAGTTTTTTAGTTATTCGAAAAACAAATCCTTGCACAGAACATTGTAATCCATGACATCTCCGGAACGAATCAACGGATTTTCATGATCTTGGTCTCAATCGACATGATTTCCATCGGTCCATCCTATAATCATTCACCTATAGTAGTCTGCAGAGTAAGAGTGAACCGATAATCTCTTCACTGCACCCATATCCAAGGCTAGGGGGATGAAAGCAACGACTGATCATCACGGCTCAAACTTTCGTAATGATCATCTCCAGATTTTTATAGTTCCAAAGAAAATATCAGTCGGAAAGTTCGGTTACCCATGTACGTACTGGAAACTGGCTTGGCATTGGCACGGTATTTGTGCCATAGCTGACAATACTGACAGCTACCAAGGGCCAAGCTTTGCCCAAGTCAAAATCAATCTTGGGACAATTTTTGGTGGTTAACACCGGTCCAAATTATGGTACCGTCAATCGGTACGGAACAATCCCCAGCCAGTATAAAATACCATATTGGCCCAGTGTATTCCCAGTACAAAACTGACTTCCGTCTGAGCCCCATATGTACGCTCACTTGTCAGTACTAGTCATCAGCATTGGTCCAACGTTGGGCAAATAATTTCTCTGTACTGGGCCAGTATTACCGAACAAAATTTGACAGCTGGGGTAGTGCCAATTCTGTGCCATGTGAGTATATATTGAAAAACGCATTTGATCACGAGTGGAAAGTTGATCACTTGCATGGTATCTCTTAGTGTTCACCATTATACAATTTTCAATATGGATTTTGGATCCGGGCTCATCGATCTTTGGAAGATCCTAGTTGCTCCTGTTTTGTCTGTTTCAGGTATAAGAAGTAAGGACCATGATCACTCCGATGCACTGACATGCTCTACCAACATCGACGATCAATGTGCGTGTATTTGTACGTGGTGGGTGGACCACGCCGCCTCTTTTACCGTCAATATGGCATCCCGAAGTCGTTCCAAGAGATACTCAGCTTCTCAGTTACCCAAGTTTATTGCTACGCGAACGAAACCCATGCCAAGATCGTCCACAGGCTCGCGAGATCCTATACGTACCTACCTACCATGGGTCATGATGCCTATATAGCTATAGATACCCCAATACCAGTAACCTACCGACCTACCAGTCGATCCGTGAAATGTGACACGTCGGACATCCAGTGGCAAAATCTTGTCCTGGGCAGCAACCCCCCTAACGAGAACATCATACCGTGTTCAGGTAGCGTTCATCCGGTAAATAATGACGCGTCAAGAGCAGATACACCTCTACCAACTCGGACAAATAGTCTAGGTAGAGGATTTAGTGGATGTTGTCACGGAGCACATGGGCTGGCAGGTGTATCGCCAAATTTATTAATCGTGTCAAAATTTTGAATCATGATGATATTGTAGGGGGTATGTGAACCGGATGATTTTCCACCCACCCCTGGACAGTGGAGTAAGTTCTTGTATCGTTTTGGAATTTTGTTTCGCATGCATGCAGTGCTGCAGAGACGATTGGGGTTTGAGATTGGAGGGGTGTATGATCGGATATCGAGAGTGCACTGAATAGTGAATAAAAATTTTCTCAAATATATATATATATATTTTTCGTTCACGGTTTTCAGGAGATAAGAAACGACATTCCGTTTGATGAAATGGGCCATTGGCTCGCTAACGGCGTGCATAAAACCGTCGCGAACGATACCCGACTTTCACAATAGCTCGAATGTATCGTTCGGGCTTCCGGGCTATAATCGCAATGTGCAGCCAATATTGGTGATACCTCCCTCAAATATACGGATGCCAATTTTTTCATGAACTTCGTCCTATTCCCATACTTCTGCTGCAAAGAAAGTACCTTATAACACTGTTGCAAGAAAATTTGTGTCAATTTTAACAAATTTCACATTTCTCAGTCGCTTCACTTAAAAATTAATGTTCATTCAACAGACAAGTTACATGTCAACTGTTGATATTTCATCACAAGAGCAAGTTAATCAACGTATCATTATTACACGAAATTTGCGTGATTGAAATTTTATTTGAATAAAAGTGATTCGTTTCTATTGTTATCAACTATAATTGAATGTGTCAGATTGACTAAAATTTTGCCTGAAATTTGACTTTTCAGGTATAGTGACACACGCGTTTTGAAAAATTGATTAAACTGTCCAATCAATTTAGTATAACTTTGATGTTCAACATAAAAGATACGTTGAATTTCGTGTGAACATGTCAAGTTTGATATTTGAAATGAATAATTCGTTCAACATTCGTCATGACGGTTCAATTAACAGTCGTATGTGTAGTGAATTAAACACGAAAATTTTTACTACTTATTCTTTCAACACGGAAACACAAATTTTCCAACAGTGTAGTAGAGGAATAAAGAAACAATTTTTTTCGCAAATGTGCGAAAATATTTAGTACTTTTATCTGTTCGTTGGATCCTTCGTCGAGGGTGAAAAGGAAGAAGAAGAAGAAGACGATGAAGAAGAAAGAAAAAAAGAAAGAAAGGGAAGAAAAAAAGAGGGATAAATAAAGAAATAGGGCGGTTTTTGCGGCTCCTAGGGTCCTAAGGGCAGGAAAGAACCGCATGAGATTCCTTCTCCACCCTCTCATTTTTATTTTCTCAGTATTTCTCTAAGCTCAGGCCCTCTCTACCTGCTCGCACCACTTTCTCGACGATCGTTGTATTTTAGAGAGGCAATAAGTCCGCCCGTTCGGGCATACGACAGCGGTCCAGATTTCTTCCCGACAGACATTCTCAACCGCAGCTAGACAAACCTTAGCTTCCTCTTCTTCTTCTCTTCTTCTTCCTCTTCTTCTTCCACTTCTTCTTCTTCTTCTACTCGTCGCGTGCCAAGGGCGTGGACTACCCACCCTGTCAATTCCTTAAAAAAAAAAAGAAAAAAAAAAAAAAAAGAGAACAAAATTCACCCTTTCCAAAATCCGGCCATCTCTCAGAAGACCCATTCTTTTTTTTCAAACTGAATCAACCCTTCATTGCCCAGGGGATGAAATAAGGAAAATACACAATAATTCGAAAACGAACGTAAGGCAATTAGTGTCCCAATTACTGACCCTTCAAGATGCAATCATCAATCCTTATATTTTCTCGAATTTCAAATCGATGATAAGAATTCTGAAATTATTCGTTACACAAATCAGTTACTAGAGACTATCAGAGAATACGAATTGATTTTTTGATCATTTCAGAGCTCACGGATGTAAAGGAATCATTGAAAAAGGTCAATAATTGGGACAGGGTCAGTAACTGACAATGAGACAATTACTTTATTCGGAACTTTTTTTCACCCTCAGTTGGCAGGATAAAAAAAAAAAAATAAATAAAAATAAAAGAATAACATCAACTGAATCCAGCAAGTTTTGATCTCAACGAACTGATTTGATGAATTGCTTTATACCGAAGTGTAAATTCGGGTTGTCAAAGATAGAAAACTATTTTACCATATTTGGTGAACATGTATAGTAAATTTTTTGGTCACTAATTTCGGCTCTGCCACTATCCCTTGTATAAATAGATGGGATGATGAATGGAGAATTTTGGAATATACTTATTTACATTAAACAAGCAAACAGGTATCTGTCATTGGACGTGTAATTTGCATTGCATGTATGTTGATATTTGCGGAAAGCTGTTCGCTTTTAGCAGGAAAAAAGAGTTATAATCTAGTATATGGGATAAACCAACTGCAACGGTCAAAAAGCTAGAGAACTGCGGTCTAGCCGGTTTGTACAACTACACCGTATATATGTATAGGTACGCAGGCAAACAAGCAAACAGGTAAACAACCCAACGATTTCACCCTGTTGTTACTTCCCTGCCATTGCAAGGTGGTTAGATAAATTGCCAGGTGCTAACACTCCGTCTCTAGTATATGTATTGGTCACGCGTTTCCCGTACCTGTTGTTCAGACGAATAGGTACTGGTCCGATTACATTTGCACCTGTATCTGCTGACCGGAGGTACAAACAACCCTTCACTGTTAAAGATGCAAAAGATCCAAAGAGGGAAACGTCCAAGCTTATCTCATTGCTGAATTTTCCACCTCCATCTGGATATGATCATCGCAGGACTGAAAACTTCTTTTCGGAGTCAGATTTCGTAGTTTTCCAAAATATTTTCTCAAATTCTGAAGCAGTTTGAATCGAAAATTTCGTAATTTGAACCAGGCTTTTGGGTTCCTCTTTAAATTGATGGATAATCCTCCTCCGTAGTCCAAATTTGATCAAACAGATCAAGAACTTCAGCTTCCAGTTGAATCTTCCAATATTGCAAACGGTTTTCTGAGTACCTACTAAGTAAATCGATTAAACTGAAGCAGTTTTTTCTTTTTTGGGTTTCACTTGCAATTGCCAAGTACTCGACTTTTTTTTCATCTGAATCTGATCGAAAAGACCAGCATAAGTTCAGTTCAGAGTCAGATTTCATAATTATAGAAACGTTTTTTCCAAATTCTGAAGCAGTTTGTGTCTGAAATTTTGTAATTTGAACCAGTCTTTTGGGTTTCACTTCAAATTGGATGATAATACTCTTGGATGGTCCAAATTTGAACAAAGAGCCAAAAAAGTTCAGCTTCTAATTGAATTTTCCATATTCTGAATCGATCTGAAGTTCAGGAATTCAATAAATTGGCGCAGTTTTTTTGGTTTCCACCTGCAATTGTTAAGCACTCTTTCTACGTCATGTCATCTGAATCCGATAAAAAAAGAATCAAAATTTCATTTTACAGTCAGTCAGAGGTTTTGGTATTTCAAACTGTTTTTCAAATGCTATGTATGTATAAAAAAATTGGAGAAACAAATTCGACGGATCGAATCAGGTTCTGTATCGAATTGGCGGATCGCAGTAGGTGAATTCAGCAAAACAGGATGAAACTCTGTGTATATCATGATGACGCATATTCGAATGTGAGCTAGTGGCCCAGGGGCTGATCCGGTATTTGCATTGGTTATAATTGAATTTGCATGGTTGACAAAGGTGCAGGGAATAGAGGTATGCGGTAGCGTGGAATAGCAGATAGCAATAAAACGTTGATAGATAATTCCACATCGATCTAACAATCGGCGAGTTTCGAGTACCCATCCAAACCCGTGCGCGGCACGTGCTTTGCTAACAATAACAACAACAACAACAACAACAACCTCTGGACACAAAAGTTTATCGCATGAATCAGAAACAACGAGACAGTTTCTGGGTAACAACTGTGCCCTCGTCCTCCACGCATTATCCAGCACGTATAACACATATTTCTGTACAAACATCTATCTCAGCGTTCCAAATTCCATTTCGAAATCACAGGTCGTGCGATAAATGCAGCAAATTGTACCAGACGTCGCGTTCCTAATAATACACAAGGTCGCAGACGACATATTTTGGGGGAATTCCCCTGAAGGGGACACATACGTTTTATTTGAGGTGAAAATTTCCTAGGATTTAGGGCCTCCGTATGAGAATATGAAGTCAGTGCCTACGAGTATATACTTTCGTTATCCAGATCAGACCCTTTATGCGAATCAGTATTTTTTCCAAAAAAAAAAAATATATATATATATACTGTTAGATGTTGTATGAAAGTTATCGTCATTATTTGAAAAATCGGATGTAAACTATGCAAATGATTTTGCAAGCCACAGTCCGAGAACTGATTCAGAATTTCAACCGCGATTCCCCGAAATGAGGTTCGTCGAAATGATGAACTACAGATTTGCGGAATATCGACAATTGCGGAAACGTCATAAGACAATCGAATATTTTTGTTCAAATTGCAATTTTTTTTTTTTTTTTTTTTTCTTCTTCTTGAGAATGTAAAAACCATCCGACGCATCAAGTTTCTAGTTCAGTATTGTGAAAAAGGTGGAACAGACAATTTTGGAGGAAAACCGGATTGAGATCGATTCGGCGGTTAGAGTAAAATTTCCAATCCCAACCATTTTTTCATGTCGAAATATGGATGGGACTTAAAATATACGTGGTTTGGGGATAATCGATCTATTAAAAATTCAGAGACATACGTGCCCTTAACCGTAGACACTCACTAGGGGTCCAGATAACTCTAACCTAAAGTTTCGTCAAAAATCAGTAGCTCTGGATGAATAAAAATTGATTGAAAGACTCATATCAACATTGAACGTGTGTTTCGTGAATCAAGAAAACCCTAATTACTTACGATTTTCAGAATAATTATAGCTTTTGGAAAGCCATGAACTTATTATTCTTGAAGTACGGTATCTCAAGAATATTCAAATAAAATTTCAGTCAAAAATATTGAAAATTGCAAAAGTTATGATTTGTTCTGTGAAACAACTGACTTTTTCTGACTAAAATTCAATTTTACCTCAAACAAACAATTGAGACTCATTTTTAAGATGCTCAACTACTCCCAGGAACATTTTCATGATGAAACTTTTCACAGAATCAGTGTGACGACTTTTCAAAGTTATAGCTAGAGTCAGACTGACCCCGTGTGAGTATGAATGACAAAATTTTCATAGGCGTAAGTGACTACGGTGAAAATTCAAAAATAAACTTGAGAAATCACCCTTTACTTATAACAGTGACACGAAATTCAGAAAATTTAAGCCATGAGAGTAAATCTTATTCGCAGAAATTTCTACTTATTCTATTTTGGTTACCCCAGCTCTAATTACTTCCAATAAGTTTTTTTTTCAGATGAGTATCGTAATTTTAAATGTTTTTGGGATTCACGACCCTTTGGCATTAGTAAAGCTATAAAATGCTGCAGGAATTCAGCATAAGGGCAAATTGCCTGTTACAGTAAAAGAACCACTGCCAGAGCCCGTGTGATTCTTCTGGTATTGTGGATTTAACAAGCTTTTTTTTTTAGCTTCCGTACAAGAAGGGGGGGGAAAAAAAAAATTCCCCATCAATTTCGATTCATTCTCGTTTCTGTAACAGCCAAAGCAAGCCAAGGATGAGGGGAACCATGTCATGAATCAACTCATCCACTCCTTATATGCAGCGATAACAAGCAACGATTATAACGAGGATGATGATCGAGGGAAGAGCTGAGTGAGGCTGGGACTTTCCCTCAGAAAAATCGTTATAAACCACAGAAAACCAGGAAGAAAAAAATCCCCATAACGAAATCCTAATCTTTGTTTTTTTGGACGTGCGGGGATTTCCGGCGTCCCCCCCCCCCCCACCCCCTCCCCTTACATACCACCCCTAAAACACGTGTAAGACTGTTTCAGGGTATAGCAGTCGTCGTATAGTTGACGTATACTCCCCTGAGATGTGGGTTCCCTCTTGCCACTAAATCATACGACCACGGTATAAGGTATAAGGTAGATAGGTATAGGTAGGGTAGGTATATATATATATGCCTCCCTTAAGAGAAGAGCGAGAGGGAAAAATAGCGTATACAGAACTTGTTAGGCATAAGGTTACGACAGGGGATAAATATGTATGTATATATATATATATATATATATATATATATATATACATTTATATATGTATCTATATAGAAAATACAGAACTGACTTGGAGGGGGAGTTGTTGCAGCACCCCTAGCACCGTTTCTCTAACCAGAAATCGGGAAATAAACTACCCCTGCGTATTTTCCGGGTATATAAGAACGGCGTAGTAAAAATATGGAAAAAAATGTCCTTGGGGGGGGGGGGGGGGGGTAAGAAGAAGAGATCGTTTTTTTATTTTCGTGACGGAATAATTCTACCCTGACTATATAGTCGAGACGGCGACTGACTCAGAATGACAAACTTTGAGACATCATCGCGTCTTGTTTTTCAACCTCCGTGTTGAAATGTCGGGGATTTTTGCTACTCCCTATTTTTGTATATAGGCTTTCCACGCCAACTCGACCAGTCTTAAACCCCGACCATCTCAGAATCATTTCATGGTTTTTTTTTTTCAAATATTCTACTCGGTCAAAAACGCGGCCTGAATTTTTTGATTAAACCGTTTATTTTTTAGAAATATTTGAAGTCGATTGCGAATGCCCATTTTTGCAATATTTGAAAAAATTCTCAAAAATCAAGTGAATCACACGAAACACCCCCGCTTAAGGAAAACTTGGACCGAATTTTTTTCTTTCTATTTTTTTAGCACCTAATTCGGAATTTTGAAATTTTCAAACCCAAAATTAACGCAGGATCAAATTGTAAGCGTCAAATAAGAGTCAATTTACTTGTAAATGTTCGCTTCTGCCAATTCGATATTTAATCCGCCCGTGTTAGTTTTGGGTTGAAAAATTCCAAAATTCGGAATTATAGGCGCTAAAAAAATCGAAAAAAAATTTCGGCCTACGTTTTCCTTAAGGGGGGGGGGGGGGGGGGGGGGGGTTCGTATGGATTTTGGAGAATTTCTTCAGATAAAAAAAAAATGGGCATTTGCAATCGACTTTAAATATTTATAAAAAAATAAACAGCTAGATAAGAAATTTGAAAAAAATTCAGACCGTGTTTTTGACCGAGTGAAATGTTAGAAAAAAAATAAATAAATAAAATGAAATGATTCTGAGATATGGTCGGGGTTCAACACTGGTGAAATTGGCGTGGAAAGCCCCATATATAATACGAATGGGGATGAAATGCGGGTTGGTATACCTATAGTCTCGGTATTTACGTACCTACATATAATATATATCGGGTCGATGATGACAGTGACCTGAATTCCTTCACGTCATGGCAGCCTCCACCATATGCTGCACCGAGGGATATATTCTGTCCGCTTCTAATCGCTCGGTATTTTCTTATAACATGAATTTTCGTTCCAAAACTTCCTCGCATACAATAGCGTTTGGAATTCGCGAACCAAGAGTTCACTGCACCAAGAATCATATACACTATACGTCTATGCATATACCGCGGTGAAAAAAATAAAAATAAAAAATCGAGGAAAAGAAAAAACGAAGGAACAAGAGAAAACAGAGAAAAAAAAAAATAAAAAATTCCAAAGAAAGAAAGGAGAGAAAAGAAAAAGATGGAATAAAACAGAAGAAAAAAAAAAAAAAAAAAAAAAAAAAAAACTTTCCTCATCTGGTACATGCGGTAACCGCAGGGGTTTATCATTATAGCTCGCTCTTTACGGGGCTACAACTATCCTACCACTGTCCTTCTCATCTACCATCATCGCCTTGGAGAGACACTCTCGCGAATTATTATGTTCTTCTCTGCGTACTTGAGACGATCATTCGCCACGTGACGCAGCCCCTTCTATTGATTTATATATTTTTCTCTTTTTTTTTTTTTTTTTTTTTTTTTTTAATTTTTTTCATCATCAAGATTTGTCGAAGTATCAAGCTCGTTTGAAGAATATGACTAATTGGTAATCTGTGACCGAGTATTATAGGGTTAAATCCAGAGAGTGCAGCAGCAATTGCTGATTGAATCAATATATATATATATTTATATGTATATATACCCCCGTACATGATAGGATGTGATGTTCTGCACAGCTCTGCAGCAGAAGCTAATTTATCCTTTGATCGGTGAACTGGATTTACGGAAGCGAGTATGTAATACTGCGGATTAACCGGATGTACACCTGTCTAGATACATAGGTACGTAGGTATGTAGGTACACCGTATTTTAATTAATCATCTAAAGCTTATATACTATATATATATATATATAGATATATATATATATATATATAGATATATATAGATATATATAGATATATATATATATATATATATCTAAACCAGAAATAATTATCATCCACCCTTTCAAAGCTGGACGGTATTTAATCAGCACTTTGATTATACCGCGAGGGAAATATTCGAGAAGACTGAATGTCGGATCCGCGGGATACTTTGGAATCATCAAGAAAAACTATTTATATATACATAAAAATCAGAAAAGTGATTTCCCTTTTCAATGAAACTTACATTTCTAATTGTACAAGATGGGGGAATTTTTCCTGCCCCTTATCTCAACGTGACATTTTGTAGACTTCACATTTTCTCATTTAATTGATTCCGAGATCATTGCGTGGATTTGAATTCCAAAATTTCGACAATTGCTAGAAAAAAAATGATAATAATAATAATAAAGACTGAAGAGTGAGTCAGATGTTTTTCTACGGAAACAAAAGTTCGAATCGAACGGGACATCGTAATTTTATCATGACCATCATTAGCGAGCGAGGACCTGTGAATTTCGGATTCTGTCATTGAGTCATTTTTGAAATTATTTCGCGAGCTCGTCGGCTAGACCGACATATTTCTCAAAAACCTGTTTCATTTTTATAATAGAGAACCGAAAACGTGAAAATTTGTTGAAATCTACGAAAGTGATTATGTTTGAACTGCAGAACTATAGTATATGTTAATTTTCTTTCATCACTATAAAAATGATGAAAATTGAAAAAAATAGTATAAAGACACAGAGTTGATTTTTCCTCCGCGTGCGACGTGAACTAGAAGTAGCGTCGAAACTTCAAAGGAAATGTCGCACTGATTGAGTAAAGTGAGTGATTGAAACAGAAGCTATTCGCCCTCTATCTACCTGGTGCATAAAACAGCGTGAAAATTTCTATTTCAATGAAAAACAGGTAAACGCACGTGAGAAGATTGAAAAACCGCGTCCAGAATTAAACACACTCTATAGACATTCTATTCTATAACCGAGGAATTTTTCAATTCCGAAATTTTCACTCAGCTTTTTCAGGGTGTTTTTTTTTTTTACGATCGTTCGGATGACCAGCGGCTTTCGTAGATCTTGGAATTCCCGAAATTTAGAAAATTCTAAGGCGAAGTTACATAGATGATGAGAATACTAGCTACGGTATAGCTATCAGCAAAAATTGTTTTCCCGTCAAATTTCCCGTCCAACAAACACACCTTCTTCAATATCACACTGATAAAATGAAAAAATAAACTGAATTTGCCCGGCTTTGATCCTATCCACTTTACGTATAAATATACTGTGGAATTGGTCAAATGCGAGAATAAATTTCCATCTATGTATAGGTATGCGATTCAAATACGTTACAGATTTCAGTGCGCAGTAACTGAATATCATTCGAGTGAAAATTTATCGCATAGTGTTCGAAATAGCATAATCATCAGGTTTCCCTTCATGTACACACAGGTGCCTATGAAAAAAGGGTAAAAATTAGGGAAAGATTAAGAAGCAAAAAAAAATAGCCGGTGATTCCTGTTGCTTTATCTATCTACTTATCTATTTATCTATCTATCTATCAATATTTCTATGTATCATATCTATCTATATCTATATAGTGGAATTGAAACGTGGGAGAATTGATCGTGCGAGGTATGCGGCGTCATCGCACGTTTGCAATAAAACACGAAGCGTCAAAAAGTCAAATATTAAATTCCCATTCGTATAGGGAATTCTACCGTGATAATAAAATAGAAACGCAGAGAAAACCCGTGGAAATTTCACCAGTCTGGTACATACCTCATGCCGGTTCATTTTACCTTCATCTACGTAGGTCTATGTACAATGTATATATGTATATACATAGATGATACGTACATACCTAAATGTCTTTATGTATTTAGGTATATATATATATATATATATATATATGTATTTATCAACGGCGTCACGGGCGCGTCACTCGAAGAACGAAAGCCACATCTGCCTCCGACGAGACGGAGACGTCTCAACGCCTCTAGGCGAGTGAAAGCTATGTATTTATGTACATACATGTATGTATGTTAAGTAATATATGTATGTATAGATTTATACATGATATAGATGTTATATATGACGATATAACTATGTAATATTTTGTATAGGTATATATATATGTATATCTAGATAACACATGGATGGATCAACGTCTGTGTACATACGTACATATACTACGTCTTCACAATGATACGCACAGATTGCTTGCAAGTTTGTTGAGTTGGCTGACTTCGACGCGTCGTTATCCACTCGCGTAAGCGTACTTCCCTAGGGAAATCAGTAGTGCTTCAAACCATAGTTCCGCCCGTATTATTCTATACGTATGTACATACAAACGCCCTAGAATCTAGATGATAATCTATTGAAATTCAAACCTGAAATCGTGAGCCTCAATTCGATGATGGGATTTAAAATTTTCTCTTAACCGCAGGTTTTCAACCCCGGGATTTAAATTACCCCCAAACTTTATACTTTCTCCAATTCCTTCTAAATGATAATCTACAGAAATTTAACCCTCAAATTCTAAGCCTGGGTTCGATTATGGATGCACAATTCTTTTTTCATCGCTGGTTTTTGATCTCGGGGTTTTAATGACCCCTGAACCTTTATACTTCCTCCATGAATTCGTTTCAGATGATAATCTATAAAAATTGAACCCTCAAAATTCTCTTTTAGCCGCAGGTTTTTGACCCCGGGATCCAAATGATCCTTGAACTTTATAATTCCTCCAATTCGTTCTAGATGATAAACTATAAAAATTCAATCCTGAAATCCTAAGCCTGAATTCGATAATGGATTTAAAATTCTTTTTTTTTTTTTTGCCGCAGGTTTTCGACCCCGGGGTCCAAATGACATCTCAACTAGATACTTTATCCAATTCATTCCGGAGTCGTTCCAGTCAAAATTGAAAATTTAGATTTTTGAGAAACTGGAGTCTCGACGGATCGCAGAAAACCTGCTCTCAACCCTCCCAGAAGTTCAGTTACTCTTCTAACCAACTGCAATCCACTTATTTTCACCTGTATCCAAATCATTTCTCTCGGTGAAAAGCTCGCGATATTTTTGTGGGCACGTGCCAACCGACCCTTGGGCTCTTATCAAGTCTTATCAACCGTGATGTAATATCTGCGGGCTCAACCTTTTGACCGTATTTTGGGCTACACGCTTGTCTGGATTTGTTACGGATCTCAATTCCGTAATCGTAACAATTTTTTTTTACTCTTTGCCTCATAATTATATACTTGCGCCAATCCTTCGCGATATCAAAAATCTAAAAAATTTTTGCACACGACGATCTCTTTAGATCGACTTAGTCGATCAGCAGAGAATAACAAACTTGAAACTTGGTCTTTGTAAAGTGAAGAATATCTTTAAAAATTGAATAAAAAATGATAAACAATTGTAATGAGGTGTGTTTGCGAAATGCTAGTGTAGGTAAATTTGTAAAAAAAAAAAAAAAAAAAAAAAATTAAACGGCGCCTATACCAGTTTAGAAGAAAGTTTTTGTCAACGCAAATTTTATAACACTTGACTTTGCATTATCATAATTAGTTCTGAAAGAATATATCCTTTTAGGTTTATAATCAGTTTGTCATTAGCGCGTGCGGGGGAATAAGGAAGTTACTGACGTTGTAATTGAAAAGTTACCAAAATAAATTAGAAAATCAACATGAACAAATAAATGCATGAATAAATAAATTAATCAAAAATAATGCCAAGTTTGTCGAAAATTTACGGCTCAACGTCAGAGAGCGCATAAAATAATAGCGACGATCAACTTCACTCATCGCGAGCTGGCAGTAACCTCTGCCAATGAGAAAAGTAAAACATATATTATATGAGTAAAAATTGAAAAGGAAAAAAAAAAAGGGGGGGGGGAAAAAGAAAAAAAAAAAAAAAAACTTTCAACAACCACCCCTAACACATGGCGCTTTCTATCCGCTTCATTTAATTCCGATATTTTCATCACCGACACATACATGTGTATATTTGTGTGCAGTAATGATGGGGGATGAAAACGAGAAGAAAAACAATAACAAGAACAAAAAATAAATAAATAAATAACCAAAGAATCGAATGAATAGAAAAAGTGGAATGAAATGAAAAAGCGCAAACTAGGGGTAAAATTTTAGCGAGAATAGCAAAAAAACGAGGAAAAATAGCTGACCTGTGCAGCTTCTTTTTCCTCCACCACTTCCGCTTGCTACTCAATTCGAGTATCTGGTAGCTTCAAGTTGCGGGTGAATGAGCTTTGATGAGTTTCTCGTGGCTTCTATAATATGTATGTGCCTCGGTTGCTTTCCGGATATATTGACGATATATAATAAAGATATTCGTGATACGTAGGTATGTATGTAGTACCACAACGGGTAATTATTATTCAGGATATGAAGAAGAATTGAAAGAATTGTCAATTCATTGTCATTTGTCAGTATATGTGCCCATAGGCATAGGTGTGTGAATATATATTTATATATGCGTAGTTCAGCTTCAGCAGCTGAAACACGATATCCATTCCTCTGTTGTACATTATTGTCAACGCGAATTTCTCAACCCTCAGCTGAGCTTGCCTTTGCGGATCATGGTGCAGACGTTGCTCGAGGCTATTGTCATTCGCAATAAAAAATAATACCTACCAGGGTATGAGAGGCTGGCTGGCTGGCAAATAATCCCTATTCTTCTCCCTATTATATTCAATCCCGCACCCTCGCATATCTTTTTCTTTTTTTCATCCCTCTCGGAGTTTCTTATTTTAATTCACTCTGGTTACGGGTATCCATTCGTGATATTCTTCTGCTTCTGCTTTTGCTTTTGCTTCTTTTGCGACTTCTCAACCCTCAGCAGTATATAAGATAGTACAATGTATCTTGGATTTTGCTTTTTTTTATTATTCAAACGTATCAAACTTGCGAAGCATAAACCGCGTCCCCCTGCTTTGAAAATTCATTCGATTCCAAAATTATCCTAAAAGTCAATGCCAACTTAATTCACATCGATGCATTTCCATATGAACGGTGAAATTTTTTTCCCCAACTCCTTAAAAACGGATGATGAATTTTGCGCACACTTTAATCCGTGCAAAAACTGCTCCAAAATACCAAATAACGTATATAATTGACAACACTAATTACCAAATGACTTGTTCATTACGTTGAAATAAATTTTTTCAACCTGAAATGCTGGGGGTGGCAGCCCTTCGAATCCACCCCATACTTTCTTTTACTCCTTTTTTCTCAATTACTGTCAATTGGCGATCGATTTGAGATTGCCAATACCGATCCTCAACCTACGAAATATCGATTGATGAATTTTTTTCACTCTTCAAAAATTCGCAGGCACCTCTTTTCTTCGGGAATATGATAATTAGGTAAATTGGTAATTAGAGTATTCGTTATTATAAAGGAATGATAATCCTTTGCGGTTTGGAACGGTTCGGTTGTAAAACAAATTGATTTTCCACGTTTCGCTTCAACTAAGACGTTAATTTATTATATCGAAATACTTTGGGTTAAGGGATGGTGATGAGGGGTGTGGAGGCTGTGGTAGCTGAAGCAGAGGCAGTGGAATACGGTACGAATTAATTACCGGAAAACGTATGTCCTTTGAATAAGGGAGGGAGATATATACAACAACTGTGTTCATATACTGTTGATACATCCATATACCTACCCTACATGCTTTCGTCTATATTATGTAGGATATCCCACACACATTCAGAAGGTATTTCTGCAGAATAATTTCGTATCCTGCGACGCCATGACGAGACATTTCTATGGTATAATGTACACAAACCTATAGCTCCTTCCCTCGCTGAGTGATATCAGTATATACGTCAATCTGACAAACGAATAAGAGATGCTTCCGCTTCCCTTACTGTCGTATTATATGTAAGGGATGAACAACACATATACGCGTTTATACCGCAATGCTAACGAGCTTGATTATTATTCAAGAGTGAATACCTACATCATTTTTCCCCCCAAAAAAAAAAACACACCTTCTCTTACTTATTTTTCTTTTTCTTCTTCATTTAAGACGAAAGTAAAGGTGTCAATTCTAAATTTCACCCCGAACACAAAGCTCTTAATTGTTTAGTAATCCTGTCGTTGGACAAGCATCAATTTGAGGATCAATTTGTGGGGAAGGATTCGCTTTTTTTTCGCTAAATTTATTGCATTTTCCTCATTTTCTGGTGATGAAGCTAGACAACGGATCCGTACGAAATTTGAAATATCGATTTATTTATCTCTTATCTATTCACAGAAAAAAAATCAAAAATCATTTCCGCCAAAAATATACCTTCTATTCCCCTCGACGCGCGATCATTCCCAGTTGAAGGTGTGCACGATTTGACTCTTGCCAGTAATCCTATGCCACAAAAATCCAAAAACATTTTACTTGACACACGTGTAGCTATCGCTCGATAAAGCGAGAGGAAAAAAAAAATGAAGAGACGCACATTTTTGGGAGGAAATGATTTTTGATTTTTTTTTTTTTTTTTTTGCAAATAAATAAGAGATAGATAAATCCGCACATGCCATATTTCACATTGATCCGTTGTATAGTTTCATCACCAGAAAATTGAAAAAAGCAATAAATTTAGCAAAAAAAAAGAGATACCCCCCGGGTTAAGGGTTGGTATTTTGCAATTAGCAATTAGTCCCTATTCTACATTATTATTGGTTAAATATACCAATCTTTTATCTGGTACTCTCGATTATGTGTCAAGTATGTGAAGCCCATCGACGTGATTCATAAAATTATAAACATATTGCAAACTGTAAGAATGAAATGATTTTTCTTTTTCGAACTCGAAATTTTTTAGGATATCGATTTATTGTTAATTATGAAACACTGGACGATCTTTGAATCGATACGCCTGATCCAAAGTTCCTGATTGATATATATTGCCGGGGGAGTTGATTTTCATATAACTAGAAATTGAAATAGTGAAATTTTGAATCGTGGGTCAAAAGCTGTACCCATATTGATCTGACTCTTTAAAAAAAAAATTTTTTAACTGATAACCAACAAAAGTTAAATAACTTTTATACCTATATATTCAGGTCCAAGTGGTTTTCATTTACTTTCCATTAACGAAATGAGGTAATAATTAAGGATGTTTGTCTTTGTTAATTATGCGAACGTATACTTTCCAGAGGGGGTGAAAGATAACCGTTTTCAATGAATCTATACTTTTTTTTTTTCCCCTGCTGTTTTGAATTAATTTTCACTTCCTCTTATCTTTTCTTATCATTCCCGAAATATTTCGTTCACACAGAGAATCCGATATGACTATGACTATGACTGTGCATCTATTACTCTGTCATATTTCTCTCCTTTTTTTTTTTTTTTTTAAATATTTTCATGTTTGTCTCTCTCTCTCTCTCTCTTCTGTTGGATGTTATTATTTATTCAACGAAGTAGCGTATAATTACGTTAGAAACTTTTCCTCCTGAAGCAAACGCTCTCATTTCTACGTCGAGTGGTACTTATGGTGTATTCCGTACGCCTGTACGTACATAAATTCACATTTATACATACATTATATATATATCTATCTAGGTAGGGTAATATATTTACTCTAGAGTAAAAAGCGGTACGAGATTTTTTTTTTTTTGATCAAATAGAAAAAGAGAATGTCTCTGTCCACTTTCCGGCCATACGTTTCTCCGTTTCGTCCATAAAAACTGGAAAAAAAAACATACCCACTTGCGTGTAAATGCAATTGTAAGCTCGTAAAAGCTTAGACACATATTTGTATATGTATATATATATATATATACATATATATATATGTATCCAGTTGGTGCGCAAAGCGCGCGTAAGCGTCTGACGGGGGAGCCACGCCGTTTGAATATACGAATAGGGGGTGAAACTGTAGGGGGTGGAAAAGGTTGAAATTATTTTACGTTTCTTCCAGCGTCGTGGCCCGTTTAGATTCCAAATTATCTTCTTCTCACTTTCGCATACTAATAATTTAACCATTTAACCCTTCACCGCCTCGATTATACGCGTTCGTGATCGTTACAACTTCACGAAAATACACCCCCATATCCAAATCGATCATGAAAGTCGTAGAATTGCCAAAAATTAAAAAGCTCAAGAAAGTAGTTCAATCTCGTGATATTTTTCATCAAACTGTTTCTCGAAATTGTTCTAAAATTTGTCACGAAAAATTTGCTATATTCAGATTCCAAACTATTACCCCCTTCTACATTTATTTTCAATGAAATTTGCTGATTCAGGCAGTAAGAACGACTAAAATCCTCGTCTGTTTTGTAAAGTAGTTCCAAATGGGTGTAACTTCTGTATCGATTCAGAAACCTTCTCACAATTAGGGATGGTAATAGGGGTAGGTAAGTCTGACGACGAAAATAAGCTATCATGGACTTCTGGATCTCAAACCGTTACTAAGTTATGCCAATGTTATGTTATGTTAAAAAATATTTCGTGATTATAGCAAAAGTAATGGAAATTAAAAAATACGTTTTTACTCAAAGGACGATATCACCTGGAGGTTACTTTACCGAGTTATTTTGAGAACCAATTTTTTTTTTTTTCTCATCCCCTTTATTCACCGGCCCAGATCGATTTCGGTAATATTTGATACCGCAGATGTGTAAAAATTATTCGAAGTGGGTAGGTATAGGTATAAATCTACTGTGGGAAAAAAGTTTATAGCCTAAGATCTTTGCCTGGGGTTGAAAAATATTATTTGATGGAGAAGGGGGGGAGGGAGGGAAAAAAAGTCCGATTTTCGTGCGGGAGACTAAAATGAGTTTTTTTTTTTTGTTTTTTTTTTTTGCGAAGATTAATTCAGTAATATTTGGTGAAATGTACTGAAAAGAAGATCATACGTCTTGGGGGGGTGTGACGTACGTATTTCGAAAGACTGTAAAACCCGTAAAGACCGTTGAAACTTTTGCTAAAAATCTGAGGACAACCTAACCAAAATTGTCGAGTACTGAATTAGAGTTTTCTCCCTTTTGCCCTTCTCCAGCTGTCTCCTCTTCTCTTCATTTCTGGCTCTTGCTTTTCGCATCTCGCATCTCGCCTTTTAGTCCAAGATGAGAGTAGGCAAGAGCTACCTTTTTTTTTTTTTTTTTTTTTTCTCTTTTTTGCCCCTTAAGGGTTTTTGCCACGCTTCTCGAATTAGAAGCGGTTAGTTGCTTTCACGAGAGCCTCGTGGATAGGCGTCGGGTCTTCCGGTCCACCCCTAACTTAACCTTATACCCCATACCAGCTAAAACTTCACGAACCGGAGCCTCCATAGGCCCCCACGATTCGCAGGAGTGGAGGACAGTGAATGCCCCAGCCTACAAACAACAGGACCAACCCTTCTTGGCCCTTGCCCTTGGTTCTTAGTCCTTCTGTCATCCAACCCCTGCGCTATATAGGAATATACATATATATATATATATATATATGATATATACATATATATATTCTTGAACACAGGATCATTCGAGGCTCACATTACCGCGCCAAAAAGGGGCTGACTTCCCGCAAAAAAATTAGAAGGAAAAAAATATATACACGTCTCTTTTTTTGGGGGAGAAAAAATATATGAAAAAAAAAAATAATAATTACTCCAACAGTCGGCTTATTACACGGGTTTATGGAGGCTAATAAATCACAGGAGCGAAGAATTTTGAAAGATTGTTTTTTTGTTGTTTTTTTTTTTTTTTTTTTTTTTTAATTTTTACAACGTGGGACGAGTAGGTATCCTCTACTTTATAGAGACAAATGGCTGAAATTACATTCTTAATATGCATATCCTGCAGTTTTAGTCTGTATCCATGGGTGGGATTATGAAGTTCCGAATTCCAAAAGTTCCGAACGGTCAAAATTCCGAATTTATTTTAGACGCAATTCTGAGTTTCTAGAAACGTTAGAGTTCAGATCTTGCAAATTCCGAAAGTTCAAAATGCAGACGACTCGAAGATCCGGAAGTTAAAAACTGAGGAAGTCTAAAAATCCGCAAATTCAAGGGAAGCTTATGACAAAGTTGTCAAATAAATGACGTTGCAGCTCGCGAATTCCAAGATTTCGGAGTTTTGACTTTTTGGATCTTTATCTTTCAAACATTTTTAAACTCGGGTGTTTTTCCAGTCGAATTCTTTTTCAAATTGGCTACGTAGCCTTTCGGGGAAATGATCTTTCTAAAAATTCTCAGTCGTTAGTATGAAAATTCGGAATTCAGACTTTTTGCAACTTTCGAAATTCAGAATTTCAATCCGACCCCTATGCATCTATAGGTCACAGATGTATGTATTTCGTGTGTAAACCTAGTTGGATGAAAGTAAATATATTATAGATGAAAATCGGTTCGTCGTGCATCGCGAAATTTTCTATACACAAAATGAAGATTGAAAATTTGCTCAAACATTTCATCCAGCGAGGAAGACGTTTCCGTACATCTGCAATTATTATATGTTTGAACGTTAGGTACGTGTCTACGACAGGTGGAATAATTAAACTAAAAAAAAAAAAAAAAAAAAACGGGGGGGGGGGGGATGAAATGGACTGGGGGTGGAGGCTTTGATCTGGCTCCGGATATAACGCATACCGTTTCTGGTTACCAACTACTATAAGCGATTTGGACAAACGCTGACATTAATAGTATTGAAATGAAATGCTAGTTCCACAATTACATCATATAGACCACTTCAGATGAAAGGGCGCTCGTGCAGGGGATAACAAGATGTCTCTGGTTCAGCAAACGCTGACAAAGCAAACTTGCACCGACGTATATATACACGCATACATACACCTTCACACACACACACGTATATATATACATTATACATATGTATATTCCACGTCATATCGCGTAACGTTTACCTGCAATTTGAACCCCGAGCCTAACCCTAAAGCTAAACCAAAATCCAAACCCCCTGCTTGATGTCTTCCGTCATTCAATAATAGGCAGACGCATTCACAGTACACCAAAGCAGGTAAAGGTCGGGCCAAATTGAGCCCCCCCCCCCCCTTCTTTCTGTCAGGTTTCTGTCAGGAGAATCAGGGTATTTTGAAATTCTGGTAAAAATTCACCCCTTCAATAACTAAAAATATATATTTAGGTATATTGAATGATCGATGAAAGTTTTTACGGATGCTTTTTTAGTTCCAATTCGAAACACTTCTGGGGGTCCTAGATTCTAGTCTTGAACAGTTTTTTAAAAAGGTATTATACTATAGCGAGGATTCGGACCCTCTCGAACGAGAGAAGAATGCTCCACAGCCTGTTAAATATGGAAACAATTACTGGATCAGAAATTTAGTCAGCAGAAAAAAAGAGCTGAGAGTTAATGCAATCGCATTTCAAGTAGCCAACTTGGCGTATCTTATACAATTTCGAAATATTTTCACGAAAGAGGAATATTTCTTCGGTCTCTATAGTGAGGTAAACTTTTTATCTGATTGTGAGTAAAAAAAAAAAAAAAACTCCACTGTGGTTCATTCAAATTCCTTATCATTTCAGTTGACTCAATATTTTGGCACGTTATTTTTCAAAAATTGGACAAAAGGGGGTAAGCTGATCAGTCTCACGTCTTACAAACTCATCCAGATGAATTGCTTGGTATCTATGTGTAATTTCGAGGTTAGTGGCCAAACCTCTGTATAAGAATAACAATTAGTGGTTACACTGGGTAAAATTTACCCAGGCAAGTTTCAAATGGTTTCTGTGTGAAAACTATCAGTCCGCTCGGGATCGAAAAAATACACACAAAATACTTTGAACATTCTAAAACATGTGTGAAAAGTTGTTTTGTCAAAATTCAAATATCACAACATGTTCCAAAAAAAATCGTAGATAGGTTAATTTGTCAGAAAATACAAATTTCAACTGGAAATACCTATTTCATTATTTTTTCGTATCCAAGTTTCTCCCTCATCCATTTTCCTCATATAGTCAAATTTCTCCAATCATTGATCTATACCAAGCCAATTTTGCATCTCAAGAAATTAATCGGTTATTAACTAAAGGCAAGATTATTAAATAGCTTACCGCAGCTTATACACATCCGCAAATTTTCTAATATCCTACATAAACATGACGTGTGTATATCTAGTTGAAGTAAACACGGAAATTTACTTACCTACTACCTCGGTTAGGCTCAAGGCATTATACACATATTCTATATACGTGATAAATTGCAGACGGTTACTTGTGTGTGCGTAATCATATACTCGAATAGAGACAAACAGACACACGAAGGGGGGGGGGGGGGGGGCAGGAGGTAACTATATGCAAAATGCCAGGGGCAACAGGGGGCAGGGGGGGGGGGGGGAATGTTGAACAACGAACGGATTTAAACTCTGAATATGTGTGTCTGGTGTAAACACAGGGGGGAGGGGGGGGGGGGGGGGGGGGTAAAATCTGTAGGGCACGCAGCAAGGTATAGCTGAGAAGGTATAAGTGAGACTGCGGCATCTGAACCTAAGGAAACTTGATCTGGGGCTAGGCTAAAGCTGCTGAGAGAGATGAGCGATGACCCTTCTTCTTCTTCTTACCCTCTAGGCGATGTTTCGTCGCTGTTCATTTTGGGGGTAGTAAACCGCATCGTTATGCACCCCCTACCTAGACGACATCTAGTTATACACCTATATATATTATATAGGGGAATATTGTTCAACATCGTTAGAACTGCAGTTAACGAGAATGTAATAAACTGAAGCACCAGCTGAAGAAGAAGAAGAAGAAGAAGAAGAAGAAGAAGAAGACAAAGACATGATTTTAGAGACAAAGAAGAAAAATAGAAGAAAAAAAAAAGTAGAAAAATTATGAATTGATGAGGAGAAAAGAAGAGGAAGGAACAACACGACACCCTGAACTCGGCTTTCTTTCAAGGTACTTTGGTTATCCACAAAGTCTAGCCGAGGTTCAGATAGTAAAATTGAAACTTTTTACCCATAGAAAAAGATGGGGTGGAAAGTAAGAAGAGAGGAAGAGAGAGAGAAAGATTGAACGACTCCCGGGGGTGAAGAATTTAGTTGAGAATTTCCACGTCCACCGCAGAGTCGAGATATTGTAACGATCTAACAAAGACGTTTGTTATTCGTTTGCTACTCTTTGAAAGGTTCGCTTTTAATCGCTTGGCGAGCTCACCGCCAACCCCGAGTACGTTGAAAAAGAAGAATCGCAAAGCTGGTTTTCTACCCTCCTCTGTGTTAGTATTATATATATACCGGGGCGAAACAAAGTGGCGAATTCAAAATTTCGTATACAAATGGGCGCGAGATTTCTTTATTGAATGGGATGGAATTCGTTATATTATCAACCCTAACGAATTAATATCGCGATATAAAAGTGATAAGAATTACTAAAGCGATAACGAATCGCCTTTATGCACCCTTCAGGAATCTAACCGCCTGATGGTTTTCCATTTGCTTTTTAATTCGCCCTACTTTTTTTTTCCCCTGCCCTTAATCTTCGCGAATATTTAATTTCCGATTCACCACCAGTTTATTATTTTTTCATTTCATATTTTCAGTTAGGAATAAACAAGTAGATGATTTGGCTGACCGAGATCGGCCAGGATTTTTAAGCTCGCAAAACAGATTGAGAGAACCTGATTTTGAGAGGGCTATTCAATGAACAGAAGATTAATTGTGTTACCTACTGCATTTTTGTAACCGTCGTTGGGAAATTTTGTTAACATCAATTTCGAGTTCGTGAAAATATTAATCAGTTGAATTTGATCCACCGACTTGGAGTTTGTGAATTTAGAAAGTGAGACCTCGTTTCAGCGAGCAGCAAATCAAAAAATCCTCTGGACAAGCTGCTAAATTGTATGATAGGAAAATTCGAGTTTAATCGGATTTAGTTACTAGCGGAGATCATAAAAATCCGTTTTTTCGTTCTCGCTGGGTATATCGTCAATGGAAATTTTGTTTCTAAATAACTAGAAAACTATCGTGCCGATGAAATCCAAAATCGGATCAGTTTTGCGTTACAAAACGGCGCATCGATCGAGACCAGAATCATAAAAATCTATTCATACGTCCGCAAAATATCGTCAGAAAAAAATTCATCACACACAGACTCGGACGACCATTCAAAAGCGATGAAAAATGATATTCTGGAGCTCAAACTATGGAGATTCGTTCGAAACCGAGCTTTTGAATTTCCTGCACGAATATAAAAAATCATTCTTTCAAATAAGTTGCAAGCTGAAAGGAATGCAATGTATAATTTTCCACCGCCTCGTGATATTCTACGGTCTAAAAACTCTATCCAAAGAATTTTATAAATCGTCTTGTTGGTCGGGGGAGGGGGGGGGGGGGGGGGGGGGTTCCGGTTTTAGAATGAGCTAGGAAATACCCAGGGGTGTGGTTTATAAATGAAAATAACGCCTGAGGAGGACGAGGGTGTGCCTATATCAAAAGCTTGTGTCGTGTTGGAGGTAGGAAATGTGCACGTACTTTTTAACCGAATTGTAGGAAATCTAGAGCACCACGCTTATCGCGGTAATACGGCTAAAGATTCTGGCCCAGGTTGGTAGGTAGTCAGTTATACATATACCTATACCTATTCCAGGCCGAGGCCAGAGCATATAGATATAGATATATATGCTCCATTCAAGTCCGATCTTTTTCAAACTGTACACATCGACATCCAGAGAACTTTTATTAATGGAACCTCTTTTATCGACCTTACGAATACTGAGCTCAATTCCAATAAACGTATGTATGTATGTACCTATACATATATAGGCAAATATCCGAAGTCAAAGAAGAAAATTAAAAAAATTAACATGTTTTTCAATTTTGGATTGAACAAAGTGCATTTTTAATGGCTTATAATATAGTGAAGATGAGCCTTATCGATAATGTGGGCTGAAAGGCTAGATTCTGGCACTGGACTCTTCATATGTGGGTATTTTATTTCCCTTGTTTATGTTTCAACAGGATCATTTTTCGTATGGAAGTGAAAAGTTCATTTCCGGTGCTCACGGGGAGCAGACAGGTATATTAGACTGTTTCAAAATAAATCGATAATTTTTTTTTTTCACTTTACACAATCTTAAACTATACTTGGACGTAAAAAAATAATTCTCGCGAAAGCAGGGGCCGGTCCTTCAAGATTTAGAGGTGTCTCATCGGACTTTTGTCTTTTTTATTTCGTTAATACGTAAATAATTAATTTTCATGAATATGGATCAAACATTTTTCTTGTCCTAAAATGATGAATATATTCCAAACGTATGTATAAATACTGAATATACTAGAAAACACGATTCTGATGAGCGCAGCAACAATTATCGATCGATATATACGTCGCTAAATGCAAAAAACCAAAAAAAGTACAAAAATTTCCGTAAAAATGAATTTTTTCAATGATTTTCATTTAAAACATATTTCTATTATAACCACCCGACGTTTAGAAACATATATTCATTCATATAAAAACGCATTTTTCGCAACCGATATCGATCGATAATTGTTGCTGCGATCATGAGAATCGTTTTTTCTAGTATATTCATTATTTATACATAAGTTTGGAATATATTTATCATTTTAGGACAAGAAAAATGTTTGATCCATCCATGCAAATTAATGATTTACGTATTAACGAAATAAAAAAGATAAAAGTCCTATGAGACACCTCTAAATCTTGAAGGACCGGCCCCTGCTTTCGCGAGAATTATTTTTTTATGTCCAAGTATAGTTTAAGATTGTGTAAAGTAAAAAAAAAAAATTATCGATTTATTTTGAAACAGTCTAAGGTATATGTATATATATATTATTTAGATATACATAGGTAGGTACGTTTTGATAACCGTACGGAAATAGGTGAAAAATTGAGAAAAAAAACTAATGGGGGAAGAGAGAAAAAAGAAAATAAAAATGAGTAATATAAGAATGTGGAAATAAGCGACACTGCGCAATATAAGCCTGAGAATAACAAGAAGCTGGGTTTTCAGGCACCGATTAATTAACACGCTGAGTAAAAGAGAGAGAGAGAGAGAGACAGATAGAAAGAAAGAGAGAGATAGAAAGAGAGGCGCTTTTCTTGTTTCTGGCTAATATCACGTCCCCGGGGGTGGAAAACAGGCGAGCTTTGAAAAAAGTGGCTAAACAAAGAGCGACGCTCTTCATACCGAGTTAAATATAATGCCTTACGAAAACGTGGCAAACTTATGAATAAAATAATATGAATTAATGCCAACTGAATTTGCTTGAATAAATTTTATCTTGAATATTATAATAAAACCAAAGACGAAAAAAAAAAAGAAAAAAAAAAGAAGAAGAAGAAGAAGAAGAAGAAGATAAAGGAGGAACGATCTTTTCCAGGGATTTCATCGGTTAACCGAGACTCATACAAGAGCCTCCGGAGCTTCTCAGGTGGCCGACAGTTACGCGCGAGTTTCGCAAAAAGTAAGAAATAGAGAGAAGAAAAACAACAAAAAAAAACAACAAAAAAAAAACCTCGAAAGCGACCGTTCCGGACTTGGAAGTGCAATTTCTTGTTTGTAGCGTCTTGGCGATGGAGGTAAATTACTGCTGGTCATTAGACGGCTAGTTTTGAGAAAACAAAAAAAAAAAGAAAGAAAAAAAGGTAAAAATAAAAACGTTCTAGAACTACTGATTATAATTAATAGGCGAGCTTTTCTGAAAGCCTCTTCTCCTTGACTGGTTAGTTTCGCGACCTTGCCCTTGAGAAAATGTCCCAAAAAAAAAAGTACGAAGAAAAAGAGGTAAGAAGACCCTGAAATAACAGCTGGGCTGAAAATCATCGAATTCGTATACGGAGTGTAAAAATAGGATTCGAAATTCCTGTATGTATGATGAATATTGGAAAGTTTGATATTATGTGATAAATGATAAAATATTGTCGTCCTTTGGGATGAAAGGACGATAGACGTCAAAACATTCGTTAATAATGGGGATCGACGCGGCATTGTCGGCGCCTAAAGGACCTCGCGAATTTCAATTAAATGTTTCAATGAAATTTCAGATATTGAATGGCTCTTATATTAAAAAGTTGTATTAAGTCTGGGAGGCAGGCATAGCTGCAGGGATGGGGATAAACGAGTAGGGGGCTTGTTAGCACTTACCTTGAATAGCGTTCGTTTGAAATGTCAGTATGAGAATAGGGAAGAATTGAAACAACATTTTTTCCACCAATCACACTGCACTGCAATGACACTTTGAATTTCACTATATTATTTGTGATTTTTTTTTCTTTCTTCTGTCAATCAGGATCCTTCAATATTATATTTATAGTGATTCGATTCGGTTCATCGGCCACTTTGCATCCCGAAATCAATTCCGCAATTTTCTCATCACTTTGGCTCTCTCGTTCATATACGAAATTCACAATAAATTATTTACAACACACAATTATACAGACCGATATTTTCGATCGATATATTTATCGAATATTATTATTTATCACCTAATATCAATTGATTAAAATTACTCGTTGAGCAATCACGTTTACTCCTATACGATAATTCACCTATTAATTATTCCTTTGTTATTCATAACATGCGATGTAATATTCGTTAACAATTATCGCACCTATTTATATTTAATATGTTTTTATCTATGTACATTGTACACGATCACTAATAAACACTCGATATATATATATTCAATAACATTTACTAATACTATATTCCTTGTAAATTGCGATCCAATATCTCGCCAATATTCACGTCTGTTTTGTTTTCTTATTAAATTTTATATCTTTCGCACCTCTCCGAGGATTCGATACTCGTATAATGTATTCTCTTTTGAGAAGGTGATAACGACCGAGCAAGACTTTAAATTCATTATGTCAAATAAGTGGGTTAATTAATTTTTTCATTTGTTGATCGAGGACTGAAAATCAATTCTTTAATTCATCACAGTGTAAATTTGTCATTTTTGCATTTGAAATTAATAGGAAAACCAAAAAAAAAATAAAAATGATAAATTTATGTTTCATGTATATTTTTTAAATTTTTGTTTAGGGGTTTTTCGGCGTTTCATCGACCAATCAATCGATCGATTCACATCTGTCAATTATGAATTTTAACCCACTTTGAAATTTTGTATGATATAAAAGTTTAGTTTTTAATCAACGAACGACGTGCTGGGTCACTTGGTAGTCGGACACATCGGCGCATCGTGAGCGGCCCGAGACAGCGCGGCGCGAAATGATTCTGCGGCTCGCGTTTCACACTAGACGCCTGCGCGTCCCGGCGCCGAATTTCACGACGGCGACGTCCCGACGACGCTGCTTCTAGCTAAGCTAGCTAGATGGTTACAAGCCCGATTTTCCCGAGGTTGGCAGCAAATGGTACGAGATTTACGAACCACCCGCCGCCGGCTATCGACACTCGCCGGAATATAATCGCGAAGCGAATTATAATAGACAAGAGAAAAAAAAAAAAAAAAAGAAAACACAAAAAGAAATGAAAAATCATCAAAAAAATTTGTGAAAATTATCAAAATTATCGATTTTTGTCAGATATCAAATCGATAATTTATTCAATTGCAAAATACGATTTTATTTTATTTTTTTCTCATTTGTAACTTTCTCTCGATTCCGCAAGGAATCGGGAAATTACTTTTCACCTCAATTTTTACCTTCCAGAATTCTTGTGAATTGAATTTTTCAATATAGGTGTATAAAATTCTCGAGTGTCGCTATTGTGGGTTGCAACTTTCGTTATACTTCTACTTATAAAGCCGGTCCGAACGGTTCAAATATACGTATAAGAAGGAAAGGAATTGGCTCTATATGGCCCCACTGCGATTTAAAGGAGAGAAAAATTATTTCTCAAATAAGAAATCCTTACTTCAAAAGTGGCGGTAGCGGAACGGGACGCGGTTTTCTAAAAAGGCGACGTATATTTCGACGTTCTGCAAGAACTTCACATCTCGAGATTGAGTCAGTCGGATTATTCTTCGGCAACAATTCATTGCCAGAATATTGAACCAAACCCTACGTATACCAATAATCGTCTAATACTCGGTAAATTTCGACAAATTTCCATAAAAATTTGAGGACGTTTCTTGGATTTTTGTTAATTTGAAACCGGCATGGCAGTTTTATATATTTGATTCCGTCTCACTTCGGAATGAAAATTTTAGTATTCCGCGAGGAGTTGTAGTTTAATTGTTTACTCGTTTTTTTTTTCATCTGAACAAAAAAAACTGCAACCACTTAAAGACAGATTTTTTTCTATCAAAGAAGACGACAACAGAATTTAAAAAAAACAACAATCAAACTATAAATTCATTCCTTTATTGTGTGCAAGAATCAGGATCTCAGTGAATCTTGATTTGATATATTCGAAGAATTTTTACAACAATAAGATATGAAATGAATCGAGGGTAGTGTTTTGGTGGGTTTTTTTGTTCTTCTTTTCGCTACGGATTTTTTTTCATGCAAAACTGCGAAAGAATAAGTTATAGTGGTCACACCATGGGTAAAATTTACCCCGGCAAGTTTCAAATGGTTGCTGTGTGAAACCTATCTGTCCGATCGGAAACAGAAAGATACTGAAAATACTTTGAACATTCTAAAACATGTTCAAAAAAATCGTAGATAGGTAAATTTGTCAAAAATCACACCTTTTCACTAGAAAAATGATAACTTTTTAAATATTCAATATTTTCAAGTCAAATTTTAACTGGAATACTCGGCAGATATGGCACTTCTAAGGAAAAAATAGTGGCATAGTGCACGTTTGAAAACAGGTATTCATTTCGACATGTGAAGAGGATCAATTTTGGAGTAGAAATGAATGTGGTTTTATCTGCGGAAGATATGAGTGCAAAAAATGCTCCTTGTAGCTAAAAAAAATCGTAACTAATGCATTCGTTGAACTTTTTTTTCTATCCAAAATTAGGCCTGCGCAAAACTTACCCATGGTAGCCACGAAAGATTAGTTCCGAAATTCTCGAAAGATTGGTACAAACTTCGAGAGCACTCAACAAATATGAATATTTTTTTACTCAATTTGTAAATGTTGACCTATTGGATTACAACGCAATTATCGAAATCAGGTAATTGCTTCAAAAGTATAACACTGCGGTAATACACTTTCTCTTATCAGTTTAATTATTGAAACCAATTGGTTTTACTTTCCAATCAATACCTTCTCAAAGATGTATAACAGCTTCGACCAATTGAACGGAACGATTGGTGATTTATAATCACGCAGGTAAATTGAGGCATAATATTGATAAATTTTTCTTGTTATTCGCGTATTTTATGACACGTCTACACGTACATGTGTATAACCCATTAATTCTCCTCGCCAAGGAAAAAAAGATAGAGAAAGGGAGAGAGAGAGAGTTCGACAATAATTTTGAAGCAGCAATTTAAAGTTACCAGATTCCGAGGTAACTCACGATCCCTAGGTATAAGGAAGATCCAGAACCAGAGTTGGAAGCTGAGGAAGAAGAGGCAGCGAGAAGAGTGGAGGCGGTGTCGACTTTACGATCCACAGTAGCTCTTTGCCTCTCCGCTTTTGCTATACTTGAGATACCCGTTCGCCAAATTATGCGGAGCTCCCAGGCAATATAGGGCTAGGCAGGCAGTAGGTCGTCTAGACAGTTTATGATTCCCCCGATTGCACAACGCCCCAGCAGTCCCGTTACAAAATCATTTCTATTCGGTGGGAAACGGCTAGGTAAGAAGAAGACCTGAGACCTCTACATTACCATTACCATTCCCCGAAGGAAAACTCTTATTCCTATATCCGGCGAAAAAAAAAAAAAAACCACCCGAGGAAATAATTCTTCAAACAAAATCCAAATAACTGGTCAAATGGGTCACCATGAACATTTTATCATCCTTGATCATTCTCCTCCCTTACAATTTGAACCTTATATTTTTTTTATCCCAAATCAATCGGTCAATTTAAACTGGCCGTAACGATTTGTCATCGCCAAAACACGAGCCATGATCCTGTAAAATTTAGGATTTTTCTAGGCATTGCTGCTATTTCAGAAATTGCTTGAAGAACCAGCTATCTCAAATTTTACTTGAAAATGCAGCTAAATCGAATTTTTCTCGAAAAAGCAGCTATCTTAGAAGCGATTCTGAAACCACTCTGTAGCGCTATTGACTTGCCATGGAACTACAGAGCGGTTTCAGAGTCGTTTACGAGATAGCTGCTTTTACAAACAAAATTCAAGATAGCTGCCTTTTCAAGCAACTTCTGAGGTAGCTGATTATTCCACGGAGCCATTAAAATGTTCGAAGACATTTGCAATGTCATTAATTGAAAGCTCGATGATTTTTGAAATTTGTGAAATCCGTTTTTGGCAAGAAACCAACGTTTTTTTTCTATACCTACCTATCTTATTTGATGAAAAGTATAAAACGACATAAAAATGTTGAATTAATTTTCCCATGAGATAAAAACGAGAGAATATAAGGAGAGAAACAAAAACGTAGGAAACGCGTCTAAGCAGCTTACAGAAACTCAGCTGATGATGAGAAGCTTGCACTATATAAGCGCTTCTGTGGCGCTTCCAATTTTCGTCTCCGTCTCTCTCATCTCGTTTTTGCGTACCTAGTCCTGCATGTCTTCGTCCTACTTCTGTATATCTATCTCTCTTTCTCTTTCTAGGCAAGAAGCATGCAGGACTAAAGTATTATCTGCTTAGTACATGCTCTGCATATTAAATAGTTTTGCCTTGTTCTAAGTGGTTGTCATACCGGCTCCTGCAGACTACCGTAATAACCAAGTTAGAAGCGGCAAGCTGCAGCGGCCGCCCGCCAGGATTCTAAACTGTTTAGTCATTCTTTTTACAGACGAGTATATACGTCTAGTCTCATTACGCCGCTAAATAACTACCTCTGTTTCAGGATTAGACCCTATTTTTTTCGTCTTGCATACAAAAAACTTAGCTTGAGGATCACCTTATACTCTGAACACTTACGGTAAAAATTAAACATTAAAAAAAAAAAGATGTCGTATGATGTCCTAAAACTATTCAAGGTACACGATTCTGTTTCTAATCTGCAATTTTTTTAATTTGAATTGTGCCTTCGTCGTGTGAAATCGATCGAAACTTCACAGAAGCAGATGGATTGCTTGAATTTCATCGTTTTTTCAAATCTGAGATGGAAATATGTGAATTAAGATATTGATGGATGAACGAAAGATTTCTGCAAATGGCGTTGCAAAGCACCTGATCTCGTAGATTCAAATGTACAGAGAATTCATAGCGTTTGCCGCGCTTTTTTTTTTTTTTGCGGCAAAAGTGATTCGCAATGACGTCACTGGAATTCTGCGGCAGCGCCACATCCTTGATGGTTTCGCGACGCGATCTGCCAGGATTATTCGGAATTATAACACGTCTCGCAAGTTGCATGTGATCAGGCGCTCTGTGATACAAATTGTTCAAATGTTGGGCGCCAATTCAGTTTTGCGTGAAATTCAATCAGAAAGGGATTGGAATTTTTTAAATATTTATTTGCAATTGACCATCACAGATTAAAGAATACTTAAAAAAAAACTGAATGAATTATTAGATGCTTAGAATGGAACTCGTGTGGAGGTGGATAGATGGTGTGATTACCAGAGCATAAGTTGAGCGCTGGAATATATTCTTTATTATTCAGATTACATAAAGATGAAGAAATATTTTCGGAAAGTGGGCAATTTCATCACTGAATTATAGTGACCATAGTATTACAAATCGAATTTACTATAAGGGACAAACATTGCCGGAACCTTGGGCTCGCTTGAATCTCTTGCCTGTTCTATGGTGGCTTTGCTTGCTCTCTCCTGAATAACAACAGAAAAATAAAAAATGAACAAACATTTGGACGAATTTTTGCAGCAGGTATAATGTGAATATTCTTAATACCAAAAAACAAAGATCTAACTCCGATTAGGTGTTCATAATGAAAAGTTCTACGGTCTGATCATATACGTCTGCATTTTATCCTGTCTTTGAAATTTTTGACGAGTCATCGAATAATCGAACCAACTCCTTCGAATTATACTAATCAGGTATTTTCATCCAGAATTATTTTGCTCACCCTGAGTTGAATTAAGCACTGCTTTACAGTCACCACTGCATGTGATGTCCAGTGGATCGTTTATTAGCCAAAGGTGGAAGGAAGTCAATCCGTAAAGCGAGAGATCCTCTCCGAGACAAGTGGGTGCATCAGGAACCGTGTACTGCATTATAGGTAGGCAAAATAAAAATGAAGAGAATAGCGAAGAAAGAACAATGGAGTTTTCGGAATTTGGCGAAAGAATACAGAGATTATCATCGGTGATGAAAATATGTACAAACAAAATACGTAATTTAGTTAGAAAGTCTTGTCCACTTACTGCTAACTGGCTTGTTGGTAAATTCTCAAACCACTGGCGCTCAGGCCCAGAAGTTGAATTTCCTAACGCCTGGAAGACGATGCCAATAATATCGTTTTCGAACCTCAAAAGATCCCACGGAAATATCTGGGAGCAGCTAGTGTTGGAATTGATTTGGTAAAAGTGAAGACCTGCCAAAAAGATAGATCATGATATTCTGATAGACTGGTTTATTGTGTGATCGCACTTACCCATCCACTCGACACATCTCTTCGAAAAGTAGGGTGTATTCTCGACGACCGCTTCCGCATTAGTCGGAATTTCTTCAAGCTCACCATTCACATCGAACCAGAGTTGACGGTTGTCTCCTGCAAAATACACAAGTTTATGGATCATTAAGGTGAATGTATGTACCTCTAAATGTACATGATACATACACGATGATGGTCCAGCCACTGGTACCATTCTCAAAGTGTCCAGCTAATTGAACTTTCACCCTAAAATTCACCTTTGCGATTTTTTTCCCAAGTACTCGAAACGTATCCTTACGGAGAGCAGTATAATGTCGTGGCTGGAAAAATAAAACATTGTCCAAAATCAATTTGTTTTATCACCAAAGTTCATTTTGCATCCTTATAATCATCTCACTTGAAAACTGTTGCTGCACGAATTCAGGCACATCGTAGGTCCGATTCGACTTATCTATCACCAAGATTCGAAGGAATACAGGCCGTCACTAATTCAACGAGAGAAATTGGAATATTTAATTTCTAGGCTGAGTTATTTGCAAATAAGTGGAAAAGAAATGTTCGATTTTCGGAAAATTGGCTATATCTTCTATGATAATTTTTTCAATTCAATTTCCCTCATTCAATTCATAACTGCGCGTCTTCCGAACAATTCAGATCCTGAGAAAGTGAAAGTGAAATAATGACGTAAAATGAACTTTGGTGAAGAAATACATTGATTTTGGACCACGCTTCATTTTTACAATCGCGACATACTGCTCCCCTCAACTGAGCTTGGACATGCAGATACGACGATACTTTTCGTAAATCTCTTATAGATCTCGAATAAGTTTACTAATACGATTGTGAATAGAAATCCCAGATATTTCATGACTCCAGTTACTAACGTACCGTTGTGGCTGAAGTAAGCTGTTGCGGTGAAGAAATCTTCACCGTTTAATGTCTTCCTAGTGATACCAGTATGATTATCATAGTTTATCGGTACTCCACCTTCCTCGATATCCACTACTGGCATCTGTATAATAATGTTATAACTTTGGTGAGAAAAAGACCAAGTAAAATCTGCGTGGATCCCGAACAAAATACATAGATGAAATGATTAGGCGGAAAATGCTTTTTTTTTTTTATTGAGCAAGAAAATGTAGTTGCTTGTTAAAAGTCTAAAACAAGACTGTTTACAAAACAAAAGTTCAAGTAACAGATCAATCGATTGACAAAAGACATTAGACAAATTTACAGCCTTTTTTTAAATGTTTATATGAAACATACAGTAGCTGGCTTTTTATTATTATTATTATTATTATTATTATTTTTTATCCATTACTCACACCAACTTGTAAACCCATAATCGCACCGGTGGATATCGCGTAAAGCAGAGTGACTCTAGGATCGCCATGGAAACCCAGTGCCGTGACATTGTTCGACGCCACAGCGCCTAATATTTTGGTCCATCCCTCTAACTCAGCAGATATCAAGTTTTGCGGAAGTGAGAAAAAACCGTCTTTTGGATCTTGGGTCCATGTGCCTAGAGGATTGCGGTAACATGTATAGTAAACTGTAAGTTGGTGAACAGCGAGAAAAGAAATCTCCTGACTATAATTTTTGCTGAAGTTATTCTGAAGACGATTGCAGGTATGAAAATCAAAGATTGACAAATACTCACCCACAAGACCATTCCAGCTCATTCCACCTACGAGATGATGCAAGTTGCTATTAAGTTTTTTTCTAAGTAGATCAATCATCTCGAATTAATTTTTCATTTAATATCAAGCTCACCTGTGGAAGTTGCAAAAAACGCGATCAGCGTTATCGACGCTATTTTCACGAACATTTTTCAATAGATATTAATCACTTTCGCTGTTCGTAAAAAACTTTGTTAAGAATATGCGCCGCGCCTTATTATATCGACCGAAATTTTAGATTTCTTTGGTGCCGGAAGCAAAAGAAACGCTGTTAAGAAAAAGTTTGAAATCGTAAGATATGAATTTGCCGACCAATTGCTATTTCAGCTGAATCGGGGTACGTGCGATTGCGTTCGCAATGCCATAATGTATGTATTTATACAAGTGCGTTATACTTCCGCATGAAGTCACTTATCCGAAGGTCAACGTGCTTGAGTAAAATTATTATATTCGTTATCATGAATAAGTATAGACTGTTCCATTATACGCGTATAATTCCGCTTGAAGCTGCTATAACATAATTTCATTGTAGAATATATCGTCTAATCAATTCGATATTTTTTAGGGGACTTTGACGTTCCTACTTTGTCCCAGTTTGTCTTAGCCAAAATAATGATTAACCGCTAAAACATCTGCACACGTTCCGAATAATCATTATTTGTCATTGATGATGGATACGTGGCACATTCACTATTTGCATGACGTCACGCGGAAGCACCTCTCCAACTGACGAACATTTTTTCAATGATAACGTATTGGAATAAGAGTGTCAAATTTATTGATTGATTTGCTTATACCCACAGCGGAATGGTAAGTTGAACGTCTTTTGCTAGGTCAAGAATTTGCGCAGCTGGATTCTTCTTCTTTTTCTTCTTATTTTCTTATAATACTTCGATGCGGAGAAATCGTTGTATTTATTGACAGAACGAAAACCACCTAACATTTTGTTGAGAGAAGCCAAGAAGAAATCCTCGAATTTTCTTAACAAGAATTCATACAATAATTCATTGACTTGTTTTCTTGAAGAAATTTTCGCCAATATCTGCTCAATAGAATTGACTTTCTTGTTATCTGCTGAAACGGTCGAAAAACGAAAAAAGTGGTTCATAAAAAATGAAGGGGAAAATACTTCAAAATTTGTGAATTCTTCGACTGAAACTGGTACCGAAGAAAATTTTTGGAAAAAAAAAAACTCAACGCATACGAAGTTTTGGTTATGAAAATATTTCGCAACATTGTCAAAACGAATATTTGTACAAGAAAGAAACTATTTTCAACGAATGAAGATAATGAGAACAAAAATTATACGATCATTTCACGTTTAGTAAATAACATCACCAATTTTTTCAGTCATTTTTTCATCTTATGTAATTTCCACCAGATTACTAATAACAATATTGAAGTTTTTTTTTTCCGAACAGATTACGTCGAACTAATACGCGCCTTATTACATGCCACCCGAACGTCATCATTTGATTCTGCACCCGCCGTGTAGAGAGCGCCACTAATTGATGTAAAAAGTATAACTGCCTCTCTACTGTAGCGATAGTTTTGGGAACTACTTTTGCCGAAAAGAGTAAGCGACAATCGATTTGAATTTTTGAATTCTTGGTATCGCTAGCCGTTGACGAAAGAATATAAAGACGGCAGCCTAACGGGGAAATGTGTGCTGAGAAAGTGGGCTTGAAGTGGGCTTGGGGACGGAACAGCGTGTGATTTTACCGACTGAAATGACGTTGCAGTATATCTATAGTGTGCGAATATATGGATATACTGCAATGTAATTTCGGTCGGTAGATTTGGACGCTGTTTCGTCAACAAGCCCCCTTCAAGCCCACTTACTCGGCACGCAAAATAACCCAGGGCTGACCGTCTTTATATTTTTCCGTCAAGCCAGTAAATAGATAAATCTATCTATTGTATCACCTCTATCGCATGGGATCACTCCCCAGCTAAGTTGAACGCGTGATGTCTAAAATCGCGCAGATTTCAGGAGTGGCAAATTAAATGTATCCATCGGGCTCATGGACATGTGGACAGAGATAATTCTTCAGTCCATGGTGCGATCGCAAGAGAATTCAAAATCGAAGAATAACACGTATTTAAAATCAGCGTGCGATTTCCTGGAAGAATATCATCATGAATATTCGATTATCGACAAAGAGTTTTTCCGCCCCAAAAAATGAGAAGGGGTGCCACTGTCCTTTGTTTTTCAAAAATTTGAAATTTTCCGGAATATTGAGAACATAGAAATGATGCATATTTTTGGAAGCTGTGAAACCTACGCTTTCAGAAAGAGCAAGCCGATTTGGAATAAAAAAATTCCGTCAATTTAAAATCGTCGGTTTACTTTTTACTTTGGTCCGAATTTCTTTTTCTCTGACTTTTTATTGGTAAAATCACAGGAGGCTTTCGCATTGAGACAACAAAAATTTTGCCGAAAATAATGAGAAAAATGAGAAGGGGTGGCCCTTTTTTTTTTCAAAAATCTGAAATTTTCCGAAATATTCGGAAGGCAGGAATGATACCTATTGTTCGAATCTGTGGAACCTACACTTTCAGAAACTGCAAACCGATTTGAAATAAAAAATTCCTACGATTTTTAATCGACGATTTACTTTTTATTTTTTTCATACTTTTTTTTCCTCTCGATTTTTATAGGTAAAATCGCAGGAGGCGTCGGAATCGAGAAACGGCAGTCATATTTGGAATCAGCAGGTCATTTCCATGGAAAATATCATTGAGATTATCCGATTCTCGACAAAAAATTTTTTCGCCCAAAAAAATGAGAAGGGGTACCCCTTTCCTTTTTTTCGAAAATCTGAAATTTTTCGAAATATTCGGAAGGCAGGAATGATACCTATTGTTTGAATCTGTGGAACCTACACTTTCAGAAACTGCAAACCGATTTGAAATAAAAAATTCCTACTATTTTAATTCGACGATTTACTTTTTATTTTTTTCCCACTTTTTTTTCCTCTCGATTTTTAAAGGTAAAATCGCAGGAGGCGTCGGAATCGAGAAACGGCAGTCATATTTGGAATCAGCAGGTCATTTCCATGGAGAATATCATTGAGATTATCCGATTCTCGACGAGAAATTTTTTCGCCCAAAAAAAGGAGAAGGGGTACCCCTTTCCTTTTTTTCGAAAATCTGAAATTTTTCGAAATATTCGGAAGGCAGGAATGATACCTATTGTTCGAATCTGTGGAACCTACACTTTCAGAAACTGCAAACCGATTTGAAATAAAAAATTCGTACGATTTTTAATCGACGATTTACTTTTTATTTTTTTCCCACTTTTTTTTCCTCTCGATTTTTATGGGTAAAATCGCAGGAGGCGTCGGAATCGAGAAACGGCAGTCATATTTGGAATCAGCAGGTCATTTCCATGGAGAATATCATTGAGATTATCCGATTCTGGACAAAAAATTTTTTCGCCCAAAAAAATAAGAAGGGGTACCCCTTTCCTTTTTTTCGAAAATCTGAAATTTTTCGAAATATTCGGAAGGCAGGAATGATACCTATTGTTCGAATCTGTGGAACCTACACTTTCAGAAACTGCAAACCGATTTGAAATAAAAAATTCCTACGATTTTTAATCGACGATTTACTTTTTATTTTTTTCATACTTTTTTTTCCTCTCGATTTTTATAGGTAAAATCGCAGGAGGCGTCGGAATCGAGAAACGGCAGTCATATTTGGAATCAGCAGGTCATTTCCATGGAAAATATCATTGAGATTATCCGATTCTCGACAAAAAATTTTTTCGCCCAAAAAAATGAGAAGGGGTACCCCTTTCCTTTTTTTCGAAAATCTGAAATTTTTCGAAATATTCGGAAGGCAGGAATGATACCTATTGTTTGAATCTGTGGAACCTACACTTTCAGAAACTGCAAACCGATTTGAAATAAAAAATTCCTACTATTTTAATTCGACGATTTACTTTTTATTTTTTTCCCACTTTTTTTTCCTCTCGATTTTTAAAGGTAAAATCGCAGGAGGCGTCGGAATCGAGAAACGGCAGTCATATTTGGAATCAGCAGGTCATTTCCATGGAGAATATCATTGAGATTATCCGATTCTCGACAAAAAATTTTTTCGCCCAAAAAAATGAGAAGGGGTACCTCTTTCCTTTTTTTCGAAAAACTGAAATTTTTCGAAATATGCGGAAGGCAGGAATGATACCTATTGTTCGAATCTGTGGAACCTACACTTTCAGAAACTGCAAACCGATTTGAAATAAAAAATTCCTACTATTTTAATTCGACAATTTACTTTTTATTTTTTTCCCACTTTTCTTTCCCCTTGATTTTTAAAGGTAAAATCGCAGGAGGCGTCGGAATCGAGAAACGGCAGTCATATTTGGAATCAGCAGGTCATTTCCATGGAGAATATCATTGAGATTATCCGATTCTTGACAAAAAATTTTTTCGCCCAAAAAAATGAGAAGGGGTACCCCTTTCCTTTTTTTCGAAAATCTGAAATTTTTCGAAATATTCGGAAGGCAGGAATGATACCTATTGTTCGAATCTGTGGAACCTACACTTTCAGAAACTGCAAACCGATTTGAAATAAAAAATTCCTACTATTTTAATTCGACGATTTACTTTTTATTTTTTTCGCACTTTTTTTTCCTCTCGATTTTTAAAGGTAAAATCGCAGGAGGCGTCGGAATCGAGAAACGGCAGTCATATATGGAATCAGCAGGTCATTTCCATGGAGAATATCATTGAGATTATCCGATTCTGGACAAAAAAATTTTTCGCCCAAAAAAATGAGAAGGGGTACCCCTTTCCTTTTTTTCGAAAATCTGAAATTTTTCGAAATATTCGGAAAGCAGGAATGATACCTATTGTTCGAATCTGTGGAACCTACACTTTCAGAAACTGCAAACCGATTTGAAATAAAAAATTCCTACGATTTTTAATCGACGATTTACTTTTTATTTTTTTCCCACTTTTCTTTCCTCTCGATTTTTATAGGTAAAATCGCAGGAGGCGTCGGAATCGAGAAACGGCAGTCATATTTGGGATCAGCAGGTCATTTCCATGGAGAATATCATTGAGATTATCCGATTCTCGACAAAAAATTTTTTCGCCCAAAAAAATGAGAAGGGGTACCCCTTTCCTTTTTTTCGAAAATCTGAAATTTTTCGAAATATTCGGAAGGCAGGAATGATACCTATTGTTCGAATCTGTGGAACCTACACTTTCAGAAACTGCAAACCGATTTGAAATAAAAAATTCCTACGATTTTTAATCGACGATTTACTTTTTATTTTTTTCCCACTTTTTTTTCCTCTCGATTTTTATAGGTAAAATCGCAGGAGGCGTCGGAATCGAGAAACGGCAGTCATATTTGGAATCAGCAGGTCATTTCCATGGAGAATATCATTGAGATTATCCAATTCTCGACAAAAAATTTTTTCGCCCAAAAAAATAAGAAGGGGTACCTCTTTCCTTTTTTTCGAAAATCTGAAATTTTTCGAAATATTCGGAAGGCAGGAATGATACCTATTGTTTGAATCTGTGGAACCTACACTTTCAGAAACTGCAAACCGATTTGAAATAAAAAATTCCTACTATTTTAATTCGACGATTTACTTTTTATTTTTTTCCCACTTTTTTTTCCTCTCGATTTTTAAAGGTAAAATCGCAGGAGGCGTCGGAATCGAGAAACGGCAGTCATATTTGGAATCAGCAGGTCATTTCCATGGAGAATATCATTGAGATTATCCGATTCTCGACGAGAAATTTTTTCGCCCAAAAAAAGGAGAAGGGGTACCCCTTTCCTTTTTTTCGAAAATCTGAAATTTTTCGAAATATTCGGAAGGCAGGAATGATACCTATTGTTCGAATCTGTGGAACCTACACTTTCAGAAACTGCAAACCGATTTGAAATAAAAAATTCCTACGATTTTTAATCGACGATTTACTTTTTATTTTTTTCATACTTTTTTTTCCTCTCGATTTTTATAGGTAAAATCGCAGGAGGCGTCGGAATCGAGAAACGGCAGTCATATTTGGAATCAGCAGGTCATTTCCATGGAAAATATCATTGAGATTATCCGATTCTCGACAAAAAATTTTTTCGCCCAAAAAAATGAGAAGGGGTACCCCTTTCCTTTTTTTCGAAAATCTGAAATTTTTCGAAATATTCGGAAGGCAGGAATGATACCTATTGTTTGAATCTGTGGAACCTACACTTTCAGAAACTGCAAACCGATTTGAAATAAAAAATTCCTACTATTTTAATTCGACGATTTACTTTTTATTTTTTTCCCACTTTTTTTTCCTCTCGATTTTTAAAGGTAAAATCGCAGGAGGCGTCGGAATCGAGAAACGGCAGTCATATTTGGAATCAGCAGGTCATTTCCATGGAGAATATCATTGAGATTATCCGATTCTCGACGAGAAATTTTTTCGCCCAAAAAAAGGAGAAGGGGTACCCCTTTCCTTTTTTTCGAAAATCTGAAATTTTTCGAAATATTCGGAAGGCAGGAATGATACCTATTGTTCGAATCTGTGGAACCTACACTTTCAGAAACTGCAAACCGATTTGAAATAAAAAATTCGTACGATTTTTAATCGACGATTTACTTTTTATTTTTTTCCCACTTTTTTTTCCTCTCGATTTTTATGGGTAAAATCGCAGGAGGCGTCGGAATCGAGAAACGGCAGTCATATTTGGAATCAGCAGGTCATTTCCATGGAGAATATCATTGAGATTATCCGATTCTGGACAAAAAATTTTTTCGCCCAAAAAAATAAGAAGGGGTACCCCTTTCCTTTTTTTCGAAAATCTGAAATTTTTCGAAATATTCGGAAGGCAGGAATGATACCTATTGTTCGAATCTGTGGAACCTACACTTTCAGAAACTGCAAACCGATTTGAAATAAAAAATTCCTACGATTTTTAATCGACGATTTACTTTTTATTTTTTTCATACTTTTTTTTCCTCTCGATTTTTATAGGTAAAATCGCAGGAGGCGTCGGAATCGAGAAACGGCAGTCATATTTGGAATCAGCAGGTCATTTCCATGGAAAATATCATTGAGATTATCCGATTCTCGACAAAAAATTTTTTCGCCCAAAAAAATGAGAAGGGGTACCCCTTTCCTTTTTTTCGAAAATCTGAAATTTTTCGAAATATTCGGAAGGCAGGAATGATACCTATTGTTTGAATCTGTGGAACCTACACTTTCAGAAACTGCAAACCGATTTGAAATAAAAAATTCCTACTATTTTAATTCGACGATTTACTTTTTATTTTTTTCCCACTTTTTTTTCCTCTCGATTTTTAAAGGTAAAATCGCAGGAGGCGTCGGAATCGAGAAACGGCAGTCATATTTGGAATCAGCAGGTCATTTCCATGGAGAATATCATTGAGATTATCCGATTCTCGACAAAAAATTTTTTCGCCCAAAAAAATGAGAAGGGGTACCTCTTTCCTTTTTTTCGAAAAACTGAAATTTTTCGAAATATGCGGAAGGCAGGAATGATACCTATTGTTCGAATCTGTGGAACCTACACTTTCAGAAACTGCAAACCGATTTGAAATAAAAAATTCCTACTATTTTAATTCGACAATTTACTTTTTATTTTTTTCCCACTTTTCTTTCCCCTTGATTTTTAAAGGTAAAATCGCAGGAGGCGTCGGAATCGAGAAACGGCAGTCATATTTGGAATCAGCAGGTCATTTCCATGGAGAATATCATTGAGATTATCCGATTCTTGACAAAAAATTTTTTCGCCCAAAAAAATGAGAAGGGGTACCCCTTTCCTTTTTTTCGAAAATCTGAAATTTTTCGAAATATTCGGAAGGCAGGAATGATACCTATTGTTCGAATCTGTGGAACCTACACTTTCAGAAACTGCAAACCGATTTGAAATAAAAAATTCCTACTATTTTAATTCGACGATTTACTTTTTATTTTTTTCGCACTTTTTTTTCCTCTCGATTTTTAAAGGTAAAATCGCAGGAGGCGTCGGAATCGAGAAACGGCAGTCATATATGGAATCAGCAGGTCATTTCCATGGAGAATATCATTGAGATTATCCGATTCTGGACAAAAAAATTTTTCGCCCAAAAAAATGAGAAGGGGTACCCCTTTCCTTTTTTTCGAAAATCTGAAATTTTTCGAAATATTCGGAAAGCAGGAATGATACCTATTGTTCGAATCTGTGGAACCTACACTTTCAGAAACTGCAAACCGATTTGAAATAAAAAATTCCTACGATTTTTAATCGACGATTTACTTTTTATTTTTTTCCCACTTTTCTTTCCTCTCGATTTTTATAGGTAAAATCGCAGGAGGCGTCGGAATCGAGAAACGGCAGTCATATTTGGGATCAGCAGGTCATTTCCATGGAGAATATCATTGAGATTATCCGATTCTCGACAAAAAATTTTTTCGCCCAAAAAAATGAGAAGGGGTACCCCTTTCCTTTTTTTCGAAAATCTGAAATTTTTCGAAATATTCGGAAGGCAGGAATGATACCTATTGTTCGAATCTGTGGAACCTACACTTTCAGAAACTGCAAACCGATTTGAAATAAAAAATTCCTACGATTTTTAATCGACGATTTACTTTTTATTTTTTTCCCACTTTTTTTTCCTCTCGATTTTTATAGGTAAAATCGCAGGAGGCGTCGGAATCGAGAAACGGCAGTCATATTTGGAATCAGCAGGTCATTTCCATGGAGAATATCATTGAGATTATCCAATTCTCGACAAAAAATTTTTTCGCCCAAAAAAATAAGAAGGGGTACCTCTTTCCTTTTTTTCGAAAATCTGAAATTTTTCGAAATATTCGGAAGGCAGGAATGATACCTATTGTTCGAATCTGTGGAACCTACACTTTCAGAAACTACAAACCGATTCGAAATAAAAAATTCCTACGATTTTTAATCGACGATTTACTTTTTATTTTTTTCCCACTTTTTTTTCCTCTCGATTTTTATAGGTAAAATCGCGGGAGGCGTCGGAATCGAGAAACGGCAGTCATATTTGGAATCACCTGGTCATTTCCATGGAGAATATCATTGAGATTATCCGATTCTGGACAAAAAATTTTTTCGCCCAAAAAAATGAGAAGGGGTACCCCTTTCCTTTTTTCCGAAAATCTGAAATTTTTTAAAATATTCGGAAGGCAGAAATGATACCTATTGTTCGAATCTGTGGAACCTACACTTTCAGAAACTGCAAACCGATTTGGAATAAAAAATTCCTACGATTTTTAATCGACGATTTACTTTTTATTTTTTTCCCACTTTTTTTTCCTCTCGATTTTTATAGGTAAAATCGCAGGAGGCGTCGGAATCGAGGAACGGCAGTCATATTTGGAATCAGCAGGTCATTTCCATGGAGAATATCATTGAGATTATCCGATTCTCAAAAAAAATTTTTTCGCCCAAAAAAATGAGAAGGGGTACCCCTTTCCTTTTTTTCGAAAATCTGAAATTTTTCGAAATATTCGGAAGGCAGGAATGATACCTATTGTTCGAATCTGTGGAACCTACACTTTCAGAAACTGCAAACCGATTTGAAATAAAAAATTCCTACGATTTTTAATCGACGATTTACTTTTTATTTTTTTCCCACTTTTTTTTCCTCTCGATTTTTATAGGTAAAATCGCAGGAGGCGTCGGAATCGAGAAACGGCAGTCATATTTGGAATCAGCAGGTCATTTCCATGGAGAATATCATTGAGATTATCCGATTCTGGACAAAAAATTTTTTCGCCCAAAAAAATGAGAAGGGGTACCCCTTTCCTTTTTTTCGAAAATCTGAAATTTTTCGAAATATTCGGAAGGCAGGAATGATACCTATTGTTCGAATCTGTGGAACCTACACTTTCAGAAACTGCAAACCGATTTGAAATAAAAAATTCCTACGATTTTTAATCGACGATTTACTTTTTATTTTTTTCCCACTTTTTTTTCCTCTCGATTTTTATAGGTGAAATCGCAGGAGGCGTCGGAATCGAGAAACGGCAGTCATATTTGGAATCAGCAGGTCATTTCCATGGAGAATATCATTGAGATTATCCGATTCTTGACAAAAAATTTTTTCGCCCAAAAAAATGAGAAGGGGTACCCCTTTCCTTTTTTTCGAAAATCTGAAATTTTCCGAAATATTCGGAAGGCAGGAATGATATCTATTGTTAGAATCTGTGGAACCTACACTTCCAGAAACTGCAAACCGATTTGAAATAAAAAATTCCTACGATTTTAATTCGACGATTTACTTTTTATTTTTTTTCCACTTTTTTTTTCTCTCGTTTTTTATTAGTCAAATCGCAGGAGGCTTCGGAATCGAGGAACGGCAGTCCTATTTTGAATCAGCAGGTCATTTCCATGGAGAATATCATTGAGATTATCCGATTCTCGACAAAAAATTTTTTCGCTCAAAAAAATGAGAAGGGGTACCCCTTTCCTTTTTTTCAAAAATCTGAAATTTTCCGAAATATTCGGAAGGCAGGAATGATACCTATTGTTCGAATCTGTGGAACCTACACTTTCAGAAACTGCAAACCGATTTGAAATAAAAAATTCCTACGATTTTTAATCGACGATTCACTTTTTATTTTTTTTCCACTTTTTTTTTCTCTCGTTTTTTATTAGTAAAATCGCAGGAGGCGTCGGAATCGAGGAACGGCAGTCATATTTGGAATCAGCAGGTCATTTCCATGGAGAATATCATTGAGATTATCCGATTCTCAAGAAAAAATTTGTTGGCCCAAAAAAATGAGAAGGGGTACCCCTTTCGTTTTTTTCAAAAATCTGAAATTTTCCGAAATATTCGGAAGGCAGGAATGATACCTATTGTTCGAATCTGTGGAACCTACACTTTCAGAAACTGCAAACCGATTTGAAATGAAAAATTCCTACGATTTTTAATCGACGATTTACTTTTTATTTTTTTTCCACTTTTTTTTTCTCTCGGTTTTTATCAGTAAAATCGCAGGAGGCGTCGGAATCGAGGAATGGCAGTCATATTTGGAATCAGCAGGTCATTTCCATGGAGAATATCATTGAGATTATCCGATTCTCGACAAAAAATTTTTTCGCCCAAAAAAATGAGAAGGGGTACCCCTTTCCTTTTTTTCAAAAATCTGAAATTTTCCGAAATATTCGGAAGGCAGGAATGATACCTATTGTTCGAATCTGTGGAACCTACACTTCCAGAAACTGCAAACCGATTTGAAATAAAAAATTCCTACGATTTTTAATCGACGATTTACTTTTTATTTTTTTTCCACTTTTTTTTTCTCTCGTTTTTCATTAGTAAAATCGCAGGAGGCGTCGGAATCGAGGAACGGCAGTCATATTTGGAATCAGCAGGTCATTTCCATGGAGAATATCATTGAGATTATCCGATTCTCGACAAAAAATTTTTTCGCCCAAAAAAATGAGAAGGGGTACCCCTTTCCTTTTTTTCAAAAATCTGAAATTTTCCGAAATATTCGGAAGGCAGGAATGATACCTATTGTTCGAATCTGTGGAACCTACACTTTTAGAAACTGCAAACCGATTTGAAATAAAAAATTCCTACGATTTTTAATCGACGATTCACTTTTTATTTTTTTTCCACTTTTTTTTTCTCTCGTTTTTCATTAGTAAAATCGCAGGAGGCGTCGGAATCGAGGAACGGCAGTCATATTTGGAATCAGCAGGTCATTTCCATGGAGAATATCATTGAGATTATCCGATTCTCGACAAAAAATTTTTTCGCCCAAAAAAATGAGAAGGGGTACCCCTTTCCTTTTTTTCAAAAATCTGAAATTTTCCGAAATATTCGGAAGGCAGGAATGATACCTATTGTTCGAATCTGTGGAACCTACACTTCCAGAAACTGCAAACCGATTTGAAATAAAAAATTCCTACGATTTTTAATCGACGATTTACTTTTTATTTTTTTTCCACTTTTTTTTTCTCTCGTTTTTTATTAGTAAAATCGCAGGAGGCGTCGGAATCGAGGAACGGCAGTCATATTTGGAATCAGCAGGTCATTTCCATGGAGAATATCATTGAGATTATCCGATTCTCGACAAAAAATTTTTTCGCCCAAAAAAATGAGAAGGGGTACCTTCCTTTCCTTTTTTTCAAAAATCTGAAATTTTCCGAAATATTCGGAAGGCAGGAATGATACCTATTGTTCGAATCTGTGGAACCTACACTTTCAGAAACTGCAAACCGATTTGAAATACAAAATTCCTACGATTTTTAATCGACGATTTACTTTTTATTTTTTTTTCCACTTTTTCTCTTCTCGTTTTTCATGAGTAAAATCGCAGGAGGCTTCCGAATCGAGAAATGACACACATATTTGAAATCAGCGGGTCAATTCTTTCGAGAATATCATTGTGATTATTTGATTCTCGATAAAAAAATTTTTTGCCGAAATAAATTTGAAGAAATGAGAAGGGGTATCCTTGTCCTTTTTTTCAAAAATCTGAAATTCACCAAAATATTCGGAACATAGGAATGATACATATATTTGGAATTCGCGGACCCTACACTTCCAGAATCTGCAAGCCGATTGGAAATAAAAAATTCCCACGATTTTTAATCGTCGATTTATTTATTTTTTCCACTTTTTTTCTTTTCGTTTTTTATGAGTAAAATCGCAGGAGGCTTCCGAATCGAGAAATGGCACACATATTCGGAATCAGCGGGTCAGTTTCATCGAGAATATCATTGTGATTATTCGATTCTCGATAAAAAAAAATTTTCGCCGAAAAAAATCTGAAAAAATGAGAAGGGGTACCACTGTCCTTTTCTCCAAAAGTCCGAAATTTTTTCAAGTCTTTCGAAAATACATAGTTCCGGAATCTGCGGAACCTACGACTCTAGAATCTGTAAGCCGATCTGAAATTAAAAAATTCCTCCTAATTTAAATCGTCTGGTTCGCTCGGGAGGTGAAAACAAAGTTTCAAAAAAGGATCAAGGATAGCTGAAAATCTACGAAAAATCGAAATTTACGGAATACAAAAAGTAGGACGGTTTTCTGGTGGTTTTTTTCTTCAGGAATTCGAAATCACTGTTGATCTGTTCGGGAGATGCGTTCGGGAGTCGGGAAATCTGTGCATCTTTCTTACTTGATGAACTGATTCATATTTGTCCTGTTTCTGATTCCGGAATTGTCTTATTTTCCCAGTCATTTCCGAATGTTTTTTCAATTCCAGATTACTCGTAGAACTTTATTTTTTCGATAATATAAAATTACACACTGAATAATAACATGAAACAGGTATCTTACAATATTTCACAATAATTATATTAAGAATAGTCAATACGTCTAGAAAAAGAAAAGAAAAACAAGCTGCGGTCTTATCGTCGAAATTTTCGACGATAAATCCTCTGTCAAGTGAAAACTCGAAATGTTCAATCAACCAGCAGTTATAGTTTTTTTATCATATTAAATTACTGTTCTAGTAGTAACTTAGAAAATAAAGACACTAACTACGGTGGATCAAGACACTCCACGGAGATTATCAATCGATTTGATTTTTTCGACGCATTCATCTTCTAAGCTGATCGTCGCAGATCCGACGCTGTGTACTCTTGGAAGCTGCGTCACATCATAATCAACCAGCTAATCATTTTTTACATTTTTTAAATATATAATATATATATATATATATTCATAATCTGTATATGTATACGTATATTCAATCATATATATGTATTTTATTCAACATCATTGACCAACGTCAAATTATCTATATTACAAAAAATATACAAACACACACATTTCTCCTATTTCTCTCAAAACAACCTAAACTATATAATATTTATATATACTTTTCAGTATTTCTTTTGTCCCAGGGTTTGCTGATCATCGCCAATCATCATCCTCTTCGTAGTCATCGTCGTCGTCTTCTCTTATCAACGCGACGCACGTATTAATTCTAAGCTAATTACATAAATACACGCTATTTACATGGGTTAGTGTTCCGTTGTCAAAATGTTAAGAATTGAATTCCTCACTCTTTCTTTCTTATTATTATTATTATCATTATCATCCGTTTTCTCTTGTTTTTCTTTCAAAAGACCATCAAACTGAGATTTCATATTAATTGTAGGATTCGCGCCTTACGCTTCTTTCATCTCATGATTTTATACTATTTTTTTTTTCTTTCTCCAATAAAAATCAAACTCGCCCATCAGACAGCGGTTCTCAGTTTTAATAATAATAATAATATAGTAAAATGATATACGGGTCTGGTACGTAGCAAATTGAACGTAAAAGTTCTCCCGCCACTTTGGAATATTATATATATATATATTATATATATGTATAATATTATATTTACAAGATGAAAAAAAAAAAAAAAAATTAATAAAAATACTACAATAATAAGTTATTATGCCACGATTATAGCTAATTGATTGATCGAGGGGAAAAGTTGCGCGAACTACAACTTATAAAATATAGCCGAAACACGCTATATATTCAAGTTAGTCAGCTTATAGATCCAATATAGCCCAAATTTTCTACACACAGCTGAATTTGACACCTGAAAAATTCAACACAAGAAAAAAACCACGTGAGTATTGTGTAAAAAAAACCAAACAACAACCAAAAGAACAATATAATAATAATATCCGAAAATAAGAACAAGCGACAGATAGACGACGTAGTGAAAAACAAATTCCCTTTTTTTTTCTTTTGTTTTTCACAAATCGACTGAAATGAAAAGCAGCTGTGCCCTGAAGAAAATATTACGAAATATACTAATTATGAAAGATGATCAATGACACGTGGATTCGTAATCGTACGTGTATAATTGTATGTATAGCTCATTATCGAATAATTTGTATCAAAGATTAATTTCTACGTGTATATTAAGCGTATATTTCTATAAATGGCGTATATAATCATTAATGAATACCGTCGTCACTGGAGTAACAGTTGTGGCAATGAAGTTTGTGATTTCGTACACGGACATCGGTGCCCATACGACCGTCTCCAAGACGTACGTGACATACGCAACACTTGAAGCATTCCATGTGATAAAATAACCGAAGACTTTCGATTATCATCGCTGCGCCACGACCTACGAATCCAAAAGAAAAAATAAAACAGGTTCATATAAAATTCGCAAAAAAAATTGCAATTGTCTGTGTTCAAAAAATTCCAAAACTCAACAGACAAAAAATTCAATAAAAATAACATAATCAAAAGATCGTAAGTACTAGAAAATTTTATACCTAGCTCGTCGCCGCAATGCGAACACTTTTTCTTTCCGCTAACGCTGAGCATTTTTTCCTGTGACTCGGACGTGTTGCTGGTTGTTATTTGTTGCTGTAATTTCTGTGTTTTTAGAGGCTGTTGTTGTATCGGTTGTTGGATCTGATGTTGAACAGACAAATGTTCATGACTCGTGCTGTGTTCGAGCCTAACAGAAAAACAAATTAGTTAATCGCGATTCATTAATAGTCAATTAGTCAAAGTTAGTCTATAAAAAATCATCGCTTCCCAGCTACAAAAAACAATTTTCATTACCTTCTCCGCGGAGGAAGAGGTTTCTCCTGAACTCTATTTTGCACTCTTTGAGTCAACGTTTGTATAATCGAATCCGGAAGCGGTTTGTTGTCAGCCCTAGGTGAGGAGGCGATATTGTTGTAAGGCACAGAAGTCCCCGTGACATGAGAGGACTGGACCTTTCTTGGTGAACGCTGATTTTGTTCGTTTATTCGACGCTGTTCAGCTTCCTGAAAAATCCAAAAATGATCCAAAAAGGTGAATCTCTCGTCAAAAAAAAAAAAAAAAAAAAGCAAAGGACAAATGAAATGTAAACGAAACTCACCTGGATGAGCCAGTGCTGGTAATTAATGTCCTGCGCACCTCGGGGAATGTCGCTTTTTCTCCTTTGTACCCACTGGTCTCCTTGAACGATACGAGGCCTCGGAGCAGCGCTAAGAGCCTGAAGAGTTTGCCTGGTCATCTGCTGACCGGCATGATTTGACAGAGCAGTTGCCGAGGCGCTATGGCGCAACGAGGCGTCAACCTGTTGAGGAATTGAATCTGCCGAAGGCATGCGGCTGCTCCTATAATAATCCATTTCGAAAGGAGAGCAGGTGTGAGAAGCTGTTTTCCGTTTTTAAAAATATCAATCACTTTTGCGGATTTATGCGATACGCGAAATCGGATCGGATCGACGATCGCGAAACCGACGCAGGAAACAAATTGAATTAATTTAATGTCTTTCGCGATCATCCGGCCTGACAAACCCGGACTTTACGCAACTCCGGGGATTGCGTAATCGGATCAGCTATATACAAACACAGGCAGGAAATTAAACGTAACTAATTATGCGTCGATTTGCGAACGTATATAGAGTTTTAGTTTGATTGATTAATCTGTTTGTTTTACCTAATCGTAACGTCACGTTGTCTCTGTTCGACAACCCGCAGTGGTTTTGCCGGTGGAATAGGAGGCGGTGGTGGTTTTCGTCTTTGACTTTCCTGAAGGTTTGGCATTGAGGATCTGTAATTTACAGGTGGCAGTGCCTTGTATTGCGGCCCGGTATTTATTGGGGACTGGACAACATCCTGCATGGATTTCCATTGCTCCTGCAGCTGCTCGGCGAGCTTTTGCTGCTTCTGTTCCCGATAGGCAAGATTGCTACGCTGTCGTTTGAGCTCCTCTTGTTCTAGTTGAAGGAGTTCGCGCTCGACGCGAAGTACTTCCTGAAGAAAACAGGAGAAAAATGTACAATATTTTTAAAGATTAGTGTGAGGAATACGAGGATAGTCAAGTCTAGAGTCTACAAATAGAAATCCCCTTACCCCAGAAGCATACTCGTCATCGTTGCTGCCCAAATCACTCAAACCAGCACCCAACGTCTTGTTCTGTAAATGGGAAACTTGGTAGTGCATTTTTTTCCCCGAAGAAAGTGCACCGTGCGATTTTCACTCGATTAGTTAACAAGGGCCGAAAATACAAGCTAAACTTTTCGAACATCGATTTGAGCTCATTTTCTGATACTTAACAAATTTCTGTACACTCTGTTGCTGAATTGGCAAAACATGGCACATCGGAAAACGAAAGTTACAGCCATTGGCACACCGAACCTCGATTTCCCGAAAACGAAATGATAAATTTTCAAGCAATGTCATCAATTTCTCTCGAGGTGTTTGTATAATTGGTTGAAAAATTGCTGAATCAGAATGGAAAGCGTAACTTTTTCGAAATTTGCAATGCCTGAGATCAACTTGTACGTTCGTCCTTAAAGAACCGCAGGAGTAAAGTGAAAGAAAGTTTAGCTCACCTCCTGTTCGCGTATTTGATTTTCAATGGCTCTCAATCGAATCTCGGAATCTTGTCGTCGCATTTCCTTGCCAAGCCTCTCTTTTTCATCAAGTTCTGCCTGAGCTCTGATCTGTTCCTCGGCGCGCCTCGCTTCCTTGGCTCTTCGCTCCGCTTCAGCGATAGCGGCCTCTTCTTGCCGCGCCATTTCCGCTTCCCGTTTACGAAGAATCTCTTCCTGTTTACGTATGTTTTCATCGTTCTTCCGCAACGTTTCTTCCTGACGTCGCAATTCGACTTCCTGGGCTCTCTCCCGTTCCAGCTGCATCTTTTCTTCCTCAAGTTCCCTCAACTTGTGGGCCAACTTTTCGCCGATGTCACTGAAAAGAAAAGATGAAAGAGAAAAATTAGCCAAGGATAACGCGAAACTAAACGGTCAGAAATTGTCTAATCGTTAATTTCCACCAACCTATTAGTTTCCCCGGAGTTTCCGTACCGCCACTGTTCCTCCTTTTCAAGGACTTCGATGATCTCTCGTTCCTTTCTCGTGATCTCGTCCTCTTCCGAAGATGTGACACTCGCCCCAAATGGCTCGCTGCTCTGTCTACTATGCTGAGACATGTCAGGGCTGACCGCCTGTTTGGTCCAGTCCTCGGCATGTCCAAGTTCAACACCAGAATCGCGTTCGTGGCTTGAATCCTGTTCGTAGTTGCTGTCGGTGTCGTAAGAACGACGCTGAAGCTGCTCGACGCGTCTTTCTTCGGCAAGGATAGCAGCCATGTCAGGTGGTTTTGTCAGGGTCAATTCCCGCTCAAGTTCATCTTCGTTTCCCTACAAAAAAAAATAAAATAAACAGGAGAAAATGAAAAGATTAGCTCACGAAATTCAAAACTGTCTCCGGATGTCTATTTTTCTATGAAAAACTCACCCCTTCGATCCCAAGGAAGTCCGATCGCCTAGTGCGGAGTTCCTTCTTGATCCTTCTGGTAGAATTCAGCCTCCGCAGAGGTTCAACCGGAAGACTGTCCTCGTCACTCAGATCCACCGGAGGTGGCGGAGGTTTTTCTTTGGGAGGTTCGACGCTGGTAGGTGGTCCAAGAGGAAAGGCTAAGCTGGTAACGATTTCCTCATCGCTCGATAGATTCAGAGTCAAAATCTGTAGCGATGATAATTAATAAATTAATCAGGAGAACCTGACGTTGAACAATTGAGGATTACTTTACTTGGATACACACTCCGCGGTAATGGAATTTTTACTTTGCCAAACAAAGTCTTGCGTCATTGAAGATAAGCCTCTAAAAAATCAATAACTTTATCGGTGGCGGCTGATACATTGTTCGACGAACCTGTTTCGACATCGGAGATAATGGGCTAAGGATTTCCATCTCTTCGGAGGTGAGCGGTGCCTTGGCAAAGGTTAAGGTCAGAGGTCGAGGGACTTCCTCCTGCACAGCTGGTCTCGGTACGTCGATGACCCTCGATGTAGGTTCGGTGAATATATCACCTTCCGGAATGAAATTCTCGGTTTTTTCTACGGGCGAAGCCGGTCCGTATGGTTCTTGGACGATATCCAAGGACACGACGCTTTCCTGGATTAGGAATAGAACAGGAAGATAGAATTTAGACTCTTGCGTGGTTCGTCGTGTGAACTACTCAATTAATAGAATACACATCATATGTATATAGGTATATGTTCGTTTCTTTGACACGTGAAAGTTTCACACAACGAGATATACACGTTGGGCCGCCGCTTCTACAATGATTAATTATAATCGTGTATATCACGTTGCAGAATACCAACACACGTCTTTTCAGGAAACACGCGTGGCGTGTGAAACTCCAAACGATAGCAACCAAATGAATTCTCATGTCACAAGGCGTGCAAGTTTAGGGGAAAAAAACGAAAAAAAAAACGCTGCTATTACACATATACACGTGTGAAAATATTGAATCTAAGCATGTGCATATGTCTAGTTAGTCACTTATCAAATAAACTCGAAAAAAATACCTAAATCATAGAAAAATAATATTGCAAGATAACTGAATATCGGTTATTGATCAAAATATGTATATGATCAGCTCTGCCATCCAATAAATTCGAATTTTCTGATCAACAAGAACCTCGCGTCCTACGCCACGTAATAAATCATGAGTTTCACGCAATTTCATAATAGCTGGTTTTGAATTCTACGCGCTGACCTACCTACCATAATTATGTACGAGCTAACGCTTATAGGTATACTATACGAATAAGGAAAAAAAAACGTCAATTTCACTATGCAAGACAACCGCAGATTTTACACAGGATAGAATATTTATTCCGAAGTAGAAGAAGAAGAAGATAAACGTGCGCAAAATGCATCAAAGTCACACTTCGCTACGCAGAACGGAATCCGTTGAAGAACTGAACTGAACTGAACTGAGCTGAACTTAAACCCACCGTTGGCAAATCACATGCCGTAAGCGTACTTGGTAGAATTGTTATCAGGGCAAATCGTTGAAGATAACGTAGAAAAGAGAAGCGTCATTATCACTATATGGCAGGCAAAGTATCAAACATACCGGTATACGGGGTATATTTTTCTACCCGCAACTAGAAAACGGGTATGAATGGGAATGGGATAGACAAAACTACGGCTGATGATCATCGAGAGACTGCAGGCCAAGGCAGACTGGCAGAGTCTGGGAGGCAGATGTTCCGTTTCGTATCGTTTCGTTTCGTTCTTTCGTTCTTAGGTTCTTTCGTTTGCCTCCAGAGAAGGGGCCCTGGCGCGTCTATAAATCCCTGCTATGTCTGCCAGCCTACCAGCCTGCCAGCCTGCCGGTTCTTCACGGTCAAATCTACGCTCTCTCCTTTGAGTAGTGAGATTTTTCACAGATTTTTTGTCTTTTTTTTTTATCTATTCATTCTTTTTTCCTCCATATTCCAAACCTAAGACGACGACTCTTGTCCGGGATGCTGAATACCGCGTAAGAAATATAATCGTGTAGGTAATTTCACGAAGGTAACTATGTAGTTAGATTTCGTATATAGAGATAACAGCTGATCAGCTGACAATGAGCCAGAACCGATTTTGAATTGCCGATTTACCTGATCGACTAATCAAAGGCCGGATTGATTAGTCGGAACTATCTGATCCGCTGATTGTCATTTTTTCAAATAGTCATACTCGATTTCGGGGATCGGGTATTTAGTGTCACTGCAGATTAGATACGAGAAGGCCGTTTGCTCTATGACGTCACACCGGTTTCTTAGATATCTATCGATTCACATATACCTATATGTATAAAGCACGACATTATTTTGCGGGTAATTACTCAATCGCAGAATAATAATCGGACCGGGTATAATCGCGTGTAAAAAAAATAAGCGATAACGGTTAGCTAGGCCGGCGCGCCTGAACTAAAATTTGTTCATCCTAGAAAATTGGCGTTTATGCCTTGACTGGAACGATTAGCAATCGCGCTTCCTTTTAGACCGGCAAATGTCCTAGAAATGTTTAACAGACGTTTGTTTCAACGACTCGGGTTTATAGTTTGGGTTAAGGTGATATTCGTCGAGGTATATAGCCGCCGTAGTAGCCGGAAGTAGGTCATTGCCGACATCCATATACAACAACGCCGGTGGCTCCAAAGCAAAGCAAATTGGCCAATCACTCGATTCATCGCGTTAGATGCGAGCTGATCTCGAATAAACAATTGTTATTAACAGATATCGAGGCGAATTCATCTGGATCGATCTAGGCGTTTAAAATCCGTTTTCCGTAGACCGTTACTGCCGTAGAAATGAAACGAGATATAATTTCACACACGTAATTAGTATAGCGAAAAAATACAGACAATCGAAGCAAACGAATATGTACATACCTAAGCATGTATTTTCAAATTGACATAAATATAAAACGAAGCGAAACAAATAAGATAAGCGACATATGTGCGATAATAATTATAATTTATGTAAGCTGCGTGTAATTACCACAACTCTGATGTAAAGTCAGGCGATAAGCTATCAATGCATAAGCTGTGAATAACTAATCAATAAATATGTCATGCTGGGAAATTGATATTTTGTACTGCAGCAATGAAATAGATGATCCCCTCGACCGAATTTCTATTCGCAATAAATTTCCCAAATAAATTACAACAAAGATTATTGTAAACTGTCATCTATCACATTGTGTTAGTTAATGGGGTGAAACACACAGAATTATTTGAGAAAACCATCGCCTTACCTCTGGAAGTATACCGATCCGCAAGCTTAGTGAATTCAATATAGTAGATAGAGAAAAATTGCTATCCGCTGTACGAAGAAACAGAATAGAAACAAAGAGGAAGAGACATTCATTTGTACAGATAAGATATAGAGAAAGATGCAGACGGACGTGAAGATTGGATTAATTAACGATCCTTCATAATTATTAACTTATGCTTGTGTGTTTTGTTTTCTTCTTTTTTTTTAATCAAGTTGCAATTTTATTATTTATATATTTATATATATTCATATATGTATAATACAATGACAGAACTGAACATTAATAACTATTTAACAACTTGTTGATCGTCTGTAGCCCATCAGAGGCCATTATCATATTTTATTTTCACTCTAATCCCCTGCAAGTGACGCGGGTGTTACGGTCGCACCTTTCCATCATGAGACCTGGCTCCTTAACCCCGACATGGAAAAAATGTTCATTCGAGTATACGGAGATCAGAGAAAGATATTGCATCGACATAGTATATATGTAGAGATACATACACATTAATAATTGGCCGTTTGTTTGTATCGTGACAAGTGGCGCATGACTGTAATGTATATAGTTGATAAGTTAATGAGCCAGGCGACATGTACGCGACACTGACTATAATGACAATCGCCGCTGTAACGTTATATACATATACGTTATAGGTTCAACCAACAGCCCGTATCTCTTCGTATGTTGACAATAAAATTAATTAACATCATTTTCGACGCGATCGCGAATGATTTTCAGCAACAGCTATATACAACATATAGCATTGGTCTTTGCGCGAATTGTGTGAAAAAAAAAATAAAAAAAAAAAATAAAAAATGTCTACACATTGCTGTATACGATCTGAATATAAATGTTCTCATTTGTCTTATGGTTAGACCCTGTTTTCAGATTTTTATATTATCATTAATTTTCACTATTACTATCATTATTATCATAATCAATCTTACATTTTGAAGGCCGTTTTGGATATTATAATACGTATAAACGTGTATAGAATGAGGGTAGATTATGTATAATACCGAATGGTTATACTCTGATAATATACAAGTATGTATGTTAGATCGTAAGAAGAATTGTCTCTCAAAGGAACATGAAAGTAGGTATAGCTTGAGTTTGCGTATCATTGTTCCGCGGGTCTCGGGTTCTCCCAAGATTACACAACAATGAATTACGTAACTCACGTTATAGAACTAGATGCGTGCTTAGAATTTTTCAGAATAATAGACGTTAGAACGTGCCGACGACAATTGGCATTCCGCATACATGTACGTACGTATACATACAGATACGTATATGTATACGAATCAAATCGACCAACGAATTAGACAACGTTTCAACAATATTCACAAAAAAAAAGAATCAAATACTTGAATGCTTTGTTTTTTATAGTAATTTCATTCTTCTTTTTTTCTCTTTCTCTATCGTTTCACTTTCACAATTATTACCGTAGCACATGCCTTAATTAAGGAACATCGATTCAATCCCAATTATAGACTGTTAATATATTTTTTTTTTCTTTTTTTTTCCTAGAAATAAATGAATGCAATTAAACTATATAAGTAGGGTGATAGATGAATCGCACAAGTAGGTAGAGGATTTACCAAAAAACAAGTAATATTCTATACGTATATACATACTTTTTATCGGGGATTAAGTTATGACAATTGTTATAGAAAACTCTTGGTTTCACTCCTTAAACTGTACACTTCTTTGAACAATCTTTCGATTTTCGATTGGATCGCTAATTCTATTTATCATCATTCAATTTTCGTATTACATACAAGTATATATCGTTTATTTACATAGTTCCCAAAAAATCCTCTCGATTTCTGTTTCATTGTTTAAGAAAAAAATAAAAATAAATCTGATTATTCCATAGGATATACGTATGTACGTCGGTATGAAAGAAATGATAGCAGGATTATTAAGGTCGTTGGTTAGATTTCAACCGATTTTTACAGAAGAAACAAAAAAGAAAGAAAGAAAAAAAAATGGTATAAAAAAACCAAGCGACGAGCGTGTGAAACCGAACTGCGTATAAAATGACCGCGTTAAATAACAATTATCTCTATTATTCGAGTCTTCTTCTTCATCGTCATCTTCTATGGTGAATTCCAACAGAACCGTACAATATACATATTGTTGTTTAAATTTATAATCGCCTATGACTGGTCGTCGCTCAAGAATTGTCTGATGGTATTTGACCTCTGATATACACATCGTGACAAAAAGAACGAAAAAAGTAAATAAACAATAAGAAAAGCTTAGACCGAGTATAAGGCAGGAAAATAAATCTGGATTTCTTTTGGTTAATATGATGCCGACGTTTACGCTGATCCTTACACATATACCACATACCTATGTCTGGTTCTTCTTCGTCAAAAAAAGATAATCTAACAAATGGGGTATATGCGTATACTGTAGCAAAAGTATATAACAGGCTAGTCTAGCCTACTCTTACGTATACATGTAGATATCGTAGGTACAGCATGTATTTAATTAGGTAAATATTACGTATATATGTATGTATGTATGTATTTATGTGTGTACACGTGAATTGAGATGGTCTCTAGCATTTTCTCAAAGCGGTGCTATTTTTTTCGTCAATTCTAACCTCGTAGTTTTCGTTGTCTCCGATAACACGTGCGACAGTGATGAACGGTGTGACCGGATGAGCGGTGACCAAGCCATCACCCTGAGGAACCAATACCTTTTCGCAAACTTCCACCACCGTGTGCCGTCTCTCCCCGGTTGATTTCTGCCTTATGGTTATCGGCGGATTTGGATTTTCACTGGGGATTGAGGAAGACTGGGGAATCGATACCGGAATTTGAGATTTTACGGATTCCCGGTTTTCCTGGCCTTCCAACGGACCCGAACAACTGTTCTCGATACTGCAGTTTACCGTACAATCCGCCTCGGGCGATGAGGGTACCGAACTGTTAGGAGACTTCAATGGAGAAGAACAGGAAGAAGAAGAAGAAGAAGAACCGCGAGCTTTTATCATCGGTAGTTTCGACTGGCAATTCATCAGACTAGAAGGATCCGAACCATTCGGTGAGCTTGGAGGACTAGAATTCGGAGTTGATTTGAAATTGACTGTTTTTCGCGGCAAAGGTGTCGGGATTTTCGAAACCGACCTCAAACCCGAAGACTGCAAAACCGTCGCAGAATTCTGGGATATTTTAGCATCTACTAGCGGAGGTGGTAGCTTCGAAATCGGAGATGATGGTGGGGTCAGAGGAGCACTGTCCTTAGGCACAGCTTCCAGCGCAAGTGCCTGAAGGATATTAGACTTCGGGTTATCCTTGTCCCGAGAATCGACTTCTTTTCCCTCTTTTGCCTCTCCGAGGTTCAAGTCTGCGGATTGTACTCCGGTAACGATTTCTCGAGAATCGGTAACCAGGTCCCCAGCTTCCGCCATCAGGTAAACGGGCTTGGGTTTGGGACTTGGAGTTTGGGGTGGAGTTCGACGAGGCGGAACTTTTGGACTTTGATAGACAACGGGTCGCGGTGACTTTGGCGATTTAGGAATAGGTTCAGTCTCACTATTTACCACAGATCGAGGAACGATAGGAGGTGGACAAAGTGGAAGTGGAGGACAAGATTTGTTAGTAGACTGCAGTTCCCCAGAGGTATCAGCAGTTTCCTATGTAGAAATCATCCGCACAACGTGCGTCTAGTTAGTAACCCATAACCAGAAGTAGATCGACTATCTAAATATCGATCTAACTATTTCACCAGTTCACCCAACTATCTACTTGTTTCCAAATACCCAAAAAATTTTCCTACCTTTTGCTTTACTGCTTCCAAATTTCTTCCAACGATCTCTGCCTCTGGTTCAGACTCTGCAGTCTGCTCATCCCGGACCTCTGCATTTGCCAAATTTTCCACGACGGCTTCATCAAGAGTCAAGATTTGATTTTCTCGCTCGTGAGTTTCCTCGACGATGATTTCCTGCTTCACAGCCAACACTGTTGGATTAACAGCACCGACGATATCCTCGTCGACATTTTCGTCTGCTTGACTAACTGAGCAGCTGACATCGGCAGTGTGAATTCCAGAGTCTTCCCTGTCGGTGTCATTCAATAATTCAGCCGACGAGGAAGAGGCGGGATATCGTCTGGCGTAATCCAATTCTTCGAGACTCTGGACTCGTTCAAAAGTATCGGGTCCACTGGACGCATCTGCATCGAGAGAATCGAGACTGCGATGAAACGGGGCCCTTGGCACCCGGTATTCGGAATCTGGAGACGAGCTTCTTTCGCTCGGTGTCGAAGTTTCGATTCGATTTTCGTTTTCCCTGCAGCAGAGTCCGTGCTTGGCTGCAGTTCGTTTATCAATTTCCTTATTCCTGGCTGCATCCAAAGCGCTCAAACGATCCTTTATCGATTTAGCAGACAAATCGACGTTCTGACGTGGTGGTTCGTCGCTGCTCGAAGAAGTGCTGTACTTTTCAAGCGTCGAAAGTCTCTCCCTCAACGGACGAACAGTTTCCAATTCTCCGTTTGCAGCGATGCTGAGTTTTTGAGCATTCTTCATTTCGCGTTCGGTAGTCTTTTTCTCAAGATGGGACAATCGTTCACGGATCGAGCTCATGTCACCTGATAATCTGTTCAAATTCTTATTGCTCTTGTCCAGATTTTCGTTATCAATTTTTTGTTTTTCCAAATTTGAAAGCCGCTCCTTTATCGATTTCGAATTTGTAAAATCACCTGACACTCGGTTACCCTTAGTTTCAGAACTCTGTTGCGATGCCTTTTCGAATATCTCCCGTCTTTTCAAAATATCCACCTTTACCACTTGGCCACTTTTGCTCTCGTCGTCGTTCAATTCCGTTTTCGAACCATCGCCTTTTGTCGCCGATGTATCCTGAACCTTGTTGTCCAGAAGGACGAGCGACCTTCGGGGTATATTTTGAGAAACTCTTGAAACGTATCCCCTGATCGCACCTTCGTAAGTGTACTCCTCAGGCTCAGGAGAACTCGCAGTTGCAGTTGTCGCCGAGTCATACTCTTGGTGATTGTGATTGTGATTGTGATTATTGTGAAACCCATTTCCAAATCCAGGTGCGGTCGTATGACTGTTCCCATTTTCGCTCGTCGCATTGTCTACGTCCGAATGGTTCTTTTCAATCTCACTGTCTCTGTCGCTCTGCAATAGAAAAAAATAAATAAAAAATTACCATAAAGTACCATTCGACGCAAGGTTTTCGAATATTTGCCATCAGTGATCGCTGCAAATCAAACCAAATTTCATTCAGTGAAAATTTTCTAGATAAAAGCTGCAAGGCGTTTTTTTTTATAACACCAAGTGTCTGAATACAAAAAACCGTCAAGTCGAAACGTCTAATACCATAGGAGAAAAACCGCTATGTTTTTACAGTCACGTTTTTGTCTAATTCGTAACTAGATATTATGCGATCCAGTTGACAAGGAAGAGTTAGACAAGAAACAATTGTCTCTTACTTAGAAAGCGGACGCGTGACGAATGGAAATTATTTTTTTTAATGGCTCAAACTTTCTCCAAATACATGAAGAAAAAAAAGCAGGGTTCGGCTAGGTACAATTAACTGACATCAAGATCTTGACCCTATAAGCAAATAGCTCGCTCTATAATTACCATTCGAGAACAAATGGACGGAAAAGATCTTGGAAAATGAATCATGTATTATGTTTCTTGTATACTCACGAGTACACTGTGGGCATCATCGTGTGTGTCACCACTGACGGAACTCTTGCCACTGCTGGTACCGATTCCTAAATCGCTCAAGTCGTTGGCATCCTCTTCGTGATAGACGGCTAGACCAACGCTCATTTTCCTACCTCTGGTACCCCTTTCTTCCATCATCTCCGAGAAGGTTTTACTCCGACGACGTTGTCTGTCGTGTTCTTCAAGCTCGAGTTTCTTCACCTCGACAACCCGTTCGATTATGTGCTCCTGCCGCTTCCTTCTACTGCTCTTCCAATTGTCTAGGTTCTGAAACGAACACGCGGAAACAATTTACGGTTGTTCAAGTTCATGTTCATGTTCATGTTCATGTTCATGTTCATGTTCATCTTTCGTAACGATTCTCCGGCGTACTCTATAGACCGCTCCATCTAGAGCCAAGAATAAACTTGAAGAAATATATAGTGTAAGTACAGGTACCGTTTCCTGAATTTGAATAAACTATTCAAGTCATTATAAAGCTCTAAGAATAAACTGGATATCGTAATTTTCTCTGAATACGAATGAAACTGGACTCAATGAAATTTGACTTGTCTTACCGATTGCCAATCCTCAGGATCCTCTCGAACTTCCTGTTTGATTTTTTTCACCTCCTCGACCTTCTGTAATTGTTCTTGCGCTGATCTGTAAAGAGCACATGGTCCGACCTTGACAAATTGCAATGGATTCGTAACGGGTTTCGGAGGTGTTTTCAGGGTCGTCTTCAGCTTCGGTGGTTCCGGCGTAGTCTGAAAATATCGTAAAAATAAATTATGATTCGTCTATGATCAGCTGAACAATTCAATCGAAACTTTCACGATTTTTTTTTTTTTTCAACCGTTGTGCGGAAAATCCAACGTAAGTTTATAGTGGGCGAGTTCGTTGACGCCCTCGTCTAATTTTTACCGTAATCAATTAATTTCACGGTTTGAGTTTTGTTTCTGTTTATACTTATGCATGTACGGGGATACATAAGCTACTCGAAGCGCGGGGTCTAATTATCATTAATTGATGTTTGACTCGGTGCGTTACTTTCAATTAAAACGTAATAATAAAACTCGCGTGCTTAGTTCGTATGCGATTACTATATCAATCATCAGCGTTAGGTATATATTAATTATTATTATCGCAAAGACGTTATATATACCCGGTTATTTTTCACGGGACGTATACCAACGCAGGCGAACGACTTAACGCCAAGTGATTACGGACATTCCAATGAATCGCAAAGTTCCTTGTCAACGACGCCAACCCCCCGTTTCTTTCCCCTAATTCTAATTATCATTCCCACCCTTAGATATTTTCCCCGGAAATTGATTTACCGTGATCCGAGCAGCCATACGCGTTCGCTCTTCGAGTATAAGCCAGAAGCTTGAAACGTTGAAGGTTCTCTTCTATATACCGATTCGTCTAGCTTGGCAGAAATTTGATAGAGTAAAACTACCAAAAAATGACACACAAAATCAAACATCTACTTATTTTAATCGGCTCAAAAATCGATTTACACCCACTACGTTTTGGCTACGAGGAAAGAGAAACTATTTACCCTGAGCAAAGCCAGCGTGGGTGTTGACGATTCCTATATACGTATATGTACGATTGGCTGAATGTACGCAAACCGGAAACGGAACTACGCTTCGATCTGTAACGTCACGCTATTTCCACGAATGCCTATTCACTATATGAATGGTGGATATTCGTTTGATTTGTTTTTTTTGTTTGCTTTTTTTCGTTTTATTTCATTTTTGTCACTGCAGACCTGAGTCAACCTCGCGCAGCCTTCAAACGCGTTATCATAATTATCCATTTTTTAGCTACAATTTTTTTTCCATTTATTTTGTCAAACTAACAAAGCATCTCTATTCAATCGTTTGGCAATGATTAACAGATTGTTCAAACGATTTCGTAACCTGGCGAGAGACTCGCTCGGTTGTCAAACTGGAGAATTTATTTGATTCATCCTGTGAGTATTCCTGGAGACTTGTATATTTTTCAAGAAATTATCGAGGCATTTCCCGGTCTAGGCTATAATAGGCATTCGATATCGTAGATCGATTATTTTATCTATGTTAAATCGTCTAGGGAAACGAAATGTCGAATGAAGTTTATAATCGAACGTTACCATCTTATCGGTTCGCCGCTCCGAGGCAGCGGGTTGCGAAGCTGGCATCAGACCGACTTCCTCTTCGCACCTTTCGACCTCTTGACCTCCGACTTTGGTCCCCAGCACTCCTCAGTACCCCGTACTATAGATTTTTTTAGAGAGCCCCTCTTCAACGCGGTCCCCCCTGCGCCGACGACGTGTCCATCCTACGTTCGTTATCTGAAAACCAAAAACAAGAAAGTTCAAATTAAAAATCAAAAAACAGAAGAAATTCATGCGACGTGGACAGAAATCGGGCTTGTAAATCTGACGGAAAGACATTCTCCGACATCTAAACATGAGTATAACAAAAATTAAACAGGTGTGAATTTCGTTTGAATATTAATTTGATAAAAATCTAAACTGGAAATTAGGTAAAAGAGAGAAACACATCGACGACAAAGTCTGTGGAAATCGGTGATTCGGTCATACAGCTAAACACATTATAGCTGCAGCTAAAACACGCGCAGAGCTACAAGAGAACCGGATTTACTTTCGCTAGTCGCTAGTTATAATATTAGCCTGGTACTACTGGTAGCATGACTTGGCGGTCAGCTGCATATCGTGACGAATCGAACGGAGGTTTTAGTCCCAATAAAAAGCAGTATTATCGGTATTTACGACACCGAGTAATCTTTGCACACGTATAGCTATACACCAGGTTGTTCTAGATTTCCAGATTATTCGTCGTGAATTCATTTTATTCCCAGAAATGCATAAAAAACCGTAAATTTTCCACGTACTTTTCCGACCACCCTGTGACATGAATACGCATTATTACCACCGACTCGAGAATAATCCAATAAATTTATTTATTTATTTTTCTCACCACCGCAAATCACTAGACTCTCTAGATTAGAAACCTTAGTTTTTTCGGCAAGAACACGGTGAGTCAATTTAACAGAATAAGAACAGTGGTGATTTTTTCTTTTCATATTTCATATTGTATACACGATAAGGTTATCGTTCATGGTCAGGATCTCTTTCAATTTTTACATCATCATACATTTTTACACAACGAATTGTACCCACTATATATAACGTAATAGTGCAGTAGAACAATTTCACAACAGTTGTTTATATTTCATGGTTTATTCGTCACAGACAGATGCCAATTAAATTTCTTATCACGACCCGGTAACGTTCAAAGTCTGTACGTATCTTTTTGACAGTCGCGAGAATTTTATTCATCAGATAGATGGAAAGGAATACAGCAAGGATCAGTTGAAAGGCTTTGTAATAATCCAGAATTGTTATTATACGACAAGTTCTTATTCGCGGCGATACATCCGGCGTCGTGGTCCGTCTATTTCAGCAACATGAAAGTTTATTTGTTCGCGGTTTGGACTGGTAAAAGGTAAGGAAAAAAAAAAAAAAAAAAATCGCCAAGGCTAAGTCTCGCCCAGATCCAAGCCACGCCATGCTAATGTTATTCTTCTGGCTCCTGACGTACGGCACAGCTGTACGTATACTCAAATAGCCAGGAATAGTAATTGACAAACTAGTTCAGCTATGATCACCCGTACAAATAGCTCGCGATACATATCTGATGACATTTTTTTTGTCCAAAACGTCAATCAGAATTTAGACACGTATATATCTATTCGTCGTACCTACAACGTATAGGAAAAATGGCGCAGTGAATTAACTTGTGCGATGATGTTTCACCGTTTTTCTGCAAGATGTACGTCAGGATGATATTTTAAATATCCACACTGAAGTGACGTAGTGTAAAAATGAGAAAAAAGAGACTAAAAACTGCGAACACACTCCCAAAATTTAAAACATATTTAATTAGAATAACCCTGGGGAATAACCGAGTAGGCGACAAAAGCGAAGTCAGTTGATTACAGAAGCTTATTACGACAAAGTGCAATACAAAACTGGGTGAGCCGTGAGTTCAGCTGTGACTGAGTACACAATATGATTTGGTCTTATCAGGCGACAGTTGTTGATATCTTGGATGTTGGCATGTGATTGCTTATCAGTAAAAAGCAATGTGTTAGACATCATCTTTGAAGCGAATAAAATAAACTATGGAATTATTCTTGAGTAATCATCTTTTGTGGCAACTCAAACAACGTTCGATCCATTTTACTCCGATTTATATCCAATTTTTCCCCTTCCTCTTATCTCGTCACGCCGTCAGAGTGCAAACTAACAGTGCGCGAAAGGTGCCGAATGGAATATCATCAGCATGAATGAAAAATTGCATGGTCGTAGGCCAACCAGCGACTGGTGGCATTGTTTGTTTGATGAATGTGAAAAATGACGAGTACGTACCCACGTTATATATGCACGCAACAGTTCACATCCGATTTCTCTAGTTCACGAGGGCACAGCAGCAAGCTGGAGTAACTTATTCATGCATACGTTTAACCACGAGATGGAGAGAAACCGTCTTCTCCCTCATGAGATATACGTAAGATGAAAAAGGGTTGGCAGAGATGGTAAATAAAATACGAAAACCGCGAGGCGAGTATTAATTGCTCAGCAATCTTCCTCTCGTATAGGGTGATAAGTAAGTGGAGGCCATGACTGCAGACTCTCTTATGTAATCTAAGGCCCTGTGAAGGACCACTTTGTGTTTGCCCTTTGCCTAGTCTACCTCGAGTAACGAAGATAAGCTGCCGGTAGTGTAAAGAGTCCCAGTGCACGAAGGGGAATTCAGTGTTACAAACGTGCAAGTGGTCATTAGGGAAGGCGAGTGTGTCGTGGGAACGTAAGGCAGAAATTACCCTACACCACTCAAGAGACTCCAGACTATGTGTATGTAAAACGGACAGTCCAGAGTGCGGAGATCAAGGACGGTCCAGGAAATTCTACCATCAGCAAATTTATCGACTTGTCATTTCAAATGAAATTTCACAAATTTTCGTATCAGTTCACGAACGCACAACTTGGTCTATGCGACCGGCGTTTTATTTTGCATAAGTTTCCCGTCGCGACAGTATATAGTGCCGAAGCAATGAATTCTGCTCGAGTCCATAAGCATAAGACGTAGCGAAACGGTAATTCTGCAGGAATAACCACAACGTCTAACCAACGGTATATTTAGTTCGCCACAAATTTCAACGCGGACTTGAAGAATCATTTTGTTTCGTAATCAGTTGAGGAAGCTTCGTACCTAAATGCTCGTCTATTGTCTGACAATGAGATGGGATCCTTCTGTCGATTAGAAGAGTTAATATGAGTACAAAATGGTAACGCGGTCAGGTAGTTAAGTTTTTTCTTTTACTTTTTCTTCTTCTCCCCTATTCTCTTTCTCTCCGTTAAATCTTCGTGTCACACTTTAGTACACATCGAGATCCTGGCCCAGTAGTAGGTTGGAATAAGTTGACTGCAACAGATCATTTCAGTGTCTAGTCAACTGTGGAAACTGTCCGATGGGAATTGCTGCTCGTAAAGATGATAGCAGCAACTGGAGCGAGTAATTTTGTTATTCGAATGATGACTGTCTCGAGGCTTGAGGATTTGTTGTCGATAATTTTGATTTTATGAGACGCATCAGCTCCTAAGTCAAATCCAAATCGAATGAATCCCTCGCGTGCTACGACTATTTCATCCATGATTCTTCCCAACTTTTTACTCTCTGAACAACTATTCCTGTTGAATATTATCTGCAGCTACGTCACAACTCAGCGACGCCATATTTATCCCTCAATCTTGGCGTCGCTTCGCCCTTAAATCACTTTACATTACATTAACGAGGATTACGCTGGCAATCGAGGCACAAATACGGCGCCACATGTATGTGCGATGCATTGACCTCACGTGCTAGTACGTGACCGAGTATCTAAATGGGCAGACACACTCGATACGATACCGGTACCATGTTTTGGTTACTTTGGAAATGATATGGTTAGGCAAGAAAATATATACCTGAACCATTTGAAGAAATCGACCTTTGCCGTAGTCGAGGATTTCGGTTTCTTCTAAAATGTCAAAGGTAATCCATCGAAACGTTGACTGTTCAATTTAAACAGAATCTGCAGGCGGGTTCAAGAAGAAGATAAAAAAATGCTCTTCGTCTTCTCGTAACTACAATTAGGGTAGCAAAGCTCACGTGGGTTGCCTGCAGTTAAGGCTTGTTACGAGTCGTTGAATAGACGACAAGACTTGATTAGAAGATACCGACCATGCGATAGTGCGGATTGGTTCTCCAAACCACAGTTCGTACCATTTCAAACGATCTTCAGTTCGTTTTTCTAATTTAAAAAAATACTAAGGATCGAAATTCCGTAAGAATTTCGGGAGCAGTCAATTTCCCTTCCATATCTCGAGAGCTGTTACCTCAGATTGTTTGCTCAAGCGGTAATTTTCCGGATGAGAAAAGTCCCTCGAGGTTCCTTAAGTTTAGTAAAAATGGTCTCAGCATCCGAGGATGAAAGACATGAGGATGACCTCTTGGCTCTGACGTTCAGACCGTTCTCGAAAAACTAATTCCTCACGAAAGGCTCAAGAGTCTCGAACTAATTACAGAGCGGCTAAGATACTTTGACTCAAAACAGATTCGACCATCGGACGGCCATTTGAATATAATAGTTTCCAAGTTAAGCGGTGAAATAGTTGAACCGTCGTTCGTTTCAAGATAAACTGACCAATTCATCGGAGCCATCAATTATCCCTTTTTCCACCGTCCTTACTGTTCCCTCTCCTTCAGGCTCATCTTCTTTCACCGCAAACAGTACTAGGTACAGTACGGAACTGAAATCACCCGGAGTATTTGTTATTTTTACTCAAACTCGGTATTTTTGGTTTTTCCTTATTTCTTTTTCTCATCGAACTGTATACATATAGTTGAACGGAGTTTTATGTTTATCGTTCGGAGACGTCGCCGCACTGTACGTACGTACACAGCCCAAGAACCCAGGAGCTCAGGAATGCCGAGCGATCAGAGATTCTCGAGATTGTGGAATTCTGGGACTCTGGTCTTGAAAAGAAGCATTCCCCCTCGTGGATGAAAATATGCTACAATAATCCTGCGGCACAGCTGCATCAGTAGCAGCTATTTCTGGAGCTGCTGTTGTCCTAACTGTAACCAGCGGTGAAAAATAACGCTGTATTCATCCGGGCTCAAATCCTGAATGAGCGATGCAGTTATACGCGTTTAACTCTCACTCTGGGTCACTGGAAGACTAAAAGGTTGATAAAATTAAGGAAACCCGATGTTCGGGAACCCTGAAAAATCGCATCCTACTCAATACAGATCTTGCAAAAGACGCAGTATCAGCTGTTGATGTTTCCAGGTAAAGAGTTAAAGCGCTAGGGACAAGTGCAGTTCGATATGTCTCTACCGTTACCTTTCAGAATTGGATTTACTCTGTACAGTTAGAGCTCGGGAGTAGTGATTTCACGGAAACACTTTACTAGCTGCTTTGAAAAAGAGTGTAAATACACAAGTTTGCTTCTTCCGAGGCAGCGGGAGTTCATCTCTTCAGTAGAAATCGGCAAACGTCGCCATAGATCAGGCTAAATTTTGCGATCCTTTAGCGAAGCAATTATCTCTCCTTATAAACCCACGTTGGATTCAATCGCGTTATAAGATTGCGCTAAAAGATTGCGAACCGACTCTATCGCGATTTCCATTACGTATATCGAGATAGAATATTCGGCATGGCAAAGAGTGAGACGGAAAATCCCCAGCGGGAGTTTCGAACCTTTGAATTCTACCTCTCTCAAGGGCATTCGATCGATATTGATCACCGGACTGTAGCGTATATGGAAAGAGAATAAAAAAAGATTGAAAGAAAAAAAGAACATGCCGGAGGATCGATGGATCGATCGATGGATCACCGATTGGCCGACGCCCGCGCATGCCCGTTTCTTTGCCGTATGTTTCACATATTTCTTTGGCATTCTTTGTGCGCCATGGCACGCAAATCAATTTATTACATACTTCGGTATCGGTGCCCCCAGGGCGTGACGTAACGTGGCCAAAGGTTCATCAAGCATATAAGAACCAAGCCGTTGCGTTCCTGAAGGATAAAAAAAGAAAGAAATAAATACAAAATTACAATAAAAATCACCGCGACCGGGTCACGATCTGATCTTAGGCTCGTTGGGGAGTTTTAAGCATATCAGATAATCGGACACGAAAGGTTATCGAATTATCAAACGGCTTTTTGCTTAATTATTACAAGATCGCAAGTCGTTGATAAAATTACAAGAAATTCGGCAACGAATGGACGCTTTTTTCTTGTTTTATATTTTTATTATTTTCTTTATTCAAAAGTTAAAAAGGATCCCAGAGTCCAGGTAGGTCGCGACGAGGTTGTTTGACCCTGTCGAGTAGGAAGGGCGCGCCCGTGGCCGTCAGAAGATATTCGAAGAGTTTAACGTTCTGAAATTCGACTGGTATACATGTAGGTAGGTATATACCCGAAGCGGATCGTAAACCGAGCATGCTGCCCGTTTCTGGAGTTTTATGGAAGGTATAAAGTTATGCCTTGGTAAAATTACGAGCCAGAGGGGGGAGCCCCCGGGCCTCGGGGTACCCGATGAAGAGGAAGAGGTGAAACGTGCGTCTTTTTCGAAGAGTAACTCTCTTCTGACCCAACAGATTTTATGCTCATCGGTTATAAAGTAAGCGTATTAAGTAGCTGGGGCGACTTTTTCTTCTTCTTCTTCATCTTCATCTTCATCTGCTTCGTCTTCTTCTTCTTCTTCTTCTTCTTCTTCTTCTTCGTCTTCTTCTTCTAGCGCGGGGGCAGATATCCTGTCACTCTAACTTAACACGCCTAAGCTACGTGTGAAGTAGATACATGTGCATAGTCAGACAGTTTTATATCGTCCAACCATATATGGGGGTATTAGGAGGCATATCGCACCTCTTGAACTAGCCAAGCCATAAATTATATCAACGAAATTGCCCTCTTCGAGAATACCACTTAACGAACTTTGACTGCATAATCCAGGTATATCCACTGCAGTTCAGACTTTCGAAATTTTCTATATGGACTCCTCTTTACTTTATGTACCTATACATTAATTTTGAGTTGATTTTTTTTCTTCTGTTTCTTATTTTTCAGGTAGAAAATAGATGCGAGGGTTAAGTGGGTCAATTAGTGAAGAAGACGGATATAGTATTCAGCCTGTTTTTTAAACTTATCCACACGACAAAGAACAATGAGTATCACTTCATTGATGTGGCTGACTCCATTAGCAAAACCAAGCATATCAAATTTCCTTTTCTGCCAAAGTGTGCAATTCGTTGACGTCGCCTAATAGACCGACGAAACACCGTTTCAACTTGACAGAGAAAAGTTCAACGCCTTTCTCTTTCTCTCTCTCTCTTTTTCTCTCTTTCTCTCTTTCTTTCTTACTGGGTAATTCTCCCCGTTATTACGTCTCTCTTTCTAGTATCTCGCTAGCTTCTGGATCTTCAGAACAAAGGAGCATGAAACGAAAGCTGTTCCAGACGAAGCACACGGTAGCCACAACGCAGGTGTCTGTATCACTACCACCATCATCATCGTCATCATCATAATCATCAGCATCGTCGTCGTCGTGATTCCAACAAAGATATATTATATGCAGGTATATTCCTCTTCGATGGAATAGTTTTAGGTTTAGTATCAACTTAAAGTGACCGGAGAAGTCGCGCGCGACTCTTCGCGTTTGTAAACCTCCGACGATGGAGGATTTCCTTATTTTATCTAAAGAAATCGTAAAAACCTGTCCTGAGACTAGAAAAAGAAAGAATTCCACCAAGCCACGTGCAGGATAAGGAATAGATCCAGTCTTCTTCGTCAGAGGAGGGGATAGAAAATACGTGTTCAACGCATTGAAACGGATCAGCAGGATCATGATCAACAACCAATTCCATAAGTTCGACGAGGACGATTCATTTAGGAATGTTTAGTCAGAGTATGGAAAATCCACCATCACAATGATGGTATTTTCTACAGGAAAACGAAGAATTTGCCCACGTGCATCCTGATGAAGCAGAGTTGTTTAAAAATCCAGTCGCGATTCCAATGGGTCCATTTGCGACTTGATGCTGATGCTGACGGTGATGCTGCTGTACCGTGTACATGAAGGTTATTAAAACGACGTATAGTCGTCGAGGTGTCTGCCGCGGCGTCTAACAATAAGAAGTCTCCCTCTCCGAGAGTAGTCTTGGGGACTCGCGCGGTGGCTAGGTCGCGGTCAGGGCGATGCCCTCGAAGACGAGCTCTTCCCTACCTTTCCCTCCGCTTCTCTTCACGCTTCTCTTCTGATCTCTCATCTCCTTTCCTCTCATCTTCTCTTCTCTTTTCTTCCTCATGATCCTCCTCTCCAGCATCTCGTCCTCTCGCAAGCAATACTACGCGCGGCATGCCCCCTCTCGTATTATAGTATCTCTCTGTTAGTTCCTTGCATCCTCCCGCCACTGCCACAGCCACAGCCACATCTACGTCTTGTCCCAGTGTCGAGAACCCACCGGGAACTCCTGAGGCCAGGATCACTCGGGCGTACAACTTCGAGGAAGCCGCTTCACCGATGACGCTTTCGAAACTATTACTAAACCCGATGTTATAGCACGATTAGATCATTTACACTTCTCGAGATCATCTGATGTATAGGGTTTTTGAAATCCTCCGAAAGATTTTATCCATCCTCCCCTTCGATCTTCGATCATCAGTCCCAGGGTAGAGTGACGAAAAATGGACCCTCCAACGCTGCAGGGCAAATTTCCGCTTAAAAAACTAGTCTAAAGAAATGAGCAAACTGGACACATTGGGAAAACCTGAAGGTATATATCTAGCTAACGAAATCTTCCGACTGAAAAGTGAAAAGAGGGAACTATAACGCGATGGGATAAGCAGATGTATTCCGAAAGGTTTTTTCATAAGAAATAGGCACCTATGCCTATACCAGCCTGAGGAGAAACCAAGACGATAATAATATTAATGACGAGCCGTAGGTTCTCACGAGGTGGTAACTCGTCTTAACCTATGCGTGTGTGTCTTTGGATGCTGCATGTATACCTACATCCAGCTATATAGCGAACGGGTAACATATTCCCTTCGCAATAGCGTGTTTATAGTTTATACGAGCAATTTATGATCATTATAGTCGACCGCAAAGGACGAACGCGATATACCGTGCGTCTATGTATGTATATCAAAATTATATACATCGTAGAACACACTAGCGACTATGAATACACACAAGACCGGTCAATTTTCTTCATTCAATGAGAACACAGTCAAAATATTTAGCGCTAGTCTCTAATTAGATTTACAGCCTTAATCCCTCCCCTGAAGTTGGAAACAAACTATGAAAATTGAAGAGTCTACAACGATGATTAACGACGTCCAATCGAACACTTTTTGCTACTCGATACCAAATCCTGTTTGTACTCACATGGAAGTGGGATATGGTTGAAATCCAGCCAGTGAACGGAATTTGAATAAACAAGAAGAGGCGAAGATATACGAGGATAATTATTCCGTCTAACGCGAAAACACGTCGAGAAATTAAAGTCCTTTTGATAGTTTTATTTTCGAACAAAAAAGACAGTCTTTTGTTTTTTCGTCCCAGCTACTCGTTTATGATAGTTTTGTGCGACCGCGGGCGATGGTCGCAACGGGGTGCCAGAACCACGATGCACAAGCCTCATTTATCTCCACGTTACGCTGCCGCGTGTAAGTCCGTGTATGGCAAAACGTAAATCATATCTCTAAGTCGGGAAGAAAAAATGAAAATTCCTTATACCTACCAACCCGCGCACCGTTGGGAAATAGAATGGTAAAAAAAAATCAATGGTTATGATTCAAACCGAAGTCTGGCTCGCGTTGGGATTCGCGATCAACCCTCTGAGAATGAGACAAATTAACGATAACGAAACGGTGAACAATCGGAGTGAAACGATCTATTTGAAGATCGAAGAAAGAAAAGCCAAATCTTTAATCCTTAGAATTTACTTGAGGATTTCCAACCCTGACATTATATAGCGATAAAACCGTCTGAGAGACGCGATGCAGACTTGGTAGTCATAAAGTCCCTGGAAATCTATGGGCTTCTGAGATAATCGGACCAGAAGTCTGAAAATACCAACCAACCCTTCATCTTCTCCCGGTGTATATTTCGAGCGGATGAACCGTACCGCAGTCGCAGTACCAGAACCAGAACCAGAACCAGAACCAAAGCCATCGCCACATAGCGTCCTGGATATGTAAACACGTGCGAGCCACATGGCGGCCGTGGCCACGGTTGTCGATGTTTTTCATGCACCGCGTACGGTCCACACACGGTTAATACCGGACCTTGAACACGTGCGCCTAGGCGTCGCGACGCTTGCAGCAGTAAAAGAGGGCAGCCAACCCGATCTATACATGATGACGTAGTATAGGAGAATTTAAGTACCTGAGTATGCTGAACCGATCGACGAGTATTCGATTAAATGCCTATTATTAGATGGCATATAAGTATGAACCAGAGGTATGAACAGCCTTGTAAACGAACAGCCATCCATTCATGATCCCCCAATGTCCACGACTCGCCAACGTTCGATTATTTTGTCAAATTACAACCTCAGGCAATGAATGGCGATCAATGCTGCAGATAAGTGAAATAAACCCAAAGATGAAGAGGATGAAGATGAAGCAAAAGAACTTTGGCCACAGATTACGGATCTTTTTATAACAATTTTTCGTCAAGTCAAAGTTCGAACGGAAGTTTAGCGACGGGTTGGGTTATTATTAAATATTCTCACGACTGCAGCAAGTGAGTAAGTGAGTAAGTAAGTATAAGTAAGCGAGTGTACAGTCGACAACGACGAAATCCAGTAGACACAATCATAATAGCCTTAATCACGCGAACGGTAAATTCAAGGACTCGGGAATAGTTTCGAATGGTGGAGAGGGGGGAATGTGCAAGAAAGAAAGAAAGAAATAAATAAGGAAAGAAAGAAAACTGGCAAAGCAAATGAGTAATATACGGGAACGAGTAGCGGCCTGTAAACGGCTTCCAGTGGCATTAGCCTATGCATATTAAAATTTCAACGTGTAAATACATATGTATAAAGAAAATGAAAAGATCTCGCAAGCTGGTGTTTTGAACGACTAGATCGCCACTATATGTACATGGAAGTTTCGTAGGTGACGTTTTTTCCTCTATCGCTCCTTCTGTATAATTTTTTTCTCACAGGTTGCGGAGTCTGGCGACACTCTTTCGCCACGTCTTGTCCTGTCCGCATTACCATAAATCTAAACTATACATAAAGAATTCCTTGCACTAATAGTAGATTTTCTTATGACATTATCTGGTCATGCGGGAAGGTAGGTAGGTAAATCTAGGTACGTATACCATATACCTTCGGCCGCGTTAATGCTCGCTGTATCTTTCACCTATCGTCCATATTGCCGCCAGAAACGTTGAAATAACAATTATCGTTACGTGGTTTTTTTTTTTTCTCTCTCTCTCTTTCAAATCACGACAAACTAGCCACAAATTTTCTCTTAAAACCCATACACGTACAATTTATTCGTATAACATACGTAATACAAACGTGAGATTGATAATAAGAAGGAAATGGTACCGTGTCACATTCCTAAACGTATATTTACGGAGAAACTGAACATACATTTACAATAGAATTCCTGATTTTGTAATGGGTGAATGTCGAAATATCGATAGATCAGAATTTCGAACGGCCAAAAATGTCAATGTTAAAATAGCGATCGTTCAAAATTCAAAAAGGCTTCTAGAGCAGTACTCAACAAATTATGTATATTTCATCTGCCTCAATTTCAGTAAGGTGAGTGTCCCAGTTACCGACCCTGTCCCGATTAGTGCCTTTTTTTAATTATACCTTGATACCCGTGAACTCTAAAATTATCAAAAACCCAATTCGTATTCTCGGAGTCTCGAGCAAATGACACACTCAGAATTGTTATCCTCGATTCAAAATCCAAGAAACTATGAGGGTCAATAATTGGGTGTCAAAGGATCAGTAATCGGGACACTTACCTCATTCGTACATTTGCGATTCCAAATACTGGCCATTCTACAAACTGATCTTTGAAAATTTTTACCCCCACCCTTTGTATAATACCTGGATACGATAATATATCCATGACTTTGTCCGACGTGTATGGGTAGGTATGGAAATGGCAAGAGCAGTTCGCGTACAATCGGAATAAATTATGGAGAATCTGATCGGAAACGTCTACCAGTCAAACGTCAAGAGTCGTTTAAATAACTTCCCATCACAAAAATAGGCAGGTACATACATACGTATAATGTAGACCCATACACAAGTCACGAGATCGATTAAAACTAGGAACACGTATTGCCGACATCTCAGTCAGATATTTGCCTGTCTACAATCAGCCCGCGCCTGACCGATCAGGCTTATTTATACCTTCTGTAATCTATAACATAAGCGAATATTTCACACAATTTTTTAAATCGATCTCACGGAGATTATGTGCATGAATTATATTATTTTTACGTCATTTGTGTCATTTTTTGTCACATTTTTTCCCCCACTTACATATAGACGAATGAGGTCGAATATCACACCTTTCTAGAATAACTTAGCATATATTCGGTAATATTATTGATATTTATAATGACAATAATGTCGGAATGTTTTTTTATTTCCGTATTGAAGGTTCCAGGCTGCGCAGGACTATGTCTGTACCTATATATGAGTGATTGTCTCCTGGCGATGGCCGACATGGACGAGTAGTGTTCCGCCACGCCAAGGATAACGACTCAGACATAGAGAGAAATAGAGATAGAGAATAATTGTATCATGAATAATAGCGATGATGATAATAACAATGATAATAATAATAATGGAAAAAACCGTAATTCCGCGGAGAACGTCCGTCAGGGTGTAACCATGTAGCACGGCGATTATGCAACGCTGACGCTTATAACAGCTCCAGCGCGTGTTACTGCACCAGTTTGCCCGTTATTATCATCATTATTTTCTTTGAATAGGAAAAAAAAGTAGAAAAAATAAATTTAAAAAACGGATTGCGAGGATGATTGACAAATTAGCGTGAAGAGAAGATTGCCACGGTTCATTTGCCTCTTTCAGTAAACGAATCATCGAAACGAAACACACGGTTTTTTCATCGCAGAATCGAAAATTTTCTTCAATTCGTTAGATACGTATTATATACTAAAAGTGTTATGAATCATGGACGGTAATAACTTTCGCTGACGAAAATTCTTCCGGAAGTATATACATATAGAAATACGCGTTCATGTGTGTGTGGATAATATATTTAGTGTCGAAACTTGCGAGTCATTCAGAAAATCGATTAGCAAATCCATGTTATTTGTTCCTGCTGCAGGGCCGAACGAGCAATCGAAGTACGAGCAAGTTTAGAAAAACTATTACTGCTGCTATAGGAAAAATAGGTAGGTAGGTACTAGCTATATCCACCCATACACACGAATTGAGTGAAACGGATCGGGACGCATAGAAAACACGTAACACAACAGCTAAGTTCTGCTCTGTTTACAATAGTGAAAACGCTCCGGGCACAGACAGGATAAAGAAGAGGCACACAGGTATAGATACGTACATACAGTATACAAACATCAGCCAAGTAAAGTCAAATTCTCCATGCCCATGAGGTAGAAAAACCTAACGGAAATTTTATTAGTAAAATTTAAAGAATTGAAATAACCATAATATAATTACGTCATTAAAGAAATAAATTTAAACCTTGTGGTTTGTTACGTCATTTGCAATCCACATATACGTCACAATTCCATTGCGTGTTAAGGCCAAAAGCGCATATAAGCGACTCATTGTCTGCTGCAGTAAGAAGGCAGAAGCCATAAGGTACCTGGGAAGTAACGCTGTGGCTTATGCAACACATCACCACGTGTCTTACGGTCTTTACTCTGCAACTGCAATGAAACTATTCGCGACTTATGTGACTTATCATTGCGTAAGAATAAAGAAATACGCGTATACATGTATATGACCGAAACGAGAACGGACGCACTAACGCGCACGGAAAATGGGAATGAAATAGAATATAGAAAAATGACAAAGAATAAGAATAAGAATAAGAAAAAAATGAGATGAAATAGGTAACACAACATATCCACACGACGTTCTCACGAGTTACGAAAGCCGGGCTATTCTATTGTCATCGCTTATTGAAGAAATCCTATTTCAAACCAACAGCGAACAATGAGAAGCACGCCTAGTAGGTAAAAATCGCGTAGTTTGGTATGGTTTGACAATCGCCTAGATCTATTTCGTTCGTAGCTACTGGGAGTCCCGGTGTTCTTGTTCGACTGATGGTATGTATCTATAGATACGACAAAATTTCGTCAAGTACGAGGTATACCAGGGCGATCACCGCCTTACGTATAGATCTATTTGAACAAGGAATTCTTTAGACAGGTAATCCCTCGACTTTTTTTTTACTAACTATAATAATGAGGATTAACGGAATAGCCTGTTACACTGCACCGGTGTTAACAATACCGAATTAACGCCGCTCGAACGATACCCGAAGAATATAATATATAAGAAATAAGAAATAAGAAATACGGGAAAAACCATCGCGAAATGCTGACGTGACTTCCAGCATTCCTCCACTATTTCACGATTTCGCATCTTACTTCATCGTCTGTACCTTCTTATACCTTCCATCACTTATTGGCGAAAGTTTTCATCGAGTTTTATGCCAACTTGTTAATCGATGACAGTCGGGACGACGATGTCACGAGTTTTTCAATCCATAAGTAGATTCAACAATCGAGCAAGATTTCTTTTTCAAAAATCCATATTTCGTATCGAATTTGTATCCTAGGATGAATAATCATACTGCAATTTCGCATATTAGCAGAATACCTTGACTCTCAACCACAGGTGAGTCGTAAAATGTATATAAACATACCTGGCCAAGTATTTCACCGTAATGCCTTTTCGCTACTCGAAAGGCCTGTAAATTTTCGTTAATTAGTTATAAGAATGCCGACGATAGTTCATTCGAAAATACATTATACTCGAGGAGTTGCTGCTGATGCTGCACTAATTGTAAGCACATACTTTGCGGTACGAGACTCGAGAGGCTAAGTATTAAACGATAGAAGAAAAGAAAAAAAGAAGAAAAAAAAAAAAAAACGTGTAGAAATTAGCAACAATTTGCAACCTTGTAATTTTCACGAAGTTTTCATTACCCCGTTAAACAATCGTTGGACCGAACGTGGTATAAGTAGATATAGGGTGTATCTAGTCAGCCAGGCATGCGATGCCGTCAAACGAACATAAAATCCCATCGCAACGAGGCAACGAGCAATTATAATGAAATGAATTTACGCTTGTCCGACACTCGACTTTGACGACCAAACTGCACGATGGTATATAAATTAACGCCTCTATAAACCGAGGTGCGTAGAATCGGTTCCGGCGTAACATATACCCACCATTCTCGCAATATACCTAGTGAATGCACACAGTCTATGAGCTCATCCCGGATGATGGCTAATTGATAATTGTTCATAAATCAAATTTTAGAAAAATAAATAAATTGGCAAACAAACAGAGGCGTTCAGAATTTCCTCGATGATGATGATGATGATAGCCTGGATAGAGTTTGATCGCCTCATCTTTACAGCCTCGGGTTAAAACGCTCGTGTTTCACGGTCGAAAACCCGTGCAGTGAACAATTTAACTACATCTCGTGAAGAAACGACCTCGTCCTATAAACGGTAGTAAACTTGAACGACCTACGCTGGACAGAACTCCTACGCTCTGGCTTATAGGCAAGGTATTATACCTTGGTAGACGTAAAGATTTTCGCCAAATGCGGTTCTGCCGAGGGGGAATAAAGACACGAACGTTAGAAGCTGCGGGAGAAAATCTGTAGCAGTAAATCGTACGACAGTTCAAAGTATCCACAGGCTACTGGTAGCCGAAGTTACCAAAGCCAAAGCCAAAGCCAAAGCTGATACTGATGCTGATGGTGATGCTGGCCGATGTTTATGTTGACTCAACTGTTCGCATTGTTTGGGGTCATTTACCTCTTTCAGGCGATACAACTTTGCTGCATTTATGTATTAGCTTCGTGTGCCGCTCCTGACGTACTGGCTTGCAGACTCTATACAGAATAAATAACACACCGCGACTATATGCGCCGAAGCAGCGGCAGCAGCATCAGTAGCTTCTAGAACTGCAGCACATAGACCAAAGGGAGACTGTGGAAAGAGAGAGAGAGAGAGAGAGATAGAGAGATGTGAGAACATCTCCGCATGTGTGTATCGGTTGCTGATATTTCTCAGTATAATATCCGTGTGTAGATTATGGCTATCCACATACGCGAACACATACATTTGCACCCGCAAGCCACTAGACAGCTGTCTCTGATAACGAAAGTATTCCCGTACGGCATACCGAGTTACTTTTTAGACCTGTGAAACGAGGCGTCGAACTTATATCAGCGTCGTTATTTAACGGTGAGAAGATATGTGAAGTAGAAATTTACCCTCTTCTAAGAATCTTGGTGTTTCTGTATCAACTGCGAGTCCTGAAAACATGCAGAATAGATGAAAAACGCGTACTAAGAAGAAACTGTATACCTAATTACACCGCAAGCAATACAAATTACAAGTTATTCAGTTAGGTAATAGAGTTTCGTCAAAATCTTGGAAAACTAATTCCAGAGTTAATCTAAACATTCTTTGACCCTGACTAGAATTGTACATCTTACCAGTTTGCACAGTATAAGCTGCAGGTATATAGAAGGAAGTACGAGAAAGAATTGTACGGATTCACAGAGCGCGGAGCAAATTGTGAAAAAATAAAATAAATCAAAGTTAATCCTGTGCAGATGCTCGGATGTAGGTAGTCAATACTACGTACGCCTTTTAGTTTATTTTTTTCTTCATCTTTCTCTCTCTCTGTCTTTCTTTCCTATTAATCCATTGCTCTACACGGAAGAATCTGTAGCAATAATCCGTACCTATATACAGTACCGGTCATGGAATCATGAGATGAAAAGAGAAATGAACCGGATGCCGCTGATCTATCCTACACACCGTTTAATTTCGCAGAACCGCAGCTGTATAGCTTCTGCCTCTTGGTCAGTGATGATCGCATATATACGAATCATCTGTTTCTCTTCTCTTCTCATCATGGGGATTCCTTTCAAAGGATTTCTTCGTCATGGTTGTTTGCGAGATGAGCCTTTCAAGACTTCAAGCTCATACCTAAACGTGCTTCTACGTTACGCGTAAGGAATTCTTCTATCTCAAAGGAAACCCAATCAACTCCTGTACAGTCGCATATATTCGTGTTTTCTGCCATGATACAGGTTAGATCTATACCTCAAGCTCGCAATTTTGATTCCGAAAAAATCCGGCCTAATTTTTTTGTCAAATTCGAATTGCATCTCAAAAATATCTCTGCTCACAATCAGTGCAGTATCGATCCTTTGGCGACCCTCAAGACGCTTCCAAGTCTCAAGTTATACTTCCTGGTGGAGCTACCTCATATTCTTTGTAATTAAATGGATCGTTAATGATCGCAGGTGTTCTCCTCTCGCACGAGACCGCGAATAATAACACGCGAGAAGATTGACCATCCATCTATAACCGATTGCAAAGTTAATTGCCTGATTTGATCTCCAAAGAGCAGCCGGCTTACGAGCTGACCTTCTAAGCCAAGTTACTTGTTCGATCAAGAGATTATCATTTTTTCTGCAATAACTACATAGACAAACCCTTTGATCTATCGTTGGAAACGGTGTGAACGGACCCTTAAGGACACTAGGTTGTCTTATGTACTGTATAGAATGCGGAAAAGGAAAGTCATTGCGTCATGCGAACTATCACTTACTCCCTCGCTGGGCAATATTGCTGTTGACCGGTATGGTTCTGTTGCTCTTATTTGTTCCCGCACGCAGCAACAAGAGAAAATTGTATCAATTTATGCGAATCTATGCGATCGCCTCGTTCCGCAGGCATAATACTTAGCACCCAGGTACCTCCTACTACATATTACCTTATTCACAAGTATGTAATAAGAATAGTTTATCACTCTACGTTATAGCGAGTTGGATTTACTCGGTGTGGAACGTCGATCCGATAATTTACACTGGATTTTTTCATAGCCCACAGCACGATGAATGGCGCAATCCTAGAAAAGGTACTATCCTGAAAAACTTCATACCGAGGCACGAGATACGTTGAAATTCGTAATAAGAAAATTGACGAGCTGTTGCACAATCGTCTCGAGACAATTCAGTCCCGGTGCTTTGAAAATGGCTACGTACCTACATACGTATGTACAAGAAGTGATAATGATTGCAGTTCGTTGTTTCCTCGTTGCTGCAGGCAATGATCTTTCAAGAATAAGCCTTTGATGCTGTTCAACGGCAAGCGGCTCTATTGGACTTTTTGACTGACTGACTGACTGCATGAGCATCAAGGCAGACGTAGATCGTATAAAGCACACAAACGAGGGCTGAGAAAACTCACAAAAATTCATAAAACAACAAACCTAATCGAGGCCCGAGTTCGCTCGAAATGCGTATAGCGTAGGTACGCGTGTGGCAATGACTTACGAGCTGGCAAACAAAGTCCTCACTCTCTATACGGGGGTTTCTATTTCCGTCTAATGTATAGAAGGAACGTCAAGGATGTTTGGATATATCGGTAGAAATTTTAGTTAATGTATTTAACTCGCACGCACCCTGAAGGCACAAAACCGCCTCGTGTTTCTTCAGTCTTTAGCTACCGTCAAAAATCTAAGAATTTCTTTCGCTTTATTTGTATCATCGAAAACGAATCGTCGAATTTGTTTCGAGGTACCAACACGTGGCTTGTAAAAAAGCCAAATCCGCTGTACCAAAATACTACAGAAAAAAACAGGTAACGGGATAAGAAAGGCAGTTTTTTACCTGATTGCAGGAGAAACTTTCGAGTCTGAGAATGAAAAAAATAGAAAATGATTTAAAAACTCATTGATTTTCACTTAGTACGAGTTCGAAGCTGCTGATGTTTTGGCCCCTTTCGAAGGACCCTTTTCTTGTACTAACCTACAAATCGTGTTGCACTGGGGGGGAACGCTTTCTCGAAGGCGTAAGCCTCTAATGACACACATACCTATCTGTGTCTGGGCAATTATACGATACGTGTAGAATAGGTAGGCAGGTAGTCAGTTAATTTCTCGTATTACTATATAAGTAAAGTAAAGCCGAATAATATACGTTGAGGAAAGTACCTGGTTCGTGATCCTGGCGAGTTGAGGTGGGAAAGATTCATTATCGCAGTTAGTCCAAAGTATAGAGGGGTAAATCACGAATCACGATATTCGCCTGTGTTCGAGGATCGGTCCCTACATACATATATCCGAAAAGGTGAACCTCGAGATGCAAGTTTTTGTCTCGTTTTCTCGACTCTCGAAAACTTGCCCAAATTGTTTTATAATCGCCCAAATGGTAATGGCCGGTAACGCGCCAACCAATTTTACTTCTTTTTCTTCATTTTTATTTTTTATTTTTATTTTTATTTTATTTTTTGTTTCTCCCATCGCGTTTAAATCTTCCTCAAAGATCCCACGGGCCAGAATGTATAACGCTGGCTATCTTATTCGAAGAAGATGTCTTCCGATTCTCGTTCCTCTTCCGCGTGCTGCTGCTGCTGCTGCTGCAAAATCCAGCTCGTAAACGTGAAGGTGAAACCCACAAGGGGAAAGGAACTTCGAAGAATGTATACATACAGCTCTTGCTGCAAAATCGTACTCCTGCTGGTATTGCTGCACTTGCCAATTACGTATATGGAGGACATACGTATTTATGAATTGCACACACATGGTCATGTTGCTTTCGCAATCCTGATATATAAGTTTCATTTCAAGTTTCTTATTCCTTTTCACATGATTATAGGAAGAGCATAGATTTTGAGTTGCAGTCTTCTTTCTATTTAGATGAATTTTTTTTTCATTCTTATTTGTAATTGATGGCTGAGAGGTTGATCGAATTAAAATCGTGTTTATCTGGCTTCCAGTCGCGCCTCGACGTCCAATAAATCATTTTCTCTTTCGTTCCCCGGTAAGTTCTCGATTGTCGATCGATCGATCGATCGATCGATCGTAGTCGATACCGTATTTCTCACGGATTGACCATTAGCCGTTATTACATCAAGTGCCACGCTGCAAGATCACATCTTTCTCACGTATAAATCATCGGTTTCCGCGTATTATTACCAACCTACCTACCAACTGGTGATCGAGGTTGGTAGATACTTGTATCATATACCTTATAGACGTCAAATACGATTCACGAGATTCGAAGTACCCGCAAACTGGTAAAAATATTAAGAGCTTCGATAATTTCCCAAAGGACAATCAATCAATGGATGATTTATGCTAAGTGATTCATCAAGTTAGGTATATTCTTATCCACATGGATATGAAACGGTAACTGTAAATCTCAATATCTTCTCCATATGCATTTCAATTACCGCCATTCCAAGGGGAAGAAGCAAATAGGTATATATAGAGGCTTAAATCCAGCTCGTAGCCTGAAGAATCATTACCGTAAGTAACTGCCTAGAAAATAGTGGTTTTTCATTCGTATATAGCCAAAGAGCCTCACGTCTCTCTATAAGCTGACTAATGGTAATTTCACGATTTTAAAATTACCTTCTCACGGAAGTACGATGTACATCAATTATCGCCATTTCTTAACTGAATTTTGTTCATTCATATACACACAAGCTCGTATAGTATTTACCTACACAATATTAAAAACGGAATAGGTCCAACGGAAAGCCGCACCCTCGATATACGATTTGAAACCTTCCAAGTCTACAATCGAAGCCCTAGAAGCTGCAGACATGCGACCGACCGAAGCGAAGCGATCGCTGTCGTCTTTGAAGGAGATAAAAAAAAAAAAAAAAAAATAGAAAAAAAACCGAAAAGAAAATAGTTGAGAAATCTTGTTTTCGGAATGGGGAAAAAATCCGGTAGCATCGAAGCTATTAATTCTTCCGATAGAGATATTTTCACGTTGTGAAGCCAGATATCTAGAGACGGTTGAAAGGCTTCGCTATGCTTGGCTAGACTACCGACCAATTTTTCTAATCAATCATTAACAAATCATGCATCACCTATACTATCTACATAAACGGCTTCTGTACATGGTGAATTGGAAATAAGAAAAATACACACAAGAGGAATTGAAGAAGGCCGATACCACGTGACGAGGGTCGCCCCAGGCGACACAGAAATACACGGAGACATGCATCCGTAAACTATAAAAAGAATCACTTGGAGAATTCTGGGCGCATGGGGATAGCAAGGCCGATGGTAGCTGTGGGTTGAACTAACTTAGCTGTGTGATTCATAAGCGTATGACGAATAAAGACGACCAGTATGGGAGTCGCTGCAAGGTAAGAAATCTTTGAGTGTATATGTATTTTTCTCAGGGGATTGAATTCTTTCCTCAAATTTCAAGGAATAAATATCAACGTCTAGAGGCATTCCCACATTAATTAATTATTTTCATCTCTCAGGTCCCTGTGGTAGATGGACACGAGTAGAAATCCCATAACCGATAAGTCGCCTAAGCACATAAGCTCCAACGCCAGAAAGAGAACTTTTCGGAGTTGGATCGGAATTCCGAATTTCAAAAGCAAAAGGTCGAAATTCCAAATGTTTCTACTCAGGACTCAGAGTTTTTTGAAAAATCATTTCCCCGGGAGTCTACGTAGCCAATTTGAAAAACTCCGAATGGAAAAACACCGAAGGTCTAAAATTCCGAAAGCTAAAGATCCGAAAGGCCAAAACTCTCAATCTCGGAATTCGCGAGATGCAATGTCGTTTATTTCACAGCTTTGTCACGAGCTTTCCTCAAATTTGCTGACCTTTGGACTTTCTGATTTTTGAACTTTTGGATGTTTGAGCTGTCAGCATTTCGACCTCTCGGAATTTCCAACTTCTGAACTCTAAGATTTCTAGAAACTTAGAATCGCGTCTAAAATAAATTCGGAATTTTGACCGTTCAGAACTGTAGATTTTCCCAGGACTTTTCTTAACTTTGCCCCCTAAACCATAGCTGGTTCGCCTTGAATCGGGACGAGTGTCTGAGCCAACCGCGATGAATTTGGCGTTTCAAGGATCGCGAGAAAAATAAAGTGAAAAAGGGAAAAAAAAATTATTATTTTGAATAAAGTCACGTCGCACTCTCCGCGTTCCCTTCATTTCGGGATTTTGTTTTTAGGATTTTTTTTCTCCACGCGACGACGTTGGTTCACCAACTGGTATTTCTAGCTAATAACTTTTGACCCCGTCTCAGACGAGTTCAAGGTCGTTACTGCCCGCCAGACATGATCTTCGGACGCCTACCTACCTTCTTCCAACTTGGTCCAGGCGATACGGAGACCACTCTCTCCGGTATATTTTCCGTCTATTCGGTCCTTTTTTATCCTCAATTTTTTTGTTTAATTTTCTTACAAAATTAGCGAGATCTTCAGAGCATCATCGATCGATCCTCGAATAAAGATGGCGGGGCTTACCTGTAACCGAAGAGAGTACAAGGATTACTACAAAGCTTAAGGTATAATACGCGCCGACGTCGATATAAATGAGTTTTTAATTAATACTTTACAGGTCGCAATTAAAACCTGTATTATAGGTAGGTATGTAAGATTGAGCTCGGATATACCGAATGCAGGATACAAGCGCATGCGTAACGCAGGTTCGTGGGAATTATCGTGGGAAATATAACGTCGATCAATTGAATGACCAAACCTGGTTCTGTTCGCGTGGTAAGATCAATTGTTCGAAACGCCTTCCCCAGTCCGTAAATTACCGTGCTCAATATATACGATGGGTATATACAAGCTTCGAAAAGGTATTAAAGAATACCCGCGGGTGGCCCTCGCCATGCCACGCAACGCAAACAGCTTTTTGAATCATTCGTATATAGTTATATGTATATTCCGGAGTATATCCCATTCCTGACTAGTTGAGTCATTTCGAAAGAGTAAGAAAAGTAAAAAAACAAATGAAACAAAAAAGATAAAGGGCCATTCATCCAGGACTGTGTATTCGCCATTGCGGGTTTAGATAGAAGTTCCGAATTTTCAACAGTTCCGCACAGTCAAAATTCCAAGTTTATTTGAGACGCGATTCTGATTTTCTATAAAATCGGAATTTTGAATCTTCGGTGTCTTTCCGTTCGAAGTTTTTCAAATTGGCTACGTAGACTTCCGAAAAAATAATTTTTCTGAAGACTGTCAATCGGTAGTATAAAAATTCGCAATTTTGATCTTCCGCAGCTTTTGAAATTCGGAATTTCAATCCTGCCCGCTATTGGGATTGCCGATTCAACTACATAGTTACATATAATTTTCATTTATTTTTTTATTTTTTTTCTCTTTTATTTTCTCTCGTTTTGGTAGCCCCAGGAACGCGGGAGTCAACGAACTCCGGTATCCCCGCAAATTAGGATCTTTGCACGCAAAGACAGCAACAGCCAGGCCTGGTCGCGTGGTGTAGGTAAAAAGGTAGGCATAGGTATGGAGGTAGGTAGGTACGGGTTAAAGACGTGTCGAGAAATAAAATAGCGCTAAGAACTGGCGTAATAATAATCATATACCATAAGATTCGTACCTATATGAGACTTATAGAGAGAAACTACGACAGTTGTTTAAAACACTCATTCTTTATGGAGCCGGAGCTGTTATGTCGTCATTCTGGTCGGTTAATTAACACTACTTGAATTTTCTGTACCCGGTTTTTTTTCTTTCTTTCTTTCTTTTTTTCTTCTTACTCGTTTTTTTTCAAAGTAAAACACGATATCTGACTAGTTTTTTGACTGCTCGACCGGCTCTCGAGCACTCGGAGTCTGTCGCACGTATCTAAAATGTGGCAGATCAACTAGGTATAAATCATTTTCGCCAAAAATTAATTTCCTCAAATTGTTCATAATTTTTATTCAAACAATTAGATAAGATTCTCCGCAGAAGGCATACCTACAGCGAGTCGAGGGTTTTGCCCCGTCAAAGGGCAAAGGGTTAAGTGAAATGGTCGTAAATCTGTATACCAGTAGTAGGATAATTTGAAAAATAACTTATTTAAAGACTGAACACAGGCACCTGAACATCCTTCGACATTTTACGAGCTCAAAATTACTTCCCAGCAACGAAATTTCTCGTTTTACATCCCAAACTGTGTTTCGCACATAAATTAGAGCCGGTGCTACGCGTTTATTATACTTTCAAGCAAAATTCTAACCATGGGGGGCATCGCAAAAAACACAAAACAAAAAACAAAACAAAAATACAATGAAACAGAAATAAATATCCTCGTTCTAACCACCTGCTATTATGTATTCGTCTAATCCGGAAACCGACTGCGTAAAGAAATCAAGAAATTGAACGATCATCGATCGCGACGGGTACCCATATAAACCTGAATTTGTTGGCTCTGTAATGAAATGTTGACCTGTTCAGTGACCTTTCGGGATCAGTCGATAATTGATCAAAGTTTGAGCTGCCGGCAGCCAGCGAGCCATTCGAGGAAGGCGTTTGCTTTATTTTATTAACGCGTTAATCGAGAGACGAAGAACAAAAAGCGAGCCGACCGCGAGCACCACGCGGTCCTATTAATTCGATAAAATCTTTCGCAACTTAGGCTTATCGAACCCTATGATCTCCGGGAGATGAACGTTCTGCCTTGCACCTGAAATAAGGAGGAGAGTCTCTATCTTCTCACGCGTTCACCACAGCCCAGCGTATGGCATGCCATGCCATGGCGATCGGTTTCTCTTGCTACGCCTTCGAGGTCGTTGGGATCAGTGTAAATACTACCGGAAGATTAATTGCCGAATACACGAGGTATATTCCATGAACAATCTAATACGATGATGGGTCAAGTAGATTCGAGTTTCATCGAATGAAAATCAAACTCGCGTCGAGAATTTTCGGTAAAATTACACGTACAGTAAAAAATCAATTCATTTCTTCAAACGATCGTAAAAATTGGATCATTTCAATTTTTCAAAACTTGACCGTATCATATGTGACAATTTCTGCAATCGAATTTTTTTTCATTGAATCCAGGAGAAGTTGCAATGAGACGATAATGACGATGTGAGATGAATTCTCGTGAAGAAATTAGATGATTCTGAACTCAGTGGTCTCCCAAGTGGCAATTATACCGAGGCGTGAATAATATTGGAAAAAATATGTCGATCAATTGAGATGTAAATTAGAAGGTGGGTATAGAACGTGATTAGACTTGGACTGGGAGTGTCGCTGAAGTATATTAGCAACGGATAAATCTCCACCCTTAATTATTCTATAGTTCAATATACAAGACGTCGTAGTATTGCAGTCAGGTTATATAGGAATGCATTAATCTTGTCGTCGTGTATATCTGACACTGGAAAGCAATTTACTGCGTCGTTGAGACATTAATAAAGAGCGTATATTGAAAACGTCCGATCGACACCCGCCCTAAGGGCGTCGCGACGCTTTTAGCCTCTTTCTCTTTGTATCTACATACATACCAACTCCATCCAGGGCGTCGATAAAGTAGCTCAGAAATGTCACAACAACGCTTATTATTGCCCGGATGTTCTTCCACTCGGCTCTTAGATCTTCTTTGAAATTTCATTTCTGTTAAACCATTTTGCAAGTAGATGTAAGGTAAAAGGATGAAGATAAGAAAAAAATAGAAAGAAAACAAAATTTCAAAAATCCTATCATCGAGCTTGGAAAAACTTCAAAGTATTCATCAGATTCTATCACATTTACGTCAAGAATGTGCTCCAACATTCATCCGAGGTATATAGCGAACAGGTACAGAGCGCAAAAGCAATTAGCATACTCGACCATGCAGCCTATTATAATAATTAAAACTTATTCCTGCCTAGCTGTACAAGGTTGCTGCTAATAACTTACGAAATAATTAGCAGCTACTGCAGCGCGGTTGTGAAATTACGAAAGAAATAAAATGAAAAATTTACGTATTATAGTTTTACTTACGGTGGTGTGTAATAAAACTATTCGCGGCGCGTGAATATCGTAAGAGTTGTAGAAAAAGGATCAGAGAAGAAGAGAAAAAGAAGAGGAGAAAATTAAGAAAAAAAAAACTGGGTCAAAAGTTTCGTTTGTATACATGGAAGAAGACTTTAGCCGTTGCATAGCATGGCGGTGACTAGCTATATGGTTGCAGAGCTCAAACGATCATATAGGAAAGTAAATTCTTCCTGGATAATTACGTGAGAATCTGTTTACATAAATATCACCATCGTATAAACATCACGCAGCTGAAACCGCACTCGAGAATAATCATCATCTCTAATTGCAACTGTGTCGCTAGATGAAGAACCAAAAGAAGAAGAAGAAGAAGAAGAAGAAGGAGCAGACGAAGAAGCACCAGAAGATAGAGAGAAAGAAAAAGAAAATATGCATCCATACGAGTATAGAGGCCTGCGATCATTCGAAGTCGCTTTCTTTGACAGCAGGCTCAATTCTGGGCCGTGTAGTCAAAGAGAGTTCATAGTTGAATCGCCTATGGCTTGTATATTATCGTGAATTCAACTTTTCATCGTCTTGGTTTAGGCGTAGGTATTAGAAATCGGGAAACGAAGGTTTCTTCAATTTCTAAAGAGATTTACCGTCGTTAGTAGGTATATAACTGATTATTATTCAAAGGGCGAATTCGAAATCAGCAGCTGGTGTCGCCTCATACTTTCGATATCCCACAATACGATGGAAAATTATTCTTCTACGCCATCGACTATTTTCATGAACAAATTCAATCGAATATCATATAAGGCTATCCCCGTAATTTCAGATGACACTTAATTGATCGTCAATATAAACTTGTTTTCCGCGAAGACATTGATCTCCAATTTTGAACCGGGTCAGAAAAAGAAGTCCCATCTGCTGCGACTGAACGAATACAGGAAGAGCAAATCTCTTATAAAATTCTCCATTCTCGATTCTGAGCCCCAATGACCCGCGTATTTCATCGACAGATTGCATCCCAGGCCCAAAGTGATTATCATCCTACTTTGCATACGTAATTGAGACAAATTCTGATGTATCGTTCATCCTTCGGGTTCAAGTCCTCAATCCGTCATTGTTAACGTCTAAACTGTCCCAATGTCATCTTATCATGAGATTTTCAAAGTGTATAGAGACTTTGAGTTGCAGGTTGTGAACTTCATGGTTGGTCAAGTTACTGAGAGAGCTTACCGGATGATCAAGAATTTCGTAAGCGAAGTTTGGGTTTTGGATTTCGGTTTTTGCATAGCAGAAAGTGTAATAAAAATGGGTATGAAATTCTACGCGAAACAATACAAATGTTGTGTGTACATAATATGTGTTGAGAAAAGTCGCAGGTGTAAGTTGGTAACATCGAGCCATCGCGATCGGCAAGTTGGCCGATTATGGTGGGTTGCGTTTGAAGTACTTTAAATGGTTTAGTTTCTTTTCTTATATTCCTACGAAGCTTGAAGCGGTACGATTAACAGCTTCGTTGTCGTCGTACTTCGACTCGCGCGCTGTGCGGTGCAATTAAAAGTAACCAGTACCTTCTTTACCTGGTAATGCCAATTTCTCGGAATCCTGCACATCCTTACTTGTCCCGCGTATCTTCGTTAAATAAAAACTATTCGATATCGAAAAAAATGACCCTCAGGAATTCTCGCGTGTCAAGGTAAGCATCACCTCTCCTTTACCTTCCTTGATCAAATAATTCGTCTAATCTATATTTTCTTTTAGCAACGATCATCCTCCAGACAGGATTCCATGACAATGTCATGGATTTTTCGAATGATAATAAAATCCCTTGGATAAATTACGACCGGATTGGATTAGATTTTTATTGCTCCGGGTTGATTACGTCACGTAAAAGATTATTTTCGGATTAGAAGTCATTTTTCCAAGAGTAACGTGACAAGAACAGGATCGAGTCTAGTTTATATACGAAATCTTAAGTCACTCCGAATTACCGATGATTTGATGATCTCGATATACGACACGTCATCGTTAGTACATATAGAAGATCGTTTCTATCCATAGCGCCGAGAGCTTTATTCGTAAATAAAAATGTAAATTCTAACTAAGTATTATGATGAAGGAAGAAAATTTCCCATCCATATTCATCTTAGAAGATAATTATTCGCTGCCACAAGTATATAGAGCCATGTCTCGTAGATCAATATCGCGATAACTTCTGGAGTAAATGGAATGTGAATACGTAACAAGTCAAGGACGAAATGGGTTATGGGATCTTTGAGACTGGGAAGTAAAGTGGGCAGCTAGTCTGTATAACCCTCAGAGTGTCAAGACTATGGAGTGAAAATTAACACCTGATACAAAGATACGTGTGTCCAAAGGACTCTCTGTCGACTATGTCAGACGACTGAAGAAAGAGAGAAGAAACTGAAACGCTGAAACGGAAATGTAACACCTACCCCGTGTAGGGTAAACACAACATAACATAACCTACGTGTATATAGAAGCTTCACACATGTCAAACACACGAGTCTTCATATATTTGAAGAGGATCGTGTATTTGTTATTCACCTACGCGTAGTATAGTCGCCTGTACCTGAGAGACTCTGACCTGATTTAACCGTTCACAGGATTCACGCATGTGCTTCCATTGTGCTTGTCCATGTGGGATAGTGTTGGTTATACAGCAACTGCATGAAGTCGGGAGAAAGTATGAAAAATGTCTCGTATTTCGTAGTGGTCCAGGCGCCCCTTATACATCAGCGACGCCTCAACCTGCTCGAATCAACTTATGTAACCTTCTCAAATAGTGTAATTCAGGCAACGCAATGATCGTCACCTGTAAGATGTACAAAGTCCCGGGCACACTGAGTCGGAATTCGATCGAGCAAAGCTGTGCCAGATCATCTTCACTTCTCTTCTCTTCGTTCAGATTTCATTCGGTCATTGGCTCACCGGATGCAGTGGCAAGTGTATAATAAGACCATGTCCTTTCTTAGAATTCATCGAATGATTTTCAGGTATTGAAATGATCCTGTTGTCTGCAGTACCCGTATTATTTTTTATTCTGATGGCCACTGGCGACAACGTGAGATACAAACTTTGAAAGTTTAAAACCTGCTCTCTTTAATTCACAGCTCGTCCTGTATGGTCTGCTGTGTTGTAATGTCTGGAAATCTGCATTTCGCGATTCGACGTTCAACACTACACAATCCACCCAACATCCAAAAATTTCGCCAGGGCAGAACCGGGTCTTCGTTTGAACTTCATTAAACTTCGTTGATTCAAGGGAACTTTCATGATCACGAGATCTTCGTCTCTCAGAAAAAATCCGTTCATCTTATAAAATTCATACGGTGTGGTCGAAAGTCCTGCACTAGTATAACTTGAAGAGAAATGAGAGAAAAGACGTCTGTATGTATAATAATGTTGATTTGATTACCGTTTGAAGTGAAAATAATCGACAGATAAGTTAAGTGGGTATTGCGCTGGTTAGAGGAAGTCTGCTTTTTTTTTCTTTTTTTTCTTCATCATCTTCCTTTTTCGCTACATATTTACCCGACTGCAGTAGTATATATTAACACGACTTATCTATTTTTGCGTGTTCATACCCTGTATGCCGACTCAAACCGTAAATATAAATACAGGTATGAACTGCGTTAACAGTCCGACATTTCGACGACTTGATTTTACCTAATTGGCGTATCGCGTGACGGCGACTATCTCTGCTGTAAGGATACGGCATGGCATAGAAAATCAGACTAGATGCTAGGGCAGTGGTTTTAAAATTTCCACCATTTATATACGAGAAACGAGATATCTGGCTATCCGCATATTTATACCTATAACTATAATATATAGGCGGCAATTCGAGTTAGTTTTAGATCTGGGAGGACGATCTCCTCCATATTGAGTGCTTTATGTATTTATGTGTACCGCTTCGGTCGGTGCTATAGGCGTGTAAACTCGGTTTGATTTAGCCTCATGACAGTCTAATCATATCCCCGAGGCTTAATTAGGCGATAATTAACGCGCTTTCGAGCTTTATCAAAGAGTTCCAAGAACAAGGCGCGAGGGACTTAATTAAATTTTCTAATCCACAAGGTGCGGGTTTTCTTCCATCTCATTCTCACCTATGGTAGTAAATACCGATATACATAGATACCATGTGCCTAGCTTGTCTATAAACCTACAGCTCGGTCAAATTGTACTATACGGAAACTGGAACGTGAGCCCAGCGCAAAGTTTTACATAGCGGGCACAAAAGATCATCTTCAATATAATGATGATAATAAACGCGGTCATTAAGTATCATCCTATACCATCCAAGTTTAATGCCATGGTGAAAACACTGAGCCGAGGCTTTAAAGTTATTCATTATATACCTACGTACCTATACATCTTGTTCGCACATATAAGATCATGCGTAGTGGATATAATAACTATACATCCAGGTTACACATCCCATTGCTATATGTATGATGAACCAACATCTTTTCAACATAAGCCCAATTTCCGGTTGAACCTTATACGGCTCATTTGAAACACAAAAGATATCGCAAATAACGTAATGGAGTTTATGATGGGGATATAGAAGAAGAATATAAGGGATACTTTAGGGGTCGAATGTAAAATTCATGAAGATAAATCGATCCTCATTGATCGGAGGTGAAACAGAGCCTGATCGCTGCCTATTTACTGGATAGGAAATGAGTTTTCACGCTAATGTCTTCCGTGGTGTAGAACACAGGTAGACTGCAGGCTGTATAAAGGAACGAAGTGTAATGTTCGACGAGGCGTGGCTCTTACCCGGAAGACAATTGACTGGGTAAAGTAGGTAACGAGATTACTAACATTAACGGTCTTGTTACACAACACGACTGCACATTTCTACTTCGTTATTCTAATTTTTCACAAATCACCATAGCTAAAGTTCTATCTTATCTGCCTATTACCGCCAATGTAACCGCCCCATTGTCACTGCAGTGAATCTACAATACGCCATAAGCGATGATTCCTTTGCCTTGATACTATATTTTCTCCCAAGTATCAGTTTCCCATGGCGAGTGTATGTAATATCGTAATATATTTCTTTTCCGTGCAATTAAAACGGTCTTCTTCTTTTTCTTTTTCTTATTCTTATTCTTCCACTCTTCCGACTTCTTGCTCAGTGAATTCATTCTGCCCCGTATTAATATACCTTTCGTAACTTTAAGGCTGGCAAACGGCACATCTCTACAATATGCACACCGACAAATGCATACGTACATACATATATGTAGACTAGAGTACTCCTATGTAGAGCTGAGCATATTAAGCGTTGCGTGCAACTAGTTTGCCAGTCACCCAGTAAGTCAGTACCTAAGTCAGTCTGCAGTAGGTAGTACACAGAGCATAAGGCAGTATTGAATAGACAAGTCAGACAACGGGTGTTATGATTGAAGAGAAGCAAAGGTTCTTAATACGCTTCGATGCATGGACTCAAAAGTTTTTGCAAACCTTCAAGATTGAAGTTGAATTTTTGTAGACTCGTCATTTTCTTTCTAATAGACACCATCGCAACTATATGCACTGCCGAAGATTCAATCGTTGTCGAAGTAGGTGTACAGACAAGAAATCAGATCAAATGATCAAAAGATATAGTGGAATCGATCAAAATCGGTCTCGAATCGGAGGGAAGAAAATGGTAATTTAACGCAAGAATGATCCCGATTTAGGTTGAGTTCAGAGTTCATCATCATTCTTTGTACAGCAATGTGAAAAAAAAACAAAAAAAACAGCGTATGAAGAAACGTAACTTTTTTTCCCCTCTACCTACAGAAGAGGAATTATTTGAGAAAAGTAGATCAAACACGTTGTAGAAAAGATAATAATTGAGAAAAAAAAACCTTAACGAGCTAACAGCTCACCCGGAGCTAAAGGCTATAGGTCAAATGTTAGTAGGTACTCCAACGTCCGCTGGAGACACCGAAACACGTCCAAGGTCTAAGTTTGTATTTTCAGTCAGACTATGGATTACAGTTAGCCGATTTAGTCGATCGGTGCGAAATAGATTAGTTTTGGAACCGCGATCTATATCTCCTATTCTCTCTCTCCCGATCTATCGATACAACATTCTATTCTATTTATTTCAATCGCGATGTTATATAGATCAGAATGCGGCAACCTAACAAACTTAATTTAGTTAGCAAAGAAGATAGCCTGGGTCCGTTCCCGTTTCGTCACTGTCGTCCGCAAGCGGGATAGAAATACACCAAAGGCATGAAGGCAAACGTTACGTCCACTAACAGACAAAGAAGACATTGACGTACTGCTAAAGCTAAACGACTGTTTAGTTACGCTGATGGTGCACTAGCACTTTGTTGTTGCATTACTTGCACTGTACCTACTGTCGCCTGTCGGCAACATATATATTCTTCTAACACAATAAGAGGACATAAGGTACCGTCCGCATTGATAGAGAGGTGCTAATTAAACTTGCGAACGACGACATTCTCACTTGAACAAGAACCTAATGGTATATATATACTAGAAATAATATGTATACACGTGTAGCGTGGAAAATAGTGAAAGCATAATAAATGCCTACGATGCTGGGTGAATATGATTAGATATATAGAGGAATGGCAGTCGACTAGTTAGAGGAAGCAATCGGAAAGCTACTTTGAATTTAGATGGATGGATGAGTAAGAGGGCAAGGTGCATTTGGCAGTTGGCAATTGGCACGAGTCGATCGATCGCATATCACGTCGGTCAATCTCCTTCTACATCGTAAATATAGATCCAAGTTGGACCGATGTAACCGCGATTGAGGCGTTGAATTGATCATTGGCGATCGAATTCATCGAATTGATCGATACAAACGGGTGTTCACTTGGAACTAAGAAAATTCAGGTCAACTAGGTAATAAAATATATGTATACTTACATATATATACTTTTACGCGATATGGAGACAAGAGGAAAACAGGAATTGCATTAGCTCCGTGGAGAAACTCGCCGACGATTTGTGTACAGCGTTTTGCTGCTGTCTCAGAAATCTTCCAGAAATAACTCTTGGAACCGAGTCACCAAAAACCTCGAAGGGGAAAACTTAGCGGGGGAAGACGTACGTTATTCAGAAGGTTTCTCCCGACTAATATCAACGTATTTCAGTTTTCAACGTTGACTAATAGTCGCCAGCAATAATGTCAACTCTCTCTCTCTCTCTTACTTACTTAGAGTACTGCAGTTGTAGTTCTAAGACTTATTGCATTTTCAATATCAACATATTGCTCCCAGATTCAGCACTAAGCTTTATAAATAAACGAGACGCGATCTTCCTCCCATTTGCGAGTTCTTTGTTAGATACCTTCTGCTTTTCTATTCATTCACTCGGTTTCACACACCGTGAGAATATTTCTCTAGCTCACGAATACCGCAGGAAGATGTCTTTCTAGTTTGTCAGGTAAGAGATTATAAGATATGAGAAAAAAAAAAACTTCAAAGTTTCACTTGCATTTCAACATCACACGCAAGCATGTTCACTCCGAAGTGAAGAGTTGGGGAACATTTGAATCAGGAAATTCATCGATGATATGGTATAAGTATTACAGAGATGAAATGGTCATCCACTTCGTGGAAGCAACAGATGTTCTCCATATAAGAGTGAATCCACGTGAATCGAATAGCCACGTACACATTTACTAGATGAAATTACTCGAAGCTTGTTAATCATCTCTCAAGATCGTTTCAAAAAAACCTAAACCTACGGTGCACACGACTTCTTCTTCTTCATCTTCATCTTCCTTGAAGGGAACGTGGTATCCGCCCCAATGCATTATTCCGTCAAAGTATGCTTGCGTACAGATGCCTACACAAGAAGAACAACAACCACAAGAAGAAGAACAACAACAGCAAGAACCCGGTGCAGGACCACCTTGATCAGATTGAATAGCTGCTGCAAGGCTACACCTCCCTTTCATTTTCTTCTCTTCTTTCAACGATCCACCCTACATCAAAGCTATTGCTGCAGTACTAACCATAATAATGAGAGATATCACCATTGTACAAGATATACAAGAGATTCGTCACACGTCTACGACGGATCAGGTATCTGGAGCAAGGCAATATGAACGAACATACATGCCGTGGAGGAAACACACGTCTCTCGATAGACAGACAGATATACCACCACAGGGTATTGATGCAAAGCAGTAGTAGGTGTGGGCTGTGAATGTGTCACACCTAAATGCACCCAGTACATCGAGACCGTCGATCATAACACAATTCTACCCAGGGTACGGTGTATATGCTCAAAGAACTATTTCCTTTCAAAACTGCCTTTCATCTCTTTACTGGTACCGCGGCCTTGGCTACGTGACTGTAGAATTTTTATTCCGCAAAGATTGTTCGATAGTAAAATTATGTACCTCGATAGTATACGATCAATCCTAGGGATCTAGTCCAGGTTAATACCAGCCAAAATTGCTTTCGATATCGATAAGTTTGACAGAATCAAAAATGAATAAAATCAAAATCATATTGATCGATGCACTGGTAGGTAAGTAAAGGTGTTCAAGTCTCAAGTTCCAGAGTTTAGTAATATAATAAGCAATTAAGTCACGGAGACTAATTAGCGTAACGGTGCATTTTAGAGGGTTTTCAAATTTACAGCTTCGTCTAATACGCCAAATTGCTTAGCCGATATTTACAGTCAGGCTGATGACTGACTGGCTGTACAGGACACGTCGGGTTTGAAAGTTCTTTCGTCTCTTACAGACTCAATTACCTTACCTTACCACACCTCACCTTACCTTACCTTACCTTACCTTACCTTACCTTACCTTACCTTACCTTACTTACACCCAGCCCACGACTATACCTTGCGTAATCGTAAATATTTAAAAAGGTCAGGGACTTACTCTGGGCTAACTTATAGACTGCAGGTATGTTCAGCGAGACACAGAGCACCTCCTGCTGATTTTTCAAAGTCATAAGCCTGAGGTAGGTACAGTGACCAGGCCCCTCCTTGAATATGATTATTCTCGAATACGTTGTGCACTTCCATTTTCAATTTTTACTCTTTTGCTTTTTTTTTCTCTTTCTCTCTCTGTTCTTACCTGATCAAACAGTAAGTAAATACCAACAATTCTCGATGCTGTGAGGGTCTGACTGACAATTGGACTCAAAGGTCAGGAATTTCAGGTCAAATTGTAACACGAAACCTAGCGTGTATAGAGCCGATGGACTAGAGACCGAAGACTTGGAGGGTTTCTTACCCGCCCTGAACAAGGTCTAACTTATATATCGATGATGGTTCTACATACGTATTCGATGGCTGGTTCACGAAGGATGAATATCTGAGGAATCAAATAGGCCACGATTCATCGTCGTATAACCAAACCCCGATAAATAATGCATGCTGGGCTGACTTGCGGGATAGAAGTTCCATTTTGAATGATTCCTCACGCTATAACGTTCGTGATCTCTGACTCTACGGATAAAAGGGGTCAAGAAAGGAGCCGTAGTAAGGTTAGAAGATCATTACGGTGGTCAACAAGATTCGAGTAAAAAACTGACACACATATTATACCTAAGCTGTATAGTTTCTTAATTAACGGTAAACCCAAAACTTGTATTATATACCCATTTTTACCTAACTCACCATTATTCCTCATAGCTTAAGAATTTTTTCTTAATTTTATACCCGTCTCGTAAAAATCGTTGATCGCTGACTTCCGCTGTCGACCGCAACGACGTGAAACATGATCGCCTTACAAAGAGACACGAATGGATTGAAATAATAAACCAATAAGAAAAATTCGTAAATCTGACTAAAGGAAGAAAATATTTCAAAAACTATATCAATCGATGTGATATTGTAATAACGAGGAAAACGTAAAGCCTTAGCAGAGTCTGCAGCCTTGCGCCAGAGTGACACATAATTCGCATTAAGATAGTTAATTAGTTAATTGTTTGTTGTTCGCGGACGTTGCGCAACTTTACGAAGTAGAAAGACACTGTACTTGTATTTCTTGACAAGCGACACCACTGCAGACTTATGACACAAATACACATAGAAAGAGAGAGAGAGAGATAAACACGTATTGCGCATTTAAAGAGACGTACATACATGTGTTTACGTAGCTTATTACCTCCTTCCGCACCTGCCACACCGACGTATGATTCGCATATCGCGAATCTCTCGCGGATCTCGCGATTCGCCAAACCACCTTCACTGTCATCGACGCATCGTCAGAGAACGCCAACTCTATACGTTACTTTACATTTATTTTCATAAAATCATCACGTATTCATTCGTATACGATGATGAAATTCTCAAAACTAAGTTTTTCAAAGTATAATTACTCGAACAGAAGGGAAAAAAAAATGCAGGTGAGAAAGAATAATAACAAATTAATTACAACTTTCTCGACTATGATCCTATATAGTACGTTATATGGATGGATCCAAGCGTAATACTTTCATTCGCATAATTTACGAAATGTTAGGCTACGTATATGTACCTATACAGGTATGTATCATACTCTGTAAACCATATCTTCTGAAAAGGAGGATATAGATACGTTGCAGGTACGCGAAGTACCGCCTAATGTAATTACGAAGAACCCAAAGCAGGTGAACGAAGAGGTCAGTCACGCCCATTACGCAACGAATACATGCGTATACCTATACCTAGGAAATCATCGAAGATAACTAATCCTTCTCTTTCTTTTTCTTTCTTTCTCTTTCTGTATAATTGCAGAGGTAGGCCTTGTATCTAATGCTGCACTGGTTTGCAAGGCGTACCTATACATATAGCTACGTGTACATCAATCCGTACAGGTACGTACGTAACCGCCGAGCCGCAACAATTTTAATTTCATCTGCAGGTATCACGATATCGTTACTTGCCCCCCCAACATACGTACGAGTATCTACATAGGCTGCACACGAAGCTGCATTGAGATGTACCTACCTAGGTATAACATCGCATCACGTGTCTAACTAAGATACACCTTAAACCCCGCAACTGTACAGTTATGACACTGGACTTAGGCTAGCAATTTAAACTTCTTGGTTGTATCGTATATGATTACGCATCGAATACGCCGGAAGTGACGTAATCGTACCTAGCGGTAGCTCAAAAATCTCCCCATCCGGTCCTCGGCAACGATTATTATTGTAAGTATTTATTACATAGTACAGTCGGAAGTCCATCTTCCGTGGAATTATCGATTTGAAATCAATCATCTCTTTTCGTTGTCCGTTAATCTTCATTATTTCTCTTTTCTGTTTCCTTTTTCATCATTTTGAGTAATCTGAGCAGCAAAGTAGAATAAGGTAGAAGGTAGAATTATAACGAAACGAGATGATCGATTCAGATCGATGTATCTTTCCACTAGTTTGATGGGAAGAGTAACCCCAGTTTCTTATCAAGTGCCAAGTACAAAATAACGGATATACCCTACTCTATAATTACCTTCCTAAAAATTAAGTACGAGACGCTAAGCAAACTACTAAAAGGTTTTGAGACAACAACAAGAGGTTCATTATCGATAGGGTCCTAATGACTTCTTGAATTATCAAGCGGAAGAAATCAGATCATCTTATGCAACGACGAATTAGTCGAATCAATTGCGTCTATTGTGTTAGATTTGCTCAGAATACAGTGTACTAATCAGTGTTTGAGATTTGGAGATTTCCAGGATTATCATCCCGCCAGAATCAATATTCGTTGATTTTTCTACAATTTTTTTTGTCATTTTAGCTAATTGCTTGTACTTGGGGTATAAAGCGCGGTGAGTTTTGAATCTTTCACGATGAGGAAATGAAAGTCTGATAATTTATATCCGGGAGTGTATTGTAAATACGAGGTCGCCTCTTCGAACGATCATAAAAACCGGTGATAAAAGGATAAAAATAATTTCTTGGTTATAAAATAACAGTAAGAACTGCGTCGCTGGTATAACATTTTATCGCGACATTAATATACCCATGGGCGGTTCAAAAAGTCGAAAAGAAAGAAAAGAATTTAAAAACAAGACAAATAACAAAACAAAAATCGAAAATTAAAAAAAGCACAGACTTTTGACTTCGGCCAACCTTTATTTGCGCCTCGCCCACCTATTGCTAGTCATCCCATACATATAGGTGTACATGCAAACCGCAAAAACACCCACGTCCCTTATAATTTGCATCCGAACCTGGATATAGTGAGTAACTGTATACCGTATATCTGTGGATACAATTTTCAACAATATGTGTACGTGAATAACAAAAATTTCGAAGAAGGTATCAATGACTAATAATTCACCCTGAGCTCGAAGTATCGGAGGTTGTTGCTTAGGGAATATTTGAAAAAGTTTAGTATTTGTATCGTGCCGATTTATTAGTCGATTCCAACGATCAGTCATTGCTTTCGTAAACGTATGGAGCCTAAGTGTTATACGTACCTGTATACAGATGCCTATATGGAATAGAATATTATCCACGCGTAGCCTAGATACGAGTATAGTATAAGGTATATACAACTTCCGAATCGGGAGAGGCCAAAGTGCGTTTAGCCAAATACGGGGCTAGAGAGCGAGTGAGCGAGTAAAATATATATAGAGACCGAGCGATAATCGGGAAAGTAGAAATATCAGCACTGTATTGAAACTGTGCCCAAGTCAGTAATTACGTCATCGATCGAGATATATATGGCTGTCTGAAATATTAGATCGAACCGTCAGCTGACGCCCAGTTTTTCAATCATTCCATTTCACGAATCAACAAAAACGATTTACTGTACTGACTCGCGATCGAAAGATACACGACGCGCGATTTGAATCGAAAAAAAAAACAAATCGATTTTTGTCATTGATAATAATTTTCCTAACCTACTGGGGTAGAAACGGTTAATCAAACTCGACAAAAGGAACAGGAAACGAACCATCTGTTCGCCGTATGCAACTTTCCGAAAAGAGGGTGGCGAACGACCGCGTTTCCGGTGGTAATAAAACGTCGACATGATTTCATTGGCTCTGTTTTTTTTCTTCTTCTTTTTTTACTGAAGATTGAAAATATTTTTGATTTCCAACTGTTTTCTCTATACTGACTGACGAACCGGGTTTTCCTCACAGTTCATACCGTAGTGATGCACCGCAACATTTTCATCCTAATTCAAATGTCGAATCGCGGTTGATTGCACGTGCCCCTATATGTGCAGGTATGCAAATTGCCTTTAAAACGAATTCACATGAATCTCGTAGAGTAGGATAAGAAAAGAAATGAACTTAGGCGTGAACTCAAAGCCCGTTCATTTGTATTCCAACAATTTCTTGGCTCAATAGTTACATCGCGTCTTGAATTTGATATTAAAAATTGACAAGGCTGGGCCCTCACCCGACTGACGATAGTCAAAATTGGATTGTGAAGATTCGGTTTAAATTTTTTCATTCTTTCTGTTCATCGCAGATTTTAAGCAACTTTTCAAAACGCGATGTCATTCGCAGAGACAGAAATTGTCTTCAGGAACAAAGATATCACTGAAATACGTACCTATTCTCTTCTCCAATACGTGAGAGCCGTCTGCCAAATTAATTTAAATTACCCCTGAGGTGAATAACAAGTAACCTGAATATACATCCGAAAATGGACTCGACGTTGAGAGTCAACCGATTAGCATACAAGCGGTAATTTGTCTCTGTCTTTCGCGATTCACTGTCGAACGTGAGGCTGTACTGCCTTCTCTTGTACATACATACATACGTATACCATATGCCTGTCGACCTCTCACACACGTGTCATTGTAAATACATACATAAATATATACATGTAATACCACAGGCACGAAAACCGGCCTTCGCATTTGCAGAAAAATGATTTATTTCAATGCCAAATCTATCACACCATTCAATTGTCATAAGAAAATTTATATTCCCGATTGTAATTAAGGCAAAATGAATATTCATTATTTGCAAATTTTTTTTGGGAATGAACTCAAATGAACTATTTTTTTTTAAAATTTCAGTCAATTATTCATTTTTGAAATTATACCGATGCGAAAATATAAAAATAACCATCATCGTGACGATGATGAGGATTATTGTAGAACAGGTTTTTCCAGATGAATTCAGATGAATCACCGTATATTTATGCTTGAGTGCAGCATATAAGTATATTTCTCCAACAAAATAACAGGTTTCATATGCATATTATACCAGCGATACGTGTAAAAATAATCCTATCGAGTAGGTATCATCGACACAGGTGTATACCTGCATCAATAATACATCGGAAAACTTTCCAAGGATCATTTCCGTGAGCATGGAAAGCTGGTAAACGAAATCGACAAATTTCACATTCTTTTTACTGGAAATCGATAAAAACTGCTCATCAATATATTGACCGACATCGATACGTCGAAAATAAAAGACAAACGAATAAAAATAACTCAAAAATTCGCCAGTTCCTCGTACATGAAATAAAATAATGAATAAAATACTCACGCTACTGGTTTTTCAATTTTCCTCCGCATATGTATATATAGGAATGGAGCAATGGCTTTTGTCCAGCACGTCAGGCTCGGTCGCGGACGTTTATTGATCGCAACTGTCGTTCGTATATATATATAGTCTCTTCACCCTCGTCTGCGGTGGGAGAGAAACGGTATATAGTTTAAGGTAGGTTATTGTACCCCACATCGTACTGAAGAGTATGAAAGAAAACTTAAGAGAAACGAAAAATAAAAGCAAACTCAACCTGACTTATCATGCATCCGAGCTTCTATATGTAGGTAGGTACCTACATATACTCATACCACAAAGTGCAAAGCTCAAAGCTCAGCATTTCTGCTCACCCAAAGCTAATCAAGTCTCTCGTCTCTAGTCTCAAGTCTCTCGTTTCAGGTCTGGCGTATAACTCTTCGACTCATGACGCAACGAGTCGTTATTCGTATATACCTACATATATTATATTATCTATTCGAGCCTCGCCCACGCTCGCTGAACTCACTCTCTAAACTATACCTCAAAAGCTAGGTGAGATAGAGAAAAAAAATGAATGAAAAAAATGAATGAATAAAAACCGAAATTCACGTCGTGGGCGTTACATAGTGTCGGATAATTAATTTCAAATTACGTAATTATACGCATTATTTATCGGTAAATTTTCACTTTTGCATCGTATCTGAGTATGTGACAAGAGTGTGTACGTGTACATTATGATTTCAGTGTCTGGATGCACAGCCATAGGCGTAGATATATTTTATTCGTATATAAAAAGCCGCAGAATCTAGTACGATATTTCTTTTCTTTTTCACACGGTTTGAAGTGTTCTTTGAATGTATGAATAAAAGAAAATAATGATTTCACGGTGGTTAACGGCTAGTATAGTTATATAGGCGCTGCGTAGCTTCTGAAACTATTGCGAAAGACCGTACGTCCGTCCGCTTTGTTTCATGGTTTCAAACTACAACATACATCAGACATTCTTCCATTTGTACAAAATCTAAAAAACACTTAATTCTACCAGTGTTTTATACGGTTACATCGCATCGCCGTGTTCCGGCGCCCAAAAGTCAACGAGATCTTAATCTCCTCTTGCCTTCTACCTTTCCTTATTTTCCTTATTCTTCTTCTTCTCCTTCGGGAGTCTAGCCAGTAATATAATTACAGTTTTATGGCCAATACTTGTATATTCATTTACCTCCAAAACAACCCAGATTTAAACCTGCCATGGGTAAAACTTGAGGGTCGTAAAGTTGTTAATCGATTGGTTACCGACTCGAACTTGCTATAATGTCAAAGGCGCTCTGTTCAAAAATACATGGGAATTGTTTGATTACGTAAAATGAGAAAGGGGAAGTCCGTATAGCTTTGTCAGAGACAATTTCACGCTCTGAGGATTAATTGGTTTCGCATAATTGATCGCGGAATCTCGCCAATGATCGAGAAATTTTCAATCTGGCAAGATCATCAACGACAGAGAAAAAAAGTCAGACAAACTTTACTGCAGCAACCCTGTGAAATAAAATCTAATAAAATAGAACAAAATCGTGCATCCTGATTTGCTTTCTAAATTTACATTTATCGAACACGTTTTAGCCGCGTTGCTTACTTAGGTAGGTACCAACAACCAGTGGATATACTTTCACCCCGAGATGAACCGGCTAAAGAATCTCGAATGCAACTTGAAGAAGCGTCGCACCTATCCGCAGCATCCTCTTCATCGTGTACCCACTATACTGAATAAAATCAAACAACACTAGTCAACTGTCAAACACACGTGGTGTGTATAGAAAATCCTTGATAACGATTTACCGCAATCTATTGCCGCACTATATTCCCTTGTACACTTTCACTCCGACCGACTTGTCGGAGATGCGGGCTGTTTTAAATAAAAAGTCGAATCAAGGGGCCCGTGTGTGTTTTCTGGAGTAGCTAAGATTCTCTCTAGTTTTTTTTTTTTTTTCAGGTTTTGATGAATTCAAATCTGCTTTTCCGAATAACGTATAAGAAACGTCTGGCTATTTGCATCAGCTGAAAGAATTTGAATCCGAAAATTTCTACCAAATTTCCTGACTCTTTTCTGTCTTTCTAAAGATTTCCAGGTATATACATGTCCACCCTGCGTCAGGTAAAATTCATACAAATTTCTATCTTCCACCCCTGCGTTCTAAAATTTTTGAATTTTCTTCGTTTCAGCCGAAGTTTATCCCGGAGTTTAAAGCCTGCTGACTTTAGAAACATACATAGATATAATCTTGTACATACACATAGTTGGGTACGTATTTTGCGTGAATCTTTTTGTCGTTGGTTGTTTCGCAGTACGGGGAAATAACGCGAAGGTATAGCGATATGGGAATAAAAAGAGATCTCTGGGTAAAAAAGAAGGTAAAAAAGAAATGAAAGAGAGAAAAAGAGAGAAGAGAGGATTTCGCGTGGTTCTCGTTCTTGGTCCCCCAGGGACTTGGGGACGCCCTAACGGAACTCCGCCACAACTTCAACATGGTCAGCACGCCGATCCTCGCGAGTAAACTAAACGTTGGCCGACCGGTTACGCACGGACACGCACTCGACAAACGGTACATATCCTACCCCAGCTTCGTACACTTCACTCCTCTCCTCTCCACTTCTCGCCTCTTGTCTTCTCTTCTCTTCCCTTCTCTCCTCGTATGCTCCGGTATTATACCTACCCACCTTTTTCCAAGAGCCAAGGCTCTCCCAAGACCTGGTCATCTACTTACACGAGTACGAAACGCCGCAATAGCTAACCATGACCTCCGTCTGTATCTTGGAAGTTTAGCCGAAGAAAAGATGGGGAAGAAAAAAGGAGCAAAAAGTTCCGAAGGGTCAAAATTTCGAATTTATTTCAGACGCGATTCTGAGTTTCCAGAAATGTTAGAGTTCATTAAAGTTCAGAAGTTAGGAATTCCGAAAGGTCGAAATGCAGGGAGCTCAAAGATCCGAGAATCCAAAACTCGAAGTATAAAAAAATCCGGAAATTTAAGGGAAGCTCGTGACAAAGCTGTGAAATAAACGACCTTGCATCTCGCGAGTTCCAAGATTCGGAGTTTTGGCTTGTCGGATCTTTAGCTTTTGGAATTTTGAACCTTCGGTGTTTTTCGACCATTCGGAGTTTTTCAAATTGGCTCCGTAAACTTTCAGGAACAAATAATCTTTCTAAAAAAACTGTGAATCGCTAGTATGAAGATTCGGAATTTCGACCTTTCGCAATTCCTTTTACAATTCGGAATTTCAATCCCGTCCCGAAAAAAAAAGGCCAAGGACAGGAAGGAAGAAAGAAAGAAAGAGAGAAAATTTCGCCTGCAGTAGAGCTAAAGCCCAGGAGACAAATGTGAAGTATCCTTTTACGGTTGGTGCTGATTTTGCAGTGAAAAGAGGGAAACTCTGTACGGTTTGTGGTCAGGTACAAGACGAGACACACAGAAGACTTTGTTCCGAACCGGAAGTTACCCTTGGTGAAATACAACCCCACGTGCAGAACTTTGTATATCTTCCATTGTCCCACGGTGCATGTCGGACTCTTGCAGAAAAAAGTGCATATGATGCAGAAACGAGGCGAGCTATTTCCTGTTCTATACGACGTGACTATTTTGAAAAAAATCTGATCAGAAAATCGATTGGCTCATGAGATTCTTGACTTTGATGACAATCTCGAAGTAATGAGAAATAATTGATTTACTGCTGCAGACGATACTCGATACTGGATAGACCGGTGGACAAATTCCTCCACTCTAGACGATGATTGAAATATTCGTAAGCCACAGTCGTTAAGTAAATCCAATATTATTAATTGAGAAATTCACACCGCGTTATCGCATCCCATTAATTTATGTATATTTCAATCTAGTCGTGTTATTGCTTCGAGCCAGAAAGCGATTATTGCAAATATCAGAACGGCAAAACTCGATGTTATATCGTTAACGATTTCTGCAAATTACCGAAGAGGCTATTCGCGATCTCCGTCTCCATCTGTCGCTGAAAATCTAGTGTAATTATCCCAGGATTAAGAATCAGCCAAACCAATTTATAGGATTGTATATTAGCGTCTGGTAGGTTTTTCATAAAAATAGTCAAGATTTATACCTCCCTCGAAATTGCAGTACCATTTCCGGCGATATCTCAGGAAAGGGGTTTAAATTGTCGAGTAGAATATAAGCACAGTGGTTTAGTATAGAGCGAGAGAAGAATCTCGACTTCTTGGTTTGGTCTATTTTCAGTTTAGTCAGCTAGTGACGCTGCCAAACGTGTTCTGAGTCATTCCAGTAGTGTAGTAGTAGGTAGTGCCTACCCCACCAGGATTGTTTCAAAACAGTCGCAATTTCAGAACCAGCATCACCACCAACGTATAAGTAGTACGCGCGTACGTCTAAACATAGACCCGTCGAGATATACATAGAATTGCACAAAATATAAAGAAAATGCAAAGAAATTCCAGATTTGGCATCAAAATGTGTAAAAAATTTAAAAAAAAAAAAATACAAATAAAATAAGAAGGAAGGAAAGAATCTCGGGATAAGTGTGATAATCGAGTTTGAAACTGGTAAGTGGACTAATTGCTTCGAGACCAAATATAATGAGATTATCCGTGAAATTTCTCTTTCGTAAATGCTCCTTCAGGTAAATACTAAAAGCCCACGAATAGCCGGACTGTAGGGAACCCGCTATGTGTACAGAAATAATTTGTAAACAGATTAGCAGAGGCAAGTCGATTAGTCAGTCAGACAGGTACGAGATAACGGATTCACAAATTTCCCTAAATATTTAAAAGGATTCTCTCTAGCACTACGATTGTCAAATTTTCAAAAAACACCAGTTTTTAAATCGGGTCGCTTTTGTCAGTCTGCCTTCACTGATAGTTTCAACAAATTTTGTCGATACTCGTTGTAACATTCGATCGATTTTTTATTTTCTTTTACATTACGCCGGAGTCTCCTTCTCGCAAGGAACAATCATCTTGGTAAACACCATCACGTGTACTATACGTAGCTTATTATTTTTAACAGTACGAATCACCGCTTCATTTGATATTAACCTCCCCGCCTATTCTTGGATGATGAATAGGGAAAAGTGTCGGTAAGAGAACTTGATTAATCGCAAATTGCGCAAAGTAACGAGCCAGTAATTTGTATCGGCAAAAATGTGACCGGAATTGCGAGCTTCTCATGTTCCACAACCGTAAAAAACAGAAGCAAAGAGAAAATTTTCACGGCTGATTATCAACGGATGGAAAATTTCGCATATCTCCCTAAATAATCCGCAATTCTGTATACAAATTCTTCCTCGTAACCTTACCGAATTGCGCAAGGATCAATGGGGCAGGTGAAGGACGAAAAGATCACCTTATACCAACAGGGTTAAAACATCCCGATTAAAATTCAAACCTCGTGATCGATCGACTCCGAAATGAATCAAGATTGCTGGCCTAGCTACTACTCCGGCCAAAGGGATCAACAAATTCATTCTAATTATCGTCCCAATTAGACAAGATCTCGAGCTTAGGGACTAGATAAGACCTTTTTCCCTTTGCTATTTATCTTTATCTTTTTATAGAAGTTCAAAAACGTGATGAGGATACATTTTTTCGAGTCATATATTCTGCGTTTTGCGTATCTTTAGCAGAATTTCAAATTTTTGATAGACTTTCTTCGGTTTCGCAGAGAACGTAATGCGGCATAAAAATTCTATATGTAGAGAAAAAAAAATAGATGAAGATAAAAATTGAAGACAAAAAAAAATGGTAGATCGTATCTTTCCAGGTAGATGCGGACGGTTTCGGAGTAGAGTGAATAGACGGATAAATATCGAGAGCTAGAGGCGCGCTAGCCGCCATTTTAAATCGTCTAGGATCCTGAGAGAACGCTCAGTGGAGTTACATTATATACATACATACACGGAGATAGATAAGCGAGATAGAGCTAGGCTCGTCGGTAGGAACTCCGGCATGTAGATTAAGATCTAAGTATCGCGGAGAATAACGATCATCGGTATACAGATGCGTACCAGGGTGAAAATATAAAACTCGAGTAAAGATTTATCTCTTACCTTGTGATGATGAAGAAGATTTTCGTCCCTTCCGGGCTACCGTGTAATCCAAAGAATCCAAAAAAATCTGTTCAGTCGATCGATCTATACATACATATAGGATTTTGTAACGTCCGCACCAACATGCAAATTACTCGATTTGCCTAATCACGACGGTTAATAGAAATGAAAATATTTCCAAACATTCATTCCGCACTTGTTTATACATATATGTGTGAAATAGATAATAGAAAAAAAATATAGTAAAATCACTTCGGGCGAATATAATTGCACAATTTGTTAATCGCCCTGGACGAGATAAGGGCGATGAATATTCGCGACGAAAGTATTGCAATAATCGATCCTTTCTATACAACGATAAGTTGGTGGTATAGTTGAAATAATAATTATTTGTCTCGGATCTAGCGATGATCGTGTATTTTCTTCTTCTATCTTACGTACCGTACCGTACCGTACCGAGAGGTGCGCGATCGAGCCGGCTTTCGGCGAGGGACTGAAGCCGCGGGCAGAATCCAACGGAGACGGACGCCCCTTCCTCGGCGTCGAGTAGCGTCGCGTAGCGTCGGTTCTCCACGGGATCGGGATCGGGCTCGGGTCGAGGCCGCGTACTGCCCCACCACGCAATTGTCTGTATTAACGCCGTGTACCTGCGTGTATTGTGAGTACTCGGGATACTCACACCCTCGCAATACCTACTACAAACACTTACGGTGCCACCCACACTTCAGGGACTGTCTATATCCCGATACCAACATACTCAGCCCCCCTTGGATCCAAATTGGAGTTCCAAATTCAAAAAGTTTCGAATGTACTTCAGACGCGATTCCAAGTTCCTAATGAACGGACTTTTCGAAGCCTTTTTCGATATCCTAACTCTTTCGGAAGGGAAAGATGTACGTAGACTGCGTGAGGTAATGATTAGAAATTATTGATTCAATTAGTTGAAAGGTGAGTAAGAATATCCATACATTTATACCTAATAAAACTGTATGCATTTTGAAAGAGAAATGAAATCTCCCTAGAGTAGAAAGACCCAAAAAAGGCCAAATACACAGTCAGCGACGAATCTGATTACTCCAGCTTTTCCGACGTTCTGAATTCACTTTCGAAACACGTGCGCTTATTTCAGAGGCACGAATTTACGCAAATTTTGAAATATCAGCGATATACATGCATGTCTTAGAAGGGTCGAGGAGATTTGAAAGGACCAGAATTCCAGTCTCACGAGAGAAATAAATTTCTCTTCCGCTACTGCGTCATCAGAAAACAAACTTCCAAAATGTGAATAAAAGAAGCCGTAATGATCGAGATCAAAAGTGGCAATAAGTTCGAAACGACATCGCAGTAGGAAAGTCGTCTATTTCCTCAATAAACAGAACGGACTGTAGGCGCGGGAAGAAGAAGATATGGTCTAAGAAAAATAGAGAAAAAAGGAAATCCCCGAGCCACTAAAATTGTCACTCGGATCTGGAATATAACTATACCTTCTGAACCTACCTACAGCAGACTTGCACCATTTCTGTGTTCGCGCCGTCTAGACTCCAGTGAATATTTCTCTCGTTACAGAATAGTGTCGCAGTCGTTTTTTTTTTTGTTTTTTTTTTTAATTTATTTCGTCACAATTTACCTCTTTCCATTTTATCAACTGCTACCAAACACTGTTATCTGTTGGTTGCGGTTATGACCGACGATATGACCCGCCTCATGTAATTTTAACCATATTTATACACCGCCGTATCTACATACGTGTATAATATACTTGAGGGAATTTATTATCCCACCGCGCCTTTACCTTAAACATTATTTCATTTAGCCCCAGTCGCTCGAGTACGGTTCTAAACTCTAAGGAAAGAGCTACGGGATGAGAAATATATCTCCCTCGAAAAGGAGAAGAAGAAGAAGCAGAAGAAGAAGAAGAAAAAGACGAGAGCTGCGCAAGGTCTAATTCTAATAAATGACACGTAATTTTGGGTCTTTCGTACGCGTCAGCCGCCCAGCGGAACTTTAAGCCCGCTGGTTCAACAGATTCAAGAATAGATTCCCTTGTTCGAGGCTAATTGTAAGCCATAGGCGCCGGGGCTAGCTGCACCACGTCTAAGCTGCGACGATGAGACAAGATGCTTTATAAGACAGAGACGATTTCTTCTTCTTCTTCTTCTTCTTCTTCTTTGACCATTTTTCGATTTTTTTTTTCTTCCTTTCTTTCTTTCTTTTCTTACCGTTAATTTATATCGAATGGATACTCTGACGCGAGTGGCTCAGTAACTCGGTAGCTCGACGATCGCTATTAACGTTAGTAACGATAATGGCAATATATACCTACCTATAGGCCCCTCGGGTATTATATACGAGGAGATGATAAGAATTATGAATAATTTAAAGCCATCAAGGAGCAGCCTGTGGTCGTGCCTAATTCTTCCCGCAGAAAAGCAATTAATACTTTTTTTTACTGACAATCGGTCCGGATAGCGGTCCGCCGTTTAGATGTAACTAGCTCCTGCTTTTGCAGCAGCCGCGGTCCAGACTCCAGACTCCAGGCTTCAGGCTTCAAGCTTCAGGCTCTTTGGCTTAAGAAATGATCGCGTTTTGCGAGCCAGCGATTATCTACACGTAGCGAGAAAGAGACAGAAGAAAAAAGAAAAAAGAAGCTGAAAGAGTGAAGAAGAAATAAAAAATAAAAATAAAACGGGGAATAGAATTAATAAATATTGTACCGAAAGACGGTCTATGGAAGTGCCTGTCGTATTTTAACTAGCTGATACCTATGCTAAACGAGTCTCGGTCTTTTCTGCAGTCAGGACCAACCACGGGAGGAAATTACGAATTCAAAATTGGCCTTAACGCAGGTGAATGAAAAATGGGCACCGTGTTTTAAAAAAAAATCCACCACCGGGTGTTTACATCTATTCGAAGAAATATTTTTTTGAATTTGAGGAACTTTGTGTCATGAAGCCATTGCACGGTTTCAGCATTCGACAGACGGAGCCATTTCCAGTCGCATGCATTTCTGAAAGAGGCTAAAGGATTTTAGATGAACAGCTGGCGTGACCATTATAGACAAACAAAAATGATGAAGAGTTAATAATTAATCGCAGTCGAATCCTAAAAACCTGAAATTTTTCGATATAAAAGTATCCCAACCATTTCGTTGAATCAGTTTCTCTAAACTTTGCACAATTTCGAAAGATCGACTGTCACTCAGTTCTTTACCAAGATAACAAAATTCGTATATATTCTCTGATAGATTTGGTAAAATCCCAGAGATCCTGAAGCTGAAAGAAGTCGAAAATCGCCACCCTGTATAGACCGGGCGTCCGTATACCTATGCGTTTTAGGATGAATATGTATGGGATGGGTGTTCCCTGCCCGAGGTGGAGGTTAATCTGGCGGACGAGTCCGGAGATTTGGTGGTAGAAAGAAGAAGATGAAGAAAAAGAAGGATGAGGAAAAGAAGAAGACGAAGAAGAAGACGAAGAAGAAGACGAAGAAGGGCGACGAGGGTCGGAGGATATGGACAGCGGGTATAGGGCCAGATGGAGCCGAAATTATCCGAGAGTTCGGCATTCCTGAGACTCTAAATTACAACCAGGAAGAGGCTGCTGCAGCGGGATCCCAGCATCTGGCTCCGATCCTTCGGTTTCCTTTGTTACCAAAACTGGCGTCCTTGCTCAACGGCATTCAACCCCACTACCACCTTCAATCTTATTTTCGACTCTTATTCCAGCCACGATTGTTCTCCATCGAAAGTTCCACGACCCTGGACTTCCTCTGACTCTGCATTCCCAAATTCCAGTTGAATTAAACGAGAAGTCGAATTGCAGGACATCTCTGTTGATCTCATGATCACAACTTGACCTGAACCTTCGAACAAACCAGCGAGTAAATGTCAAATTCAATTTGACTCGGGTTGGGCTCCAGGCTGACACCGGATTAACCCCGATTGCCCTTGATTGACCTTGAATGTGACAATCCCGCTTTGACCGAGCACTAGGCCGCAGTTAGTAGCCTGACGGAAGGCAGAGATGAAGATAACGTACAATGAACAGTACAGGGAGAGGCTCGACACCGTGCAACGGAATGTGCAGATCAACTGATATAAACCCGGGTGCGAATCAACGGAACGGTATACCGCGCACCGTGGCTCGATATTTCGAAAGACTTTTCATTCTCAGATCGAAACTTTCTATCGTATACGAGAAATAGAATACAATATACGCAGAGAAGCGACGTTGGAACGTAATGGAGTAAAGTAGCTGCAGGTATTCGAAGAAAGTTAATCGAGCAGCTGCAACAACTCAGGATGAAGAAAAGTATACTCGCGTACTATTAAGTTTCGGTTGTTATTCGCGAGGCGTTGTCGAAGAAAGTGAAATTGTTTGTAAATAGCCTATATAGGATTCATGAAACTGACGGAGCTTACGGAATTAGCGAATAAATTAATACCCCACTTACCTGCTAGAAAATAGTTCCACTATTCTTATTCAAAGTGGCGAAGAACACTATTCGGAATTCATCGTCCGGAACCAATTCGACTGATCTCAACTCCGTTTATCCAATTCTACAGAGAAATCCTGCGAGAGATTGAGGAAATGGCATCTGATGGTCTCAATGTCGTGCAAAACCCAGTCGAATCATCATGACTTGGATTTCGAATGCTCCAAGATTCTCTTTTCATATTTTTCCCCCCTGGGGGTGAAAACAACCCTTGGCGAGTTGGTTGATGTATTGGGATGGCCTGAAGAGAAGCAGAGTGGCGCAGTGGAAGCGTGCTGGGCCCATAACCCAGAGGTCCGTGGATCGAAACCACGCTCTGCTAGAAGTTGATTTTTTTTTCTATTTTTGCTAAGTTGGGATATAGGTGATTTATCGCCTGGGGATAAATCACCATCAGCCTATGTTGTTGTAATTCGATTCTGTCCGCGAGGGACGCAAAATGACATAATAACAAGGACGCCATTCGACCCACGCATCCCTCTCATAAATAAAATCAGCGAATAACATTGTGCGATGCACGTAACCACTAATCACGGACCCGCCCGTTCGGCATTAAGTCGAACCCCGAATATCACGACGTCGTACCATATGCCAACTTTATTCCCTGATGTTCATCCTCGAGAGTTGGAGAGTCAGACCAGACACTGAAATTATACCAGACGATGGATTTGCAATGCTAAAATCCACTGGGGCCCCCGCACTACCCGAAGTCCCGTAACTCTCCGAACTGCACATCATCTCAATGTCGTACGTCATCTGCGTACCACGCGTGCATTGTCCCGATCGAGAGTCGCATCTCGGGATCAGGGACAAAAGGGACCCAGGGGCGGACGACATTCATCGACAGTTCGAAAGTTCAACAGAGTTCAAATTAGCCAACCGATGTACAAACATTTTGACCGAACTTATGTCTAGGATCAGATTTGGGGCATCTAACTCTCTGCCTCCTCCCCATTTCCCCCCAGGTGAACACACGCGTCTGTTCTATTTTTCCATCTCATTTTTATAATCAGCTTCCTTCAACGTCGATTACCTACTCCGGTTTGATGGTAGGTAAGGGGCATTAGGTACATGTTGCCTGTCAAATTATAATCTCTGGTATTCACGCCTGTCGGAGCGTCAAAAAGCCTCTTCGAGTGGTCAGATGGGTTGGTGATGAGGATTAGGCGGTTGTCGGTTCGGTGACAATCCTTCCTGGTGGTAAGTGATTTAAAGATTATCGGGTTCCTTTTCAATATGCCGGAACTCCCGGTCATACCTACAAGCCTTATAGCCTCAGATTATTTCAGTAATACGTAATTTTCGCATTACAAGATCGGCGACAACGACCTGCAGCAGGGGGAGCTATCCGTTAGCCAATAAGATGAATGGTCGAACTCTAAGATTAGTGGCGATCGATAAGAGGAAGACGTTATGGAAGCGCATGTGCAAAGAAATTCCGTACACGTGCAAGCTAAGCCGAGCTTAGACTGTAGCTCTTGGTAAAAGATATCCGATAATTTTCCACCTCGCCAATACTTTATGGCTATATGTACTTGGAAATGTAGCAGTTCTTCTGTCCTAATTGCTCCAGAAATGATCGTAGCTTGGCTCTTTGCCACCGGGTTGTAGATGCACGGAGGGAGGTACTTTGAGATCAATAACTGTTCAGAAGTAGGTATGTACATGGGTAGGTACTATTCTTTGACGAGATCTTATTCCTCGCTACCTCGACGTCGTTTTATGTCGCGTGGCCTGGCCGAGGTAGGTTCGAAGGTATATATGGGATATGGGTACCGTTACGAGACAGTGTACGTACGAATGTATGTTTTACAAGTTGAAGACTATGTGCCATGTGGGTACGACGGTAGGCAGAATCAAGGCGACTGACTGACTGACTGACTTTATACTGTAAGCCACATACCTACTGGTAGGCTATAGGTTCGGGGTCACGCCTATGAAAAAATATGACGGTAATAAAAACAGGAGCTAAACAATACCCTCGGCTTATGGTAAGGATGACCGATCGCTTGTCTGACGTTCAGATCGAACGATAGCCTTCCGGACTTTTATTTCGATACATTATCCACTTCTTTTATTTTTCATCGTCCAGACTCTCCGGTTCGACTTCTCAATTCATTTCTTTATCGATGATTTCTGGTCCATTATGCAATACGGTCAACACCATGTGGAAATAACGCTCATTGTGCTTATACCGGAATCCCGAACAATACGATCATTATTAATTCAGACCTGAATTTCACGTTTTAATTAGGAAATACACCGGAATAGTCTAACGAATCAAAGAAATTATTATCTCTTTGGCTTTGTGACGTTCCAACGTTCAAGGATCGCTTCGATTTCTGGTGACTTTGACCTTTCGGGGACATCGCAGAGCTCCAGAGGACGATCTGTAGGCAGAAGTTTGTCGACCAATGGTTCTTCTGGTCCTTCGGATTCATTGCAAGCCTAGAGGGAATTTTGAGGGCTTGGAATTGGTAATTGATTGATTCATGAGAGTTCTCACCCTTTGTGTTCTCTTCCGATCGAATGACTCTTCCGCAATTTTCTTCGATCCAAAGGCTGGCGATTTCTGGTCACAGCTCTGCCCAGAGTTTGTGATTTTCTTGCGGGTGCAGGACACGAGCAAGGACTGATTTCGGAGCACGTTTTCCTCCGAGGGCCGGATCTGACGTAAGATAGCTGCGAGCATGCATATCAGCCGATTTTACTTTTACCTTATACTCGACTTTCCCTCCGACTGAGATAAACTTCGTGAACTTTGACAGGAGATATTTAAATCAGGAATTCATACTGGCCCCCCGTGTGTATATTTACGGTCCAATGAATCGACCGGTGGAAAAATAACTCCTTCCGTATATCTACATGTGTACTACTTACAGAGTCGAACTCTCCACCTTGCTGAATTGATCATTTTCTATTTTCCCATCAGTTTTTCATACAAGAAATTTTACTTTTGCGAGGGTTAGGACTTTTTTTTCTCATCTGTCGCATTTTTCAGACTCATAGCCACATCAAATTACCATGGAAAATATACCTCGCTCAGATATTATCCGACCTTGACACTTTTCGATGACAGGTCCACATCGACTCCAATATTGATATTCATTTCCAATATCGCGGTGTGGGGTGTGATCCCAGGATGGATTTACTTGAATTTATTTCAATCACACAGACCGCGTCCATGCGGATTGCGAATTAACGACTTGACTTGATAATATAAACTTCATTTTGTATTCCCGGACCGAATTCCGTGTCGGTGGAATCATGCTCTCTAACCGCGTCCATCGAAAGAGTTACGTAAATTTAGTGTGAAACTCGTTTTCAATACGTTGCGCAAGTATCGGTTGTAGTACATATTCCGTCGATACCTGATTGATTCCTTGCTAAGATTGTAAAAATGAAAAGAAAAAAAAAGAGAAAAAATACATAAATAAATAGCACACTCATCGTGCAACGCCTCAATTTGATTCCTGTTATGGGCGAGTGAAAGAAATTAACATCGTTAGTCACGATTCTGTTAACGATCGATCGGTCCTAATTGCAGCCCATCGTCATTGAGCAACTCGATACACTCGTGTGGATTTTGAAACGCAAATTTCACGCTATTTGGCAACTGGCTAGAGTGAAACTTCCGGTGCCGAAATAAAATCGTCTATCTTTCGCACCCGGTGCCTCGATTCGAATTTCTGAATTTGGTATCAACTGGATTACGCGCGTAATTAATAGCGGATCGATTCAAAATCCTTTCTGAACGATTTCAAGATACCCTGGAACCAAGGTCCGAGGTATGGATGGTGGACCGTTAGCTAGCTTGGTTTTTCTCCACCGATACTTATTCCTAAGAAGGCAATTCGATCGCGTTACCCACTTGATCGGTCGCGTAACAAAGTTCAGGTTGAGCTAGGGCTGATGCTGATGCTGATGCTGGTGCTGTTGGATGCGTTAACTAATATCGAAGAAAATAAACATAGATTTGTGGTCGGAGGACAGCCAGGCAACCAAAGACGTTCCACGAAGCCGCAGCCTTCTGCTTCCTGAAACAAGGTTGTCACACGTAGGTACCTATGGTTCAGTACCTACGCAAGTACCTTACTTACTACATGAATAAACGCCTGTGTAAAATCCCTGTACACATAGTAGCAACTTGATAAAACTTCTTCCCACCTCGCCTATGTTCTTTCAAAACTGAATAACCAGAGATCCAAAAATGCGATACGCCTAGTTGCGGGTGCTGAACGTTTTATCGCCCATGGGTGTAAAGTGCCAGTTGCAGGTATACCAGCAGCTGAGGTGAGCCTGGGCTACCAGAGATATCGTTGAAACTAATGGAGTGTCAATGTATTCGATTTCTCGACAAGGAAATGCGGGCATCTTGTGCATCTTATGCATCTTGTCTTCAGCATCTGCTTGTACATTGGTAGGTACCTACTCATGCAGTGTGTGTCTAACAGCTCGTGGTGATAAACGACCGAATAGAATTTATGGGGTGATAAATGCCCATATACACGGTGTCTTGTTTAAACAAGACCCTACGAATGCGTCTCATTTATTGCAGCGAATGGAGAAAAATTCATATACATACGTTTCAATGTACAGAAAGAAAACTATAATATGGGTTTTTTTTTAACAGATTTCTGACCACCCTGTAACGATCGGTGTCAATTTTCATGACGTTTCTTTTTTATTTTTTATTTTTTGCTTTTCGTTTGACAAGTGTTAAAATTCACAACGAATCTTTTGATAGAAAGTATACATATATACGAAGTAGAAAGCGCGCGATTATTCAAACGCCGGAATCTCTTCGGTGGTTCGTGATCGACCTACAAATACGTCGGGGTTTGTATATTTTCACTTTTCACGAGTAGGTAGTAGGAAATTGCATTGTTTCCATATGCAGCGAAATAAAAATCGGCAGGATCTTTGAGGAATCCTTATCGAAGATTCCGAAAATATAGAATGCTAATTTCCACCCACTTCTCGTATTTCGGAAGAATTTTCGAAGGAATTAGGCCTGTCTGTCCGACATAAGAGACACTTTAGCGTTTTAATTGGGATAAATTTACTCGCGTTGAACGGGCCACGCATTCACGTCAGTAGGAGTCAGTTTTAGCACGCGTTACGAACCTACGTCGGGAGGTGGTGGTACCTACACCTGCACAAGTAGAAATGTAAATAGGAACGCAGTAGCCTTACGTAATTATGCAAATGGAGAATAGATTCCATGGATTTTCATATCTCTTTCAAAAATCTGGATACATAATTTGCAGGGATTGATTTTTTGAAGCCGAATTGAAATTGCGAATTCGAAAACTTCGGAATTTCACCTTCTGGAGTTTTTGAAATTCGGAATTTCAATCCCGCCCCGATTTTTCAAGTGATCAAATGAATCGCTATCAACTGCTGAACACGTTGCGTTCTACTTCTGCAAATCGATCTCGATATAAAGTTCTGTTCGGTGTTGTTAGTCGTAATGGATTGATTGGTCGATTGGCCATTCAACATCCCCAATCCCCAATCATGAAATTGAAAAAGTTTCTTCGTTACCTAACTGACGTATAACTCCATGTATTTCGATAGTTAGACATTAATTTCTCCGTTCATAATTACAGTATGTATTCGATCAGATCTCATTGTCATCTCTTGCGCAAGGCGTACCCTACCTACCTGCCTATAATCTACTACACGAAGCGAATATCATGTAGCAGCTTGTAATTATCTCTGTATTAACACACAATGAAACAAGCCAGTAATTAGCCGATTTGGGGCAGACAAACTTTTAGCATCTAATCTATGCCTCGGTGGTTAACCGCGCGATATTCTCCACTGTCCTATTTACGATTCAACAATCCAACGAAATTTCAACGCATATCGAAATTCCAAATAACGCGAAAATATCAAAATCCAAACTCAAATCCACAAGTAGGAGGAAAATCGGAGATGAAAATCTGCGAATTAATTAATTATCGTCATCGTCGGATTAGGCGAGGCAAAACCGACTATACCTTCTGTGAAAAGTCAAAAAATAAAATAAAATAAAGTTTAGCTTAATCCGCGTTAGATCGCGACTGCAGCAGAACGGCGTCGGTCTTACAACCGCGGCGGAATGCAGAGTGACCGAACGACGACCCAGTTTCTTCGGCTGCTTTGGGATAAAAGTCACCTGCATGTGCAGCTAGCGGTGCACCAGTAAGTGGCAAAGAAAATCCACCGTGGTCACCGAGGCTCGATATAATTATCGAATACTGTAGAATCTCCGAAATTTCTGTTTTCCATTTTTTATTCATTTGTTTGTTTTTTTTCCTCTCTTCTACGCATTTCAGATCGTTTATCAGACGAATGGGTAAATTTCTACAACAGAAGAGCCAAATCTACTGCGCGTACCAGCTGTTTGTTGATAGATTAATTTTCTCTGTCCGAAGCTAGGGGGTTTGTAGTTATATGAAATGGATTTTATAGATATACCGAAATATATACAGTTGTGTAATTAATTCAAGCAACATTATAGGTTAGGTATTATAGGGACCGCCGTTGGTGTTGCTTCTGCAGGCTGTAAAGTGTAAATGAAAGGAAGAGACGCGTTGTGCAATCGGTGTTCTATAAACGTCTCGGCATTCGAATAAGTCACACGCTGACTTGGTAAATGTATCGTTCAGAATGAAGATCTTCATCTCTCGGCGAGACAACGTTGGTCAACAAAACACGAGACAGACCCGGAAGACGGAACACGAAAAACCTAAAACAAGGCAAAAGGCCATCCCCCTCATTCCTCTCGAAATATACCCATCCAAAATTCTGTGAATAGCTTGATTCAAGAGTCGAGCAATTCGACATCGTGAAATTCGCCAAAAAACCATAGATTCAATTATCCTTCTTGCCCAAATTCTATTCCTAAACGCCACGAATTACGTATTGCCCAAGATTTCCGAAGAACAAGTAATCGGATCTCTGAAAAAAAAACGTGAAATAAAGGGGGGAAAAAAATTCACGTTTCACGACTCTCGATTCCCCCTGGTTTAATTTTCCATAAAATTTTAATGCCCCATTCTCTGTCCTTAGTTTCTTAATTTTATAGCTCTGCTGTAGCAATCGCTAGACACTTCGTTCAAATTTTCCCAGCTGCATCGAACGATCATCTTGTGCAATTTTCCCAAAAGCTGCTTGTAATTAAATGATTGATAATTTACGAATGACCATTATATGGACAGATAATTATATGTTTAATTTTTTTCTCTCTTTTTTCTTCACACTTGTTGGATTTTTTCGAGATCGATGAACATCCGTTGATTTGAAGTAAGATTTCGCGGCTCCTCGGGAACAACCCGGAGACTTTCCCAGGTAGGTATCGAGTGATGATCGTACCTGAAGTCTACGGTGTAGGTATATAATGGTGCGAAAAAGTTGACGGTTCAAACGAGATTAATGGCGCGGATAGACGGATCGTGTGATTGATGTGGCTTACAAGAGGAATATAAATAGAAAGAGAAGAATCTTAGTAGGTATATACTATAGTATACCCCGAGTGAGAATGTAGTCCGATAAATCAAAGAGTCGCGTAAAACTGTTACATACCTACAGCTTGAAATAAGAACGTGTAAAATCACCGCCGGCGGGATCTCGTGCAAAATCAATTCCATATCGAAAATACTAGGTATATATGTATACATCCGTCTCCCCGATGATAAACATGCGGTCAAGCGAGGAGAAAAGAAACCGTAAAATGAAAAGAATTAAAAAAAAAAAAAGAAATTAAACTAAAAACCATGTGTAAGAAATAGATAAACGAGGTAAACGAGCAAATCAACTAACTCGGTATATGTTAAACCGTATTGAACCGAATACGCCGCATGGTTATGGTTAAATGTGGATCAACTCGATACAAGATTTACGCAATAGTTAATCGCTCCGTTGAGCATTTACATCCACATACCTCCACAATATCCCGAGGATGAAAGCTCTCTTGGCAATTAAAATATTACGCACCATTTACTAATAGTAGCAGATAACAGCTGGGAGGGGATTATTGATACCTGTGAGGCATGTAGGTACATGTGAAAAGCACAAGAAATCGAAAAAGGAAGACATTAAACAAAATAAAAAAATAAAAATGGTGGAACCTGTAGATTCGCAATGCATAATTGTGAAGGATAGAAACAGCATCGGCTCTGTACTGGACTATCGGTGGCTGGCTAGCTAAGTGGAGCTAAAGATTTTAATAATAGTAATTAGATCGGTGTAACTACGATAATAGGTTGCCGATGGATACCGTCGCGTCGTGCAGTGCGGTTGGTTGATTGAATAAGTCTTAACGATTTCAAGGATATTATAATATACGGTATATGGAGCGGACGCTAAAGACGAGTATGTAAGTAAGTAAGTAAGTATGTACATGCGTAGGCACATCTGTATGTACGTAGACGCGGAAAAGTAGTTACCCGACTGCAGTAATTAGATATCATCTTTCGCGACCAGCTAGATATCGAGAGACGCGAATAGGCCGATTCCGCCTCGCTGGCCTCCGCGACCAACGATCTCTCTAGACTCCATAGAGGAGATCGTGAACAGTTTCATATTTTAACCGCGTAATGATCGGCAGCTATACGACGTTCGAACGTACTTTATATTTTCCGTTCCATTACACCCTGACGATATACACGCGTACCTACCTACAGCCTACGCTAGCTAGGGCTCCAGGCGTCCGGAACTCGTGTTCTTCCATTAGCTCAGCAATCCTCTACGCAGAGGATTGAGGTCCATTGTGTAATCGTTAAATTAAGATGAAATTTCGCGATTCAAGAATTCGCTGGGCTTCTGGATGTTAATCAGTCCCGATGACTTGACCTCTTGCGAAATGATCGAATGTCCGTCAAAATATCAGGATTATTCATATTTTGCAGTGTCTCAATGATGAGGCAACCCATCAACTTGGAGTATCCTGACATTTCAGGTCCATACCTATTAGCAATCGCGGCACGATCGATCGAAAGCGTTTTTTCTAGTGATTCATTCGCCTCTGCATTTAATTTCTGCGTGGGACGTGGGCGTATAGCCGCAGATAGTCAGCTAGAAAATTTTATCAGAAAGCTTAATTATTTTGGGACGTTACGTCACCATTGAATTAATTATCATTATTCAGAGGCAGCACCCACTGCATTGCTGCGTCAGTGCTGAGGTATTTTTGAATAATAATCGTAAATCAGTAAAGCGGCAGTTTTTTGACTTTTCAACAGGCGCAGACGAGTTGAAGATCACCGGGAGATCAGACGATTCAACATTCGAATATTGAGTAATCAATATTTTACTCACAAAGTTTCGATTCATTCAAAATACGCCGTAACTGGTTAGAGATTTTACTTTTTAGTTGCCAATTAATTTCGCGATGATCGTTTCGCCAATTTTTTTTTTTTTTTTTGCTTATGTAATACGCGAGAAAAAACGTAATAAAAACGGGAAAGAACGAAAGGAAACAGAGAGAGAAAAAAAAAGAAAAAACAGAGATAAATTCTTACGAGAACATATCAGAATTCCAGTTTATGTAAATGCGCGAGAGGATTGCCCGTTCGGTCGTGAATCAAGTAGATTAGAAAATAAAGTTTTCTGTCGACTTAATTCAAACGACAAATATCAATCGACATTCCATTTAATATCTCAATTAACAAGCCATGTATATCGATTCGTAAAAGGAAATGTAAATTTTTCAAAACCCCTCTTCCTTCCATGGCTCAATATTTTATCGAGTACCGACGTGACAGCGTGTTATCTCGATTGACAGTCTGTCAATCAGCCACACGGCCAAGCTGATAAGGCATTGGCGTGAAAACATCCTGTTTTCTCGAACAAGGAATCTAAATCGGAATTTAATTTAGTTTAGAAAAATGTCAAATCATCCAAGACGCGTAAATTGGCGCCAGACAACTTTGGCTAAATCTTGAAAACTGGCAGGAAATTAAAAGTCCGAGGCTATATAAGACGCGATTGACAACATTTGTTTACTCTTTTTTTGACAGGGATAAATTACCCTGATCCGGGGAGATCCTTTCAATAATCTGCTTAAAGATCACGCGTTCGCTTGTAATTAACGTCGAACATTTTTATTCACCGGTAATTATCTAATATTTATCTCCCGGTTTGAGACCGGCTAGTTTATGACGACAACTAACAAGATTGCGTCCCCGGGCAAGTCATAACCGAGTAGGTAAGATTCATCGCAGAATAATCTTACATCGTATAAAATTTTGCTAAAATATTACAAATGCAGTTAAATCATTGATCAAAGTATCCGATTGCCAATCCAACGATTCAACTTTGTATTTTCTGAAAAGAGAACCTCCACGAGACGATCTGCAGTAATTTCGGGTGCGGAAACACGGATGAAAATAGATCCCCGCATGAGTCAAGAGAGAGAAACGAGACTCTATTTCAAATGATAATCTCACGTGGTTAGTCTAGATTCGCGTAAAATAGTGGCAGGTGGTTAGTTTCTCCTAAATCTGTTCTAATAATTTAGAAACCTCGGATGTATAAGGCTTCACGTTAGTATTACAGCTGTACGCGTATCTCAGCAACCTCTTGGTGTAATATATGTTACAGAGGCGAATTAACATCGACGATTTATGGTTGAACAAAACTGCGCCGCAGATTATGATGTATGCGCTCTTACTCGCCGTGTGTTTATTTTCCACCCGTATTATTAATAGCGTATAATGGTTGGCTATGGTTACGACTAACGGTCCGTCGTGCTCGGTAGTCAGTCAGTCAGTTAGTCAGTCAGTCAGTCAATAACCAAGAAACACGTCAGGGACGTTCATTGAGCCCTCTTTTCTTCGTCCCCGACTCGATCATCCACATCTCCTACAAGAACAAGACGACCTGCAAGTTCCATCGTCAATCCGTAATTCGCGAACCAGATGAGAAATCCCCGGCACATTTCTACGAATTGCACAATCCAAATCTCAATCATCCCTCATCGATTAGCGATCGATTACCTACAGGAGACAGAAGGTCACGATGAATTCCAACCAAAGAGCGATTAGAGACAGTGCACAGTGCACAGCCTGGGTTGGTGCAAAATATAATCGCATAGACTGGAGACTGGAACGAATATGCAGAGTGAAGGCTGCAAGGATAAAGGCTCAATAGCCTTAGTCGCTGAGATTCTGTTCTCCATTTTGCCGAATGATTTCAGAGACGTGTCTTTCCGTTTGAATGATTCCATGGCTGATTGGAACCGATCCGTTGATCTGATGTGGCAAAAATATGACTTCGGTTGAACAAGCTGATTGGATTTTACTCATTTGACTTTGGCTAACCTGCAGGAAGGTGAGCATCGATTACCCGGGGTTTGTTGGTATATACGGTATCGAATCCCTGCAAGACATAATAATAAATGTACTGTCTTCTTTTCTTCTTCTTCTTCTTCTTCTTCTTCTTATTCCTGGCGTCGCTGCAGTTGGTTCTCTCTGTCCGATCGATGATTGGCATTTGGAATTTCTTCCATCCACTCGTCGCATTCCAAGGTAGGTACGTAGGTACTCATCGATGCTGCGTGTAACGGACAATTTTTTGTTGAATCGATTATAAACCCGGGTGCAGAGAGTCGGGGTCAATAATGCGATCCGCTATTACAATGACTCGAATCCAGACGGGTTTCGATTCCTCACGGGTTATCCGGTTATCAGATCAATTTCGGAATTCCTTCGAGCGATTTACCTCTTCGCGTGATGATCGTCGTAGCTTCAGGCGATGAGAAAAAAAAGTGACCCGAGTGACAGAAGTCGTTCTCCAAGAAGCACATTCCGGCGTGTTTATACCTTCCCGGTGAAAAGACCGGGACGCGTGCCGATGCGGTGGCATGGCGTTAGACATGAAGCGTGGGCAGTCATTTAATAGCGAGAAAATACTGACTAGATGTTAAACTAGTTCGAAATCCGCAAGCTGCAAGGCCTAGATCACTGCAGTGGTGACGGTCAAAAGCGGTTTCGTCAACGACCTGACGCCGAAAGCCCGATAAGTCGACGTCGACGTCGTCGTCGCTTGGGCGTCTCTAACGGCATTCGCTTGTATACCGATCATCGGGTTGTTCACCTAGAAACATTGCATACGTGCTGTGGCACCGAGTTGATGTATAGACAGAAAAATTCCGTACGTATGACAGTGTGACGAAAGGTCATCGAATGATGGTCCGGCTCTATGGTCTGTGATTTATTAGACAAAAGGAACGTACGGCTTAGGCGGAATCTGTTTACCCTAGCGCGAAGAGGTTTCGCTATAGGTCGTCGTAGACCAGGTAGGCATGTATATCTCGATCGTATATAATTCAAGTTCAACTATCTCCGTCTTGGCGCGGAACGGTAGTATCCGCATCAATAGATAAATTCATGGACAGCCGCCCACGAAGTGCGCCGACCTCGGCATGGCATCGCATCGTATCGCATCGCATCGCATCGCATGGCAATGGCGAAGTCCCAGTCGCGCCATGAGTTCGCCTGGCTTATCAATTATGTCACCGTAGGCTGGGATATTGTTCTTCACCTCGTGGTTATATTTGCCAGCAAACACGCCATCGTCTAACTCTTCTCGGTGACTACAGCAGGAGATCGTTTTGGTCTAGCCTCGCCTGAACTAGACTTCCAGACTCTGCGTATACCACGCGAGAACAACTGGTTATACTTCTTTCCGTTGTACGGTCGAGTATGCTTATGTTTCTCGTGAATCGTCAAGTAGACTGTAGAGTATTGCAGTGCCAGGAGTAGGTATAAGATAGGTGGACGAAAAGTAAAGAGGGAAGAAAACTAGAAGAAACGTGCTTGTTGACGCCTCCTGAATTCCCCAAAAGTTGGATAACATCCAGATTATTCACGAGAAAATAATGACGAGGAAGTGAGTAGGTACCTAACGTGTTACGTGGGTCAGAAACTTCGTCGTTGGGAATTTCAGGCTTAAACATTTCAGCGAGAAGATTGTAAGGAAGACTACAGGCGATGTTAGATCGATACTTTATTTGTTTACCACCGGGCTGTTGTGATCAATGATGATTGTGCTCGAGGAAGAATTGACTACCTACCGTAGTTCTCTGTCTCGGATACGATACAATTTAGAGTAGAAAGCGATCGTCAAGTAGCACGCTTTACGAATTTCGATTGCGTAAGTAACATTCCGGGCGACTGTGGTGAATGAAATTATTTCACAAGACAGCCTTCGGAAATAGTTTTCTGTTGATATCCTTATTTGCGACTGTCAGCCTCAAATGTCTTGATATACGAGCCCAGCTTCCGGCACTCTCGTTATTTTTTAATTAAAAGCGGAGGATCAGCAAAAGAATACAAGTTAAAGTAATGATCAGTACAGGGAAGCTGAGGGTGCAGTAAAAATTGCCGATAGCCAAAGGATCGCGTGCATATCGGTAGATGTAATGAGCGTTTATTATTCAGAGCCAATTGTGTAGAAAGGAAAATCCGCCGGCGAGAATAATTGCGATCCAATTGGAGGTCTAATGGGTTCTATTATGTCGAAGAAATTAAGGAAATACGAACCATAAATTCTAGAATCTAGTATCGCCTTTTTCAGCCGTATAAAAATTTCGAAAATTACTATTAATACTCGACAAGAGAGTGTAAGCACGGTGTAAGACTCACTCGTAAAATTCCCCGAGTACTCGTACATGCTTATTATATACCTACACCTCGCAAGAAACTTCCCCGAAGTGAAATCTAAACACCGCAGCGTATGCCTACCTATATGGTATTTCCACCAATTATTTTACAACAAATTTTTCCATCCCAACTGCAATCAAAAAATCATCCAGATAACTAGGAAACGCTGAGAATTATACATATTCCGATCTGAAAATCAAGCAAGCAATAACATTACATCGTCATGGGGCACAGCTGATCTATACGTCGACGCAGATACCACGTTCGGTATTAATCGAGACAGGACAATAATTAAAATGTGTATCTGTACACGAGGTTTGATAAATAGTATCTGTAATAAATCACAAAGCGTTTATATAGTTACGGTCCGAGCTCGAGATACAATCGTAAAATAACCGTTATTACTCGAGCAGGTCGGACAGGAATCATTGTTGGATAATTCTTTATGGTTATAACATGGCGGTGGTCGCACTCTTGGTGCAACATGCGTAAGTTTTATAGTTGCCCCGTGCTTCTATTCTCTTCTATCCACTTCAACAGCAGCAGATCCATAGATCCATATACCTACACACGGTAGTACCAACCAACACAGTTAGGTATGTAGAAAGGCCTCAATTTATTTAATTGTAAGACATCATCGACGACAGCGCCGTCTATTACGCAAACTACCTTATCTCGTTACTAGATCAGCGTACGATACAATTTAACCGATTCAATCGACAATGGAGAAAGTGCTGATCGAGGTTAAGGAACCCCAACCGATCGCGAAACCGTTTTGTGGTCATTCACGCCGTTCATCGCGTTTGCCACGATTCCGATATCCATATTATTTTTCACCTATTCTCAGTCAATTAGCAAGTACACGCCGGGTTACGCATATTCCGCATATCTCTGCGTATTCATGTAGAAATGTACCTATGTAGCGATTATCGAATTGCAATATGAAAGCGAAGAAAGTTGATAAGGTATTCTATGCGACCACCTCGGTATCGACACCATGTTGTACTTTCAACTAAGAATTTCTTTATAGTTCGAGTCAACGAGCGAAACTAACGATATGGGCCCTTCGAATCTCGAAAGCCTGATAAACGGTCATCGCCGAGAGTAACGACACCTAGTTTCCTCTTATTTTCACATCGAATGAGCGACCAGGTGATTTGGGATTTTTGCAAATGGTCCCAGCCACCCATTGTTTACGCCATATTTAGAATTCGAAAGGAGAAAAGGAGCTGGAGGCAGTATAGGAACTAATTTCAAGGGATAGTCGTGGGCAGAGAATGAGACTACAAGGATTTCCAATTAGCGAGGTAGAAGTTTTACTCTAATCGTATAGGAATGTGTCGCGCGATCAGGCATTGAATTTTCACATCACGTTTTCCCAGTCATTTTTATTAATACCATTCTTGCATTCCCATTACCCCTTCTATCCCCATATATCCAACTGGACAGTCAACGACCGAGCAACAATCCGCACCGTGCAAATCGTAACCATACAGACAACAATTCAAAATACGCGCTGTCTTTCATCCAGCAACACGATTAATGACCAACCGATCGCGTGACGAGAATCGGCGAACCAATTTTCACACTCATTCTTCTTTTGTTTATTGAAAACGATCGATTACGTCCTGAGAGGTAAATTTCAAATTTAATTGCCAATTGTCACACCTGTGCTGTTGTTATTATGATTATTGTTGATCGAGAGAAAAACGGGTATGAAGTAAATAGGAGAAAATAGTATACAACGAAAGTAAAATAAAGATTAAGATGAAAGGCCATCGGCAATTCCAAAGTGGTGCATGCGAGCCCCAGGAGTTAATCACCTCTTGGACGAGGATGGCGTATTCTGGGCCTCCGTACGTTTGCAATCTACGCCAAGGTGGTTGGTCGGGATGGCCAGTAAAGCCCCCTTCACACCTCGGAATTCTTGCGACGCCTTGGCGTCTATTTGCGTCACTAGTAGGAATCCGCGTCGAATGCTATATCGTCCACACTCGAGAGCCACGCGACCTCTTCATAGGCTGACCAATTAGTTGGGCAAATACGTAACGTCGGTCTCATCTTGAGTCGAAGTAGAAAGGGCCCTTGTCCTGTACCCCATGTTCATCAACCTTGAGGCATTGTCGTGAAAGTCCACTCCTATGTACATACACGTGTATAGGTATGTACGTGTCGATCTCTTGGATTGCACTGCAGCATGCAGAGCATTGAACGATTCGTTACGCAAGTCCCATAAGGTCCCTTTTCACTTCTCACTCCCATCCTCCAGTACACACCCAACGGAAGTCGGTCTAATTAGCCTCCGAGTCTTATTAAAAGGAAAGTGACGAATGGCCGCTTCGGTTCGCGTCTGTACAACTAAAGAACGAATATCTTGACCAGGTTGACATCCGACTTATAACAGACATAACCGAGGTGTCCTAGATCAGAGGAAGAAGCGAAAGCATAATATCATGTAACTTTTGTCGTTAACCTTTTTTTTTAGGCGAACCGCATTGCAGCCTGATGGTCACGAAGTGTTCATATAACTGCTTCTTCAATCTTTGGAATAAGCGTAAAGCATTTAAGTGATAGACGAAATAACGGTTTGCCTAATTAACTAACGCGTCTGGGAGTTCGTACAAAATTGCGGGTTTTCGAAATATCAGAGATTCGTCACACGGGTTAAAACGACCATTTTGACACGAAAAAGGCATAAACCTATGAGCTGAGTTAACACTTTGCAGCGGAATGGTAATGCAATATTTTACTACCGTTGATGTAAAGTTTACCGCGTATAACTGGAACATGGTAATTGCTAATCACCGCGAAATTTGACCCTTCGAGTCCCATTGCTGCGTAGGGGCATTTACCACACTTACCTACCGATTAGCATATTATACCCGCACTTTCACTGAACTCCGCGATTAGCACGTGACTAGCAATCGGGCAAAGGTACAACGTACGGAGTACCAAGAGAAACGCATAATTGACGCGTTAATGTTGGATGGTCAGCCCAGAGGCCGGACTGCAGGACTCCCAACGATGCAATGCGGGACGTCGCAGTCGTCGAGCTGGTTCTGGTTTCAAAGCTATTCTACTCTTTGACTCTGTCCAATTTTCTTTTCACGCTCGCATATGACCACTTTGTGAGAAAATATATAAACCGGCTCTTCTCCCGCATCCGCATACCGGCTAGATGAGACTATAAATAAGATAATTGCCAAGCTTGACGGAAATACTGCGATCCTCACTACCATCATCGCCAACCCCCGGTTTCTTCTACCTCCAGGGCTCCTCCAGCCGCGATAGAAATCGCAGAAACCGAAGCAAAGCCTTAGAGCTTTTCCCTCCGTTTTGTACGTTTCTCAAATTTTATATCATTCTCGTGGATTGTTCATTCCGCAAATTACACTTCATCGAATTAAACTGGCTGGCGCCATTTCCGAAGGCAAGGTATGCGAGTGGAGCATCTTGAGCGAAGCACGTCAAGTGGATTGATCGCAAGGAGCTCATGCCGGGTGGCTGCGGTTGCTCAAAGCGTTTAATTCTCATAAGTCCGATATCCCGGGCTATACGAGTGTTAGATCCGATCTTGTTTTCCTGAATACTTTTTTACCCATAGAGCGAGAATTCCAGCAAATTATAACGCGAATTCATCAGACCCAGTACGTACGGACATTTTATTACTTATATCGCGAATTGATATACTCGCATTCCTTACCAAGCCGCTTTTGCACTGATTTCTTGCCACTCACGGCGCCTGACTAATTATCTTGCGATGCGAAATTTATTCAAGTTAATTTCTGTTTCAGGCTTCTCGGACAAAATATTCGAGCTGGTATAACTTGCACTCCGGATGGACACATAAATGTATAGAAATTGAGCTGCAACACATCGACCACCTAATTGCCACCAGGAGCTTATTGAACGGTTTGTTTTCCCGCTATTTATACCAGCGAAGAATTGCGAACGATTATTTATTCTAAACGAGAAAAAAGCAAAGAATCTGAACCGCTCGTTCAAACAAAAATGTTCTTTTTATTTTACTTCCAGACTATAATGGACTTCTGCAAACAATAAAATCGAGCGAGACTCTTTCTAGACGCTATAGAGTGTCACGTAAATCGAAAATAGAAACCTAAGGTCTTTGGTTCTCCGGGCTGAAGAGGATATCGGTAAGTGTGTATAATTTACAGAATCTGGATACGCAACTGCTGTTCGATTTTGACCAAAGTGGCCAGCTGCGATTGGGGATGTATATAAGCTCTCGAATTTCTACCGATCGTAAATAGTAGCCAGAGTGTGTCCGAGAGAGCTTCGGCCAGGCCAGAGGAATGCATTTTTCTAGTCCAAGCCTCTCAACCGCAAATGCCTCGCACTATTATTGGCTCGAGACTATAAACTCGTCTCTTACAATCGGAGGCTTAGCTCCGTTTTGTTCAAACTTAACAACGATCGAGTAATTAGGTAAGGAACTTTTTCGTTTCACTTTTTTCTCTCAATATCCTTGTTATTCCTGAATCATCAACTTTTGCTCATATCATCATCGAATTATACTTTTGACGGACTGACGACAGAAACTACAATTACGATGAGGAGTTGATATCTTAATGGCCACACGACTACTGGCCGACTTGTGTCGTCAGCTAATATCTCCTCCCGCAAAATGTTCTGCTGACTGAAGAAAATTCGCGTACGTCGTTTACCGTCGAGACGAAATTCCCTGGTAAATAGCGAGTTCGGTGTGTGGGGCCATTCTACTCAAGTGTATTTAATAACCTTGGACTTTCTTGCCCTCTACATCTAACGCTTGAATTTATCGACTAAGTCTCGTCGCCAAGAACTGCGCATATCGTATCATGTGTGGGAGTGTGAAAATTTCCGTAAACATATCAGCTGCGGTTTCCATGAAGAAAAATTTGTAGAAAGAAAATTTATGTCCCCGGATGGAATTTAATCGAAGATTCGTATTCGAGTCGTTTGAAATTGCTTCGTGATTCGTTTTATTCGTTCATTAGACTTGGGGGGAGAAACGCTGATCCTGTAATTTCACGCGGCTCATATATCCCCGCGCGTATTTTTCACGATCTACACGTGGAGGAGGTCACTGAAATGTCCGATCAAATTTTAGCAACGTTTCGTACCGACCGCAGAGTATCCGCTTTGTAATTGGCAGTTGCAGCAACGTGACACCGGGATGCAACAGAATCCAGACGACGCCCAAGACCGTCGAATAATAACATGGCTCGCTGGTCAGCCAGAATCATCTCTTCGCCTTTCGTTACCTACCTACGTGTCTCTCTGACGGATGAAATTTTAGTAGATTTCACAAAGGATTCATTTCCCCCAGCTAATTCCCTCCAACGTCGCGAGAACCCCGAGCTTTATACCGATAAATTAGTTATTTGCTAAAACCGAAGCGAAATGACGGAGGTGAATTTCGGCCGGAATCAATCGATCTAAATTTCGCGATGATGATCCCCGGGCTTGGGAATAAGTATGAATTGTTAGCCGTAGGTGGGGGGGAGGGGATATTGAAGTAAGAAAATTGGATAATTGACTGTTATCATAAAATTGAGTGGGTAAGTTATGCCCCTGTAAATCTCCTGGCTGTTGGGTTAATTAAGAGCTTTCGTCGTTATACCGCAAGGCCCAATCTCTGCATTGCCGGAGGTAGAGAATTCGGTGTGTATAGAATTGAGTCGTAAACTCACAGAGCCCCATGATTCGAGTTAAAAAGTTAAATCGACGGTTAAAGAGAACGCTGCACAGACTGCCAATAACTCTGTCTATAATACGAATAAACGGACGTTTAAGAAACCTCGCGAGAGGTCAGATCCCCGAGAACTTTACAGAACTCACGTACCTATAACTCAAAAACATCCAGTTTATAACTGCAACGGTCATTCAGTGATCTCTGGGCCTTGTACTCGCATCGAAGTAACAAAAAAAGGCCCATCGACTAACTGCTCTCCGAATCAGACCCACCGGACAATCAAGCACCGTAAGGAGCAGTGCTTATAACTGATATCACATTTTTTCCCCTCCTCGTGTCAAGAATCCTGGGAAGAGAATCGTTCAGGTTTGAAAAAGCTGTTTCTGAAAATTGTGTCTCCAAGTTTTGCGACTCAATTGAATCCAGGCAGTCGACAGATGTGGCATAATTTTTAGCACGAAACTGCAGCCGGGAATCGGTGTGAAGAGTTGATAATTGAAAAGCGAAATTTGAATGACCGTTAAAGAGCAGAAGTTATTGGCACTCCCTGAACCTGAACTCCCCAGGCTTGTTGACTTGCAAAACCAGAGAATGTCGTTCTGAGTTTGGAAGAACCTGAACTAGTCAACGTCTGCGAATTTCTTTAGCATTTCCTTGTCCCGTTGCAAAATATTCGAGATAAAATATGGAGGATGGAATACGAAGAGGAAAAATTGGAAAAAATTTGACGAATATGACTGAGGACGATGATCGAAGAGGCAAACCTATACGGAGGGCAGGTTCTGAAGTACTAAAACAATTCGCGGAACATTAATACAAAACATGAGGCAAAACGCGCACCTTCCAGCTGTCGTGTCACTTTATTCGTGCTGACAATGAGAGCTGGTTGAGAGGAAAGCGGAGATCTCACGGACGCACGCACGTGCGCACATCTACGCACCTTCTTAGCAAGGTATCTTCGGTGTGCGGGCCGTGCCTATAGGGTTCATAATACGGGCTTGGAGCCGGTGGATTGTGTTTCCTTGTAAACAGTATCGGATATCCCTGCAGCCCAGAGTTGCTTTTTTAATATTCCTATACTTTCGTCCTCAGATTTAAAGGGCTCCCCCGATACACCCAAGAGGAAAATTAATTCTTCTTAAAAATGATCTACGAATTACTTGTTTCGACTCTTGAAGTTACAATTCCTGTCATTTTTACAAGAAAGTGATAGATTGTTTTTTTCACGTACTCTACCTCATTGTCAGGCGTCGTTTCCAAATCGAATCATCTCCGCGTCATGCGATTGGAGAAGATACGTCGATTGACATGAAATGAACTTTGCTGAGGAGTCGAACCGATTTTGGAGTAAGTAAGTCTGATCTTTTCAAAGACGATGTGCCTTGGAGGTGTTGATTCCTTTGCATATACTTCGTTGCTTTTCATACCATTATCTTGAAACTATGCAGGTATTTACCTCGAGGCAATGTTAAATGTCATAGAAAGGTGGAGCCCGGAGTAGATAAAGAGTTCCAAGTACTAGTTATTCTCAAAGAAGTCATTGTCGCCTTCTACACGTATTGTGTCAGCATAGATAGAACACGAAGCTCCGCAAACACGTCGTATTCTACAAAACTCTGTATTCTCTCGCGATTCATATCTCGGCACACATATGAAACGAAAATTAGGTACGCGATTGGAGTTTGAAACGTAGAGTTGAAAATTTTGTTGAGAGATATGTTGAAAAAAAAAAGAAAATGAATAAAATAAAATTCAGTGGATTGGCGACTACGGGTTTAAATGGCCTCCAGGAAATGCACCTTTGCCTTCGTCATATTCAACGTTTCGCAACTCCACCATCAAGGACATTTGTACGCAGCGTGCAGTGCAGTAGGTTTGCAGACGCCAGTAACATACGTCGTAATATAATGAAAAGTCTGTTTTTGCACGCCACGAGTATTAATTATGCCAACTGGTTTCGTAATTCCTTTATCTTTACAGCATAGAAATTAGTTTGCAGACGACTGATTATCAGCCACGCTCTTCACTCCTGACTCTGCAGCGTGATCAGAAAATTAGCTACGTGTTAACATCAGCGACCTCGAAAAGTCTTTGCGGTTACATCCAAAGATCCAATTTTGGAATTTCTTCCATTTGGAAGATCGAAATTTTGTCCGATTCCTTTCTTCTCGATTTGGTAGAAAAACTCGGACTCTCTAGTACGTGCCTATGTGCACATGAAAGGCACGTCAGGTAGGTACAGCCACCACGAAGACGAAGACGACGACGACGACGACAACTTATATAGCAAATCGTTAAAACTTGACGCGTACGCTGACAGGATGTGGTATCGCCCGCTTTGAACGTGATGACAATATTCTTTTTCGTCGCACATTTAGACGTACGTTACGATTTCTTTAGTAGTCTTCAAAGCACCCATCAAATTCTTATACCCCTGCTCAAAATTCCCAGAGCGCATTATGCTAGGAAATCCTACCACTTTGACTCAAGTCCAAACTTGGGAAAGGAATTTGCAGATTTTGACGAACGATTGCGATTACCGTCGTATAGAGGATGAAAGCGAACGGCTAGAATCCCCCATTTATTTCTGACGATGATTGGACGAGTACGATGACGGAAGTTTTCTCGGTAAACTGACGCGACCTGTACTGATCACCTGAAACTAATCAGTACGTAGTTATCACGCTGCTCAACGAACGGAACCCAGGCTAAGATAATTAATATATCTCATTACCGAGACTAGATTGCAGTTCAGACAACGGAGCAGAAAACGCCAGGGGTTAAACCGCGATAACTTCCTGTACAAGGTATGGGTTCGCAATACTTTTACGGATTGTACCTATAGCGAGTGGTGATACTCACTCGCGGTATTTCATTCGAAATCGATAGACATAGGAGTTTATTTCTTGATCCTGGAGCAGGGCTCCCCAAGGACCACAGGCAAGATTCATACAGAAACATATTCCGATATGTTGAAGTGACAGACAGGACACGTTTTGCGTACAGCTTCAGCTACATCCTTGAAGAATTCAAGAGCAGCCTTGTTTTCAAACAATTATAGGCTTGAAAAGTATTAGCACAATTAGCTCTAGCAGTAGCTTCGTCCACAAGTCCATTAACCTCGGAAAAATAAGGCTTATCGGCGGATGATTGACAATCAACAACAGATCGGGTTAAAGAGTCTATTCAATTCTACGCACTGGTGTTATTCTTGCCACCTGTCGAGTTATACCCACACTAGTATCACCGGATTAAAGAGCAGCAACAGCACGGTTTGTTGATATTCGCGACTGTCTGTGACTCTTCAAAGCCTAAGCAGAACACGAAATTTTGAGACGATTGAATGAATAATGTGAGGTTAAAATCCAACCATCGAGTAAAAGAAATTGTCCAAAATCTCGAGAGCAGATCTCACCATCGACCAATCATTTCGCTACTGGCTTTTTCTATCAATAACCGTAAAAAAATTGATGAAATTTTACGATTTCTCAATCACGCACGCAATTAGTCACGATCACGTAATTTGAAAATGAATTCAAGCTGGTTCGCGTGATCCGGCAGATCGATAGAATTCATTTTTAGATTCGGTTAATCGTGGGAGAGCAGCCCTTTCAGACTGGATATCCGTCTGTTGCGGTACAAAGATCGCAGCTTCCCAGGAAAGTCGATTCTGGCCAGGGTCTAATTAGCGTCAGCGAGTAGAGATACGGCTGCCAATCATGGCCGCATGAAGAAAAGATCCTCGTTGTCATTTTCGATCGATTGTTTGAAATGAAATATTTTGTTATTTTCTCTTTCCCTTTTCTCATCTCTTTTAATTTTTATTCAGTTTTTGTATTCTTGCCAGCTTTAACGACTCCTTGTAATAATTATCTCGTATAGACATATATATATATATATATGTATATATATAGCCGCCAGTTTTATGCACGGAGAGATTTAAGCCCACAGCTTAATAAACTATACCCGGGCGAAACTTGTCTTCTTATTACCCCGAGAAGAGCAATTAAATAATTCACTTATGTACATACACCCGGCGAGAAAAGTACCAGCTCCGGGCAACCGAGATCAAATTAACCAGATATATCCGTGGGGTCTAAAGTTACATTGTGCACCGAGTAATTAATACTATACGTCTGCCGAGGAGCGCAAAGCCAGAGAAAGAAAAGAAAAAAAAATATGAATAAAAAGAATAAAATAGAAATTTGCAGAAGAAATTAGCGAGTCGAGAGTGAAATTAAAACCAAGAGACGGTGACGCTAGTCTTCTAAATGTCCCACTAACTTTATTATCCGGTGAAAATGAAATTTTGACTCAAATTCGGGAAGCTAGAAAAAAATCTCTATCTCGGAAAAGAATGAATTTCAAATCATCCGAGTCGACGACATCTTCGATTTCGAGTTATTTCTCATGATCCTCATTATCCATTTGATTAAATGATTGACCATATTTTTAATTAGTTACATTTGGTGCCGGATAATTATATCGGAAATATTTTCACGAATGAAACTGAAAAAGTAGAATTAGGTATGTATGCCGATCTGAACTTGGAGGAAAAAATGAATAGCAGTTAATTAAAGATCAATCGGTGGCCATGCCTGTGTATATCTATGGAGAAAAGATACCATCATGGACATGAAATACGTCGTAGGTTTTTGAGTAAAAATGGAATTGACAACAGCGGGAGAGTCTGACCGGGCGTAGCCTATGGTATACGTGACTATGGAGGTCATAGTTGAGGGGATTAGATACGATCTCTGCTTTCTCTCGCTTCCGTACCGATTATCAGTCTCGAAGCTGCAAGACTAAGTCCCAACGAGAGAACTTTTCCTACTAAGAATATACTAACGATAGGTCGAAAGGAGGGTGGGGGCGATCATTAACCCGGCGTAGGAAAAACTTGTTTCATAAATTATTCCTTATAGCTGAAAAGGAGGAATAATTCCAAGGGCGATTGTGAACCAGCGGAGACTGCAAGTGAAGTGGTTCCACTTTTTTTCCACCTGGCGTTATTACGTCTTTTACAGAAATACATATTATTATACATATGTAGGTTTCTGTCTCGGAATGCGAATAGCAGTTGCAAAATCCTTGGAATTTTCTATACAGGCGTAGATATATCGCAAGAATTACGGTTCAGCCTCTATTCGCACGCGGATTGCATTTTTTCTAGAAAGGTTAACAGATACGTTAGATATTATCTATGCCTACCTGTGCTCACATTTCAAATCGATTTGCATAGATATCTCTACCTGCGATGCATACATTACCAGACGTGTCACACAGGTCCCTTTGCACGCAGTACCTACCTATACGTCTATGTATATTAGCGGGCGAACCAACGCCAGAGTTCTCAGATTTATTATACCCCAAACGAACTTTCGCCGATTTTCGAGTGAATAATAAATAAATCAACGGATCAAAAACGGCAAGGGGCACGCAGAAGCTAAAATCAAACTATTTGACGACATTGGACTGTCTCCATACTTCGTTTCGAAAATAGAAGCTGAAAAGTGATATCAGGTTTTTTCGTTTCGAAAGGAATTTTTTAAGGACGACCGCCTATTGTGAGGACGAATTTTTTTCAATTTTATCGGGTATTGCTTTTGAAATCGTTAGGATAATTCTCTGTAATCGAAAACGAGCCGATCACCGTTTCGATTCCCGAGGCAAGGTGGATACAATTATGCAAGATCGCGAGTGATCGAGGAGTGTCCGATCTCACTGGCTAATTGTGACTTACGGTGAGATGCTATTGAATCGAATACATACATCAATGATCGCGGTTGAACTCCCGTATCCATAAATCGTAGCTCGAACCGGGTCAAGCTGTAATCTCAGGAGCCTATTCGTTTGCGGTTCACGCGTGTCTATGAAGAAGCTGCGGACGTTAGATCGATTGCACATCTTGATATCGGCAGACTCTCGAATTCCATCCGATCGATTGCCAATTTAGAAAAGAATAATACGAATTTAGAAAAACACGCGAAACCACGTGTATAGAATTTGCATTTTCAACAAATTCGCGCCACAACGTTAGCTCAGAGATCGCGAGGCATCGTGCAGGACGAAAGTGAAAGGCGTATATATGTATAATGTATATGTACGTACCTCGGATACTTATACACTCGGTATCGCGATAATTCCGTTCGCGCAATTGCAGTCGCAGCTTGAACCAAGACATGCGAAATCTAGGCAGTGCGAACTTAGATTATACCCGCAACTATCTATACATATAGTTAGTTATGGGTACGTAAATATCTCTGAGAAGAGATTCAGATGTACGATCCAGCGTGTAATCCAGAGTGGATTTTATAATTGAGAGATACATCTACCTATATCCTGGTATACGCCGTATAATAAGGTGCAAGACTTACGGAGTTCGATCCTTAATTTACAACGGGAACTATATATACGATCAGAAACCGGGATTTTCGTACACGGCGAAACAAACCCGGTGAACATAAATCAGCTGAGCATAGGTTGTATGTTGTACGTACATACTTATGTAGTACCCACGAAGATACGAACAACGTACGTACCTATCTCTATACCTCGAGTTACCCATCCGCGCAATAGCCACGCATACGCAATTACCAATTAATAAGACAAACGCTCTATCCAGGGGTAATTACTCAATCAATTTTCATCGTTGGATCGAGAATGCATTCGTACGTTTAGCGGGATTCACGATTTCGATGTCAGAATACCGATGATTCACACTCAGAAAAAAGTATGTATCGTTGAATTGACAAAAAATTTGGTAGATGTCCAGCCAACAAAATGTGGAGTCTATTCAACCAAAGATTCTTGAAAACTCTGAAAAAACAGTTTGAGAGATTGTTGAACAGAGTTCTGTTGAGACGACAAAAAATCAGCAAGAAAATTATTATTTTGGTTCGATTTGTCAAACTTGTTTTCTGAGTGCATTATCGAAACTGGATTTCCGCTCGTAACCCAAATCAGAAGCACTTTTCAAGAAACGTGAATATCTTGAGCAACAGCCATTATTCGGCAAAATTTCATTCAAGTCAGTTCATCATCAATCGTTAAAATTTACATCACAACAATTCTTCCACGTAAAAATCTCCAGGACGAGGTTTCAAATACCAATAGATGATTTGTGGGATATCGCATCATAGCAATGATTGGGCGAAGAATCGAACCTTTGATATTGGGTTATAGGGGGGATTCTACCGATTTTGTACAGGCATATGCGTCTTCTGGTTAGAAATCAGATTTCGAGATGCTCGTTAAAACGGTAATCTTTGTACATACCTACATGAGATAAACTGGAAGGGATATGAGGGAGGTACGAATAGAATTTATTCACGTGTACAATGGCATGAGCGGGTCTCTCGCGTCGGGGGATCGTAAATCTATGATATCTCAGTTAGATGGGGTTTTAGCCAGGAGCGATGCATAAATATTATTAATTGGTTCATATATAAGCACCGCGAATGTACCTCAACGCGTTGGTGGCTTTTTAACAGCGTATATACGTATATATATGTATAATGTACGTCATGCGGAGGCGTGCGGCAAAAGGTGCGCCTTGAATTTGCAAATGAAACATTCGAATCCCTTCCACCACCTTATATTCTATATCTATGCGCTTATACTTACCTGACTTTTACCAACTGTGGGAAACTCCGAAGACCTTCGAAGGCTGCCATATGACGCCGTTGCACCGCGCAACCGAGAGACACAAGCGGCTCCTTTCGCCATCTACATCGAGGCGCCTTCACCGCCTCCGTATGTATACGAGAAAATGAAAAATGAAATGAATAAAAAATAAATAAAAGGGGAACGAAACGGGAGAAGGAAATTCGAGAAAACAGGTAAACGTACCAACCGACGACATTCATGCGTGGGTAATTCGCCTGCGTATTAGCTTATACCTACTCGAGAAATCGGTTTCCAGGCATCTTTAGATCAAACTAACTGCATCGCAAGATCTCTGATTACATCCGAAAGCGATACGCTTTCGTGCCGCTGCATTAGCGATTTTTATTTTTGGCAGTATAGCCCTCAATCGTAAGGATAGATTCGTGGAAACGCAGATCCCGATCTACTTAGTTCTATGCTTTCTAAATGCATAAAATGCGTATAATGGGGGACGATTGTGTGTCGAGGAAAATACAGACAGTTGATGGATTGATCGAACTGCATTCTGTATGAAGCTCACCTACGGCGTTATTAGGATTGTCAATTCGAAACAGCGAATGTTTAATAGACTACTAGTATGTATTTTTTTACTCGTGTGTTACGAACGTACACTATATACGTCCACACCCACGCATTCCAATACCTAAACACGTATATAGTTACGGACATTGTGATTATACATATATGTATGCGTATTGCCCGGTCAAACCTCAACTTTGAAAACCTGAGTCAGTATATATAGTAGCCGCCCGCGGACTTTGGAACTTGTGAAGAACTTAACGGGACCTTTCTGCTGGGTGCTCGTCATAAATTACACGTTACACGTTATGCGTCTTGTTCATGTACCTATACCTACTCGTACGGCTCTGAACACGCCTCGTCGTCCTCAAGGCAGTCTGTTCAAGGAGTAGCCCAAAAAAATCTATTCGAAAATGAACCAATTTCAAGAATAATCCCAAAAACGCGAATATTCGTATACAGCGATTTGAAAAAAAAAAAGAACGGAATTCAATTTCTCCAAGAAAATGGGACTGGGAATACAAGAAGGAAAAAGTATATTTCTGGTTCTGGTGATTCCGTTCCTCTGATCTTTGAAACCCTTTAGATCTTCTTTCTACTCCAAACAATCTACGATTTGTTTGGGAATTGTACAGCTCAATCGGGAAAAGAACCTTCGAACGTTTTTTCCGGAATATAAACCGTTGATAAACTGATTCCATATGAATAATGTCGGTCAGAGCACGATGTACAATGATAACATTTATTTTCTCTGTAATGAACATAACTCACTAAATACAAAAGCTAAGTGATATAACATGAAACGCGGATCTCTGGATCGATATAAAATTGATCAGGGATTGATCAATTAATCTTTGCAGTTGATTAATTCCCAGAATCCATACATAGGAAACAAAAACTCGACTGTATGTCGCGTCTGGTTCATGAACTATAAACAAATTACCTTTGCTATTGAACGTAGCCGTTCATCAGACGCTGCCACGTTTAATACGACAAGCAACAGATCACAGGTGTGAGGTTTGTTTCAATCCTGAAAGATCGCGCCACCTGCCACGCTTCGAAAATGCGTACAACAAATGGCTTCAAACTTTGAAAAAGCACCATGTCGTGTAAAAAAGCCAAAGACAAAACGAAAAACAAAAAACACCTGTGTATGCCTAACAAATGAAGTGGAATGAAATTATCGACAGACATCTCTCCCTAATCATAATTCAATCGATAAATAATTATTCGACTTATTGTAATTGGACCGAAGGAGAGATATCAATTGGTATTTTGAATATTTTGGACTAAAATCGAGAAAGTTAATTAGTCTAACTGATGAAGAACGGTTTTTAGTTCTACTCGATTCAAATTCTCCGAAAAATTATCTTCACTAATTATTTTCAGTTTACCTATTGGGAAATGTGCTGGTCGTTAGATTTTTCCATAAATCTATCGTTTCCGATTGAGGTGAGATAACGAAGCCCCGGGATGCCGTGTGGATCTTTATTATTCTCCGTCGCCAAAACGAGGTTCATATTTCTGTTGCTGGAAGCCCTCGAAACCTGTGTTTCTGCAACAGATTCATGCCCGATGTGTTATTTCACTGATAAAATAGACGAAGAAGAAATAATTTTTTTTTCTGTCGGATTAGACTCAATTATTCAACAATTCAAACCGAACGACAAACCTTGGCCGGACTGTCTCCTGCTGACAATGTTCCGAATTGTTCCAAACCAGCCCTCGCCAAGGCGCTCTCGAAATTTCGGAGTCGTAAATGTGTACAGTAAAGGATTGACGGCGCTGTTTACTGGCAAAATGAATATGACCACCCAGGCATGAAGGTCCGCTTAAAATTGATAGAAAATCAAAAAATCCTCGTTATGGAATTTTTTCAAAATAGTAACAAGCCGCAAGAACTTGGCGTTTCATGTAAATTTCAAAATTAGGCTTACGTGGCACTGGGTACTTGGTCATTGCGACAATCTTGAGAATGATGATGGGTACCCAGCAGGCAGCGTCAGTCAATACGATCAGGAAAAATCTCAAGGCAAATTCCGAGTCCCCAACAGCCAGGGGGGTCGCGTGCCTAGTTTTCCAAATACTGGCGAACATTCCCGTGTAAACGTACCCGATCACTACGAGTCTGGATTAGGGATTTTAGAAAATAAAAGAAATCTCGTCAATCTGATATAATACGAACTCGATCAAAATCCCAAAATACTCACCCGAGCAAATTCAAGCCGAGAAAGACGAAGGCTGAATATTCCCAGCCGACCAGAAACGGATTGTCTATATGAAGAGGAAAGCACATTCCGTTTGCCCCGTAAAATCTAGTGCTGCTTCGCCAGTGTACAGCTAATCGATAATCAATTAATCTCAAATTGAAGAGTTAGAAAATTTTGTTTTTTTTTTTTCATTTTTTGTATAACTTGTACGAATTTCTATTTCGATTTTTTTTCGATCGTTCGAATCAAACGATCGATCGAATTCAACTCCGCCTACCTGGTATAAGAGCGATGATTACACCGACGACCCAGATGACAATCATCGACGAATAAGCATTGCGAGCTGTCAAGGGTCGATGATTTTTCAGAGGAGAAGCTATCAGCATGAATCTCTCGACCGACATAAACGATAAAATCAGCACAGAGACCTGGTAGCAATATAAATAGATGAATAGTTACGCAGTTTGCAAGGATGACGAGTACCTACTGCACAAACAAGAAAATAGAGCAGAGAAATTCCTCACCTCGGATGAAGTCATCGCCAAAGCTCCGACGAACGTACAGCTCCAGGAGCTCGTCCAGTCGTTTGCCATCGAATTGTAATTGTCACGAAATTCCAAATCCTTCACAGCAATTATCAGCAAATATATTCCCATCAGTACGTCAGAGACTGGAAAAAAGTTTGTACAAGAATTTCATTGGATTTATTCCATAGTTTTCAAAAGACAAAACATAAAAAAAAACAAGAAAAAGTTGTCAGAGTTGAATGGATTTTGGGATAAGATCTACATAACCGGATTCGAATGATACCTGCTAAATTTCTGATCATTATACTCAGCACACGATTTTCATCTCTAGCTGTCAGCCTCCCCCAAAGGACCAGCGCGTTTCCTAAGCAAGTGACGCAGGAAATACCCCAGACTGCCGCTCTCAGTAATGGTTTGCCCAGAAGATGAGACAGCGAAGATACCCCTGTAGTTTTTACATCAATAGATAGGAAAATTGCTGGGAAATACTTTTTTTAATAATCAAAATCCTCACCGTCAGTTCTTGGTCGGCAAACCTGAACGTCAGGCGCGTAGGTCGTACAGTAATGAAACTTCTTGAAGTAGCTAAAAAATGGTAAGGCGCAGTTTTGATTAACGGAATCGAAATTAACCAAGGTATCCGGATTTGAGTCGTGCGGGAAAAATGCTTACGCAAAATTCAAATTCCGCAGCGATGCAAAGGCGTTTTTGTCCATATTGTCTATTTCGATTTCTTGAACGTTCCTGTAGCAGATATGAGAAAGATGAAATTGATTAAAAATAATCGATAGCGGATAATAACGAAGAAAGTAGACTCGTTTGAACAAAGCTCACAGAGATCGAAGTTCTTTCAAAGGTTCCAGAATTTCCATCGTCAGATTCTTGATCGGGTTGAAACCCAGCCTCCTGTGAATTTTAAATATAATAAACGCGTCAACAACCAATTGCAAAGTAACGAAAAGAAAAAAAAAAAAAAAAAAACTATTGGTAAATAAAAAATTCTGGGAAAAAGTCGGCTTATCTCTTTCCGTAAAATAAGGCAATACGTGATATTTCACGAGAGAGCGAAAACGCACGTGTTGAATTTCCGCTCTGTATTATACGTATAGCTCTCAATATAAGTGCAAACAATTGTTACAACGCACCGCAGCACGTATGCAGATTACACGATGTATGTACGATACGCCTTTGTCGGTTTTTTTTTCTTCTCTTTTGGTCTTTAATTCTTCGTACATAGTATGTTTGGATTTACATACAAACACGTTATACGTAAGTTCAGATTATAAACGGATATACATCTACCTCTTCGAGTTTTATCCAGATACGTATGTCTGTATTTTATTTATTGCTGTTTTATGCATCTGTCTAGCAAAAAAAAACGAAATAACGAATGCAGAAATACTGGTAACGTCATTGGGTACGACTGTAGTAGTGCCTGAACGTGATTCACCGCAATACTCACAATTTCTGCAACTTCTCCATAGGTAGAAATAGTTTTGTTGGGAGGGTGACGATCTCGTTGCATGCCAAATTCCTTAAATACATTTTTAAGTAGATACCAACTCAGATTTTAGTTTGCGATTAATCATAATTAATCATTAATTAATTGCGTCAATTATGGTGGAAATTCAGGTTCACAATATGTGAAATATAAAATATATGACGAACAAACTCACAATTCAATGAGTTCGAGGGAATTTTTGAAGGCGTTTTCATGTATTGCGCGAATCTTGTTGTTCTCCAAGCTCCTGTAACGAAAAGTTACTTTCGAAGTATAGATAAATTCTAACCATACCTCACCGAATTTCTTACAATCATGCAGGGGCTCGTATTTTGAAATAACGAAATTTACTCATTTTTATTCCATCTGATACATACAGTCCAGTCAGACCCGGTAATCCTGAGAATAGGTCTTCTGAGATGTATTCGATTTCATTCTCGTCCAAGAATCTGCATAATGTAAAAAAGAACCGTGTATATTCTGAATACTGAATCATGACATAATTGTCTCTATCAATGTCATATGTCGAAACTCACAGCTCCTTCAAACACGGCAAATAAGGAAGCTTCAAGCACGTCGAACAGATCATGTTCTTATTCAGTCCTCTGAAAAAAAGGGAATTTATTTTTTCCTTGTGTTTTTCTCATTTTGAAATCCACGTGCGACACTCTCCGGATTAAAGTCTTCCCCGTTACACAATCCGTGTGTAAATCAGCAGTACGTACATAGGCGTGTACCTATAGATATGATGTAGCAGAGTATTACGTGTATAGAGTGGGTCTTGAGAATCTGCGCAATACCAATTCCCTATTCTAATTTACTTCAATTTCCTTGATTGCGCGATTGACCTGACTGACACACGTTTGACAAAAATAAGGATAAATGAAAATTGAAGCATGAAATGAAATTGATCAAGTTTGATGGTCTCACATCCATTCCAGGGCAGTTTGGTTCTCGAAATCTGTCAAATCGGCGTATTTTATTCGATTCTCGTCCACTAAAAGCATCTCTAGAGATTCCAGGCCGATGAACTGTCCTCTGCGGAGCTCATTCAGGCTGTTTTTGATCAAAATCCTACAAAATAATCAAAAATTACTCAAACCACATCGCGTTTAAACTTTTTTCCTCAAAGTACTCACAGCCAGGCCAATTTTCTCTGGTTTTTAAAAGCTCCCGATTCGATGTTCTCGATTATGTTTCCATCCATGAATCTGGAAGGAAAAAATTTCCTCAATTCTTTCTAATGCTAGATCGACAGCTACCCAAAATCTCAAAAACAAAAAACCCGTACAGGATTTTTAGCTGCTCGTATTGCTCCAAGGCGTTTTCTGGTATAGTGCTTATCGAGTTGTCCTGCAGCGATCTGCAGCATAATTAAATATACTTAGGTGAATGAAACAGCTTTTCTAATGATCAAAAATTTCGAAAAAATACACATAGATGACTTAAATTTTGGTCACATTTGTAGATAAGTTTCCGGGAATTTCAGTGTATCCATTCGCTTCGCATATCGCTTGGCACGTCTTTTCCCCGCAAAGGCAATCTTTCGGGCATTCGAAGTTTTCTGTGAAAAAAAAAAAACGATTCAGATAGCAGTGTTGATATTAGATCTGCGATTATCGATCGTATCATTACCACAGGTATATGCACTCCCCGACGAAGTCCTGTTCTTGGCAAAAAATCCCCAACTTCCGGTCAAATCCACTGCGGAAATAATGCAAGATGGGTTTTCACCGTCGAAAAATTTGCCAAAAATTATATTTTAAACCTAATCCCCAAACTCACGGCATTCCCTCTCGTCGTCTCCACTGGGACAATTTTCAACCCCATCGCACCATGCCCGTTGTGGAATACAAACGGTACTATTTGCACAGGGAAACGTCCCCCTGGGACATTCGTCTGTGAAAATTGTTAGGAATCAATTGGGTTGAATAAAAAAATCATTGGCAAAAATATTCGCCTGAAAATGAATTTCTATACTAGAGAAGAATCTTTTGAACCTTCGGCGCACTTGCCAGATGTATATCTGAATTTTTATTGATTGATTCTAGTTTATTGATTATTCAATTTCGAACGATTTTTCTTCTGATTCGTATTCCGCGGAGGTAGGTGATATGATCGTGAGGGAGAACATGATTGAGCGATGAGCGATTACCGAGTGATCTTAATTGATATTTATTGTTCTTGATTCATTGTCGGATTGGCACCTCGAAAATACGCCTGTCAACGTGTGGGTGTAACTGACTATTTTCTTTGCAGTTTTATACCACACGATTATCATTTGCGGACAATTAAGTCGATACACATTTTCTAACGTTGCAACTTTCTTGTTTGCCTTATAGTTATATTCACTGCATTACAAGTGGTTTTCCCGCGCTCTTGACAATCAATCGTAGTCTTTTACCTCAATAACGGTGCATGACCTCTGGCTAGTCGTTTCCTGACAACACATGTACACGCATCAATCACTAGCAACATTGATTATTAAAGACTTTGAAACCGAACTTTGTTGTACTGCAGTTTTTCCTCGATCGCACAATTGCAACTTGGGTTTATGAATGCATGATTAATAAGGTTCGCGAATCGTATATACATATATTTCTCAGACAAAATAGTCTGCGAATTGAATAGAGTTGATTCACTATTATTTTTTCATCGTTTTTTTCCTCAACGTGATCTTAAGAGCTCTTTCTGCACGTCGTTAAAAAGAGGAGGCGCTTGCTCTTTACCTATCGTATACTTTCGGCAATAAAATACCACCAAGTGAATGACTGGCAGTTAAAGAATGTATCATAAAATCGCAAGCAAAAAGCATATCGTCCAAGCGAAATGCCAGACTGTTGTTATTTTCAGAGAAGTAGATCAAACCTTTCCGATTCTGAAGAATTTTTTATGGATTTGGAATCTTTTGACGGGATTTGAGGATAATTGAATAACTTTCAATAACCATAGTCGTGCAATGAGCACGAGACAGGTAATTTAGTTTATATAAATCCGTATTGTAAACAGTGAATAGCGTAATTGTCTGATTGGCCAATCATGTGTGGGGGAAATTTGCAAATCAGCGAAGAAATCATCTTCAATGCAGATTGCGAAATTATATTTGTCACTATTTGCGCATGTAGTATAGCCGGGATAATTTATTGATCCGAATATGAAAAATAATGAAAACTACACTCAATGTGGCAATGAGAATATCAAACATCCGGATGATTCGAGGTACACACTTCTGGTGAATTTTACTAAAACGATACCAACGATTAACGCTTTAAACTCAAAGTAATCACGTTTTTCAAATTCATACAAAGACCAATTCAAACGGAATAAACGTACGTGACTTCGATGCACCAGTTTTATAAATCCATTGATATACAATAACATTATACGCACACATCATTAGATATAATCAATATGTCAACTGGTGTATGCATTATGAAAAAAAAATCATATGCCGATTTCGATTACGGGTTATGAATTGATACCGCAAAATCATCACAGATGCCCAGATAGATACACATGATTATCATTATCGACAATTCAATATATTGTATATGAAGTAATGCAGTTGCGATTTGAACAGATGAAAATTAATTAGTTGACGAAGTCGTCAAAGTGTTGATTAAGGCTCAGCGAACTTAATTAAACGTCAACAACGGTGCTTAACAATTACTGATTGTTTAAGATCCTGTTCATGGTTTTTTTTTTATCGATTTATTCATCCGCCGCTAAATAGACAAAGAACATTCACCGGAATATCAACGATACAGACTGGAACTGAAATCGATGAGATAGATAAGATTAGAATGGAACATCGTTCCGCTTTTTGATTCATCAAACGGTAATTCTGATTATTTCACCCGCGCGAGAAACGGTACAGGTAAAGAAACAGAAAAAAAAAACAATATATAAAAATCGGATGATTTTGGAATAGTTTCGCCGATGATATTACAAAAATCACCAAAAACGTACCTTGGCTGAAGTAATACATCAAGCCGGAGAGAATAACGAGAAAGGATATGAGGAAGGCACCGACCTTCGCGATGTATTTGTACTTCATATTTCGAATGGTTATTATATGTCCAAGATATAGAGTTTTTTTCAGTAAATATCTCTCTACTGAATAAAGTCCGCGTTGCGCGGCGATGTTCCATCAACTGCAGGAGCGATGTTCTCGCTGCATTCGCAAGCTTCGATTCAACGCTTCGAAGCACGCGCTAGTCCTTTATGCCATATCAATGCACTCGCATGCGTCCCAGGAAGACGGTCAAAGGCCATTTCAATCGGAATTACCAATTACCCAGACATCAGAATTGCTTTAAATCATATTCAGAGCATCAATATCTCAAATACCTATACAATTGGAAGAATTTGAATACGATTCAATCCATAAATGACTTTTATTTTATTCATTCCCCCAACAACATTGTTTGAATATCTTTTTCTAATTTGATACATTACTTTCTTTCTTTCTTCATTTGCTATTTTGTCTCAAATGAAAAGAAAAAGAAGTTGGTAATTCAAATTTGAAATTCAAATACCGATTTACCGCCAATCCGAAATCGGCCGAATACAGTCGGTATTTCTGTCGACAGCAGGAAATATAAATATGCAAAGAAGGTTCGCCAATGAATAGTTGAATTTGCCGACTGGGCTGCACGATATAGTCGACTGCGTTATTATCGCCTTGGTGGCGATGGTAAGCTTGGAAGAAATTACAGAAATTGTGGATATCCCAATGCAGCTCAAGAATGGTCACATCTTTACCGAGTTTTATTGAAAGTGATTGAACCAATTACGATTGAAGATGACTGAAGATTCAATCTGACATTGTCAATTTTTTCCTGAACATCAGGAATCCAGAGAGACACAATGAACCATTGCAATTATCCGCGAATCCTAAAGGATCGGACTCACATATAGGATTAATGGATCCAAATCGAAAAATAATGGGATTACTTGAAAATTAATTTGCGTTTTCCAATATTCTTGCTATTTCGTATGAATCGATCTGAAAAAAGATATATAACATCGCTAACATATTCCAAGTGATGAAAACTTCTTCGAATCGCATTGCTGATTCGAATTGAATTCTTATTTTCATTTTTCAATATATGAGCTTATAAAGTTTACCAAAAGGTCCATCTCATGGTTTAAAATAAATAATTCTATATAACGAGAAAATTCGCTTATAATATAATAAATGATCATTCTTAACGATATTGATGTCCCCTATAAAGCAATCACATGTGCCTTTATTACGACGTTATTTCTATATTCATTATGTTTCTCCTGTATTTGAGCACGGGAGAAGATAAGGACTGGTATTTTCTTCGGCAGGTGGATTTCCCAGTACCTGTTGACCCCGAATTGCTAAAATCATATGCCTGATCGCGGGTATCCAAGAGCTGCACAAAGCCGCATGCTCCATCATTAAAGAAACGTGGATTTTGTCAGCAGATTCGACGTCTTTATTTCTCAGGGCTGTAAAAAGTGAATAAATTTAAACATCGAGAGCTCGATTCATGAGTCCTAGATATTTTTCAGATAAAAAGTAACGGAGAAAGTTTTCCGCACCGTTCGATAGCTCCCAAACTTTCATCCCGATATTTTCGTCCAGCTTATCTTCCGCCCAGGCCGTCTTCATCAGACCTAATCTTCGCCTGATGTCCTCCCCCTTGGTCCTCAGTTCCTCGTTCTCGTTGATAACGCTTTCCAAGTTTTCTAGGGAATCAGCGATAGCCTTTTCCTTGCTGATTTTCAACAGATTTTTCCCGTTCTTCGAATCCGCAGCTTCTGTTTTTGAAACTAGACTAGACCCTGTGCTCAAACTCACACTGGTCAAAGGGGGAGGAGGCATATTAGCTGGCGGAGGTGTCAGAGGTTGATTGGGATCAAAATTAGAAGCCGGAGGTGTCGAGCCTAGAGGAAAGGCAACTCTCTTGTTCAAAACTCTCTTCGTTGGAGTCGTAGATGAATTTGGAGACTGGGAATAGGCCCATTTCGGCGGATCGTTCCACCCTGAATCATGCGATGAAGATAAAGACTTCTGTGTCGAGGCGGGAATCGGAATTGGCTCCCCTGCAATAGATGAGCAAAAAAAAGTACGGAAAATATTAAATGAGATACTTCAATTGATGTCAAGATGTTAAGAATGATCATTAAATTATTAAATTATTGAATTATTACACACGGAGGCTAATGGAAAACATTATCGAACCACATGCTGTGCTCAAAGGATGAAGTAGACTAAATTCCTACTGAAAAAATCTAGTCATTGCTATTGTGTGGAGAGAATCGATTGTCGACGATAAAAATAGACGTCGAATTTCATTAGTTTCAGCTATCGTATCTAATCTGTAGTTTCGGTTTCGGGAAGAGATATGGGTTATTCGGTTCGGGGGTTGGATGGTTAGTTTGGTTAGGTCGTGTTGACAGCAGCGTGAAGTGGACGTTAGTTGCGGGAATATCAGAATCAGGGTAAAAAAGCAGAGCTGAAAGTGAAATATCGCCGTCTTGAGTAATACCTGCAGGTTTGTTGTCCATAATAGGCCAAAAAAATAGTATCAAATACGCTGTAACCTCAAAATGATATCAAACACTCTGGAATGTGAAGTTAGGCGCAGAAAAGTGTGACGTCATGACATGTGTGAGTGAGAATCGATCGATATTCTCTAGCGCTAAGTTTTGCGAGTTTCAGATCAATTCGAATTTCGAACACGCTTCTATATATTTCTCTATTATTCTACAGAGTATGAAATTATTCTGAATTCATCTGAATCTTTTTGCATCCGCCCGCGCCTGAAATTTTTCCGAATTTATTCTCAAAATCAACTCGAATCTTACAAATCTGTAATTCTCTGAAACTTATCTGCGAATCGCGGCTACCTTCACGACGCCCGCAGATATTTAAACACGCGCCTGAAGTTGGTTTGGAATCATAGGTTATTCTTGTTTCTCGTATAAATTCCAGATGTATTTTATCGCATATGTATATGCCAAAACTACATTCGAATAAGGTTCGTGTCTAGCGCGTATACATCAGAATCGTAATAGTTGACTGTGCGCGTAGTAATTCCCTCCGTCTCTCGCACCCTCAGCGGCAATTGCGCAATGCGTTCTGTTTTAAGCCTGGCTGTCTAGTGTCTGGATCGGAAAACACACATCAGCGCTCCCGACTCTAATAATTCCTATTTCGCTGGCCCATTTGCTAATTCGGGAAGCTGTAAGTACGCAGTATTGAAATTTACCCCAAATAGCACGTATCGCTCGTCCCCGAACCGTCAATCTAAGTATTTTTCAATTCGAAACTCTGATTTCTCGCAGCATAACCTCAAAACACGTTCGATTCGCTCTTTAAAACCCGTCAGCGCTTTTCTCACGCGTTTTCTCTCCACGTCTCGACACAAAATCGCAGTCTGCGTCACGGATATTACGTAATAAACAAATAAACATCGGGGATATATTTTTCTCTCTCCTCAAAAGTGCTGAATCAACATGAATTCTCTCTTCTCTCCCCTCAGGTCACCGATCCTGATGACTGTCAGCCAAAATGCCAGGGAAAGTGAAAGTCAAAATACTGGCAGGTCGGAATCTGCCAGTTATGGATCGCTCAAGCGACACAACAGATGCCTACGTTGAAATCAAGTTCGGCAACACGACCTACAAAACAGACGTCTGCCGCAAGTCTCTCAACCCGCAATGGAACTCCGAATGGTACAGGTTTGAAGTTGACGAGGCAGAGCTGCAGGACGAACCTCTGCAAATCAGACTCATGGATCACGACACATACTCGGCTAATGACGCTATTGGAAAAGTCTATCTCGATCTCAATCCGCTTCTTCTACCCGGCACACCTTTGCCCGTTAAAAACATGTGGACCCTCGAGGCCTCCATGAGCTCCAGCTCTAGCACTCAAGGCGGTGAATAAGCTTATTCGATTTATTTTGGTGAGAGGAGCTTGGAATGAGACTTTTCGAAATCTGGAAACTGAATCTATTGAGGAATTCAGGCTTTTTTGGATTATTTCATTCAAAGTTGTGGTTTTTGCTGATTTTATCAGGGAAAGTAACGATTCCTCTCATGAAAGATCGCGTGGATGTACAATTCCTTAAAAAAATATGTTAAAAGCTACAACCTTGTTTAGAAAACTTACTATATTTTATCAGGAAGGACAAGAAGAGTCAGAAAACCTGACCAAAGATCAATTTCAAATGTTAGGATTCTAAAATAGTACAAAATCACTCGACTTGCTTTGATAAATTTTTGACAAAACCTTATTCCGAGCTTCTCCAAATAGCAAATGTACTGGATCTGCCCTGAAACTACCTTTAACTTACTTCTTTTTAATTTTATAATCAAGAGAAAATCTAATTCTTGATCCTCAAGATTGTAGTCGAAGAATAAGAGTATTTCTTGTTGAATAAAATTGAGATTAATTGCCAGAAAAACTCGCTTCAGCTTTGGCAGCACAAGTTTGATATAGACTACTTGCCCACAGGGTCAGTAATGAACGGATGGATTCCTGTCTACGACACAATGCACGGAATCCGAGGGGAAGTGAATGTGATTGTGAAGGTTGAGCTCTTCTCCGACTTCAATAAATTCAGGCAATCTTCCTGCGGGGTGCAATTCTTCTGCTGTAAGTCCTTCCAGCTCTCGATAATTCCTCACTCATTATTCTTCCACTCAATTCTGCCTCAAACATGATCCAACAAATTTTTCATTCAACTTTTCAGCGCCAATTATTCCCCACGGCTATCATGCCCAGGTGATACATGGCTTTGTGGAAGAGCTAGTAGTCAACGACGATCCCGAGTACAAATGGATCGACAAGATTCGTACCCCCAGAGCATCCAACGAGGCTCGTCAAACTCTGTTTTTCAAGCTGAGCGGAGAAGTGCAAAGAAAAATAGGACTCAAGGCTCTGGATCTTGGAGGGAATGCAGTTATCGGGTAATAGAGCATTGAACTTTTTCACAATGATTTTTGTCTTGTGTTTATGTTTTCTGTGGAATATTCTAGAGTCGTTTTCCTCCCACAGATATCATCAGTGTTTCGATTTGGAAGGAGAGTCTGGAATCGTAGCCAGAGGAATCGGCACCGCAGTAAGCCTTGTCAAAATGCACGACGTGTCTAGCGTTCCAGTGGAAAATCTCACAGCCGAAGAGTGAGTTGAATTTTCTTATTTCATTTAAATACAACTGACGACCTACGCTCTGGTATGGGGAAATCCTTTTTTGGGAATAGTAAAAAGAAATGGACCAGGAAACAAAACTTAAAATCAAACTAAGATACTAAGAAACATGCCGAATAATTCGAATCATATCCATTAACTTATATCAACAAATATTTCCGGTGTACAGAAATTCTTTCCGGTTCTTACCGGTGTAATTTTTCTCCTCGGTTTTGGACACATGCCCACCCAATCTTTTTTCTGATACCCCGAATTACTCGCTTCGTTATCTTATCACCCGCGGATCATGTTAGGTACAAGATTTCGACTTTTGATTTGTCCTCAAAAGATTATAGCCCAAGTTATTAGCATGGAAGAAGAAGAATCAATCGGTTTTACTATCTTTAAAGACCTCGGCTGATCCGAAACTCTTACGTAATCCATCACACTTGAAATTTAGTCTAGTCATCCATTTTTATCGCTTTTGTCGTATTTCCTGCTGTTTTAAGAAATTGAAACGTTCTTGAGGTTTATTGGTTTTGAAAATGAGTTGATTCTATTTGTTAATATTATGATTTCTGTTCTGTTTCTCATCAGAGTTATTCGAATTATAAAAAGGGTGTTTTTTTGATAGGATGTATAGGATATCAGTGTAATCAGGAAATCTTCAATTCCAAAATTCTCTGAAACTGGCAGAAAATATGCGACAAAAAAAAACAATGAACGGTTTGAAAATTCACTCAGAAAAAAACCAAAATAATTTTGCTGGCGGATTTTTTGTCGATTCAAGAGAATTCTGTTCAAAAATCGATGAACTATTTTGCTGTGTCTGTATGTGATGACTCTATCGTCCGTTGACTTACTATACAACCATGTAAATTTAGCAGACTAGACGGACCAAAGTTACATATAATGTGCAACTGTATCTAATCCGAAAAAAGATTCTTCCTCTTGATAAAGTTATCCGGATTGATTGAAAAAAACTTGAAAGAAATTGATTATGTGAGAATCAAGTAAATGCGGAGGTCCCGGTTCAAACCCGGGCTGAGGGAATTTTTACTTGATTCTCACAAAATCAATTTCTTTCAAGTTTTTTTTCAATCAATCCGGATAACTTTATCAAGAGGAAGAATCTTTCTTCGGATTAGATACAGTTGCAAATTATATGTAACTTTGGTCTGTCTCGTCTGCTAAATTCACATGGTTGTATTTTGCTGTGTCATTTCAACTAAAATTAACGGATGCGATTCAACCGAGAGAATTTTTTTTTTTTAAATGAACTACACATTTTTTTCTGTAAATTCAGCAAAATTTTGGTCGGTTCCACGATAGTTTTTTTTCTGTGTAATTGTTTGGAAATTGGAATAAGAATAGCGGTCCACGATGAAAGAATAAAAAAATCCCTTTGCCCAGACCACCGTTTTTAATATACAAAAGAATTGATGAACTCATGAAGATCTTTTTGCACCCCGAACCCCGCATGCTTTAATCATCTGCAGGCTTGCTCTGCTTGGATTACCCAGTAAACCACCGAGTTGCGAATGCCTAGAAATAGACGAGAGTTTACCTCTGCTTACTCGATCCCCGGAACCTAGCCAAATTCCTCTTATATCAAACCTTCTCCAAGCTACTAGAGTAAGCAGCAAGTTTCCGGGGTCCGGTAAAAGCTTGAAAAAGCGATCGCGACCGATGATCGTAGTGCCGAATTACCGATCTGCCGGTTCGAGCTCGAAATTAATCAGGCAAATGTCGCAGCAGTCGAATATCGCGAGTTATAACAATTTTCGACGTAGTTTTGACTCTAGTATTTCCCTGACTGAAGATAACGCCGACGAGTTATCTCTTAGGTCGATATTAGCCCAAGAAGATATGCGCGGCGAGGCTGCCGGCAACAGATTTTCGCGCGGTTTAAAAAACCTGCGATATTTACCCCAGAACATGCTTTCGAAAAGGGTTAACCAACTCAAGGCTAGATTTTCCGACTCTTTCGATGAGGAAAGCGATCTTGATAGCAGCTTTTCAAGCGCGTGGTCGATCAGCTCAGAATCCGTAAGATCATCAATATCCGATCTTTACTCCCTTGGGAGAAATAAAAAAATCAATCACAAGCGGAGCTCCAGCGACGGAATTGCCGCTTTGCTTATTCGATCCGTACACGCTGGACTTGCTCTCGATAGTGTCAAGGAAGATCATGAGACTCCGGTTCCTTCACCGATCAGATTTAACTCAGAGGAATCTGGCCACGAGGAGGACTCTGATTCGAAAAGAACCGATAGTCGAAATAGCGGGCGAAAAGAAGAAGATGAGGTAGGGGAAACGGGTAGACAAGATTCTGGAAAATCTGGGAAAATCGGGTCGAGAAAATTCGGCAAGAATTCAACGGGGAAAAATAATACCGTTGGGGATCGAATCCCATCGGTTTCTTCATCGGAATCTGACACCGAAAGTTCCGAAGACGAACCGTCCGAATCCAGCACGAATTATAATATTTTAGACGATTCTTTCGCGCCTGGTGACGAGCCGGGATCTTCCGAGGTCCTTGAAGAACAGGAGAAATTCCTGGAGGAAACGAAGTCTGATCAGGCGATAAGAAAATTACGAGCCAAGAAAGTGAAAGATAATTTTTTTGACTATGGGGATATTACAAATTCTGAGAATATCGGCGCTACGAGAAAAAATACTTCTGATAAAACGGTTTCCACTTCTTCGAGCGCCGAAAGTCGAGGGTCTGATATTTGGTTCGATAAACGAAATTCTATTGAAGAAGTTGAACTGATTCCTCGTCGGAATGTCTCCGGAAATCTTAGCGCTGACAAAGACGATGACGATGACGATGACGATGACGATTCGGTCGGTTCCATTCCACCGGAAATAATAGACGCCTCGGATTACGCGGAAATTACAAACGGCGATACGATCGCCATCGCTTCCAGCATGACCGCCAAGGAAACTGAGTTCCTAGACAGACAAGAGCATTTTGATAATCCCGAGGACTCGAAACCAGCTGCGTCAAGCACCCCGACCGAAGATGACGACAATTGCGATAGAATGTTTTTCCCAAACGTTGAAAATCCCTGGGCAGAAACAAAACCGGTGGTTAATCTCCAGAGGTCGATGAGTCTGAACGAAAGAGCAATCAGGAAGTTCGTTACACCGAGTAAAATAAGCCTGAAGAAAAAATCCGAGTCTTTTAAAGCCGGGACTAAGCGGAAGTTAAGCATCTTCAAAAACCTCAACATATCGCAGGCCTCGAGGCACAACTCGAACAAGGAATCCCATCCGGAATCGAAGATCGCCGATCTGGACGAAGAGGAGGCCGTAGCTTTGATCGGCAGTGGTGAAGTTCCAGGTTATAAAAACACCGATAAAACTTCGAAATCTAAAAGGGTCGAGAGAAATGAGACCGTCATTTATCGCGGGATTTCGAAAGACGCGGAAAAACAGTCCATTTTGCCTTCGGGGGATAAACAGAGTCCGAAAATCGTACCGATTCTCAAGCCGGTTCCAATCGTCGTTGCTCCGGCACCGGAAGACGACCACTGCCATCTGTCGGTTCCGGTATTGAATGTAACGGAAGTTAACACGAAGAGTAACTTCACGAACGAAGAATGTGCGGAGGGTGTTCAAGACAAGAATCGCAACCCCCGTTTTGGGTCTGCAGCAATGTCTGCCGAAGATTTAGCAAAAGCGAATAAATATCAGGGAAAATACAAACGGCAGTGTATGATGGAGCTGATCAAGATAATCGACACTAAAATGCTCGTCCATTCGGCACTCGATCATTCGAAAAAACACAAACGAGATAAAATAACCGCCAGTTTAAGCCCATCGCCAGATTCGATTCGGAGATTGAAACATCACGCTAAGAAATCCAAGTCCAGGTCAAAGTCACCGGATAATTCATCTTCTCTAAAAAGCTACGGTACCGGGTCATCTTTGGCTCGTCAAAACTTTTCCTCGGCCTCTTCTATCCCTAAGCATGCCCCGTCATCTGTACCTTGTAATTGTGCTTCTGATACTAACAACGTCGACAATCATCCGAGTCTAGACTATTCGGAAACCAAACAAAATTCTGATCAAAATTTACTCTTGGAAGATACTAAAACGTCCTGCAACGATCAGGAAAACTCGGGTTTGAGTCAGCGGAAAACGGTTCCGTTTATCGTTGATGTTAACGTCGATGATGTCAATGGGAATGATTGCGAAACGTTAGAAATGCGAACGATTAAATTTGGGGTTGATTCAAAGGATGCTAGTGGAATGACTAATGCTGATAATGGTAACAAATTTTTAATGCCTGATAAACCGACGGTGATATCAGTCGTACGTAAAGCCCATAGCGAGTGTAATTTGAGAGAAGTGAATGAATCGCCAGTCGACATAACTAACAATACTAATACTGCTAATTTAACTGACAAAAACACGTGTGTGCCTTGCTATCCCGATCCTCATAGGCAACAGACGGATGTTTTACCCGACGCAACTCCGAGCCCAGCTACACCGACACCCGCTAATTTAGCCAACAAAATTGGCTCCAAGTCGCCGGTTCCTAAGCCTAATTCGGCTGTACCAATACACAGGAGATCGAGCGACTCGGATCTTAGTATTACTCCCAAAGGTAGGTGGCCTTATTTAAAAAAAAAAAAAAAAAAAGAAGCATATCATTTCATTTGTGTGAACGTATATAGCTTGATGTAGGTTTTTAGGCACGTGGGCCGCGCGGATTTGCAACTTTATTATGGATTTTATGCAAAGGACACGTGTCAGTTTCACCCAAGTCTCGAAAGGGATTTTCGAATATTTGTACCTTCTGCGTTAATCAAGAATCATTGGTGATATTTCATCAATACAGAAGTTGCAAATATTCCAAAATAGCTTATAAGGCAAACGGAGAACTCGTACGTGAGCCTCATTAACGAAGTATTGATACATCGTTAATTGAATTGGTACATAGATACAATATCGTTTGATTTTTCTATCGCATCTTATTGTTAATCACGTATTTTTGATCCTTAGGTAATTTTTAATGATGCTTTCGTAGTATTTTGTTTTATATTATTTTTCCAACCGTTAAGGAACTTTTCCGAGGGTTAGACTCACAGTTTTTTGGACGTTCTCACGAGTTTTTTATTTTTTTGGTTTTTCTTTCTCACGTATGGTAGAGTGGTGATTATAATATTTGTATAAATTCGTGCAGAGATGGTTTATCATTCGAGATACGCAACGCTGTACATATGTATATAAGCTAATTATTTAGCTGTCACAATAGTGTTTCACTGCTTTTGGTATGTAGGTATGATAATTAAATACTTCTGCAACTAATTTTCATTGCCGAGGGCGTAATTAAATGATAATCTTTGACGCTGCAGCAGCGTATATCGTATGCACGTATTGGTGAAATCGTATAAATTCTGCGCCAGATAATATAATAAACTCCGTTCTTGAGTATCATTGATATCCCCATCATTTAACATACCTTATACTCGTAGAATACGATAAGTATCATCGTTTATTATTTCAAGAAATTTTCTTTCGTTTCTCTGTTTCATTCGCAATGTTTCTCCTGGCAGGATATAATCGTAAACGTGAGTACTGACAGGAGAATGCCAAGAGTTGATGTATATTTTTTATTTTTTTATTTTTTTTACATTTTTAATTACATATCTCCTCGTCTCTTCTTGTACATACTGTTGCTGCTGTCTAACACGTTGTATGTATGTACAAATATATAACATTGGCGCTCGTCATTGTGGCAAATAGCAACGAGATCGAAATCAATCTTTCAATATACTACTTCATTCTTTATAGAAAACAATGTACAGAACAAACAAATCGATACACCAGCCTTGGAAAACGAAGACTAACTCTGTATGTTATACGTATTAACTATTTTAACCTGTCCTACTTTCACGCTTACTTGTGTCATTTTTCATACGCTCATTATTCACACGGAATTTCATATAGGTATACTGCAGGGTGTCGACAAGACTTGGAAAGTTGGAAAAAAAAAAAACTCACGGGGATTCAGCCAACGAATTAAGTTTAGAAGTTTACGGTGAAAGCGATCGAGAACACGAGATTTTCTGGCAAAACCTGCACAATCTCTTTCCAGATTCTGGTAGACACCCTCTAATTAGCTCTGACATTAACACGACGAAACTGTTTAAGTTGAATGCCAATTTTTTGCTTGGCATACCTGAATGTCTGTGATGCCCAAATTTCTGCTCGACTATAATTGGTGTAATTTGACAATGTGAAAAATAAGCTGTTTTGTGCTTGACTCGTAAACGAATCTCTCTGCAAAAATAATTAATTACTTAAAAAATGTTATTCCATTGGATTTCTTCTATATGTCTAATCAGCATGCGAGTGGATACAAATATAAATATTGGTCGAAATCTCTTCGTCGATTTATCAATTGAGTTGATCGTTTTGAAAAATCGTCTGAACGTTTGTCTGCTACGTTTACGTATGTAATTCTATAGTGGCCACGATGTATATAAATATTTAGGTGTGAACGATGTAAAACCGTTTAAATTCATTCGATGAACCTCAACGATGTGTTAACCCAGGTAACTCGTTGACCGGAAGCGACAGGTCGTCTATGGGGGGTTACTTGAGACCTGCTACAGCGGTCGTGAGACCCATGAACCAGGAAGCACTCGATATGCTAGAATACCCGTTCATTACCATGCAGCAATACCCGCCTGGGTTTATACTGCATTTAGGTGAGGCTATGGGCTGAATTTCGTACAAGCTTACGGTTTTATTCGAACAAAATCAAGAAAAAACATCTCCCCACTTTTGTATTCCATGATCATTTTAGGCGGCACCGTTAGCGCCAGATCCGTAAAGCTTCTCGAGAGGATAAGCAATCTTGAAGAACCGGAAAGCCGGGACGCATGGTGGACGGAAATTCGCATGGAAGTTCGTTCGCACGCCAGGGCGCTGGCCTGCAATGTTGTGCTGGGGTATCGAGAAGAAACTAGCATATGGTAGGGGGTTTTATAGTAGAATTTTGCATGACTTATGCTCTTGTGGCTACTAAAGGGAGGAATTTTGATAATTTTTTCATATTTTAGCGATGATGTTTGCGTGTTAAGTGCCGCTGGTACAGCGGCGGTGATAAGCCTTCAGAATACAACTCAGGAACCAGAAAATCCATTGATAAATCGAATTCATCAAAGAGAAATAACTACCACGTCTTTAGACCGAACGGATTTTGAAAGGGAAAAAGCACAGCAAAAAGTAGTGGCTGCTAAAAATGAAAAGATTGAAAAGAACGAGAAGATCGAGAAGTTGGAAAGAAACGACAAGCTCGAATCTAAGTCAGAAAAAAATGAGAAAAATGAGAAAAATGAGAAAAATGAGAAAAATGAGAAAAATGACGAATCCGTAAATCGCGATATCAACGGTAGTACTAACGAACAGAAAATTAGACAAACTGAAACCGCTGAACATTCTTCCGGAAATCATCCTCTTCCAGCAAGTTCTTGCAGCGTCTGCCACTTGCCGTACAGCGAAAATAGCGTTCCTTTTAGGGTGAAGGTTCTCAAATGCGCCATTTGCAGGCGAGGAAAAGTCCCCGATATTCTTTTCACTACCATCGAATTGCCAGATAGTATTCCGACGATTGGCCGAGGCTGTTTCGTTCAGGCCACCGTTTGCAGGCCGAAAAGAGACCTTAGGGGCGAACTCAACGCCAAAGAAATATCAGACGGGCTTCCCTTTCTCGAGTATGAACTTCACAGCCTTTTGCTAAACAAAATCAAAGTGAAAAGTATGAACGCTCTATTCGGACTCAGGGTCCAGGTCTCCATCGGTGAAAGACTTTTGATCGGAATGGCTACCGGTACTGCAGTCTATTTGGCACCACTACCAACACCTGGAGTGCCGAAAGTAACCGCCGGAAACTCTTGGAACGATGAACAAAAATTGGCGGATATACAAAAGTCCCTCATCGATACGGTCAAGAAGAACAGGGAATTTTATCAGCTCAAGTCGTTGACGGTGTGTATGATGAATACTAATTTTTTCGGCAATGTCAAATCCAATTTTTCCGGATTTCACACCCTTTTTATTGAGAGTTCTGATAGTCACAGACTTTTGTTTCATCCTCTTCGTTCAGGATGCGGAAAATGGTCGTCCGGCTACTTCCGATACTGAAGAATCGGACGACGATATGCCGGACATCGACCTTGGCGCGGGTAACAAAGACGCCTGCGTTATGGAAATCGACGATGTCGAAGAAGCCGACAAGGTTTCTATGCTAATGGAAAGCAGACCTCCCGAAGGTTTTCACGTTGTTAATACTCAGACTATTCCGGGGCTCGAAGACCTCGAAATTGTTAGAAATCTTCAAATGTTCACCCAGCTTTGGCGGGCCAAGATACCAGTCGGTCAGCCAGCCTCAGTGTCGACTAAATACTTTGGAAGATTGTTGCAGGTAGGGTCGGATCTCTTTGGTAATCTTGAACTTTATTGAATTCCTTTCTTGGTTTGTTTGTTTTCAGAGCGTATACTTTAAGCTTAGGAAAATGGTGCCCTGCGCTCTTTGCGATCTTCAGTTTAAGGTGGAACTTCCTGAGCCTGATGAAATACAACTTTCAGTTGTTGGGATGGCTTTGGGATTGGGCGAGCCAACGAAACTCAATAAATACAAACGGAAAGTCTTACCTCACTCGATGAGCAGAGATCAGGTCAAGAAAACAGGTCAGTAAAATCCAACTAGTTATTCAAGGGAGTTTCTTTGGGGTTCAAAAATGATTTTTCTGTAAGAGGGGAGAACTGATTTTTCGTAAGTTTCGGTAAACGAGCAGAATCGATGCGTTCCAACGCCTGAAACGATACGCAAAAAGCGAACGAGTCGGGGAAAGTGACGAAATTCTTGCGATAATATTGACGCACAATCCTGCAATGAACTTTTGAGTTTGACACTATTTTTCGCACGAACCAATAGAGCTGCCATGACCAGTCTGTGTTCGTTCGATTCGGTGCGAAATTCCGCGATGCTAAAATTTCTTAGATTCTAGATAGGTATTATAAAAATTGCGGAAATGGAAGCCGACGAACCGCCGCGAAGTTTTTGGGATCAGTTCATCGTAGACTAAGAAAATGGAAAGAGTCATTTCGATTAGAAATAGTAGATTAAAAAAAAAAAAAAAAAAAATCGTGAAATCATTGGCTTTCGCATACCCGCAGACGATAACGACCTGATATTCAGTCTCGACGAGGACCACGTTGTGCCTGAAAACTCAGTAGTTGGTAGCGGAAGTGCTTCTGGTATCCCAAACGCTTCCGCTCTTCACTCTGTCGCCCCAAGCGGAAGTCTTGCGCAGCGACCTCGGCCACGATCGCCCACGAGATCGCGAGCTCATACGCTGCACAGACATAAACATGTAAGACGAAGACAAATAGTTGAAAAGAAAACAAAAAAAAAACAAAAAAAATTCACGAAACTATACAAACCACCAGAGAAACTATTCCAATTATTTTTCATCTCTTTTTCTTCGATCCATCAGGTGCCTTTGAAAGAAAGATACGGCGTTGATATAACGCCGCTGTCTTATATGCCGGGTGGAAAAATCGAAAGGTACCTCGGAAATTTGAACTTTTTCTTTATCCGAGAAAGCACAGCTATAAGAGAGGTGAGTGAACATGATCCACCAAACGAAACAAAGAATCAAAAGTAATAAAAACCAATGAAAAAAATCCAAATGGTTTGATCTCGTATCCCAGGGTGGAGGACTGAGTGGATTCGTACACAGTTTTGTCACCGAGGTGTTGGCCATAGTTCGTGCTCACGTTACGGCACTTGGTGGAAACGCGATGGTAGCTTACTTCATGACGGAATGCGTGCTCTGCCATAGTCCCCACAAAAATCAGGTAAGTCACCCTCCGCATTTCAAATGATTCGATTTATCGTTTGCTTTTTAAATTCACCATCCCTCGATTCGGCATGGAGAAAATAGAATTTTTACCACTTTATACACTAAGGGAGAGAATCTCTATGTGAGGAATTGGTAGACACCCTGAGTTTTATCTTTACGATATATTTTCGAAAATACAAGTTGTGAAGATTCCTATAGTTCCGTCATTCAAACTTAATCCTTTTTTTCCTGATTTTTTCCCCTTCCGTTTTTAAATCACATTTCAGTTAATAAAAAATATCGATTCTCCGATTAGCGCGGGACATGAGAGTAAAGTAAATGATTCAAGGAATGTAATTGTTATAGCGAAGCGAATTCTCTCGTTGATATTTTTTTCTTATTTCCTTCTCAATGAACCCTGAATAATTTTTAGTCAAATTAACGTTCGTCCCTCATCAGCGCGAAGCGTTTAAGTAATTTGTCATTGAAGCAGGTGGGTAATCTGGATGCGATTCACCTAAGCACCGTACAACCTTAGCTAAGATCAAATTAAGATAAAACCCCGGGGAGTAAACTTACAATTAGCATGAATAAAACAACGTCGACATTTCTGAATAACGCTTCGCGTTATGAGTTAGCGCAACTTTCACGTTTTATTAATTAACCATAGTTTTTTAAATTTAGCCTCAATTCTGATCTTGTCTCAAACTTAAAGTAAAATTACTTATGACGATGAATAGATAGATAAATAAATAAATAAATGAATAAAAAATGAAGAGAAATTTGGGAATCGTAATATGAGAGAAGATATTTCCAAGCCGCACCCTCGCCTCACGTCTTCTTGCAATTTATATCACGACCCCTCGGTGTTTTCTTTGAGGCTAAAATCAATTTGTTCTTGATTTTGGTATACGTGGATTTTTCTGTTTACATGCAGGGGGGGTTATAGCCATACGTTCACCACATCGCATGTTAAAAAACCTTATCAGGATTTGTTGGCATTGAAGTAAAGAAGCGAGTATAAATGCGTGTGGGGGTAAAAACTATAAGCTAGACGAAAACTGGGAAAAATAATCACGTATCTTCGTTCTGGCTATTTGTTCCCAAATAAGGAATCTAATTCTTACGACAATACCTTGTCTTTTTCTTCCTTACGTTATTATATACCTTCGGGGCAACATGGTCATTCTCCCTAATTGACGTGTTTCGATCGTACAAAAGTACGTTGCTAGTTCGAGTTTCCCATCGAAATCAAAGAGTAATAGCAATGGAAACGGGTTAATAATGTTATTGACCTAATTCGCAGAGTCGACGACGAAGATGGTTTTTACGAAATTTCTTAAAACCTTGTCAAACGCAGTAATTTTCTAATATTAAACTCTGACAGGATCATCGCCTTGTCATGTACCTGATTATATGGCCAGTTTGCTTTGTAAATCACTCTGTGTAATTATTCGTTACGTCGCGTTAGCCTCGATATTAGAAATTAAGATTTCCTAATTAAACAAAAATCAATCATCTCTTACCCTACCTACACTCCCCTACTCTCCTACTTCCCGTGGAATCCCGTATTTCGCCGATGTCACTCATGACGGCTGATCCTTTTAAACTTCTAATTAACCTATCCCCACGCCCAAATCATTCCGAGACGAGGGTGTAGATACCAGACGAGAATCGAGCTGCCAGCCTCGGGGTATCACCACGTCTAAGAAACGGTTATACGATCCCTAGTCATCTCAACAACTTGTCAATATTTTTACCCTCCCTTTTCCAATACATGGGCATTTCTCGTTGGATATCAACACTCGAAATTCAGGATATTGGTAGTTAGCATTCAGATTTCTTGCCGAATATATCGTAGACGGTTCGAAAGCGTTTAGTTTCGGAACTTCCGATGAAAAGTGCAATTTATTCGGTTCTATGTGATCCTGGGGTCTTTTTTTTTTTTTTTCTTCTTTTTTTTGAAAAGGATGTAATACGTGCGCGTGTTACTTATGTTTTCATAATCAAACGTTAACCGATCCTCTGCGGTATAAAAGTCCCATATTTTTCTTATTAGGGATCAAAGGTGGTCAATGATCAAAGCTCGTTCGTAAAGCTTATGAATTTTTCGAGACCTTTTCACGCGGTATATTCTCGTTTTATCATTCTCAAGGGAGGTAAGAAAGAAAAAAAAAAGAAGAAGAAAAAAAGAATGACCAATCTAAATGAAGTCCTGACAATCAGCTCTTTTTTATCAATCCGTTTTTACGTAACTTCTGTACCGAACATACATATATATCTATATACGGGGACACAAGTAGACCGGAAATCGAGCAACATGACACCTAATGGACTTTCAGCCACCTAATTTGATACGAAAAATTTACTTCTACTTGCCACTCGGTGACCCTAGGCCCTCTAACTGTCTCCGAGGCCAAAATGTCTGGCATTGGCACGAAAACAAATGAGTAAACGTAACGTAAATTGTTGTTTAATTTTCCGAGTAGAAGCCTCCTTCTATAATTGGCAATTAGCGTCAGTAAAAAGGCTTTTTGCTTAACCAAAGAACGCGAAAAACCCACTCGTCAAATTATTCAACTCCTAATATAGGTATTTATATCTTTAGTAGATCAATCGTTCAGTCAATTAAATAAACGCCTTCTGTTATCCGGTGTGAATATCAGATTTATCTAAAAATTCAGTTGTTTTTTTTTTTTGCTGATCTCGATTACGGACAATGAATGAAATTAATAAATAAATAAAATACATGATTCGCAATAAGGATGAGAGTAAAGCAAAGAAAAGAAAAAAATCTTTTCTTCGCGACCGTACCCCCAAGGATGAAATTGATAGTGACATCTCTGGGTAACCGGGTTAGACTTTGTCGAGGGACTGAGAGACGTGTGAGTTTCCATCAGTAAATTTCTATCTACGCTTCGAGAATGCTTAACGAGGAAAGTAGAGAGCAGTATATTCCACCTCGACAATCGAATTTTGTTTCGAACGTGTTGCGATCCCTCAAAAGCTCCTGCCCAGGGTTAGATATATAAGTAACTTGTAAGACAAGACAAGTCAAGAAAATATGAGATGGGATAAAAAGATCAAATGAGGAGAAGAAATGGTTGGCATTTTTACAACTTGCAAAAATTGAGGTTAACCTTATTTTGCTTTGAATAATTTTGCGTTTTGCAACGTCTGTGAGCTGATTTTTAATATTCGACGCGTATCTGGTGTAGGTAGTTTGGAATTTTTCTATTTCCCGTTTCTTCGTTTATTGATTTTTTTTCTTTGTGATTGTAAATTTTTCTGTTTTTTTTGTTTTGTTTCTTTTCTCCTTTTTATAATACGCCGAGTCCGGTGACCCGTGATAATCGCGTTCCTGTCTGTGACAAATGTGAAATGAGATAAAAAATCACGAATACAGACGCCCGGTATAGCAGCTAGAGTCGTTTAACGTCAAATCGGATTTTCCATTCGCTTAAACACGAAGAACCGTTCAATTTATATACGAAATATTCCTCCTACATGTTTGTTTCCTTCATTCTTTTATCGATCCTTTGTTCGATTCTATCCCAATCACCGCAGCTATCCTCTTGTTACCTTCCTGTGGCTTTTGAAAACATCGGAAAAATCCTTGTTCCTTTTCCGAAGTGTTTTTCTTCTTCTTCTTGTTTCCGGTTTGATTTTCCAAGACAAGATTTAGCAGGGTTTAGAGGTGGAGAGAATGTCATTTTGTTACAGGGCCAATGCCTGATCAACGTCGGTGGTGACGTGGTTTCTGTATCGTACTTCGCGGATGACAAGCATCCGGGAAATTCGGTCGGCTGACATCAGCTTCCTTCCTCGGCGCCCCCGTAGCCGAACGAGTATCGTGGGCTTTTTTCGATCCTTACTACCGTTTCCGGTTTCCCTGAGATATCGGAATCGTTGGTAGAGGATTCTTAGGGCTGCTACGTATATAATTGCGACGGGGGTGCTTTCGAACGAACGGAAGATCTTTTTCTGAAGTTTCTACATCTTTTACTTGTAAGGGTAAAATTTCTTTCAGAAATTTAAATGTACAGGTAAAACCGGAAGGTGTTACGATAAACCTTCACTTACTCGCAAATGCATTGAAAAACAAAAAAATGAAAAGAAAAATTGAACCGTGAGAAAAATGAATTAGACACGCGATGTAGGTTTATAGATGAAAAGAGCACGGCTTAGAGGAGAGTTTCTAGTCCAATAAATATGGTGCTGTTTCGAAGTATAATTTCAGTACTTAAATTCATCATCATCGCGTCAGATTTTAGTGGCAAATTTAATCCGACCGTTTTTCCAAAACTAACAATTTCCAGACTTTTCGTACCTACTTCTACATACATATTTACGAAACGAATTTATTCAATGATATTATACTTTATTTAGACGCTATTTTCTCGCTTTCCGAAGATAATGAAAAATTCGTTAAAAATCACTCGTATTATATATAAATCGCGCGCAGTTTCACAAAATTGTGCCAAAGTTTGGTCTAGAGTCTAGACTGTTCATACATATATTAATTAAGGCTCAAAGTCAGAGATAGCGAACAATGTCTCCTAAAATTCGAGATTCATTTTCATCACTCACTCTCTTCATCTCTCTCTATTCTTCCCCCTCTTGCTCTCTCAGGTCTTTACAAATTAAGAAATAAAAAAAGCAATGATTTTTCGTCGAAAATTTTATATTAGCACAATTATAATCACACTTGTGTTCTTGTTGTTGTTGTTTTTTTAATTCTTGTTGTGTTTCTTGTCTGTTTTTTTTTGTTTTTTTTTTTGGCTCAAAAATTCTTATACCGCTTCGCGTATAATCGATATATTTATATATTTACAATAAATATTGTGTTTTGCTCAAGTTACTTACTTACTTAATTAATTAATTGATTATTTCATCAATCGATCGATCAATTAAATTATTCGGAAATTTCATAAAGTAAGAATGCGTATCTATACCAGACGCCGAATTTTATTAGTATTAACGTTTTCGCGTATCTACCAAAGAACGAATTGTCATCGTCAGCTCTAAGGTAAGAATATCCTATAATGATTTTCGGATATTTCAAGTCAAACTGGTGCTAATGGGCGCGACGATCGTAAAAAAAAAATCGAAGCATTTTACTACGACGTTACGTAGTGGATATATACAAATTTCATAATTCATTACAAAAAAAAAAAAAAATGGAAGTAAAAAAACGTTTTCGACAGATGTAGTATAGAAAAAAATTAAAAAAAAAAAAGGATAAAAGGTAAGGTAAGAGATGAATAAATTCAATAAACTAAATGAAAAGTGGAATACTCAGGTATTTTAATTGTTATTATTAATATTCATTAATTCTGTGTGGGTGTGAATTGTACTGTGAAATTTCTAACTAATATATATTATTATATATATATATATGTATATAGATTTTAGTCGATAAATTAATAAATCAATAGACTTCGCGTTGCTAACAGAGATTGCAAATCCAATACGTTTGAATATATTATACGTATATATATTATAGAGATATATCGTTTTAAGTAAAACTCATAAAAACAATCAATAGGTATTATAGTACGAATATATAGTAAGTTTCATCAACTCCGTATCTTTTCGCGAATGTAAAATATCATGATCAATATATTGTTGAAACGCTGTTATATTGTATTAGAAAAGTTGAAGAAAGAGAAAATACAGCAATGTTAACCATACGTGTGTTAATTCTCATCGTCAATATCTGTGAGAATGATGTGCAGTGAAAAAAATTCTTACTTTGATAACCGAGATGAAGATATTGTCACGATGAGTCATTAAACTTATGCGCACCTTTCACGCCACGTGATTCCTATCTGTTGTTCATATTTTCCCATTTAACAGTCTTCTGCAGAAATTTTCATAGTATACGCTAACCGACTATTATCCCTCGTCTGCGTAAAACGATCAACCATTTATCTGAGGACGTTGCACTCTTATGCCTGCAGGAGCTGTTGTATCACATTCCATGTATTTTAATACGACCTGGATATTCCGTGATCCAGTCGTCGCCATGCCTTGTGACAATAATAGAACATTTTTTCATACGCAGTTATGCAGATCAGATAATTATTACTCGAGGCGTGGCCATTTCAGGGGAGAAGAAACGTTCGGGATTATCGGAAATCGCATTGCCAGATATACAGGTGTAGATTGATAAATCTCGGCGGAATATGAGTCGAGATTGAAGTGATTGCGAAATCGATAAGATTCCGAAGATTAAGTTAATAATCGGAGCATAAATCAACAATGGTCGTAAATTTCCAGATTGACAATGAGATTCTATTAATTCACGTGATTTGTTGCATTGCTGATTATTCGGTTGATTTTTATTTATTTATAAGTTTGATCTATTGATCTAATCAGCTCCGCGCGTATAACTTCTAATTCATTTACTTAAAGTTCGTCTCAATTAGTCTTTAGATTGTTCTAAGCTAAGGGTCTATAATCATATACCCACAGTTTGTCCAACCCACGCAAAATTTTCTCTTTTTTTGAACAGCTAATTTCACATTTCATTATCTCGGAAATTTCCCTGTACAATGGCATCTCCCTGTCTAGGCGTCCCTCCTTCAATTATCCTCCGGTTCTTCTACCCTTCAACTTCTTTAGTCACCTTTTAATAACCTCGTTCATTTTTTTTTTCTCTTTTTTTTCGAGTAGGGACAGGAACAATATAGTCCTTCGAACTCTGCGGTTGCAGGATAATTGAAAAATTTCTCACCTTCGCAATTAAATCTAGTTTCTAGGATAACTTGCAGATGCGAGGCCGACCGCGACAGGTCAGATCTAAAAAAGAATCAGGCTAGGCAAGGATTTCATTGATTTTTATACTAGAAAATATAAAACTTTATTGATCTGGCAAATTCTCTTCCGAATTCTCATACCCCATGCATTGATCACATTACTCCGCAGTTGGATTTCGTGAATGAATTTGTAATAAAAAAAAAAAAAAAAAAAAAAAAACGGAATCCGGAATCGTTCCTTCGTTTGCTCGGTTATTTCCGAAGTTATTTCAACAGCCCAGTTGTAGTGAAGGCCGGAAGGTCGGGGAAGGCCTTTCGGAAGTCATTGACTTCGCAGCAGTAGCTAAGACCCCGGGTGCTAGAGTCGGGTGTCCAGGTCAGGTACGTTATACTGTCGCAGATATTCTTGCAGACGACAATGTCGTCGGTCAGAGTTTCGAGATAGGGATTATTCACGGTTACGAATACCACACCTTGCCTCGAAATTTCTTCGTATACAACTTTGAAAAGAAGTTTTGGTACCGGAACTGCCCTGTTGTTGTTATCGTCAACGTAAAGATGGATTTCCTGTTGGACACCGTTGATGTCCGCTAAGGTCAGGGTCCCGATTGACCCCGTCCAAATATCGATGTCGATGTTTCTGGCAGTGGCCATATCTCTTATATTCGCCTCCATAGTCCCCCAGTTACCGGCATTCACGTTCTGCCACATCGGCACAGTGTTCAGGTAGTAAAAAGTCGATCTCTGGTGACTACCGAATATGAAATCTGTCTTGGCAGCCAAATGGCCTCTCGCCCAGTAGAAGGTGCCACTCTCCGGCAAGTACTTCAGGGCTAATTCTTCGCTACCGATTATCTTCGCGAGGGTCGCGCGCTGAGTAACCCTTGGGTAAATGTTCGCCATTGATATTCCGACGTAAAAAATTCCCTTCACGAAGCCAGGTCGAGGAAAGGACCTCTGAAGGGAGTCTATGACCGCTGGGACCTTAGCGTGAGCTAGGATTGTGTGCTGGTTGACGTCGTCGTGGCAAAAGGTCATCAGGGTCTGAAAATCGTGGCCCCCAAGGTCAAAGCCGATCTCGCAGATCTCGCCGTTTGGGCAAGGGACCCCTGTTCGTCTTGCGGTGTGGGTCGGGTAGCTCAAGCACCGGATATTCTCAAAGGGTACCACGAGCCCGAGGCCGTCAATGGAGAAGGTCGTGCCGCTGACGCAGGTCACGTTTGTGTCCGAGACCGGCTCGTACGCCTCTTCCGTATCGATATTCAGCGAGTTTCCCGTTCCGAGGCAATTTACTCGCACGGATTCACCCGCCGAAAGGAATATACTTCCGGTTCCCGTTTCCTGTGGGATCGCATAACCGCCTCCGGTACCCGGCCATAAAATCAAAGGCTGAGGCTCCCCCAGTCCACCGTGTATTAGGATGCTGCAGCCTGTCCAAAATTACTTAATTCATTTAACGCATTTTCCCTCATCACGAATTTCAACAAAACTAACGAATAGGATGAGCAACAATTGGTACCCAAGATATACGGACTACTCACCATCACTTTTTGCGAACGGACTGGCCCTGGTTAGATGTAGATCGCGGAGGATCGATAGTACCGCCAATATTATCACCGCGGAGTTCATTTTCGATACCGATAGCCCTGCAGGCGAGTCGTTTTTTCGGTAATGATTTTCCGTTCAGAGAACCGGGCCGATTTATTGACGGAACATGTCCTTATCAGGGATACTTTCTTCCACAGGGGGAATCATATCTGGTATTTTGATCACTCGAGTCGGCTGATCAACTCATTCATCAGTCGTTTACATCTGCCCACGTGCCTACTAATCATCGATGTCCTCCCACCCGGTTCTCCAGACTTGAAGTCGATACTAGTTTTTCGCTAATCTATTTTCCTGCGGCTTTTCTGATTTCATCGGAATGACGTTTCAGCTTAAAAAGTGTCGGCATATGATCAGACATTATTTCTGAATTGGGGGAATGTTGAAACGTAAGGTCCGAGCTGAGCCGCACCCACATTCGTTAGATCTAATTCTGCGGAAAAAGATCCGCTGGCCAATAGCGGATCGATTGATAAAAAATGCCAAGATTCAATTCGTCAGTTGACCCTTCTGATTTATAATCTGAAGAATGACGAGCCCATGTTTGTGACCTGAATCGTAATTGGAACCACGTAAGTTCCACTAGTCACGATCATCTTCGATCCACGAGGTGCGCATTTGTTCGTGGGCGTGTTGCTGGCTAAAGTCACCTGGCGAACAGCAATACGCCATGGTGTTTAACTGTGACGGTGTGTCGACCCTCGAGCGTTGAGCGTCGTCGGAGATCAGGAGGTAAGATTGATGCCCCGGTACCTCGTAGCAATTACTGGTAGAATATTTGTTCTTCTTCGTGGCGTACGCTTCTGAATCCCAATCGAGGCTCGGGGGTCTCATTGTCATTCGTTTCGTCATTCTCGTAGCAGAGTGCCGATGTTTCTATGTGTGTATACGATCCTCCAACGTCTGCAGTCAGTATAACGTCTATACGTCTGTGTACGTCTTGCCACAGCTTCACATTCTAATTCACTTCATTCCGATCATCCCGCTAACCCCTCGTCCTCCGGAAGCGTCCGAAGGACCTTTTATTTTATTGTGTCACGGGGTGGTGCGGATCCCTTGATTCGAGACAAGTTACTTACAGCCGTTTGTCAACCGAACTGACTTAATTATTTCGACTTTCATTTCAAGTCTGGATCTTCTTCTATTACCCTGCAGCCTGAATCTCTTTCTCGAATTCGCGTAGAGGGATGATTTACGATCATCAGGGTACTATGTGGAGGGAAACCTTGGGTTGATTTTCGAATGGATTTCGGTTGAAGATGCAGAATTTCATGTGGGTAGATGGATGAAGGTAAGAGTCAAGATTATGAGCATAATCCCCTCAAGTTTTGTTTGGTTTCATAATTACTCTGGCTCATGCGCTCATCTCGGTATGCAAGAGGTGTACTCGGTGGCGGTCGTCTTTGACGTGCTGTTTATTAACCGCGTGTCTCAACGTAGTTGAAAACTCGTTTGCAACTTCTTGCCCATGGAATATGACAAAAGGTAATTTGTAAAAGATATACAAAAATTATAATGAATAAATTTGGAGAGAAAAAACAACAAAAAAACAAGGAAAAACGGCAAATTATGTACATACATACCTATACTAAGACCAAGTTCGCAGGTACATAGTGTCGCAGTTTCATCCCATGTTTTATGCATTTATTTCGCCTGTTACACGGCAACCCCCACCTCTCTCTCTCTCTCTCTATAACGTTATACGTGCAACGTCTACCTGCCCTGCATTGAAAACGAAATGAAAAATTAATGACGTCGAGTAATTGGCACGATCCACGGAAAATTAACACCGATTAACAATTCGAGTACTTTAATTAAACTCTAGGGGCAATAAGGTAATCTCGTAACAAGAATTCGGAGAGAATAGCAAATTGTTAGAAATAATTGAGCAGTTTTTACTACATCTCTTATATTTCATCGTAAAATAGAATGCCTATTCTTATTTGTCTAAGCTACAGATGGTCAGTTAAATTTAGAACTCAGCTATTCCTCGTAGTTTTAAGATCAGATACGCCGATCATTAGTCTTGTCAAATCGATACCCATATTTATTGGCGCGATTGCAAATCTCCACGTTCAAACTATCCGAAACGTAAAAATACCTCGCCTCGCCTCATCACGTGCGGTAACCGTGAAGTTATGTATAGGATCACAATCAGTCCAACGCTGGATACGAATCGTGAAAAACGTATGTAGGTATAACTTGAGGCCAAATGACTCTAAAGCGTGTGCAACTCGTGCGATAAGAATGACTTCCGTCGATCAGTTCATGATCGTAAATTATCAGCCGATAGCCGATCGATCTCAATTTACACATGTATATCTCGAAAATCTATTCATCAATCCCTGTCACTTTAACAAGTAAGTTCCGGAAATCGGGTTCACGCCTGCTCTAGCTTATCTCAGTAATCTTCGATCGCCGATCGATTTCAAATTGCATTCTCAGCCTTATTTATGATCGACGGTCGACGTACCTGTATACCACGACGTTATCGATATCTTATAGAAAACTGATTTGATAAATTCTTTGGGCTTCTCTCAGAAAATTAATAAGATGCACTAGCTTGAAGAGTAAAATCGAGTCAATCGAACTGATTTAAAGAATAGAGTTGCATTTGATGATTCATAGCTCCTTTCATGATCTCGGAAAGGATGTGTAGCGGCAGGTTATAGTTTTCAAGCAAGAAGCATATGAACAAATAAATAAACGAATACGGTGATTTTGATTAAAGTTGATTCTGGTTTTTATTTAAACGTCAAATAGCTTTATTACATATATATAATATATATTTATTTATATTAATAATACTGTAGTTGTTGTATAATAATATTAATAGGAATGATAATAATACTCATAATAATGGTAATATTTTGTGAAACGGATAACTTTAAATGCGTGATACAAATTACATATCTTTACTGTAACGTAGATCATTGTCGGCATTATAAACGGTCAGACAAATAAGTGACAAGTCGTGACAGCGCGTATGATTATCAAAAATTGATTATCTCCAGGGTACTGTGGTGAAAAGTAAAACGTCAAACTTTATGTGATTAAAACTAGAATTAATTCACACAATATTAAGGGACGAAAAAAATAAAGGGGGTACTACTGAAGATTTGTCAATGAATAACTTTACTTCTCCCTTTGTTTTTTTCTCTCTTTGATGTTACAATATTTAGTGCAGTTGACACACACACTATATTCTACGTGTCGACGTTCTCTTTTATCCATTAAATGACATAAATAATATATTCGTTGCTGTTCAAGATGGGAATAACGGTAGATGGATGAAGGATAATCGATAAGACAGAGCAAAGTATTATTTTTGATATTCGAACGCTTCCTTGTCGGGCAAATGTGGTCAAAATGTGGTCAAATTATGAAAAACTTTATCGTTTGGGTCGGAAGATTTGCTGCTGGCATCGTCTTCCGTCTTAAGAATAGGCGTCAACGGTGTTTCGACGCCTAGCGTCGTCTTCCAAAACGCAGAAAGACGTGATCGACATCCTGACGCTTAACTCCGCTGTCGGGAAGAGGGATGTTTCCGTGAAGAACTGGTCTGGAGTTGTACGCTGCAAAATTAATCAAAGAAAATAACAAATTTATTCATACCACTAATTCGCCAATTGGATTCCCAATGAAAATGGAAATTTTCACAAACCCTTGTCGTCCAGGTAAGTTTCCATGGCGGAGCTAAGCTCGTAGATGGTTGACAAAGCCGCGCAGACCTTGCGAATCCTGGGTGGTATTTCGTCGAGAAGACCAGGACTGCATTGCGCCGGTGGCATGGCAGCTGCTTGGCCAATGATTAGGGCGACAGAAGTCAGACAGACCAGAACGAGCATTGCTGTGTTGTTACGCATCATTTCTGTCGACAAATAACGAGGAAATGCATACCGATTATTACCGCGTTTGCAGTCAACCTACATCCTGGTCTCCTGGGTATCTCATACCTTGGACCATGACATAAGGAGAATTTACTCCGGGCAATATGCCCCCTGGACTAAACTCTACCTACATTGTGTTTAATGCGGTACAGGGAAATACGCGGTCAGTTTAAGTGGATATGTGGTGGACACGTATTTCCTTCGCGATTTCAAGACGGCGCGAGCGAATTGCGGGAAAATAAATCTCTGTTATGCCCGGTTATTGTTCGCCACTATTTTCCTTCTCGCGGGTAAGTAAACTGACATTTTTCTCTCACTACAAGCTCACATGTCCGTGTGGTTTACCAACATTTTCCATACGTAAATTCCCATACCCAAATCCGTTCCGAATCCCGATGGATTCCCCTGGACTAATCACCTACTCCTTTGTGGATTTGGGTAATGGATAACGAAAGCCAGACATGGTAGTCTAGTTCTCTGATAAAAAAAAAAAAAAAAAACCCGTGTCCTACGATTGCTGGGGTACGAATGTAGCTTGAAATTTTGATGAATGGATCTGACAATCTCATCCAGTAATGATCGTCACCCGGGTGTGATAATTGAGTGCTTTGTAGAGCCTGGCACGGTCGTGGGATCGTTTATAGCTGAAATTCGCAAGTGGGTCGACCTCAACAGGTGGTTTTCTCCTCGACAGTCGACAAATTGATGTCCTCGCTGTGATAAAGCATTCGGTATATTTGTATCCAAGAAATAAGAACAAAACGAGGAAATAAGAAGAGAAGAAAGAAAGAAAAAAGCTCTCGCGGTGATCAATCTGGCATGACAATATGTATAGTCTTGACAATTTCATTTACAAATGCAGCAAAAGAATCCCTTGTTACATCGCTGACCGTGCCGATCACACGGATAAGGAAATTGAAAACGATGAGAAATTGTTATCCGCGAAAATCTCGATGTCTCTAACATTTCTTGGTTGAATTTGTGCAACAGCTTGCGACGTGTCTGTCTATCGTCTCGCAAATTCGCAGACTCGCGATCGATCATATAAGTAACGAGACACTAGCGCGATGTTAGTTACCCTTCCAAGTTTCTGATCACTAGTTGTTTGTCTACGAGTCGATATAACCGTGCAGGCATGAATTAATTACTCTAATTATCGGTAATTATACTTCCGTACAGAAGCGGTAATACGAGGATAAAACATTGCGTGGACTGACGATATGGCTGATGCACTTGCCAGGCTTCTTCGTGTCAAAGGAATTCGAAAAGAAAAAACCAAAAACGTGGGTGAAATTTCCGGTTTCCTTTGCTAATAAAGAGCGCACACCACCAGCAGATATTTCCTTGGGGGTATAATAATGGCATGGCAGAGAAGAGAAGTAATAAAATAAATTAATGAGCTCTCCTCGGTCTCGCGTGAGAGGAACAAATGGAGAACATCAAGTGCCTGATCTTGCTCGTTGCCTGTGATAATTTCTGGTTTTTCGTCCATCCACATGTAGAAGGGCAAAGATTTCCCGAGATCCACTTTGTCTCGTCAACTTTGTTAGCGCGAAGTATAACATTTCTCAGAGAAAAGCGTGCGGATTATATACCGCGATACAGTAACTTGCCACGAGAAGCTTTCAGACCTTCTGACCTCTTGTTTCCGCATTATTAGCTTATTGTGTCAAAATCCTTTGGAAGTTGTGTGAAATTTTCCAACAGCACCGAGAGACGAATCTCTCTTTTAAGATGAGAACTGGGAAGCCACAGGGTCTGGGATATATGGATAACATAAAATTTCCGCTATTGCAAGCCCCTCCGGCGATTTAATGATGTGGAATATTGCCGCCAAGCCAACGTTGGTTGGCTTACTCCGATCCACGCGTGCCTCAATTTGACGTGCGCGATTTCCTTCATGGGACTTCGTATAGAAATTTATTCCTTCTCGAGATGCTACGAATACCTTGAAGAATATTTTAGTATCCACGCATATATATGCGACGTGCCGAATAATTACGAGTGTAATACTCGCCGTGAATGACGCGCGACAAAAAAAAAATACTTTATTCCTCGATAAAAATCTCTCATCTCTTGAAAATGCAGCCCGAGCGGCCATCATAATCTCCTATAATCTTCCGGTCGAAGTCCTCGACGCGATCTGAAGAATTTAATAAGTCCTATTACCTGCGGCAGACGACCAGCTTCGACGAATGAAATATATCTCGACGTATGTAAGTTGCGAGATTAGCCGATTCGGATATCGAACGAAACCGTATTCGTTCAAATATTTGAACGAATTTGGAAACCAGCCGAAGAATCCAATTGCCTTTCTCTCTCCTCTTCTCCTTTCTTGCGTGCGAAGAGATACCTTCGATCAATTTATATCCTTTACGAGTTCGAGCAGAGGTTTTTATGTCCCGAAAATCAAGGCGTTCTAGGAATCTCATCCTTTTTTTTCTCTCTATCTCTTCGTTTTTTTTTTCGTTTTTTTTTTTTACGTATAACTACAAAAGTATAACACACGTGAGTTTATCCCCGTAGGATACGCGATTCATTTATATCAATATATATGCACATGTATGAACGGATATCACGTCCGTATACCACAAATATTGGCATTCCAGATTATGTATACTCAGTTTTATGTTCAGATATCTCGGCCGATATTAATCTAGCGTGGGTATATATATATATAGGTATATGAACATACTATTGTTTGTATGTATCTACGAATCATAAAGTTATACATATGTCAACAGTTCTCCAAATCAATTGCCAATTTTTGTCGGAGGGAAAAAAGTGACAAGCTTTTCAAAGACTTTTTTTTTAGATATTTAGTAAATTCCGGCTTTCTTTCTTTGGGTTTCGCGATAGACTGTGATAATGATTATTCAAAAGCGATGCCGCGACTATCGAGGACTTTGCCAGCCTCCCCCGCAGATAAATTGCAACCTGTTGCTCGGCCTGGGGCAAAAAAAAACTCGTTTCGCATCCCTTAGTCTTTTCTCAGCTTTCTCGATGAAACTTCCTGCGATTTATACTAGAATTTCTTAATTGGTTTTACGATCATCCACCCACAACTGGCTTTAAATTATTATTCGTTTTTCTTTCTTGTCTTTTTTTTCTTCTTCTTTTCTTTTTTCTCTTCAGTCTCTTTCTCCTTACCTCCTACTAGCCTTTCATCCTCATCGTTAAAGGATAATTGAACTTTGATCATTAATTGCATCGTTACACCTCGTGACGTTCCCCGTTAAACCTAATACAACCGCGATAACACGATGGGGGAAATTAACGAGCGATTTTACCACCCTGTTTCTGCCCCAGGCTAAATTTTCGCGGTTATATAATACACGGAAATTAAAATTTTCCTTCTTCTTTTTTAATTTTTTTTTTTTTTTTAGCTAGAATTTACAATTACTTTGACATATATGAGGCAGTTTTTTTTTCATGTCCATTTCCCTCTTGGGATGGAAAAAAAATGTCCAGCTTTTCGAGTGCTAAATTAAACACTCCTGTCGATAATGGGAAGAGAAAACTTTTTTCTCCGCCAATATTATACCCCGTGTTAAAGAATCCCAACGTCGTGGTAAACGCTTACTCGATATTAATCGCAGAACGTATCTTTTACATATATCTGAAATTTATTTGGGAAACGTAGTTACGAGGTTGAAGATTATTTAGAAAAATCGCAGGATTGAAACAGCAAGAAGAAATCGTTCGAGTATTACAAGTGAAGAGAATATACAAGGATCGAGGGAATTTAACGAAAATATCATCGAACTGTGGGATTGTAAATTGGTTTACGCACAAACGGACGGTAAAATAGGTACCTATACGACGATGTGGAAAACGCGATGCATCGAATATCGTATTGCGTTCGACCAGAATACGATAACGTTCACCTATTGTTCTCCCTCCAGATGAAAAGCTATTTGATATTTCTGTCTCGATATTCAACTGGGCCCCATATACTCGTAGGTACGTATGTGGAATTGCGGTATAATATTGTGAGAATCCCGGTATGAGAGTCCTTTTATCTAGGCTTTCTCCGCCTCGTAAAAATATATATATATATATTCAAATAAATAGAACGTACAGATATTGCGGGGAGTTTATTTTATCGACGATTGTCTCCTTAGGGGGAGCCCCCTGGCTAGAAAAATGTGTATCCACACCCCATTCGTATTCATACATCTGACATTTTTTGTCCTCGAGAAAATCTTCCAGGATGTATACATTTTCTTCTTTCCTTATACCTTCTTGTTTCGGTTAAATGATCGCGAATCAGAATTCGAATGAAAAGAGAGGGTAAAAAAATAAAGAAAAATAGGAAATTTATCGGAGATCGAACAAGTAGAAAAAGAAGAAGCTATACGCGAGGTGACAACCCGGGAATATGAAAGTAGCAATTTCCGTTTCCTTCCTGGTCTCCATTTACACCAACGATCACGTTTTCCTGTTAGAAACTAGTCGCCTATTTCTGAACCGTGATCAAAAGATGTGAGTCTGTGGAAGATGCGTTTCGTCTATGCTCTAGTTTCTTGTATATCCACCGATCAAACCGCTTGAATAGGAAAATTCAACAAGTTTCCACAATCCTGATAGAAAATTCTCGCGATGATCATTAAGCGTATATAATTAATTGCGAAAATTATAATTCAAATCAGAGGATGAGGAGGACTTGAACGGTGCTGTGTGTCGAAAAATTAGCATCTCGTTATCGTCGTTGCAAAATGTATTCCGCGTCACGAAAACCGTAGTCACTTAATCACCTTAAAATTTGACTAATTGCCTCGACCCTCGGAAGGGGGATACATAATTAGCCAAAGAGAACTAATCGCGAAGTAAACATATTTTCGGAAATAATTGTATACGGTGATTAAATTTCAACAATACGGATCGACGTATCTCCTTCTTGACTATCATACGCAACCCAACGGTCATCGTCATCATTTTCTTTTCTTCCCACATGCGAAACCATCTACCATCTCGCCCCATATCTGTCATGAAAATTTCCCCTGACAGTTGCGGATATGAAAGAAACTCAAAGCATGTATAGGTATCCGACCTCTTCTCGACACTAGCTGCCTCGGCATCTACGAGGGTAAATGAAATTCGAGTTAAATTTCACGGCTGCCTCAGGTGAGAGAAGGCAAACTTCTCTCAACGGCCACGGTGTTTCTCATCCGCCATGAGACAAAGAGGAGACAAGGTTTACCGTAGGAGGAAATCCGGTGCTGGTCCAAGTCTTTGCCTTATACAGTCTTCATCCCTATATTCTCTCTCCTCTCCCTTCACCTCTCTCTCTCTCTCTTTCTCTGTCATCTTATTCAAGAAGACATTGACTATCAACCTTCGCATCGTTCAACGGGGAACAATTAAGCTCTAGAAATTGCATCGTTAAGCCGCGCGGCTTTTGTGGGAGGGGAAAATCTCTGCATCTTGGGAAGCCGACGTAGCTTGTGGTTATATGGCGATCTCTCGAGTACCCAACGGCGGTTTATCACCACCAGTACTTATATATAGGTAAACGTACATATGTATGTACTTTGGAGGGAGGGGGGAGGGGGGGAAGGATAAGCAGCCGTCGACGGACCAAGATGTTGTCAACAAAGAGGAAAATTTCCCCTGCAGCAGGTTTAACTTGGCGACTTTGTACAGCGATTAGGAAGGGATTTTAATTGTGCTACGTTCCGTCAAGAAATCCTTTTTCCAACGCGAATCTAATATTCTGCAATCGCGATGTACCGCATAATGGAAAATGAGTTGAAGTTGTATTACATCGCAATATGATGCGAGAAGGCGTAGGTGAAATCGAATTCAACTGGAAAATAAAAACCCTCCTCCCTCTCTCTCTCTCTATCTTTGCGTCAGTTACATATCTATATACATAAATGTATGCGATTTCCCGAGCAAATTGATACACGGTATCGGAACTGGAATACGTATTCAATATCATCATCGATAAATGAAGAACCATGTAGGTACATACATTTTATCGATTTTATTCCCTTGCCTACGCGCTACATATCGATAGACTAATAATATAGGGGCGTAAGCGCAAAAAAAAAAAAAAAAATTTTCACCCTTTAGTGGCAAAATATTTTTCATGGATGTAAAACCTTCTGGGCATATTCGTAAAAATAAAAATTTTTTCGCGTCTACGCCCGATTGGTATTAGTCCATCGATATCACCGGCTATTATTCCAAGTTTGTTCAATGCTTCGGATGTAATTGACAAAGTTGATAGTTACTCGAGTGGCTTTTAAGTCCCGAAGATTAATATTTCCTCGCATCAATTTGTTACAAGCATTATTTTTCGCGCATGTATATACACTGACATTTATCTCCGGTACACGTTTTCGTATCATTTTTATGACGCACGTGACTCATAGGCCACGCTAATTTCGGTAGTGGAAACCAACTAATCGATATTTCGATCTTCAGGTCTCGTTCTGCGAGTTACACTCGTAACAGGACCCGCCAAGTCTATACGATAATATCTATATACGTCACTCTTGGTCGGTACACAACAGGATCCTCTATATCCTTGCTCCTTCCTGCTCTACGATTCTTTTTACCCGCGCACTCGAGTTACCTGGCTGCACCTGATGCAGCTTTCTTTCCCTGCTAACTGAGACTCAAGACTCATATTGTCAAGGATCTTATAAAGCGAAACCGACTCTTATCCTTCTAGAATTCACCTGTCCGTACGATTGAAATCAACTTTCAAAAGAAAACTAATTTACTTTCGTGGGTAGGTAATCGAAGACGGCGTATACACGTTCATGTCTAGGTAGATCTGTATCTCGTTATATCATCTCGACGTACCTATACTAAAATTTGCCGAATTTATTCATACAATTTTTTGTTTCTTTTTTCCTGATTTTTTATTTTATTTAATTTTTTTTTTTTGTCCTTGCCAATCTGTATAATGGGAGTCGGGTCTATACCTACTTCGTTTTCGCGACGGATGGATGGATGAGTCCTCGGAGTTTGGGATAAATGAAATAAAAAGAAAAAAAAGAAAAAAAAATTAAAGAAACAAGAGCAAAAAAAAACAACACTTTGAGTAACGAACTCGACAGGGTCCTTTTGCTCGTATCATTTTGATTAGCGTCAAGACTCGGAAGATCCTGCGTACCGTATAACGCGGTTTATCTCCTATTTGCCCCCAGCCTTTAATTTCGCCTCATGTTAACCCACAGGACGTTAGTTTTACCGGATGACCCTATTTGCGGTTAAATTAGGGTCAGGATTACCATGAATTCGTATTCAGTTGTTTTCTCTAATTTCTTCCAGCCTCGCGGGTGAAAAACTTATTACGAGAACGCCCCGGGCTCTTTAGTATATACTACATACATATAACTTGGAAATTAGACGTAAACAGGTGGACGTTAAACATCAGTTAGGTCCAGGTAGTTCGCAATCACCATAATCGTCGTATCTTTTCGGTAGGCAGAACTGACCGGTTCAATTTAACTCTGAACATATCAGGGGAATAAACTGTCATCGTGAAAGAAGAAATTTTCCCTTGAAATTTTGAAATTTTATTTAAAAAAAAACCTATACACCCATATCACTGAAAATGTCTATAGAGCTATAAATATGAGGGTATATTCGCACGTTCGAAATTAGCATGCATGTATTCTGTTTTTGTATACGCGTCTGGATGGATCACGTAAGTCGGCATCTGGTGTTGCGCAGTGCCGTAGCTGGTACGTGTGTAATAAATATTCGAGTTTTTTGTATGTACGCGAAGAAATGATGGGCTCTTGATCATAAAACTTTCAGGATACTTTTCAGATCTTGCTTCTTTTTTTTTTTCTACTCCCGATTTTGATACACTCCGGTGAGATATCTGCGATCACATCTCCCTGCCAGCTGAGATTCCTAAAGTTTCTAGAGTTGAAGAGAAAAAAAATATCTCAGGCTGATTTTTAACACCGTGAGCGCGTACCACGTTAATTTACAAATTTTGAACACGGTGTGCGTATCTCTTTCGGTCTCTGTCTTTTGTGCAAGAATCGCCAGGATTCTTGACTCAAGTTTCAACCTGCCTTAGCTTCTGAGGAACTCGAAACAATTCGAACCTTTGATCCCGAACCTCGAGCTTGCAGAAATTCTTCCATAGAATTGAAAAACTGACAGCGAAATTTCTTCACCGTAGTATCGCAAAATCGCTTGTCTTGTTATAACGGATTATTTTGTAGCTGATGAAAACCGGATAGTGATTTTACTTCTCTCGCTCAAAATGACATTATTGTTTCTATCTTTTTTTTTGTCCTCTCTTTTCTGTTTCGATTCGCCCCTTGGGCACTTCGATCCGATCCCGAAACAGTGATATGTATGCATGCAACACACTGTCGCCCCGGATGCGACCGTCGACAAAGCCAAAGTGTGCGTCAATGCAAATTCACCGGACCCGACTCCGACCACCTCGTGTAACGGAGATATTGAATCGAAATTAACGCGAATCCGCGCCGACTGGTTTTCCATCGAAAATTTACACTCTTGATTCTTCAAACTATCGGTAAAAACCCATTTCCCTATATTCACAAATACATATCGCGCAATAATCTCTCACGCCTCGGATCTCCCGCAGATTCTGACCACACGCTGACTTCTACTACTTGTTTGGAGCAACTTTATGTTTAACGGCCCACTCAGGGACCCGGTATAGAATTATAACGTCACCCATTCGAATTTCATTTGTAACAAAAATCTTTTGAACATTTTCAAAGTAGTTCCGTCGATTCTTCATCAGTTTTTGAATTTTTTTCGTCGGGTTGTCAAAAAATGAATATCTCAAATACGAAGCTTATGATTTTTTTGTATTTCGTCTTGTGTAACGATCGTGTACATGTTATTCGAGGATGGTCGGCGACCACCTATAGGTTTCCGAGACGTCGAATCAATTACGTCTTAATTACGTATATAGAGTCGCGGGTTTGACGTAACGCGAATCAATCACAGGGGACGAAGAATTGTCTTTGGCTTGCGGCGCGGCGTTTGACCGAATCGTAACCATTTCTGAATTCTATGTATGGGGTATACCTGGGTTATATATATACATATACCTATACAAAAACACAAATACGCACAGGCACTTCCGTCCAAACAATCGTAGTCGGCCCCCGTCCGATATCCAGAATCTCTTTAACCCGGTATATAAATTGGTAATTATGTATATACGCGATATCGACAAATGCGTGTTTACTTTCATTCGAGAATTTCATTCCCATCCGATATGCTTATGAATACGTATTACGTAAGTGGAAATAACTTTCCTACGATCAACCGGATTGAATGAACATTTTTTTCTCCCGCCGTTTCTCAAGCCCCCGGGAGTAATTGGAGGGGAATTGCAATCGATGGATTTCTTTCGAAAATCTCAACCGAATTTCAATGACTATAATTGCTGGTATAAAAAAAAACATGATGCAAAAAACGAACTTTTCACTATGCATATAAATGTAGCATATATAAAACACCACGAGTTCAATATTAGGGATACGATTAGTCGTCGATTAGTTTTATAATAAATCCTGCACAGTCGGAGATTTTTTTCGCTGTTACGTTGATCAGAGTTCATGTCGTAGGGACGGTATGCGGGCATAAGCGATTGAATAATTGACAATTATATGCCACACGACTAACCTGGAGATGTTAATAAAATTTTTGTGTCCGCGGTGGATTTGAGTTTTTTTTCACGAGTTTTCCTATCCTCGAGACGTCGAAGACGATATAAGGTACGATGCTCGTGGTTAGCTGCAGGGACTTCCGGTTCTTCGGGTGCTCAGTGGCTGATAGAGAGAACGCTGGGTCAACGGATGACGGTACAGTGATGCTGGATGGGATCCGAACCCCCTTTAAATACGGATAACCGGCATGCGCGGTCCAGAGACATGGGGCGCCATGGGGAGTCGGGGGGAGCGTCGCGACGCCGAACATCCCTTCCCTCGCAGTCCAACGATTCAAATTTTTGTTTCGGAATTTTGATAATATGATAATCTCGTAGGAATATTTACTCGTCGTACGTGAAACCGGCCAGCGGACAGCTATGGCTACCATCTCGCTATGGTGAGTCTAAATTTGGGGACTTGGCTCATCCCGAGTCTTATATCCCCCAGGATGATGGGGTAATATGCCATCTTTTGAAGGCTTTTTATGACGCAGCCGTGACGCACATTGAAAGTTTCCAAATTACATACCCGCAAAAATTTTTTCCGAGGGTCTCTCCCCAATTTTCCATTTTATATATAATAGGTATAGGTATATGTATTTCTACGCGTCTTATTCGGTCTAATATGTTTTCCGGATCTTGCCGCGCGCCCCACGGGAAATATATTGATATTCTTACGCTTTTAACGACGGTGCAGAAATGTCGCGTTGCAAGGCAGCTGTATCATATTACCCTTTTTTTTTGACACTTTTCCAGGCCGTTGTCTTCCATCTTTCACGCATATATATTTGCGAACTGTTATTTAAACCTTGATTCCCGCCATCGCCATCTTAATTACGCTTGTGCCTTACCAGCAAGCTGCGGAGTAATTTTTTGTTAGCTTCTTTTGTCGTTTATCGCAAGTTCTTTCGGCGTTCTTATCCGGATTTAATTCAGTAATAATCTGTTGAGTTCGTAATCGCTTCGACGGAGTTCTGCGGGACGGTTAATCCGGAGACGCCCGCATTGAAACCAAAAATTTATAAAACCTCAAGACGGGACACAAAGCAATCGGCTACCTCACCGAAATCTTTTTCTTTTTCCTTATCCAGCAATCAAAAACCAAACCATATTTCCAATTCTTTACACTCAAAAATAATTTCCTGTAACAGAATCCAGATTCAATGTATTAGAATATGGGATTGAAAGTTGGGTATAGAACTCGGTCGGAATTATTAAAAATTCTGCGCACCGTTTGGTTGATAGACAATAAAAAAATTGTTCAACTCTCTGAAAACTTGTGGAGAAAAACCTGAAATTGCATAAATTTTATTCTAAACTTGGTATCGGCGTCATAAACTGGGCGGAAAGTGGGAAAAATGGTAGCGAGGGCGAGTGGGCGGACGAGATCCTTGTCGACTGCAACAAGTGTTGGTTTCGTTTGGTAAAGGCATGTGGGGAAAGGATAAAGCTTTTCCGGCGGATACCAAGAATTCAGATATCTGAGCGATTACCCAACGATTTGGTTATAGGGTATTATAATAGACTGTTGTTCACCAAAATAGAACTCGGAGTGTTACATATATCGATGCAATTACTCTAATTATCCACTCATGTTATCGATAGGTTGAATTTCGGTGCGCATATCGCTGTATATAATTATTGAAGAAAAGTGATTTTCGCGAAACACCAAAATACTCCGTTGTTCGTTGGCGAAGACGTAACGATGCGCGACCAAAGCCCGGTAAATATGATTGCAACGTTAGATCCTTATGCCTCGGCGCCTTTATGGGATCGTTTGATCGAAGGACTAGGCAACGGTTAATCAAGAAACAAACCCACACGTGGTGAAAATATATGTGATTTATTTTTTCTCTCCCTTTTTTCGGATCTCTGTTAGCCTAGTATAGGAAACGTTTCGAGAAGCCATTTTGCAGCCCCTCGTAATTAATAACCTTTTCACTTTGTCCTTTGGCGTCTATATTACGTTGGTATTGCTGTATTACCAACGGCGTGCTTTTCTTCTAAGAAGAAAATTAACTGTACAAATTTCAGAGCTCTCGAGAGTAGGTAGGTATACGAGTTTCAAATAACATCGAGAAGAATTATTCAGAGTAGAAAAAAATCCAAATTTTTTTTTTTCACTTTTTATTTCTCTCTTTTTATTTTCATCTTTTTCTCCCGTATTTTTCAAACCCCCTGTAATACAGGGAATTTGAATTTCAAACGAGATCGCCACCGCGTCGCGACGCCCAGAAGTATCAACGACGAGAAGTTTCAACTATGTAATTAATAACAACCCGTATCCCATCGCCATCTTGGAGCAAAGTCTCCGGCATCTACGTTTACGTAATTAATGTACACCGAACAGTATACAGTACAGATGGGGTATGTATGTATGCAAAACACACGAATCAACCGAGACTCCTCAGCAATCAAAACTAAGACGTGATGCTGCAAGCACGCGAAGCTTTTATCCAAACGACGATGATAACTTTCCTGCATCAGCAAAACTAAACTTGATTTCGTCTCATGAGTTTCTCGGCTTGTATACTCCTCATCATTATCATCAGCTATCACCATCGGGTATTACCAATTCTCAGGACATTACGCGGTAGGAGAAAGTTTTGGGTGGGAAACGTCAGTCAAAGTATTAGAAAAAAAAAATCGTGTATCAACATGAGATACGGGGAAGTCTGTATAATGTAGGGAAAATCGCGGTGGCGATTGAGGATCGCAAACATGTCAAAAATCAATTAAAAGCCAAGTACGTTGGCAAACAGTTGTAAAGTTTGCACTACTCGTTCATCGTCGACGTCGATGTCGAGAAATTTGATGAACGTGGCTTTGAGATAATAGACCTAATAACATGTGGAAATTGAGGTCAACCCATAGCGATCACGAACTCGCGTACATTAAATCGGTGACTGCAGAGCACTCGATTTTATCCTGCAACCTTCTTCATTTCCCGTTCATTTTTCAATCGGTTTATCATCTACCAGCGTCAATATCCTCGAAATACACTCTGTCTTGATATCGCATCTTTCCCTGAGGGACCTTACCTCGTCCGGAAACCAACAGGTTGAACACCGATCAAAAGCGAAAGGTCGATGTATCAGAATTACGTCCATGGTCCATCAACGACGCAAGAAAACGTTAGATTCGAGTCGATAAATTGGCTCTGGTTTACGTCCGAGCCAAGATTTGCTATCTTTACCACCCTTTTTTCTTTTCCTCTCTTCGCTAATAAAAAATCGATGAATAATCTGCTACCTGAGAATAAAACCTCTCCTTTCTTTATCACGTGTAAATCTTTCGCCTTGGATTGCGCCGAGGTATTTTTCATCTCTCGGTCCTTTGGGTTGTTACATGTCCGAGGCGAGATGACCTCGCGTTTTATCTCATTTCTCCCCGGTTTTTTTCGTTTTCTTTTTTTCCGTTGCTCACGTCGATTATCATCACGGCAGTGGCTCATGTGACGTCGGCAATCTCCTTATCTAGTATGAAATTGTAATGTAACTTGTTGTATTTGAAGACCACCGTAAAGTGTAATTCTCGGTAAAACGCTCTCTCTTTCAAACTTGAGAAAATATTTTTCCACGAAAAAAAGTCCGTGGATACAAGAGATTCTCTCTAGTCGACAAATCCTTTATCCAGGTATCGGTATTGATATTCTATAGTACCTACCATTTACAGAACACCTGCTTTCAGCTTCCACCTGGGGTAGGGGGATTACCGTATAAAAGACGTCGGAATATTCAAAACCTACGGGACAGTTAGGAAATCTATAACGAAAATCCGTCGATATTGTACATTGTTCGGGACTCATAGAGTCCGTTGACGTAATCATTATTTGAGTTTACGTAATTGCGGGTTGATGATCTCTTCGACAGCTATACGAGCTTTTCAAAAATTGAGACAATCGAGTCGAAAACTGTTGTAGTTATATATTCTCCATGAATTGCGTCTGGTACGATGAATACATTTTCCTATATTTGAATAGAAGCTAGGAATATCTCAGACGAAACGATCGAACAGCAATGATGATGATGATGATACAATGAATGGATTCTTGTACAAATAATTATCTCAAACAACTGAATAGCGATTCGTCGAATAATATGGAAAAAGTGTTTATTGGCGAAAACTCCTGAGACGTTATGCATTGAAGACGTTAGAAGCTGTTGATCTCGGACTTGTGCCCATTGGACATGCATGAAATCCGTCGAAGCTTTTCAAACGTCTGAAACTAAGTCGCGTGCGAAGGTTCTTCGATGAATACATACGAATATGTTAAACGGACTGGGTATACTTGACGGGGCTTGACAAGTGCGCTATATAAATCATGAAATGAGTTCACGGTGTACGGATATGAGCATATTCAAGCCCGGCTATCGGTCTGATTTCAATTCAACTTATATGTTTCAAAATTACGTAATACCTCCCTTCACCTTTGATCCGGATATCTCTGAGGTAATCTTGAAGTATTTTACGAGTACGTAACCCTACGAGGTTCCTTTTCGAGACCGATTTACAATTAGCTGATCGACGATCGCGCATTCTAGACGACAAAGATGCTGCGGAAAATAAACGATGAAATTTATTCTGAAAACGATTATGTGACGTCCTCCGAAGCTTCAAAGATTTTAGTTGTATATGGGGCATTGGCAATGGAGTCTAATCCACGCTCATGTGAAATTAAGAGACGATGATCATTCGCGGGATTGAGTATAATCGACGAAGAGAAATGACTATAGTTCTTTCAATGATTTTACGAGGAACAAAGTAGCTCGGAACAATGTGAATCTATATCTTCCAACATCCCGAAATAATGATTTACAAGCCCTTGACATTAGCAAACTGATAAATATTGTATAAAACGAACGCGCATTTGCGATCCAAATTTATTAGTATAAATTATTTACCGGTGTACCGATTTCACGTCGACGCGTCTGAATATAATGGCTGCTTACTGCAGGCGAGGTCATTGACTACGTATTTTTCATATATAGGTATACCTGTTGATTGAAGCTACAATGTGTACCTACATGGATTCCGTCAAGTCGTTTATGTCACAGGTATGTACAATGAAAATTGAGGAAAGCAACGAGAAGACTGATTCATTCCACTGTCAAAACACTAATCCGAACGAATAGGCATATGGGTTGTGTGCTCGCTCGTTCAATGTTTTATTATATTTATGCGCCACGCGTATACGTGTCTGCGGATGCGTGAACGCGGTTCGGGTTGCTATCTGATTCTGTTGACTTTGTTCCGGACGATTTGTCAACTCCGTGGCAAAACCACGTGGCCCGAAATTTCTCATATTTTTATTATTTCTTCATTCCAGAGGGAATAATTCCGAACTCAACTCTCGGCCACTCACTTTCCTCTCCGGTATTATCCCGCGATCAAAACTATATAGGCACGTATAATGTACATACACATATACCTTGACTGACTCATAACTTATTCCCTCGCGGAGTGAATCGCAAATAGAAAACTGCGGAAATTTGAAACGGGATTCAAATTCCTTTCTAAAGCCGCGAGAGGTTAGAGTTCCGAATTTTTATACTACGGTCTCACAGTTTTCAGAAAGATCATTTCCTCCGTAATAGTCACAATCCTAAGTTCGATCCGTGAATTTGATCGGAAGAAATTTGTTCCACCCTTTCGAGATTTTGTCAATCAACGGCTGGAAGGGTGAGGATGAATTTTGCTACCATAGGTATAGTCGGTCTGAAGAAAGGCTTCTTATCCCATTCCCGTATGTTCTCATACGCATCACTGGATCGGGAATACCTGAAAATGTCGTGCGTCACATTCGTCGAGAGAAGCGTCTTCTGGCCCAGAGGTTCGAGTGGCTGTGGAGTTGTGAGACAAAAGTCTATAGAGATAGAAGATAATAAGTGAAGAGTAAAAGAGACGAGACAAAAGGGGCTTGAGAGGAAGAAGTTTCTCTACTTCGCGATGATATCGCCATCGCGTACTCAGTCCAGGGTTTTCCGATAATTTTCTAGCAGGAAAAACTTGCGCGACTTCGTTCTCGTCCACTTCGGCCCTCGGGGTAGGTGGGCACTTCCTCTTTTCTCCTTTACGGCTTGGCTTTTCCCTTTTCCTTCTTTCTTTTAATATTTTCCTCTTTTCTCATTTCTCTTTTCACTCTCTCTCTCTCTCTCTCTCTCTCTCTCTTTCTCTCCGCCTTCACCTTCTCCTTTCTCCTTTCGCGTGTGTGTACTCATGGTATAAACTCTGCGGTATGCACTACGGCTTATCAAATGAACGCCTTATACATACGGCGGACCATAGCCGTAGACCACCTCTGTATACAAAAGCGTATCAAAGTATAATCATGTTCGCAACTACGTAGTAGATACGAGACGCGAGTGCCTCGAGACGTGTGAAACTTTGATTCCCCCGATGAGGAAATTTCAATTTGGTTACACTTTTCGCACTATGAAAATTACAAACTCCCAGGTATCTTGGGAATCCGAAGTAAAAACTCATCATCGTTATTCTTACATTTTTATCATAGTCACTCACGTCCTCGGCATGGCTGACCTCTAGACTGTTAAGGAGTATGCTAATCTAGTTGATAATTATACACGGGCAAATCCACCAATTGTATGCAAATGATCCGGGGTCGAAATTTTGGTTTGTCTTCAATTTTCACCTACGGTGATGCAACCCGAGATCCAAACCTTCGACAAGTGTCACACCGCTACAAGTCTTATCGTTTACTACAAAAACACCTTGATCCTTCAAAATAACAAACCGATCATATTTTCCGTTCATGTCTACCAAATGATCTAATTTTCTTCTTATTGACTTAAAAAAGGAAGTTATCGTAATCATGCTGGAATGAAAAGTTGAATATTGACTAGACCGCCCCGTTTTGAAGTCCAGAGGATCACTTCCGATCATTTCCAAATGTACGTCTGTTTTTATTTCCCACGATACCTCGAGAACGAATCAACGAATTCTAATGATTCTGGTTTCAACTGACGCGGTTCCCTGTAACTTCGAGCTAATTAGATTTTGGATTTGATCGGTGGAGTGGTGTTCGAGTTATCCACAATAACAAATTTTCGAACAACAGATTTCAATCGCTGATATCTCAAGAACTCAAGAACGGATTTTTATGATCTTGGTCTTCATCGATACCATTTGCTCAAACTTGAAAATGACTAAATTTTGAAATACATTAATTCATTAGTTGTGTATTGTTTGAACTTGTTTCTCACCGTATTAATGATCGCCATCGTCGTCCTCGTCGTCATCATCAGTATTATTATTATCATTATCATTATCATTATTTCAGCTCGAAATGAATTAGAAAACGAAAAGTTCAAAGGCTGGCTGATCATGGTCAGCCCAAACCCGCCTGTTTTTTTTTTCTCCTCTTTCTTCCGCAGCCCAATACGTTTGTACTCTGCATAGATATATTGACGTGGGTCAAAGATCAATATCAACATAGATCGTCATTATTCTCATTGGTTCTTCAGGTATTCTGCCGAATACATTTGAGTATGTGGATATCGGGTGATGTAGCTAGTTGAACGAGTGTTACCTGGGCGCTTGCATATTGCAGTTAGGATCTAATCTCGTTAAGCGAATGGTATTGCATGGTATCGTGTGCGTTGATTAATTGCAGGCTTTTATTACGGAATGGGAGTTTCTCCATTCTATACCTTTCTGCACCTCGTTCAAATAGAAATAGAGATCTGCAGTCGGCGAATCAATTTCAACGGGACACCTCGTGCATAAATTTGAATACCCCGCAAACGTCAGGAATATACAAATGACTGCTACGTTCGGAAAGTATTAGAGGACGTGTTATCGCCTTCTCCTCGATGTTCCCATCCCTGACGCTGTCCTCAACAGTGTTAATTCTTCAGACATGTCAAAATTTTGTATATTTGCATAAAAAATGAACATTTTTAGGCAGTAAAAGTGAGGCAAGGTAAACAGAAATTTCAGATTCAATATTTGATTAAAAATTAGTAATCACGAATTTACCGAGAATCCGTTGATATGTTTCTGACTTTTCTGATCTCCACAGTAAGGCTAAAAAAATGTTTTAGTAATGCGATAGGGTCACGTCACACCAGGAAACGAACAATTTTCCGGAATGCCTTAGAGTCGCTATATTTTCGAAAAATTTAGAAATTGGAAAATTCAGCAAAATGTATAAATTGCAGGCGTGAATAATTGAAAATTGTTTTCAGCAACGTGGGAATACCTCTCGTGTGGATAATGGAGAATTGTTATCGTGGATCAGATGGGAAATTTGTTTATTCGCAGTATATTCGTATATTTATTGACACAATGAGCGAAAGTAGAAATGTGCTGGTAACTGCTGCAGTTTCAATTACATTCAATTAAAAGCGAAGCATGTTAAACAATAAAAACTCAGTGTGAATCGACTGCTGAAAGAATTATCATGATTAAAAAAACAACGCGTATCGGCTAACCACTTCGCCTTTCTGCCAATAAGGCAATGCTCAGTACACTTGCAATATCAAAGTTACAAGAATCGCATTCATGACTTTTGCAGAATACTGGAACTGTGATTAATGTTTTTTGAAAGATGTTCAACAGATTGTTAGTACCTGTTTCTGCAAATCGTCTTGCCGATTCACGGAAGTTCAAAGGGTATCAGTATTTCAATGGGATGTCGAAGCTCAGACTTATCCATGCAATGTGCAATTGAATTCCAACTCATTAAATATAATTATACTGGGCTTTTTATCACCTCGAAGTAATTACGTCACTTCCATAATGCGATCATCAATATAATTGATCAATTATTAATACCGGGAAGTATAACAGTGAGGATTGGCAACCTGGGGCGAAGACCCGATCAGTTGCAATTTCCATTTCGATATCATCTGTAATTCGATTGTAGGGAAAGCCCATTACATATGGGTAACGTACATGATTGAAATAATTATTGGAACACGTTACGAGAGAAAGAATAAACAATAATGATAACAGGTATAGTTGAGCTAGATAAGTATGTAGGTATTCGACGACTGACGACGCTGGGCAGGTATGCTGCTATCGGCGATTCTTATAGCAATCGTTAACACGCTCGAAAGAGTTAAATTAATTCATCAACCATTGTACTCAAGTTCAAAAGTCAGCCAGGAAGTTGATGTCACATGACCTCCTCCTCTTTACATACACGAGCCAATGTCGTATTCCGTACCAATGAAAGGGTTGACAGCAAGTTTCAGTTGGACGACGGCCAGTAAGATTGTAGTGTTTCACTACGCTGCAGCTTTGCCGGTTTGATAAGATTTGATCAACGTACGAAAAGCTTTCCAAATGAAAACTTGAAATTAAACAAATTATTCCACGGGATATCAAAATCGAATAAAAAAAAAAAAAAAACGAAGTTGGTCTCATATTTGTGATGTACCTTTTGCGAGGAAAAGTTATCTGTTTGTCTCTTGGTACCGAGTCTCGAGGAATAGTTATCAAAAAATTGACCGGCTTCTCACCGGAATACAAATTCGAACGGTAGCATTCCATTTGGGACGTAAGAAAGTGCGGATTGTTGAACGAAGTCGTGATCGTGCACCGAGGATTTAGCTGTACCGTTTTCAATACACGACGACTACAATGCTGGGACAAGTAAACGGTGAATTTGTTCATCCCAGAGTTGAGGAGCCCACGAAAACCCCGTTTCAGGCTCACATCAAGAATCGCCCGCGGGTTAACGGAGACAGTGAGATTCTGAGTCATTTTCTTCTTCCGTACCCAAAGCAGCCCTACAGCCATATAATTTTTTTCTTTCAATTTACGTTTTTCTCATTTACTCAGTTACTACTTTGAATCACATACTCCTTCGTTCGGCCGAAATCGAATCGAATCTTTCCGATAGCAAAATTTTCCATCTTTTGATCCATGAGACGGTATTCACTATGCCACATTACGCAATGGCTCCTTGCGTTCAATTTTCAAAATAATGGGAATTCGGTCGATTTGAAACTTGACAATGCTGAATATGGTTACGCAAAGACTGCAGCTCCTGATTGCTTCCACGAGCCACGTGTCTTTTTATGCCTGAAATACGCCCGGGTCGATATCCATAATTATTGCCAGTCATTCAGTTCAATGCAGTCTCAATTTTCAAACGAAACGAACAATTCCAGGCGATATCATAAACCAAAATCCGTACTTCAGCGCTGTCTACGAAGACGTTATCCGACGATCGATTGAACAACCGGAGGAATTTTGGTCTGAAGTAGCAGAATGTGTCGAGTGGAGTAAACCGTGGGACAAAGTCCTCGACGACACAGATTCACCCCATACCAAATGGTAACATTGACTATTAGAGCCGCGGCGATTTCCACGAGATCTACGCGTCATGAAATCATTCGATAATACCGATACGATGTTTATTTATCACCAGGTACGTCGGTGGCGAAATTAATGCATGCCACAATACTGTTGATCGTCACGTGGCCGCTGGACGTGGTGAAAAAGTAGCCCTGATACACGACAGTCCGCAAACTTCAACCGTTCGCAATGTCACCTACAACGAGCTACTGGATAAGGTTTCTTTGCTCGCTGGGGCCCTCGCTGATTTGGGGGTCCGGAAGGGCGACAGGGTTGTTATTTACATGCCTCTTATACCGGAAACCATAATGGCCATACTCGCAACTGCGAGACTAGGGGCCATTCACTCGGTCGTTTTTGGTGGTAAGCATATATACATGTGTCTTCGGAATGGAATTTTACGAACGAATTTCAACCGTAGGTAGTATATACCTGAGTTGAATAACAAGGATGAAGATTAGGCCTTATTATCGAGACTGTAGATTATAATCCATCGGCGATTTTAGAGCTTAACGAGGCAAAGTTTGATTGTAGGATTTGCTGCGAGGGAATTGGCGACCAGGGTCGATCACGCAGAGCCTAAAGTAATAATATCTGCAAGTTGTGGGTTGGAGCCAAACAAACTTATAAAGTAAGGGCGATAATTCGCTTCGAATTAAAAACTATAATATCAGAACTCTAGATCGACCGGCGCGCTCGTTCTACTTGACCTCTCATATACCAATCAATCCGATTACAGATACACGACCATCTTGAACGAAGCCATGGAGTTGGTTACCGTCGAGAAACCAAAGTGCATTATTTACCAAAGACGAAACGTGTGGGAAAGCACCTTGTCCAGTACCGATATAGACTGGGATTTAGCCCTTAGAAATTCTAAGCCTCACCCTTGTGTTCCAGTCGAGGCAAATGACCCTCTCTATATATTGTACACATCGGGAACAACGGGTAAGAAAATTAATATTGCCAAATATTCACCGGAGATATTCATTGGCATTTGTAAGAACGTCTGTGATGAGCTTTGTCAAGTCTAATGTCATGAAGAGTCTGTAACAATCGTGTCTAGCGACGGTTGCGTAACGTGATTGTTTATCGACGTTTAGACAACCCGAAAGGAATTCAAAGACCAGTCGGTGGCCACATAGCCACTCTTTGTTGGACTATGAAAGCCATTTACGGAATGGATCAGAATTCGGTATGGTGGGTAGCTTCGGATATGGGCTGGGTCGTTGGCCATTCTTACATTTGCTATGGCCCACTTTTGGCTGGTGTAACGAGCGTCATGTACGAAGGAAAGCCGGACAGGACTCCAGACGCGAGTCAATACTTCAGGTTCGCATATGCAATCGGAAATCATTGGGGGGTCGAATGTCCGAGATCAAAAGTTACCAGATTATTAGCTAGGGAATCATTTCAGGATAATAGAAGAACACAGGGTGAATGCCCTCTTCACGGTACCAACGGTATTCCGAGTCTTGAGAAGAGTCGATCCCGAGGCGTCCCTGGGAAAGAAATACTCTACAAAATCGTAAGGACCAATAGACGAAGGTTTCTTTCTGATGTCCTCCTTCCGTCCGGTTCGTTAACACTCGTCCATTTCAGACTGAAGACGATATTCATGGCCGGGGAACACTGCGATCATGAGACAAAGACATGGGCGGAGAACACCTTCAAAGTACCGATATTCAATCACTGGTGGCAAACCGAGACAGGGCACGCGATCACGGCCACTTGCATAGGTCTAGGTCACAGCACAAATCCACCACCTTATACAGCGGGCATGCCGTTTCCTGGATACGATGGTAGATTATCAAAGATGACTATGAGGTCAAATGATTCGAAGCAGACTTGCCGATTTTTCATTATTTCTCATTCCCGTAGTAAAAGTCTTACGCGACGACGGAAGTCAGGCTTTTCCAAACGAGCTTGGGAGAATAGTGATCAAGTTACCCTTGCCTCCTGGCACGATGTCCACGTTATACTTAGCCCCGGAAAGATTCAAGCTGATTTATTTTTCCAAATATCCGGTGAGTGGTGATTCGATTTCTTGATATTTCCAAACTCTCTTGTCTTACCTTAGTTATTCATTCATCGTTCAGGGATTTTACGACACTATGGACGCTGGTTACATCGATGAATTCGGATACGTTTACGTGACCGCTCGTGACGACGATGTTATAAACGTCGCGGGTCATCGACTGTCCACATTCGCCCTCGAGGATGTTGTCTTAGGACATCCGAATGTCGTTGACGCGGCTGTTGTCGGAGTTCCGGAATCTACCAAGGGCGAAATACCCCTATGCCTTTACGTGCTGAGAAGTGGTCAGTATTCGAGATTAACTGGGAGTTCGCATGTTTCATGAAAAACAAAAAAAAAAAAAAACGAAAAGAAAAAAAAATACCAGAATCAAGAAAATCGTATCTATTCTCAAATTTTCCTCATTTTTACTTCGAATTTCGCAGACGACTTGAAAAACGAGGAGGAAATAAACCAGGCGCTTATATCTCGAATTCGAAAGCTAGTTGGTCCGATAGCTGCGTTCAAACTAGCAGCCTCAGTCGAAGCTTTGCCAAGGACAAGATCGGGAAAAGTTTGCCGCAAGTCAATAGCCAACATGGCAAGATCGATGAAGATCAAGGTGTGTAGGTGATACATGAGGGATGATAGATATTTTCATTATACTGCTTTGATTTTCTTCTATTTTGTTATTTTCTTCAATTTTTATCAGATGCCAAGCACAATCGAGGATCCGACTGTCTACAAAGGCATAAAAAAGGCTCTTCAAAAACTTGGCTACGCAACAAACGCCCCTGATCCAGAATTTTAGCAGGCAACGATATACAGGAACGTTAGTTTTTCAAACTATTTACCTCAGTATAATATACGTCGCGATTGTAGATCGATCAGACAATTTTATACACCCGAAAATAATCATAAGATAGTATCGACAATTATTATGTATACCTAATTCAAAATTAATAACCAAGTACCGATTTTCTTCCTTTCCATTCTTCGATTTCTTTTCTTTTTTTTTTTTCTTCTTTTTCAAATTAATCGAAGAGAAATGATTAAACGGTGAAAGACGATTGAGTCTTTGAAAAAAAGATATTTTTTATTTATTTTATTTATTTTTATTGATATTCAGTGAAAAAAAAAACAAAAAAAATTACATAATTATTGAAACTGTTCTGTATCATGTGTACAGCAAAACGATGTAGCAAGTTAGTTCTGTTCAATTCCTCTGCTTCCTTCTTTTCCCTTTTTTACCAGCCGGCGTTTCCGATTTTGACTCTGTCTTTCGTTTCGGCGATACTTTTGTTTCCGATGGGGTAGGAATCGGTTCTTCATTAGCTTCAGACGGAATACTGAATCCAGGAATCTGGGAAAATATCTCGATTATTAATTATCAATTAAATGCCATCGTCAATTCGACTGGGCGAATATTAATTTGACAAGTCTTACGACTGGCTTAACAAGCTTGAAGACAAGCTTTTCGTGCTGAACGTTCGATCTGTCAAGGCTGAGTTGAACAACGACTGGATCGAACGAATGGAAGACAACGTTTCCGAATTTTTGGCTCTGGTCTTCTTCGTCGTAGACAAAATTAACCGGCGAAGATTCACCCTTTTTACTCAAATACAAAGTACCCTCCAATCCGTATTTCGGTATTAGAATCTGAAGGGCGTTTTTTCTAACAAACAAAACGTAGCCTTCTTCGTTTTGAACTTTTTCTCTGAAAAATAACTGGACGACGAAAAAAGGAATAGAAAAAAGTATGATTAATATCGTTACGACGAGTACATATGAAAATTTGACAAGAAATTTAATCTCACGTGAGTATTCAGGGCGACAGAAGCTCGCCCTGCGTATTGCGCCATTCTGTTTCTGTAGTTTAGATTATAGCAAAGCTCGTGGTTCTTTTTCTTATCCAATAAAGCGGGATAAGTCGCATCGGCCCCGATACAAACGGCCAGAAGACGATGCACCATTATATCCGCGTATCTATAAATCGAAAATCCACATACATCCCTTGATTATTAGTTAAATCCTCGACATGGGTTTGCGACCACTTCCTTCCAAAATATATAAACTATAAACTCTACTTCGCTTCAGAATTTAGCCCATTTCAAAACCAGACGATATTTCACGCGGTTTCAGGAGGATTTTAGCTTTGACCTTCTTTCCCGATGGAAAACAATAAAAAACATAAAATCAAATACTTCTTCGAATATGTTCGTATCGAACATCCAATTCGACGAAAGATAGGAAAATTCTGTATACAAATAGAGAAATTTAAGAATACATTTCGCGATGTCTGCAGCCTCACAGCTATCGCGAAAATCGAAGGGTGTACAGGGTGGCTGAATTTTCGCATTTTCTACTTTTAAATTATCGATTTTTGGGTAAAAAAAATTCGCTTACCTTCTAATCGGGGATGTGAAATGGGTATAAATCGGACAAGCGAGACCGTAATGAAAGTATTCGTCAGGCTGCAGCATCCCGCTGGTAAAGTAAACAGCCTGCATCATGCATCGGGTTGCCAATATCCTGAGCATCGTGTTGAAGTATGGATTTTCATCGGTGTATGCTTCGTTGAGAGAAGCTGCCAGTTCTTTACCAGAACTAGTGATTATTGCGAAACCCTAATCGTAAAAAGTTTCTCTTACAAAGTTCACCCTAGATTTTTCCCTGACTTACATACTTATACGTTTATTATATTGTATATATATTTCTCCCTTTCCGTTTCTTCGCAACTTACTCGATTCCTTCCAGCCTTTACCAACGGATCAAAGTTTGCTTGAGGCGGTTCCGGATGTCGCCTTAGCATCGAACACTCGGGAAAATCTTCGACGATTTTTTTAGCCACCGAAGTATTTGCGAGCAACATGAATTCCTCGACCATCGAATTAGTCTCACGTAATTTTTTAGCCTGAACGTCTATAGGGTCGTGAGTCTCGCTGTCTACTTCGAATCGTATTTCCGGTGAGGCCAAAACCAGAGCTCTGTTTCATACGATCGCGGAAAAAAAAATAAAAAATTACAAGTCGTTTGGAGTTTATGAGTCAGGATTAAGCTTTTTTGTTTCTTTGACGTAAAAAAATGTCGTACCCGTTCTCGAATCGTTTGGCTTTTAATTTTTTAGCCAAATTATTAAGACCCCTGAGAGATTTGGCGATGGAATCTTGCTGCGTATCGTCGTCGATTTTCAATTGAGCTTCCTCGTAAGTCATTGCTTGACGAGAGCGTATAATACTCTTGTGAAACTTGGTGTTTATTATATTCGCCTTGTGGTCCATTTCCCAAATGCAGGAAAACGCAAATCTCTCTTCGTTGCCTCGTAGAGAGCAGAGATTCGAGCTGAGTAGCTCTGCGGACGCGATACGCAATATTTAACATTGTATGATAAACAGTCTTCGAAATATCTTTGGTTTTCTTCTCAATACTCACCAGGCACCATGTCGATCCTCTTGTCGACTAGGTAGACGGTGGTGCCCCGCAATGCGGCTTCTTTATCCAAAGCAGTTCCAGGACGAATGAAATGCGAAACGTCCGCAATATGGACTCCGATTTCCAAATTACCGTTTTCCAATTCCCTGCAGTGAAGGGCGTCGTCGATATCGGTACATCCGGGCGGATCGACCGAACAAACGTCGATGTGTCTCAAATCGACTCTTTCCGCGACATCCTGTATTTATTTTCCATGAAAATGATTTTTTTTCTTTTCTTTTTTTATATTTGCCTCGGGGTATAGGTAACATTCGACGATACCGAATTATCGTTTTTGGCTTGTTTCAACAGCAATGGCGAAATTTTTTAGGTCGAAATATCCAACGAGCGCGTGGTAAACTTACGAAATATTCCACCTCGAAAAAATGGACATTTTGTCAAAGTCCGAAAAGGAGACAAGTTTATAATTTACGTTTCGCGATATGGACTCGAGTCTCTCACACCCGCACCGAAGAAAAGCGAATATTTTCAAGATCTAGAATGATAAAACCGACCAAATCGATTCCTGAAACGTCATTGGACTAGAAATTATCTAAAAAAAAATAATAATTGGTAACGTAATGGATGAGGGAGGCGGAATCGACGAATGCAGAGTTTCGCTTGCCGACCTTTCGCCGTTTTGCGATCAGCTTGAAAAATTTATCAAGTACATAAGCGGTGTCAGAGATCTGAATTACCTGACTTACGACTACCCAAAGTGAGCGAGATCCTTTCTTCTCTCTTTTCGAACAAGGAAATTAAAGTTTCTTAAGGTAAATTTCATCCCTTTGATATCTCCTGGCCGCGGTTTAGCGTTCTAAAAAATCGATTAGACGCGGATGTTGCGGAGCTAGAGACGATATTAGCCGAAGTCAAAGAGGCCCTGATTAACGCTGAGCGTCTAAAATCGCAAAGAAAGTCGATCAAGACCGAAAAAATCGTGGTGAAGAAAATTTTGAAAAGAATGCGAGACGACGGTGGGTGTTGATAAAAAATAAAAAAGCACATATATCTCGGTTCTCAATTGTATATATACCTACAAGTGACTGAATAAACTTTCAGAAATAAGAGAAATGGAATGTGCTATATCCTCGTACGACAAGCCAATGTATTCGCGATGGGAGAACGTGAGGAGTACGCAAAAGCCGGAAGTGCTAGAGGGGATGCTGACGGACATCAAAGTATAAAATATTTTCGTTTATTAAACTTGGACAATAGATCGATGGGGTGTACTCTTTGTTCGCGCCCACGCCATGAACATATATAGAGCCTACAAGGTGAAACGTAAAGCTTTCGTTGATATAATTTCTTATCAGGGTAAACAGCAAGCGTTGGAAAGCCTGACCGTTCTTGTAACGCGGAAACTGAACCAGATCCAAGTATTTCAACCTTTGAAAAACGGGGAAGTTAACAACGAGAAAAACCCCCTCAGGATAAGAGAAAAAACTGTTATTCCACTTCCGTTTCCCTCGTTTTGCACCCCAATTATTCCCATACCACCACCACCTCCACTTCCACCCCCACCACCCTCGCAAACCACACTGACTCATAATCTGCAGAAAAGATCGCACAGCCAGCGTTTGTCCATTCAAAGACGTCGTCGGTGAGGAGGACGAATTTATTGTAGAGAAACATTTTTCACGGGGGAATTAAAGGAAAACAAAACTTAAAATAAATAGAACTTTTTTTGACAGACTGGAAAGACGAGAGAATGAAATTTTTGAGAGAAGAACGTCGTCGCCAAACGGAGGAGAGCTTTCCTTGGTTCCGTTAACGCTTTGCAGCGATTTACCAAGTAATAGTAATTTAGCCAGGAATATATTTCCCGCAATATTGAATCCCGTGAGAAACTCGAGTCACGATGTTCTTTCGGATGGGAGTGATAGCAACGGGCCAGCTAGCTCGGCTTTGGTAAATTTACCGAATGATGTCACGCTGCTTAATATCAACGAAGAGAATAACAACGAAAATGACGAAACCGGAGGTCCCGGGAGGGAATTTCAGAGCGAAATGCGAACCGTTTTACAAGTTGGTTTATCGTCTTTAAGCCAATTCAATCGGTAGATTCGTCATTTTTATTTTTATTATCAATACGTTTTCTCAAGTAATTCAATAAGTTGAAAGGAAAGCTTCGATCAATTCGATTACGTAAAAGGATGGCTTCTTTAATTGACTAAGAATTTTCTACTGTCGAGAAATATCGAGCCAATCAATACGCCGCGATACAATAATTGGCTAATTGTTTCAGAGAGATTCGGAAAAAATTCTAATTTCATTACATTTTACCAAAAATTAACAAATTAATAGGATTTTCTTCTCTTTTTCAAGAACTGCTTGTATTCTTCCTTCCTGTAATATTTTCTTTGAAAATTGAAAAAAAGAGAAAAAAAATTCTCCAAGTTTTGGTAACAATTCTAAATTCTCTACATCCAATTCTAGGCACTTTTTGGGGATCTGAGATCAGCACCGACTCTCCTAGTAACTGAAAGTACATCAAGCAACGTGGGAGAGACAGAAAACCCATTGAATACTAATGGAGAAATTGAATTATACACGTTGAAAAAAACTCAATGAATATTCGCCATCATAAAAACTCCATCAAACAGATTTGCAAAACTTTTTCGTTTTCCTACTATTTTCGTATCAGAATATTCGAAAAGTTCTTACGCGGCTTTGAGAAAAAGCCTGAAGCTCGCAATCAGTTTTTTCCCTATCTTTCCTTTTTTTTAGCAATTGATAAAATAGAGGCAGAAAAATAGCTCACCTTGTGGGTGATAATCCAGGGCAATTTGGGAAGGAAACTGAGAACTGCGTCTGAGAATCTATTGTGAGGAACGTCATGCTCGAGCAGAAGAACTTCATTCTCAGTTTCCTTGTCCCCGACGTTGCCCAGGGCTCGAACAAAGTGGCCTAATGGGTACCTCGAGTTACGAGGCCAAGAATCAATCGCCACGATTATCCTTTGCTTACTCAAAATCTCCGATTGACGAGTCTCGATTCTAACTCGAGGTATTTTTCTCTCAGCTGGCACAAATATGTGCTTCACATTCTGAAACAAATCATAAAACAAATCGATATTCAGTTCTGAGCATTCCTTTTTCTAATTGAACATTATTCTTCCCAAGAGTTGCCAGATTCCATTTGACTTACGCCCTTTACAAGACTGGGTTGTAGAATCCCGCAGTATTGTCGCCACTTTCGTCTAATAATCCCAACAACGACTCCGGTCGGAGTTCTCTCTATAATTTTAGTCGGCTTAGCATCTTTGAGCTCGTCCTCATCTTCGAGGGAGTCTCCTGGGTCTTCTCCCTCGTCTTGAATGACCAAATCGCTTGGTGCGCTCCACTGATCTTCAGGTAAAAGTTCTATAGCCACGATATCCCCATCCACCGCTCTGTTCTGGGCTATTCTTCCTTGCAGTAAAATCTGTAATGAAAATAAAGATATTCTATTGAACCATGTGAAATTGATGAATCAATATTTGAACTCGAAGACAATGAGGCTTACGAATTTATCTCTTCCTTCAACATTGACGCTTCCTTCCAAGAAGTTTTCTCTCGAAGCTAGAAAAGAGCCTTGCAATAATCTCCCGCTTTTTATTCCATCATGAATCTGAGCCGGAGTCAAATGCGGAGGAAATAAAGGTGCTCTGCTCTCTCCTTCTAGAACGTAACTTCGCTTGCATAGCTTGTCTTGTAAAAATCCAGCGTCCGTCAAAGAAGCAATGTAGTCTTCCACTGCAAAATATCACAAAATCATTGAGTATTATGAATTCCTTGAGTCTTTTCAACGGTATACACAATTTTACTATTCAAAACTTGTAGATTTTGCATTTCCTTACTCGAAGCAGCATGCAGCCCTTCGCCAATTGCTTTCTCTCGATTAGCTGCATCGTCAGTGAGCAGAACTACCTCCACCTTTTTCTTTTCTTGCCTAATGCCAGCGTTAACGTGGCTTTGATACCAGTTCGCTGCGACTCTAATCGCTCGATCATTGCGGTCGTTTACTTTCTCTCCTGGCTCGCGTTCTACGTAAGTATCCCTGGGAGGAGAGAGAACAGATTAATATCGATAGCGAGTGGTTTGTGATGACTGTAAATTTGATATCTGGGAATCTCACTTGTGGTGTTCGTTAACAAAGACGTAAAACTTTCGCTTAGGATCGCTGATGATATCCCTCAGCTTTTTATACACGTTGGAACTTCTGTGGCGAACTTCTTCCAGGACAGTTTGCAGTATTATAACATTGCAGATTGCGTCTTCTTCCAGAACGTCAATCTGACCAAGAATAATAGTTTTAGCATTATAGAATCTGAGAAGTAACAATGAGATTCACTCCCGTGTGTTTTCAGTCTTAGGCTTGATTACCTGATCGAGGACGACGTTCGTGTCGAGCAGCAGATAGTGCGCCTTTGGATAAAGAGAGCTTCTTGACTCGGGTTCTTCCTCCAGAACCAAATCTTTGCTTTTTTGTTTGCAGTTGGAGCACAAATTAGACCCACACCATATATCATCGCGTAGGTAATGCTCTCTGACGATCTGCGAAGGAGAATTTCCAGGTTAGGATAGTGACATAACCTCAATAACAATTAACAGAATTTTACATCGTAGGAATTTGTTGAAAAGGATTGTTTCTTATTTCCTAATTGGCGTTGAAATACCTTCAGAATATTTCCTCGTTTTGTTTTTCGGAAAAATGTTTTCGTCGTCAACATCGTAAAGGTGATACGAAACCCGCGCAGTTCATATGTTCTAACCTAAAACCACGACAAGATACATACGCTACATAACCTCAAACATTCGCAGCTACTCGTAACGATCATCTTCAGATAGTTCTATCTTTTATCTTGATTCGAAAATAATTTTTCGCGCTCAGGTAGTTCTGCGATTTCTATTATTAATTTTATTATCAATCTTTCAACGTTAGCAGAGGTTGAGTGCGTAAAGGATCCCAGATATTTTATATATTCATTTATTATCTTCTCGATTGATACGTAAATATTAAACCTGTAAAGATTTAACAAGTTCAATGTCCGCGCATTGAAACACATGATACAAATATCTGAAAAAAAAAAACCTGTAACGAAAGTTTTCATTCATCTGTATTTCGTAATTCGATCTTATAGCATAAATTCATTATTTCATTCGTCGGGTTGAATCCGTTGAGTAAGGTCGCCGGCTCTCTCTCTCAGTCGGTCAGTAGATCAGATGCTCTTTTGTTTTGATCACGTGACTCTACCGGACGGGTCGCGAAACATCTGATAGCCGATAGGTCGGTAGTCGAATGAAAACAAGTGAGCGTGACGGGCGGGTGACTTCAGGCGTCTCAAAGATCGTCTAATTTCGTCTTAAAAACGGTGTTTTCTTTCAGTTAAAAGTGTCGACAGTGAACGCGAGTGATAAAAAAGAATCACCGTATCCGCCAGGTTGATTATCTCCGATAATTTCACTCGCAAACGAGTCTTTTCTACTCTTTTATCGAATTCCGAGCTTAGCCTACGAAACATTCGAACTCTCGCCGGTAGTCACTTGTTGATTTTGCGTTTGCAGTGTCGAATCGTTTGTCTTATAGTTAATTTGTTATCTCAAATCGCAAATTCTTCGAGAAAAAAAGTTAAACTGTGAGTCAAGTGGTGATTAATAATACGTGTTTTTTGGCGGGATGTGAATTCTTCAGGACAAAACTCCAATCGCTTCTCCATGCTGCAGGGTGAGTAGATATATATTCCCTACATATGTATATGAATAATCCGATACTGACAATGAGTATTGCAGAAATTATATACTTGTTTATTATTCAATAATATAATACAATAATATATATATGTATATATAATATACGTAAATATTCATATTATCACATGTGTGGCGAATCTTTAATATAAACCAATACATACTCGTATGTATATGCATTGTCAATTCTAATACATTCATCAATTTCTCGCAATATTCGACTCACTTAATAGGCTTTGAACAAATATACATAATGCAATACAACATTATTGAACATATTTTTACGTATTATTCGTACGACAAGAAAAGAATACTAATCGACGTAACGGAAAAAAGTACATTATTTTGCATTACATGAAAAACCGTTCATCGCTGTTCTACCACTCAATATAATATTGTGTTTCTATAAATCGAGCGAAAAATAACGAGACAGAAAAAAAAAAAAAAACTAAGAAAATGAAATGATAAATGGCACGTATAGAAATACAGATTTATTTACATTCGTTTTTAATAACAATCTACTAATAATCTCAACTATCTGCATAAATAACGTAAACGTATGATCAATCAATAATATACTCGAATCATTTAATATTAATAATAATAATCATAACAATGAAAGGAACACATTTCTTCCATCATACCTACAGATCGATATCTGCGATGTACAACATATTATACAGAAAAAAGAAATACTCTAGCCAATCAGGCACTTTATAAATCGCCATGACGTTTTACCAAGTACAACCGAATTTTTCGCACTCGTTACCTGCCCACGTGCTCTATAACACCTTCGTTAATTACCAGCACCTCGTACTCGGTGAAGGCTCGTTCGCCTCCGTTTAGATGTATGTAACAGACCTGGTGGTTCGGCTGTACTTTACCGATGTAGTAGACCCCTTCGTACAGTATCCTTCCAACGAACAGAGCATAACCGTCTTCCGTTTCTCCACCGGGTATCGCGTGGAGAGGAACTGACCCTTGCCAACATTTGACCCAGCCAATATTCCGTCGACATAATACCTGGAAATCTTTTTTTTCATGGGGTCCACCGCCCCATACGACAGTGCAAGTTCTTCCCCTAACTGTACCCGGTGTTACCGTTCCGTTGTGGTGTGCTCGTCCGATGTAGAGACCGTCGTCCGAGGCGCTTACCGCATTCCTTGGTAATCCTTCCTCCGAGTTGCAGTCCACCCAGTAAATGCACGTCGATGCTAATGGGGCTCGGACCGCGGGTAGAGACGGCTTGTAATCTGTACAGAAAAGGTTTTTTTGACATTTTTTTGATCATTGTTGGGATGATCTTTTGGTCATTCATGTCGAAATAGTGACTCACTTTCAATTATCCATTCCCCTGTCGCACCCCACGCTGTACTTAAGCCTATGAAATTCAGAACGAATGGTTCGCTGTCCTTGTAGGTCATCCCGGTATTGGAATCCTGGCAATGTATTTCCAGCAGCCCGTCACACCACCATCTGCGTAAATGATTCATTGATTATTGATTTGTCGCGAATAGCAAATAATTCGGAGTAATTTATATTATCGGAAATGTCGATTTTGGGAAATCGGAATGTTATGTCATGTGTTGAACAAATTAATGAAACGTCCAATGTCGAGGTGAACGTCAATCGAAAGTCAAGAATGCGGTTCTAGTTCCGCGATTTATTTTTTGCCATGATTTTTTTTTTCGTTCACACCTACTTAATGCACAAGTCACATTGCGAGTCGCTGCTCAGTACATTCGGAGTTTCTACTTCCACGACGTCTGGTTCGGAGTTATTTCTCTTGATAGCTGACATGGTGTTGCCCCATCCTCCGATGATGATCTAACAATCAGACAAAATTAAATAAGTAAATGTAGATAAGCAGCTTGTTGACTTTTTTCCTATTTATTAAAATTTCTAAGAAAAATGTCTAGAATCATTCACTCACCTCGTATACCTCGGAATCTTCTCCCAGGTGTGTTCTTAACGCGATTCTAGCATCGTGGGCTGCTTTCACACTCAGCCGAACGTATCGCATTGATATTGGAAAGTAATAGTAATCCAAACTGTCGACCGAGTTGAATCTGACTGAAATAAACGGTATTATAATTATAGTCAAAATAAGAGGAGCTATTGTTTTATATCGAATTGCTAGAAAATTAAACTTTTTTTTACGAGTCATTACTAATCGAAAATAGACCATATAGAACTGTACTTTACTCCGTCTTGTGTGTATAACGTGATTCATCGTAAAACAGGCACGTTTGCTTATATCGGGAAGGAACGCAGTCTAGTCGGCCTGGAGGAATGTAGCTATTTGATAGTTGTGTGTACCCGGAACTCGACTCCGAAATAAGATAAGAGAGGCATGAGACCGGGATTTGCCGCTATCAAATAATGCCGTTATAGTTTCTAATGCAGCGTTCGTTGTAATAATGTCGGAGGGAAATGATATAGGGAAATTTTTGAGCTGGTACAAAATTCGAACGCGGCTTATTAGATAATGAGAAAATGATTCATGTGCGTTTACCATTTCTCTGGAATCATTCCGGCGACATTCCGGCGTGATTTAGATATGCATAACATCCTAGTAGAATGCCACGATATTCTTGTACTCTAAACAATATTGCGTCGGTAGGATTTAACACGTATTGCCGGATCACGTTTCGTGTTTACGTTAAATGATTTCTTTTCTTTATAAGTTTTATTTATACTCTTTTGATATTTATACGGCTTTGTCAGATACTCACGAGTCGTCATGATGATCGCGTATGGCTCCTAGTCTTTACTTGACGTCTGTCGCCTGACGTCTCCAAGTAGACAACTTTTTCCCTATGTATTTGGCCCCTGCTGCTCAGCACAGGCTTCTATTCGATTGTCGATTCTCGAGTCGAGATTACAGTATACAACATGGCGGCCTCTCTAGCGAGAGTTTGAATTTTACCGCGAAACCTTCACCGACTTCCAGGCGACAAAATGCAGACAGACAAAAACCCTGAATGAAATTTTACCATCGATTCAAAAAATCCAACTCTCCTTTCCTTCCTCGATTCCCAAAACACCAAATTTATTCTTCATATTCAATCCATATTTTAAAAAAAGCAATTTTCACACTACAATTAACAAATAAAATCCTCGATTTACTTTCCTAACGGAGTACTGGTAACGAAACGTCTTGGATCTATGCTCAATAGTCGTTCAGTGTTGAGGTTTTCGAAGTTTGCAAATTCGCTGCGAATATTCTCGCGACAAATCTTCATCTCCTCTTGTAATTTTACGATAATCGTCTTCATGGTTCTGTTGGATTTCTTCAGATACTCGTAAGCTGTCTCGATATGAGGAATACGAAATAGAATATCATTTTCTTTTATCATAGCTGGAATTGTGCAGTGCCGAGTTATTAACTCACCTTCTTCCTTTTCGATTTTATCTTTCTTCAACGCAATCTTCAGCTCTATCAACGACTTCGCGATCCTAGGTTCACATTTTCCTGTCTCATCGCGAACAATTATTCCACCGTATCTATTTTCCTCCCTGGATATATACGCGTCCAATTCTTTCACCGCGCTCACCGACTTCCGCCCATTTTCCGAATCAAATTCAAAACGATCCTCAGTCGACATCAACTCGAATTTCTTCTAACCGATGAATTTTTACGGCCATATTCTAGCTACGAGTCGAATCGATCGGTCATGAATAAATACTCCGAGTCTGCTCGGAAAACAGATCAATACATACCGACAGGCAATAATCGTAAGCTTGAAATCAGCTGTTAACTTGTTAGGAGATTGCAAATCTGGTAAGAATTTATTAGTGCATCTAGGGTAGCTGCGCTGTCTTATCGATTGCATATCATTGACTAAATAGTGCAATTCGATAAGGATGTTTGACAATGAGTAGTAGAACGGATAATAATTACTGTCTCGGTTTTATCAGTTCTTGTTATCAATGTGTTCTTCTACGCATTGCAAATTTTTTGCACTATAATGTACTACAGTCATAGTTCTCCAATAAATCTTCTTCCGAGTGATTCTCGTTATGTTTCACCTTATCACGTTTGTTCTCGCCTTTGTTCGCGCAATTTAACAAGACGTTCGGATTTATTTTTGCTCAGTTATCATCAGCCTTCCACAATAATACTCCTCTTATCATCTTGATATTGAGTAAAGAATTTCAAAGAGAATGCGTTCTCGGGTCAGTCGTCAATAGTATTTTCCATCGAGTCAGGCCTATACGTAGTTTGTGTACGTCAGGAGAATATTAGTATATAGCCTCAGATTGCTTGAATTATTATTGGGACAATTGGACATTTAAACGACCCTTCCGTTCGCTGGCTGACGGCGTTAGTCTCTTCCTCGGGTTCGATAGTTTCAGGTCGTAGTTCACCGACTGCAAAATCCGCGAATTTATCGATCGGACTGATTCAAAAAGCGAATTCACGCTATGGGGGATTCCGAAAGTTCCAGCGTTTTGCAACCTGGTCAAACGATCAGACCAAAAGCTGATGAAAAAATCGCCGCTGATCTCGTTCATCGTTTGTACGGATTAAAGGTGAAGCAGATCTCCGTACTGAACGCCTACGACGATAAAAACTTTCGGGTTATATGCGAGGAGAATTTCTTGGACAATCCTTGGATCACCGAAGTCCTTCGTGATGGATATGTCCTGAAAATCATGAACTCTTTGGACTCGAAGAAGACGAGCTTCGTCGAGGGGCAAACAGACCTGTTGATCTTTTTAAACGAGAACGGAATAAAGAGCCCACTGCCCATAAAAAATCTTCACGACCGTTACTATTCCTTGGAAACGATCGGCGAAGGACTGGAAAAGCACGTCGTTCGACTTTTGGCTTACAGACCAGGAAAGCTACTCCATCACGTCGAGATTTCGGATGATCTACTTACAGACGTCGGAAATTTCGCTGCCACGATCGATCAGACTTTGAAAAAATTCCACCACCCAGCCTACGAAGGGTACCGATCCCTATGGATGCTGAGCTCCGTTCCAAGGCTCAGAGACTTCGTCTACGCGATCGAAAACGCGGATAAAAAACTCATGGTGAACGAGGTGATCGCAAAATTCGAGGACCAAGTGATGAGGAACATCGACGAGCTGGAAACCGGAATTATACACGGTGATTTGAACGAGCAGAACATCCTCGTCGACGACGAAGGAACCAGGATATTAGCGGTTCTGGATTTGGGTGACTCGCAAAAGTCTTGTCTGATTTTTGAGCTCGCGATTGCGATGTGCTACATGATTTCAAAGGTCGGAGATATTCGAAAAGGAAAATTTATTTTGGACGGTTATCGAAGGGTTAGAGAACCGACTGAAGCCGAGATAAAGATTTTAAAAACTTGCATTTGCGCTCGACTTTGCCAAAGTTTGGTACTCGGTGCCTATTCCCATATGAATGATCCGCAGAACGAGTATGTTTTGGTTACTCAAAAATCCGGATGGGCACTTTTAAAGGAACTCTGGCCACTTGACGATAAAGAAGTATCGAGAATTTGGGAATGAGAATTTTTTGTTTCTCACGAAGGGAGGGATAAATCGTGTGATGGATTCGCGGTATATACTTTTAAATTTTATTCGTCATTTAATATGTATATAGGCAGTTACATATTTACATAGATATATGTATATTGATTCATAACACTCTTCGTACATATTATTGTATAATAATAATAATCATAATCATAATCATCATTTTACATAACTAGATCGTGTTATATACAAAAACTTAAATCTACAAAACGAAATTTATAATATCTTAATGTATATATATGTATTTATAGTTTTAGTTATATACGCGTGGATTATTCAGAATTCAGCTATATAACTGCGTGCCGAATGCGAGGTTTGCTATTCTTCCAGTTGAGTCGCATTTTTGCATGTATAGTTTTTTTTTTCTTTTTTTTTGTGTTTTTTTTCTTTTTTTTCAACTTTTTTCTTTCAAACTTTTCCTAATATTGCGTGAGTAACAGAAAAATTTTTAACACCTCTTCATCATATATCTCGAAATTTTTTAATACTTTATACGTATAGCTATATAAGTGTAATACTTTAGTTGTGTTTATCGTGTATTTATAATTTTAGTTGTACGTTACAATATTACATCCGGCTGTCAATTCACATCTAATTGTAAGGTGCTTCTTTTTCTTTTCCTTTTTCTGTTACTGCTTTTTCTTCTTCTCCTCCTCGTTATAATAATTCATTATTCAAATACTATATAGTTGTTTCTTATAGACTCGGCTCATTTTGGCAAACCATTCATCTTCTCGTGTCTAGGTTTCATATACATACATATATATATTTATACGTTAATATATATATTTATATATAGAGGGGCAAATTCGTTAGTCGCAGAAATTTATCTACAAAAAATTTCCAGTGTCTCAATCAATTATCAATTTTTAGATTGTAGAATGTGTATACGGGAAAAATATTGTAAATAAATTTTCCACCAGAGATTCTTAACAAAATATTATATTACAATAACCTTTATAACTTTATTGCTTACAAACTATATATTGGCTCTGTTCCTTACGTTTCACCAATATATATAATTATATATATATTTATATATAGACTTATACAGCGTATATTATTCATTATTTAATAATACAGGCGTGTTTATTAATTCATTTATATTATTTACCTTTCAATCATCTTTTCTCTATATAATAATACTATTTTTGTTCCTATAACGTTTTATTATTTCTATAATTCTTTCGCTTATATTATCAACTAAATACCTGCTTTTTTTTCAATTTAGTTGAATCTTTAATTTTTGTTTGTTTTTAATCATGACACATTATCATTCTGGGGGGAATAATTGAATTCAATACCTTGATATAATTATCGTTTAACGAAATTAATTCACTCAATATTAATTGAGCACCTCATCTCTTTCACTCCTTCTTTCTCATTACCTATAATGTATGTATTAACAAATATATATACCTGTACGACAAAGAAAGAAAGAAAGAAAGAAAAATGAATAAATTAAAGATAAAAGGAAACTTTGAATTATCATGTTAATGCCCCTGTGGGAGTGGAATGTATAATATACATACATATGTATCGGTATAATATTTATAATATACAACAGTACGAGGATTACAAGCCCGATCTATGGTCACGAAGTATTGCTCAGTCTTGAAAAATGATTTATACGTATATATTTATGTATACATACAGGGTTGTGATCTTGAAGTGTTACAAGCAAATATTTCGGAGTGACATTTTTTTCTATATCAACCGAACGCACATTCGGACTGTTAACATACTTCGAATGTCTTTCAGAACAAATACAATTCCTTTCAGCCTCGAATATAAGACAAACTTTGCTGTACAAGGCGTGTCGTATTTATCGGGGATTCTTCAATTGAAATGTAATTACGTTGCCATTCAAGCAAATCACGATGAGTTAGAAATTCCTGAAATGCTTCAATCTATCAAAATTTCATAAAGCCCAGATAAAATCCCCTTTCATGCCATTGATTCTTCGTGTATCACTATCTTCAATATAGCTCGAATAACGTTCTCGAGATATTCGCATACTAACACTTTAAAATTACAACCCTGTACGTGTGCTAGTTTATGTAGGTTTCTCTGCTTTTTCTTTCTTTTTTTCTTCTCTTTCAAATTAGTTTTCATAAATAAGAGGATGTCATAAATAATAATAATGGTAAGAATATAATATACGTACATATCAGAATCGTAGCGAAATTATTAGCGACAGTAAATCTTGATCGGTTTGATCGTGGATTATTTCAATATATTATTATTAATATTATTATTAATACTATTATAATATTATCATTATATTTTTGTTTTCCTTGTTTTATTACTTAACTTTGAATACTTTTTTCACGTTAAAGCCATTTTCTGTGCGAGTCAAGCACCAACATTGAAATACTTTAATGACAATAATCTCATCAACATTCGTATCGAATAGTACTTTTCTCGTACTATACATACATTCATATGGGGACGATGATTATACATTATTTAATTTGTTCTTATTTCCTCTCGAACATAACATGTATATCATTGTATATAGGTATATATATATGGCTTTGTTTCCTCATTCGCAACTTATTCTTCAACGGTATTAGATGTACATATATTCATTCACTCGCTTTGGACAAATGCCCGAGATCTGATGGTAGGATTTTTTTTTCTGTTTTCGTTCTCTTCTGTTCGGGACACGGTGCAAAATGTGTATGTTATAGTCTAGGTAAATACAATTAGGAAATGCGCCAAATTACGAGAAAGTATAATTATCCTGTTGAAATTACAGCTTAATTAGTGTTACAGGTTTTAATTCGAGTTTTCCGTTTTTGGTTGCTTTGTTTTATTCATTTTATTTATTTTTATTTTTTTCAGGTTTTCTTTTTTCTTCGTCTTCTGTTTTCTTTGTTTTTGTTTTATTTATTACGCTTCTTTAATTACTCAAAATATATATTTTATGTATACTTAGTTAGTCGAGGCGCAATTTATACAATAATTATTCAGAAAAGGCCCAAATATTTTGTGATCCAGAAAGAAATTGGTGGAAGATTATTATTATTATTATTATTATTTTTATTTTTATTATTATGAGGTTGGTATATTCAACGAGTCGCCCTATACCTATAGTCTCTAAATTACTTTACCTTCATCTCGTTTTATTTCTCATTTTTTCTATTTTTTAAATTCTTTTTCCGTGTTTTTTCATAATATATATGTATAGTTAATATTCATAAACGATACATATACCGCCGCGAATTTCATCCCGCGGAAAATTTTAGCCAATTTTTATTTAATTATAAGAGATTCTGAATCTCGTCGGTCTGTTTCAATGACGTTTTTTTCTTTTCTTTTCTTTTTTTTCTTCTCCGGTATTCAATCGTACGATATCCCGCAGCTGTATAATTTTTTTAAATCTCTTTCAGCTCGTCAATTCTACTCTTGATCCTTGTCTCCATATCTTATTATTATATTAAAGTTTGTTATTTATTTATTTTTTTCTAAATTTCAGTGCTAAATATTAAGTTTAGTTGAGAAATAACAATACTAGGTCTTTCGATTCACACAAGCCTTAAGACTGGCGACATGATTGACAGCACTGTTTCTGGTAGAGAGGCACCCGACACATATTCATCGCTTTGACCCTACCGCAAAACTGCGAAAGATCCTTGCAGTATTCTGAAAAATATATGATCCTTGTCTAAAAATCTTTCCACCAGCGATTAGTAGTTACACGTGTTATTCACTCACCTGGCATTATGGCTATGGTTTATACATGCGAAATGATTTTTTTTTCTTATATTTCTACCAGTAGGTATAAGTTATAATAATTATTGGGCACGACCCGTAATCAAAGAAATTTAACACGAGCTCAATTATATCATCCTTTCATTCGGGGATGCATGATTATTGTGGCTCGGGGTGTTACCAGCTCTTGGCAAAATAAGAAACCATAAACTTTGACTTGTTTTTATACGTGCGAACCATGATTTTTACCTGACGCTTGAAGGCAAGGCGGTCCTTTGCACGTCTTCATCACTGACGGTCGAGGAATATCCCTGCAGGCATTGCCCGCTGCTTTTTTCGTACCGAACCAAACGCACTGTAGTATTCGATACTTGACTCCATCCTCTTCGCAGGATGCCGTGCACTGAAAATAGTTATCAACACTATAATTGCTTTGTACTTTGAGAAAGAGAACGAAATACGAACGGAAGCCTTAGGGCATTGATCAGGGTAAGGATTTTTTCGTGGTTGGTAAGCAACTCCCGGATTTCTTACTAACCACCGAATTCCACATTCTTTCTAAACCCAACCAGTCAAAATGACATTTCACTTTACTCACTTCCGACCATTCCCCAACTCGCCATACTCCTTTGCACGCGTCGTTGTAGCACTCCAGTCTTTGAGGTGGTCGAACGCTTTCGTCACATTTGCTCGGGTCCAGAACGCTCGCGTTTCTCGTAGCGTTATTCTCATCATCGAATATGCGACAGGTGACGTCCCTCCTCTGCATCGCTGCAACGAAAAGCAAAAAGGAATTCACATTTCTGAACGGACTCATTTCTACATTTCTAGGAAATTTCCGAGAAAAGTACCCATCCTAGTGATAGGCAACTCAACCAACAAACCTGAAATGAGTCCACGCCGATGAAGCTCGACTAGCAGTCTGACTCATTTCCGGCTTGTCACCTGATTTACCTGTCACCAGGATGGGTACTTTCCTCAGAAACTTCCTGAATATACTATGATGATGAAAGATTGAGACGAACCTGTTTGCCAGGTAAAACATCGCGAGGTTTCGCAGGGCGTCCATTCCCCCGTGTGCCATTGCGGACATCTTCCCCCTCCGCAAGGTCGGACCTTTTCTGGTACCGGAAGCCCCGCGTCTTCGCAGAGCGTTGCTCCTACGGCTGTCTTTTGAGCTACTTGTGTCGCGTTAGCGGCATTCGTTAGAGGCCTCACCGTGCACTGAGCTCCTCTCATCTGTAAAGGCATGGATCAATAGGCTGAATCGTGATGCGTAGTTCATATTTATATGTTGGAGTGGGACATTTTCTCAATTACCTGAAAACCACCACCGCCGCAGGTCTGCGAACACTCTGACCAGTCCGTGGTGACCCATTCGAATTTGAGGTCCTCCACTATGTCTGGAAGAGATAAATGATTACTTGGCGAGTTCAGAGTCGTTTTTAGAAAGTTGAAAACAATTATGTCTAAGCTTACTTCGTCCCAGAATGACGACAGGCTGAAGTGTCGACTCGTCGTCAGCGTTTCCGGTCTCAAATGCAGTCGACGTAAAAATTTCCCAAGTATTTACAGTTCCTTGAACCTTTGGGCTCGTTGTTTCTTCTTCTTCTTCTTTCTCTTCTGAGTTTATTGGATTTTCACTTGTAGATTCTTCCGCTTCGTCCTCGACAGTTTTTAAGTTTATTTCTTCGGGGCCGGAAGTTCCTGGATCTTGCGTTTCCCCCACAGTTTGTGTATCCGTAACCAACTCCGGTTTTCCAGTCGCCACCGCGTTAATTTCTGGGCCGTTTTCTCGCGGGACTGAAGCTTCGTCGTTCATCCGCTTTTCGGACTCGTTAATCAGGGACTTTTCGAAACCATCCTGGAGGTTATCAGAAGTTCCAGCTTGCTCCTCCAGCCCGGGAAATTCCTCTTCGAAATTCCCTCGAGATTTGGGTCTCGACTCGTGATCGCTGGCGTTCTCTTCGTGTTTGTCTTCCACAGCTGAGATCAATTCCTCGACGAGGTCAGTAGACTTTATTGGTTTTTTACCCAGCCGTATTTCCTTCATGGCCGTCTGAGCATCGTGTCTCTTCGCATTCCTCAGAGATTCCTCGATAAAATCAATCGCCGATTTAGTCGGTGACGGTTTCCGTCTGTGAGTTATCATCTTCGGAGTACTTCTCGGGTCCTCCTCGTTTTGCAAGGCGAAAATCGCCTCGTCCAGATCGTACGGGTCATCATCGATGATTATCCGCTCTTCATCGGGGCCGAATTTCTCGTCGGGAATACCCGTGTTTCCACGAAGGATACCAAAGTCGCTGTCAATATCGTCGGCAAAGTTCATGTCGGTCTTACGATCCCTTAAAGTACGAGTCGTCGGAGAATCTCCGCTTCTAGATCCCTCTGAAAATCGGGGAGCCATCCTGTGGCCCCGATTTCCGATCGCGTCACCTTGAAAAGGCCAGTAGGCCTGGGGGACGGGGTTAGTTTAATTCATAGCCACGAATAAAGGAAGCGATACAATTTCAATAATCGTGTGCAAAAAATTTATTATTCAAAAAGTAACAAGACTACGGATAAAAAATAGAGCCTATATTATTATAAAGGTGATAAATAATTACATGTCAAATTAACGATCTAATCAGCACATGTCTGCCGGATAAAAAACGCATAGTAGATGATGGAAGTTAGTATTCTTTTTCCGGTTGTTAAAGCAAAAGAAAACGGTGCACACAGATAGTAGATACGCAGAGATAGAAGCAGCGAGAGGATGCAATATTCAGTAACTGTAAAGAAAAATAAAACAACGAAAAAGAGAGAAGATACGGGATGCAAGGTAACCATTAATCCAAAAAAGCTTAGAACAAATCAAAGAAATCATTCGTGAGAGAAGTCTGGATTTTTATTTATAGTTACAGCATGAGGAAACGGGTTTAAAAAACAAAAAAATAGGAACTTCCCTCCGCAATCTATGGACACTCACCTTTAACCTGGAAATTAGTCCGCTCAAATGTGGCAGTAATCTCGTTCCCGAAGATACCGTCGGTTCGACCGACTCCTGATAGCCAGGCTGATAATCGAGCAGCACAAGAAAACCCATCACCATGTATAAGAAACCGTTAATTTGTTAGGAGAGAAAAGTAGATAGTGGAAGTCAAGTCACACACGAGAAAAGACGAAAGTAGAGAATAAGGAAAATTAGTAATTGCACAAACGATGTATAAATGTCTAATACAAATCCTCCAATTTCATGGCTGCAAGAAAATGAAAACAATTCAATTACCTGATGGAGTGAAGTAACCGTATACTCTCCGTGAATCATGGTAGCATCTGGCGGAAGTGGGCTGGGCTTTAGCTGTTTCTTTTTCTTCGGTTTTCTAGTTGGTTTCGGGGTTACTATTCCTTCGGGATGTGCTTCGTGGCTGAAGTCTTCTCCGTTAAACGAAAAAGGACTACCGTAAGCTGGTGCTAGAAAAAGGCAACATGTAGCTAGACGTACTCGTCATGTTCCCAAATATCGTTTTCAAACCCAAAAACACACCTGCGTGATCAGTGTGAAGAATTTCGCCTGACAATGACGGTGCGGAATCCAAACTCGCGTCCTGATGATGAACCGTTTTTCCGTGACGGAGTATCTCCTCGCTGCTCATGTATTCTCCGGGTCTCACTTTTACCTGGAGCTGAACCTCGGCTTGAGATTGTCCGGCTGAAATTTGACCCAATCAATTTTAGACTCTACTCTTCAGCTTATTTTCATTTTGACTTACCTATGCACGCGTAGACGCCTTTGTCCGAATAATTTATGTCGACTATCCTGAGCGCCCCTTTCTTGCTGATCTTGTATTTCTTTGATTTTCTAAGCTCGATTCTGTCCTTGGTCCAAATTATGTGAGCCCTGAAATAATCGTCGGTACAGAAAAAGTGATGTGTGACGAAAAAAATCATCTGCGCGATTAACTTACTTGTCGAATTTCTTCACGGGGCACCGAATCTTGACGATCGAAGTACCGTGAAAGACCGTAGCCGTTCCTCCGATTCTCAAGTCGACTTTCTTGTTAGGATCCGATTGACTGAAGGAAGTGTTTTCGCTGAAAATAATCGGCTGTGAGCTAGAATCCAGGTCGTAGCAAGCCCGTGTATTGCATGGCCTTTGTTCCGGTGGTTTTCGAGTTACACAAGCAGCTTCTGGTCGCGCCTGCTGATGCCCTTGGGCCATAACTTGCTCGCACGCGACATATCTCTTCTTCACACCTCCACCGCAAGTTTTCGAGCACTGAAAAGGTCCGAAAATGAGAAACTGATTGCAGATAAGCGACTAAAGAGACTCCTACCTTTCCCCACTCTCCTAGGCTCCACTTGATCGGACAGTCCAATATGTTGCAGTACCGTCTGTCTGGCGGTGGAGGCTGTGGGCACATGTTGTTCGGCACGTGTACAGTGTTCGTTCCACCCCTTGCTACTTCGTGTATGCACGTGACGTCGCGTGTCTGAATACCCAGACCGCAGGGGCTCATGCATGGTGCAAAATCGCTGAAATTCCACCTGAATAACAGAAACCGCTTTGAATGAGCTCGCCGGCAATCGATCCAGGGGTTAATCACTCTTTGACACTGGTGTCTCACTCCGCCGCCATTGGATTAGTCGGAATATCATGGGATTTCTGAAGTTGTTTCAAAACTATAGAAATTTATCTAGATCAATTATCCATTTTACCTCGGTGGGCAGGGATGATCGTTGCACGTCCTGATCCTAGACTCCGGTCTGGTCTCCGGCGTGCAGAGGTACGGGGTCACCACTCTGCCATCAGAGTCCCTGACGCATGTAATGATCAGCTCTTGGACACCTGAAGAAAAAGAAGTTTGAGAATCAATTCGCGAAGTAAAGAAGCGGAAAATCCAAAGTGAGGGATGACGAGATACTCACCGCCTAAACACGAAGCACTGCAATGTGTGTAGCCATTTTCTTTCCACGAGTAGCTGGTTTGAGTTGCGCTACCAGATGCGACCCGGACACTGCTCTCGTAGCTGCTTCCACCCTGGCTCCCCGAAGATCTGTAATTATCTGTGAGGCTCGGTTCCGCGTAGCCACTGTCCCTGACGGTGTCCATCCTGTGGGACAGACTGTTACCCAGCAGACCACATGGATCCATAACGCATTTTTCAATGTCGGCGGGCTTCGGCCCGGAACATTGTCTGTCTGGTAATTTAGCGATGGTTCTACTGAACTCGAGGAATATCTTGCAGTGTACTTCCCTGCGTCTGATACCTTCACCGCATGTTACTGAACACGGAGACCATTCCTCTGCAATGAATCTGAAAATTTTGTTGGTTCATTTTTGGGGACGACCATGTTTGTAGATGTAGTACCTACGCGTATAGAAAACTCTGGTATTTTTTGCGCAGCAGAAATGTATACTCGTACTGATGAAACCCGTTCGTCACACGATGACGAGTAACACGTCGCGTCGCTCGGAAACTTCAAAGAGTTATTCTATGTACGTTACCTACTCGAATGCGACGGGACAGCAGTTGATCAAAAGTGCACACTTTTCGCGAAAAAAATATATTGAAAAGATGAAACCGGCCACGCTAATGAATGAATATTTCTGATACTCGTTAGTCGGTATACGTACAGTATACACACACAGACAGATATATCAATAGGTACAGCTTTCGGGGCAGACGGTACAGCATTCATTAATTAATTAACTGCAGCAGCTAATAGCACTACGGCGCACCGTTTGATCGAGAAGTTGCGGTCCGCTTATTTACTTCTCACTTGAAATATCGCGATCTCGTATTTGCCATGAATCCTCAGTCTGGCTTGCTTCAATTTTCTCATCAATACTTGCCGCAATCCATCAAGCGATACAATACACACGGTTTAAATTATACGTTTATTAAATGTTCAAATTGCTTCAACGATTTTCTTTTTATTCAACTTCTTTTCTTCCGGTTATTTATTTGATACAATTTTCCACCTCGTATATGTATCCGAGTGCTTATAAATCCATTTTTACAAGACAATATCTAGTACTGTAATAAATTTCAACGCTCAACGCTTCCCGTATGTCCCAAGGCGTAGCGGTGGCCTCGTCTGACACGTCAGGGTTATTACTACTTGATGCAATGAAATTCAGACTTTTTTCCGTGTTCCGGGTCTCACCCAGAGACGGTCGTGGTGGCGAGGTTGAAGGAGAAAAAAAGTTCAAAACATGCTCAGCATACAGAGTGGTTGGTACAAAACGAATGAACCAAAAAATGAATAAATAAATTTAAAAAAACCAGGTGTGCGGAGAAAATAGTTGGCAATTAAATGAACGGGTCCATGTCATTTCACTCGAAAAAAAACACTCAAATCGCGGATCTTTGCGCCCTTCGAGGAATCTTTAGTACTATAGAAAAAAAAAATAGAAGTTCACGGATTTCGAAAAATTTTCAAAAATGGCGGAGTTACGGGTGTTTGAATTTTTTTGCACTGCTTGGTTTGAAAATTCATATCTCCGGAACCATTAATCGCAGCCGAATGATCTTGGACTCATTTTATTCACAAAAGAAAGAGCTACTGTTAAAAAAATATGTTTGAAAAAAAAATGAATTTCTTCAAGTTTTTTTCGTCATTTTTTTCCGAAATTCGGCCGCCATTTCCAAAGGGTACGGTAAATTTCATGGAGACAATTTTTTTTAGATAGCTGGATCCTTTCCCTTCAAATTCGTAAAAAAAAATTTATGGAGACCTCACTAGGTCCGGAGAAAAAAATGAAAACGTCCGGACGTGCGTCGCCGCGCGTGCCGTTCCACGGTGGCGCTACTCCGGTAGGCTCGCTGTTTCACGTAGCCGTTGAATTTCATTCAATGTTTCGCTATTTTCTAGGGCTATCCTCTCTTGGAAAATAGTTATTCAACTACTTTAGACTTCCAGAATACGTCTACTGGTTATTTTCGCTTGGAATTATACTTGTTCCGAAAATTCCAGCACGGTTGTTGTTAAGTTGAACACACCTGTGCTGCAATCAACGTTCTGGTTCTATTGCAATAGGTTTGTGCAATTTAATGACTGTGGCTCTTTTGTGATTCTCTTGTAACTTTGCAGAGAAGAGCTAGCAGTTATGCTCCGTGGAATGGAAATTATCGATTTCTGCAAAATTTTGGTGACTCTGAAAAGGGCCAATGTTTTGAGTAAAATTGCGCTCGATAGCGCTTAGTTGGACACGCAAGTTCAATATTGATTCCTAACTTTTACATGATCAAATTTTCTGATGCGGAAAATAATTTCGTTTTTATAAATCCATCAGAAATCGGAATGACTACATGTAATTCCAGAATGCCACGAACCATCAAAGCTTCATCGAATCGATTTTTGTAAAATAGCTTTTGCTGCTGTATGTTCTGCAGCAGGCAAAAGATATGCTCCTGAAATAAGAGCATGCCCGATTATACAAATTCAGCGGTGTTCAAATAGGATCTGAATTGCCAATCAATTGTGAACTCGCCAGACAGTTTCATCTACCCCATCGCATGGCCATTTGCATGTGATGTAGCCAAAAAAATGCCACTCAGCTTGACATCCGAACGGTTCAAAATAATGCGTTATGTTAATGAAATTCTTTTCATTTTTATACTGGGAAGCTGCTCCATCTGAGAAAAACTTCTTTTTTAATTGTAATTGAACCTTGAAACTTCTCCTTCATAAAGTCGATCAATTTTTCGTTTGTATTAAATCAACTGCGATCGTATTATGTTTCAGACACTATGGAATTATTACAAAACTAAAATGGTTCAATTCTCCCTCGCTGTGACTTTCATAATAAATCACGATTGGATGGATCTCTGGTTGAACCCTTGAGTAGAATCTTGTACAATGAACGCATGATTGTCAGCGAAATCGCACACGACTAGAAATTCACCAACTTTCGCGGTTTTTTTTATCTCCTGCCAATAACTGATTTGCTGCTTTGCAATGAAATCATGTGCTGGAAATTAATAACCGTGCTGGGATTTTCGGAACAAGTATAATTTCAAGCGAAAATAACCAGTAGACGTAATCTGGAAGTCTAAAGTAGTTGAATAACTATTTTCCAAGAGAGGATAGCCCTAGAAAATAACGAAACATTGAATGAAATTCAACGGCTACGTGAAACAGCGAGCCTAACGGAGCAGCGCCACCGTGGAACGGCACGCGCGGCGACGCACGTCCGGACGTTTTCATTTTTTTCTCCGGACCTAGTGAGGTCTCCATAAATTTTTTTTTACGAATTTGAAGGGGAAGGATCCAGCTATCTAAAAAAAATTGTCTCCATGAAATTCACCGTACCCTTTGGGAATGGCGGCCGAATTTCGGAAAAAAATGACGAAAAAAACTTGAAGAAATTCATTTTTTTTTTAAACATATTTTTTTAACAGTAGCTCTTTCTTTTGTGAATGAAATGAGTCCAAGATCATTCGGCTGCGACTAATGGTTTCGGAGATATGAATTTTCAAACCAAGCAGTGCAAAAAAATTCAAACACCCGTAACTCCGCCATTTTTGAAAATTTTTCGAAATCCGTGAACTTCTATTTTTTTTTTCTATAGTACTAAAGATTCCTCGAAGGGCGCAAAGATCCGCGATTTGAGTGTTTTTTTTTGAGTGAGATGACATGGACCCGCTCAAATGTGAATATCTAACACAGCGATGTACGTGCTTATGGTACTGAAAAACAATTGCACCTGTGCTTTAATTAACCAAAAGTAAAATAGTTCGGTATGTTTCACTTGATTTATTATTTTTTCGAATGCATGTATATGGGGTGGATATAGAGAGAAAAAGAAAATAGAAATAGATTAATTTATGATACCTCAAATATAACCAGCCACAGGCAAAGTAGATGGTGTATCTGTCGGAACAGATCGATAGGCATGAAATAAATCTGTTTTCTAGAAATTGGACGTATAGATATCTCTGTACTATTTATAATAGCTACTTCACAATAGGGTTTGAAGTTACCAGGTCAAAAGCATTTATTATCCACTACTCCACGATCTACGACAATCTACAGGATTACGATTGGCTACAAATGAAAAGCAAAGAAAGAAAAAAACCGTGAATCACTGTGAAGAACAACGAGAGTAATCATTTCTCTATTAGATCAATTACGAAAAACAAAATGAAATGAAAAATAAAAAAAGATTCTTGTTTTGAAATACTCACGTCGACTCGGATGGTATCGGTTGTCCAATTAATTTCTCTGGTACAGGCGGAGGCGGATAAGGTTGCATGAGGGGTTGCGTTAACTCGTCTTCTGAATCAAATCAAATTTTTGGTTTTCATTCTCATTTTTCCACGAATTCAAATCCGAAAAAATGAAGTCATTCTTGATAACGTGTAAAAATAAATCACCTATACTCGGCGTCGGACAAACGACCGATCTACACTCCTGTTCGTTGTTAGGTTTCTCCATTACATCGCAATCCTTCGATAAGCGACCTTTGCCATCCTTACAAGTCACCAGACGAGTGCGAACTCCTGTACCGCATGATGTTGAACACTGAAACATATACGTAGTGGATACCCATGACACAGTTCGGCATTAAATTTTCGTTCGCTTCGTCTTCGTGATGCCCAGTTATAGTTCACCAATATAGGTTTGCCAACCTTCGGCTTTACAAACGAACGGTTGGATAGGATGGCCTCGGACCTTTGGCGACAAAATCCAAATATCCTTTTCTCGATGAAAGAATTTTCGGTTCGTTGGTCTTTCGAAAGGAACGGTTTGCTGCAGGGGATGGAAGAAAAAAAAGATGAAGAAGAAGAAGAAGAAGAAGTGGAGAAGGAGAAGGTACCGAGCACCGAGCACCAAGGCATCTTCAATCTCAGCAGCTTCAAGTGCTTTCAGCTTGGCTCGAGCCACAAAAGCGAGGAATCTATCAATTCCTGTCTTTCTCGTCTTATATATACACTCGTGCCTTGCTCCCGAGGCTCCTTACTCTTCATGAGGTTTATCCGATCGTTCACAAAACCACCCCCGTATAGTACGTAGCTGTATTACGATCAAATCATTACCACCCAACCTTCAACAACGGATAGTACTTCTGCTTACCCTCCTAAGACCGAAGCTTCGGGTAAAATCTACCCCCTTTCGAAAACCGCATTTATATATATGTATGTACATACATATAATACATACGTATATTATATATGTATGTATTCATTCACCAGGGAACGCATTGTGTATCAATCAAGACAGATGCCTCATTAATCATTCCCGGTATGGATTTTGCTGCTACTGCTACTGCTACTGCTACTGCTGCTACTGCTACTGCTTTTGGTGCAGATGTGAAAGTCTATACTAGCTGTGTTCATCGTGTCGGGATGTTATCTATGTGTACCACCCGTCTATTCTGTACTTTATAATCCAGAGTTATGGATGCTCATTGTCCATCAAGATACTGTACTAAAAGCAAACGAAGCTCTTCCAGCTTTCACGTTGGAACGAAACTGACCCGATGCTTTTCATCGAGTAATTAATAATCTCCTGTGAATTCGATCGCTGAATTTTAGCCCCCCCAACCCGTTAATCACCGCAACCCCATTGCCCAGCGATTCTCAACTTTTGAGAAAATATAATAATCAGGATAAGCAGATATTTCGCGAAGTAAAAAATAATAATACATTTCAATGCGGTCCTTTCGCAAAATGTTCTCATAATTCTGTGTACCAAGTGTCTTGAACGGATTTTGAAGAGGTAAATACACAGTATTTCTTTCTTATTTTTCAGCTGTTTGCTCTTCGTCTAAAAAATGAAAATCTTCGGGCTAAGTCTTACCTCGGACCATTCGTTTGTCTCCCACATCGGACAGGAAAGGGTATTGCAAGTTTCTTGATGTCTCGGTTTGTGTGAGCCGATGCACATATGTTCGGCAAGCTGAGCAGAAACAGAAAATAAAAAGGTAAGATTTTTCGAGAAAAATTTCCCATCATTTTTTTAAGGAAAAAAATTTTTTTTTCCCTCTCTATCTCCATTTTCTCGGCTTTTGAACGATCCGCGTGAGTGGCGGTGCTACAAAAGGGTTTATAGTTTCTCGCCTGGGTTGGTAGGTAGGTAGGTAGGTATAGGTGGGTACGGGCCGCAAGCGCAATTTAAAAAATATCCTTCGTGAGGTAAAAGGCTGGAAAAACCTTTTGAACTTTATACTTACTCTGGTGCTAGTTTCGTTTCTCTCTTCCGAACAGAAGACGGGTCTCGTTCTAGTGCCGCCACCACAGCTAGCGCTGCATTCGGTCCATTGTCCCGTTGTCCACCTTTGAGTTAAACAGTACAGGTGATTACCGAGTCATAGTTTAAAAGTAACTAGAGCGAATGAAGACGGAAAATTTTCTTGACGCATTATTTTTCACCTCGAGTTCATTCCCATTCCCAAGTACAAGAAGCTCAATAGAACTTTGTATAATTATATTTAATCGCTAGACTGCCCATCGCGTATATACAAACCATTATGCTATGTTCCTATAGTCTCAGCGATTAATTATCGTCAAAGACAATTGAACGTTTTTTTATTTGTTTTTTTTTTTTCATTTTGATTTTATTCTTTCAAGTTTTCTCAATCCGTGTCCTGCAGCGCAGAGGTTATGTTTATTGACGGTCTGGAAAATTTTCGTAAATAGAAATCTCCGAAGTGGATTTATTCGCGCAACATCAAACGAGTTCAATTATCGGAATTGCGGGTGAAATCGTAGAAGTGAGGGGTCAACGAGGCGGGAAATAATTTTATAACCCTCTGCTTGGCCGTAGCGTTGGTGGTGGTAGCAGTGGCAGCATTAATGGAATTGCATTTCGAAACCTGCCATCTGCCTTCCAATTTTCCACCCTGTCCAAAAAGGGTTTTGAAATTTGCGAAAGCTTGTATACAGGCGGATCTAGTCAGGGACTGAGAGGTTCGTCGTCACGCCCGCGATCTCGCCGCCATGCCTAAAGCCTAAAGCTCACGTAGTATTTTTCAACCCCTAACTCTCTATATCTATATATATACAAGCTTTTTATTTCACTTCAACTTCTCTCACGGCTTAGCCGTCTAGCCGTGAGCTTTTTTCTTCAAGCTTAATGGGTATCGCGCTCAGTTTAAAACCGTGCTTCTCGCTCTCCTATCGGACGACCCCTACTTCCATATGCCACGCGTACGCGTACGAGTATACGATGAATTTTGTATACATATATGAAGATAAAGTGATCCTACTACAAACGTTCCCTAGGTCAGGGGTGCGAGATTGAAAATCCGCGACGGCCTCCTTCTGCAGGACAAGAAATTTATTCATTTATTCCCTTATTATTTGTCTACTTATTTATTCGATCATTAAAATCATCGCTTTCACTAAAAATCTAAATTTTCAACTCACTTCGTCGAACATGGGTGATCGTTGCAGGGCACTAGAGATTTGTCAGGTTTTTCATTTTGGTCACAGTAAGAATCCATCACCTCTTCGTCACTGCCTCGAGTCTTGCATACCGCCATTGCCATTTTGAAACCTGTAATGAAAGATACATTCACGATACCGATGTGTATCATCTATCGTTTCTTCATTTTTCTACCCTTCTTCTTTACTTCATTCTTGTTCAACGTGTTGAGAATTCGAGCAAGGACCGGTAGCTCCTCTAACCCTCCGTGGCAAGGAAGCTGAGTAACGGTTTTAAGTAATTCCAGAAAAAGAATATTAATTCGCGAAACGTGTGCCGAATATTATCGGTTAGGGGGTCGAAAGCAGGGGGGTTAGGGGGTTGGGGGTTGGGGGTAGGTAGAGGGCTGCCAAGCGGACGTGGTAGAAATCCCAGAGAGATGAATTTCTCTGGGAGTGGAAATATCGGTGAAATACGAGGCAACCAGTAATTAGAATCACGCGTTCGAATGCCGACTGCTGCTGCTGCTGCTTTGAGCTTTACCAAATCCATTACGAACAGCCCACGCGAGGATAATAATGAATCTTTATTTATTGACTTTTTTTTCATTTGACACGATCGCGAATGATGATTATTATATCCGTATATCTCGAAGGGAGCAAAAAGGAATGTAAAATTTCATAAGTTTTTCAGTGATGATTAGAGACAACTTGTGTGCCAATTTTTTTTTTTTTTTTTTTAACTTACCTCCGTCGCAAGGTTTCGAACATACGGAAATCGGTACTAATGCCCAGTAATAAACTGGCCCGCAGGAAGATCCGTCACCTCCGCAAACGCCGCAGGCATCGATTTTCTTGTTGCTTCCGATCCGGAGATCGCAGCCCACCTTCTGAAATAGGGCAGATAAAAGCTCAAGGTTAGAAGGTATAGTCGCTTAGATACTCCAAACGCTTTCCGGAAACCCAATTCCTCTCTGTATGCCACTTCGTTTCCTGTCTCCGTTTGCCTCGTGACGAGTTTATTCGATGGATTCAATCTTATAATTTTTACCGTTTTTCGTCTTCTTTCTTTCTTTTTTTCTTGCTTTGAAAAATGTTGTTTGAATCATATTTCAGTGTCGAAAAAACACAAAAATATAATGATAAAATTATTTTCCTATCCATGGCATACATATACGTAACACCGAAGGGATTTTTCTCTCTACCCTTGAGCGAAAAGAAAGGTGCGAGCTTTTCTTAAACTTGTAAGAAAAAGGCTGAATAAAATTCCGAGAAAACCTGGAGCGAGAAGCGTGTCTCGACTATGTGGTTATATTAGGTAGATATCAAGAGAAAATTGGATCGCGTCACGTATGACCCAACGGCACCTGGTCGAGGGTTAAAAGCAGTGAAAACGAGGGGCTGCTTTCTAGAGACCTGAGAAAAACCAGGCAGGTATCCTACTGCCTGCTGCCTGCCTTTCCCCCCTCCCTCTCTCTCTCTTTCTCTTGGCGAAAGAAAGAACCTTACTTATTTATCAACCTGAGACACACGTTTAAATATACTGGATATACGTGCACCGGCGGGGGATGAAGACAAGAAAGAATCCCAAGACTGAAGGTCCTTTTTTTCGATAGTATACAAGTATTTCAAACTCGAACTCGAACCAAATCGTCAATAAGTACGTGACGTCTCAGTATATATTCCAAAAACCTACGTTACGTAGGTACCTACATTCATATTCCCATATGAATAAACAAATAAAATATCAACATTCTTGGCAAGGATGTACGAAATTATGCGAAGGACTTTTTTTCAGACTTTTCATTTTTTTTTTTTTTTTTTTTTTTTTGCTTAGCAGCTTCTTTTTTAATCTATTTTTTCGTTTTTTTTTTTCTGTTTTTGTTTTTTGCCTCTTGCTTTGCGGCGATGGTGCTTGACCTGTCGATAAAGAGGATCTTCTTCTCCTCTTCCTTTCGCTCTTCTTCTAGGCAGGCAAGGCAGGCACCCTCTTCTTTGACGCGGCATCGGGCCAACCTGATTTGTCATTCAGGTTGCATGGGGAAGAGGTGCGGGACTTGTCTGAAGGGTAAGGGAGTACATTATTCATCCCTTATCCGCGAGCTAGGAGGAGAAAGAGCGAGAGAGAGGGAGGGAGAGAGAGAGGACAACGACTCTAGACTCTGGGTATTAAGTGCATTTGGTTGTCCCATGAATTTTTTTTCCCTCTTTTCTCCCTCTTCTTATTTTCCGCCCCTTTTTTTTATTTTTTTCTTCAGCCCCATACCGAACGTCACCCGGATCGCGATCCGGGATACCTTTGAATATTTTACCTGTCTACCTTTCACCTTCGACGGGAAACCCTTCCGTTATACTGGAAGCGAACTGTATACATAGTTACATACCTACATCTCGTATCTACGTGCGATAGGTAGGTATGTGTGTATGTACATGCCCCTCGAGTACGCCGAGTGCTGGTAAAGCGCTTACACCCCCGAGACAGGCGTTCGATAATTAATCAACTGATTAATTCATTAATTAATTAGCCCGTCGTTGTACCCAGCCTTCGGTTAATGACTCGTTACTATTAGCCCCAGCGCGCGGTTGTGTTCGGGCGTCCACTGGCTCGCCGGCACACACACGTGCTTAATAAATTCGATAATTTACCTGCCAGCTTTTATATATATATATGTATATACCCCGTACCAAACCTCGTGCAGATTTAATCATCTCAATTACTTTTTCAAAGATATTATTTTCTCGATGTAGAATAACGAGGCGACGGATCGGATTACATTATATTAGATTTGATTAGATTTCATTGGATTGGATTGGATTGGATTGAATTGAATTTTAAGGTACTAGCTCTCAATCTCGCGACGTTGGTTTTGATAATACATATTGGAAGATAAAAAATTGACTCGAACTTGCCGATTATTGTCTGGCAAATATATATTATACCTAATTCTCTAATTCTTCGAAGGTATAAAAGCAACTAGGGTAAACCGAAGAGGGGGATTGAGGAATTGCCGGGCTGACTGCCGACTGGGTACCATTGTTTCTTTTGTATGGAAATGAAATTAATGACTACGCCTTACGTCGGCTCTGAGTTTGGTTACACATCCACCATACCTATATTCACCCACTATAACCTTCTTCGCGGCTATGTAATAGACGTAGGTACGAAGTATGTTTGTACATAACAAATGCGTCGACTCAATTGGCTCGGTGTAAATAATGCAAGATCGACTTCTACGTTTCATTGAACTATACCCAGAAGCTCTTTGCTGCCCTCTGCCCTTATCCTCGTCCGTACCCTTGCCTTTCGACGATTTCAATTTGTGGTTATACAGACTAACTGCTATACATATCGAACCTCTTGCAGAGGTTATACCCCCTTAAGCCATTCGTCCTGCCAGTTCTCAATCTCACGGCACTCTCGACTTCCGACTGCAGACTCTTTCAAGATCATTCCTCTTTTCACCATTCATTGGAAAACCCAGTTATTTGATTTCTATACTTTTTTTTCGATCACATTTTTTCCCTCTTTAGAAGAAAAAAAACTTTCTTTCTTACAAGTGTAATTATTCTTATTCGCCTTTCATTTTTTCACCTATTCTGTTATGCCGATTGTTCAAAACGAGAACCGCTGCAGTAAATGTCGCGTTATTGAAGAAACGAAAAAAAAAAAAAAAAAAAAGGAATCCAAATTTTCAACCAGGATCGTTGACAGTAGGACAAAAGCGTATGAGTAGCACATATCCCCACCTTTGGGGGGCAGACGGAGTTAACCGCCGCCACGCGTTACCCGTCCACCTAATAAGGCGCCCGAGAGCTTTCTCTCGGACAAAAGCTTTTATCGGTCCTCCGAGAATCGCGACTCTCCCTCGCGGATGTATAGACTCCGGGGTGTGTCCCGGCGAAAGGCAAATAAAGACGTTAAACAAAACCAAAGAAGAGAGAACAAAAAAAAAACTACCTTGAATAAAAGTGAAAGAAAAAACACTGAATAATTAAAAATTTCAATAATTATGTATAATAATTTGATAAAATATTTTCATTTGTACATGGCCATATCTGTGATATGGATCGAGAATTCGAAAGGTTGAAATAATTTGCACAACCGGTGCAAGCTGCTGGATAATTGGGGCAGTAATTATTCAGTATAAATTTCAGTCTACATTATTGATATAATGCCGGTGGCAAAATTTTCTACCATTGTCGGCGGTACGCCCTTTGTCCTCGAGCTCTTCTTCTTCGAGTAGGTATATTATATTTTATTCATGTACGTCGCCTGGTAGGTATAATACATGTACAATATACATATATATATATATATATATGTATACGTGAGCTGATCCGGGCTCTGCGTATTTCACCAAAACCGATTTTCCATCCCATTCTTACTGTTTTTGGAATGCTTTATCATTTCACCCGATTCCTCTTTGCATGGCGTGGGGATAAATTTTCTCAAAATTTTCTCAACTAGCTGCATCCCGACTCTTCTGGCAACTGCTGTTTCTAGATTGCGGGCGAGCTTTTTTCGGAAGAATGAAAAAAAAAAGGAAAAAAAAAAGAAAAAAGCGAAATGGGGAAATGACTTACCACGCATTCACCGTTTACGCAGACGTCGGTGCTTCCCAATCGGCAGCGAGTACCATCCGCGACTTTTTCAGCAAGTTGAACGACGACGGAGTCGTCGCGGTCGGGCTCCGTCGAGTCCAAGACGTTGTTATCTCGTTCGAGAATTTTATCGTTGATCATTACGGTCCCCGTTTCCTCCTCGTCCCGTTTCCTCGGTTCGCCACGGCAAATCAAGGAACAAGGACGACTCGGGTCGTGATAAGGTGTCCACTTTAAGAGATCCCCGCTGTAGGGAATTTCGTCGAAAGCTGAACATTGCTCGGCTCTAAAGTCACCGACGCCGACGCTTCCTTCCTGCTGACAGGGCTGCCGACCGAAAATTAAAGTAGAAACAAACAAACTTTGTTATCATCGCGATAATTCAACGCCATCTTGGAAATTTTGCAATCTCCAAATTCATCTTTCATCCGATCATGGACCTTGGATATCTCTCCGGGTCAATGTTCAAAACTAAATACTTATAAATGAAACTAAAGATGGCGAATTAGTCTTCCGACCCAATTATCTCCCAAGTCATTTCACCTGGCTACATCCTATTCACCCTTTCACAATCACAAGACACCTTGTCCTACCTGGATCACCTGCGGATCAACCTGGAACGAACACGCGGACTAATCACAGGAATTGATTCGCCGGTGGTCGGTATATATATATAGCTTGGGGTCAAACCCTTCTGCGGTTTCGACTAAATTACTTTACCCCATCTTACGCATATCCAGAAGTACAAAACGCAATTATCTAATCAATGCGCGAAACGTGCAACAGATTTTTCTTATACTCTTCGTTATAGTTGTTATCAATCATTGTTGTTATTATTATACCAATTTGGGAGGGGTAGAAAATTTCATATCTTTCCCCGTGTTTTGAATATACACAGACCCTTATTTATTTATTCACTCATTCATCCGTTTCTTTTTCTATTCACGCACTCACGCACGCACGCACGTCCTGACGTCACGACCTCTGTACAAACATTTCGTATTATCGACCTACCTTGGAGCTTTTCTTAGCTATTTATATAGGTATATAAGTAGGGAGGGGGATAAAGTTGGGGTATATTAGGTTCTCTATATACATAGATTTGGGAAATATATCGATATCCTGGAAGGAAAGGCTGCACCTTGTAGTAGCTAGCAAGGGCGCGTATATGGTACAAGACCATACAAACCGCAAACAAGAGTTACCCAAGGAATCTTCTTCGCCTGACGTTTATTGCTTACCAAAGCTTTTACTTTTTCCCTAACCGGAAGACGCGAGGGTTGTCTGACAAAGTTTCGAAATACTGTTGGGTAGGAGGTAAGGTAGAAAGGGAATAACCGACAGGGCTGCTCAAAGTCGCTCTATTTTATCCCGTTCACGAGGTACGATACCATCTCTTTCCGCCCCCTTACATTTTTTTGACGCTTTTCGCTTCCGGGTCTATCTCTCAGCTTTCTCTTTGCCAGCTATAAACCCAGGTGTATACAGGGTAAATATAGAGTCGCAGAAATTGCGCGAATTCACTCATTCGTTTTCTCTTTTTTTTTCAACTTCTTTCTGATTCTAATCGCGATAATTAACGCTACCCTCCTTGAACCGCGCTCCTCGGCGTAAATTGCATCTTGTGTATGAATGTGTACGTGCCTATATGTGGCTGGTCTACGTGTACAAGTTTATGAACCAAACCAAGCCGCTGAGCTGCTGCAGTTTCACTTTTTGCCCAACCTCATATATATGCAAGAAGTCGTACACTACTGCAGCAAACCTCTCCAGACTCCTCTAGTTCTCTCGGAGAACTTCTTACCCTGGTGTATAGGTACGTGTAATCTGGAATGGTTTCATGTTTTGGCTGTTAATTATTTTCATCCTCAACTCGCATACATGAATTCCTAATACCTTGACATTTTATTTGGTAAGAGAAAATTGCAAGATTGGAAAATGAAAGTCAGTATGTTTTCGTGTTCGATTCCGCCGTCATCGTCCCTTCGATAATCGAAATCCAAACATTTTGGACGAAGAAGAAAAAGAAGAAGAAGAAAGCAAAGGAAAGAAACGTAGAGGAAAAATAAAAGAACCTCTGCCGTGAATTGGAGCTCAAGTTTTTCCTGGCCCTGGCAGTGCTAACACGATCAAGTTAGTCTTTCGGAGTGGCCAGAGGGGTTGTCCTGAGACACGAAGGTGCCGTGAGCAGTGCGGACATGACAGTGCGAAGAAATGAGAAAAATCAAGACGTCAAAAAGCAGAATAACACCTTGGGCAAACGTCATTTAGCTTATTTCTCTCTCTCTCTTTCTTTCTTTTTTCTTCCTTCTTCTTTTTCATCCCTCGCAAAGAAACCAAGTGACTTTTGTATCGACGGTACGCCCCATAGTAGTCGGAATGATATTAGTTGGGGTTGTGGCTGTGATCGTAGTAGGAAGGAAAGAACGAAGAACACGAAGAACGAAGTACCAAGGGAAGGTCTTCCTTCCTCGGCGAGAGAAGACGGCGTGTTATTTTACGGGCATTCAATTTTTTTTATTGTTATCTTTCCTCCTCACCCTCCTCCGGAACGGGGCCGTGTTATCACAGCGGAACTCGCCCCGGTGCCGATGTTTTCATATATTTGAAGTGATGCGACTCTCGCCCTCTTTCCGAGGCAACGTACTTTTCCACCACCGAGTCAAGGAAAAGGTCTCTTTTATTCCCGACAAAATCTTACCGCTTTTAACCCGCACCCAACTGTTATTATTTCTCCAATGAAACTCTACACGTTTCTCATTCAAGTCCGATTCCGCACGTGTACATGATACATATATCCGAAATATTTTCAATATAACTTGTGATTGATGTGAATATTGAAATAGAATTTTTTTGGGTCAGTTTGACGCGGGATATAGGGGTGGGTGTAAAGTCAAAGCGGATGGCCGCAAGTCGGCGCGGCGTGGTGGGCAGCTAAGGGTAGAGTATGGTGCGGAGTACGGGGTGAGGGCGCAGGCCGAAACCGCAAGGGATCCTCACCTCAAATAGAACAGCTGTTTGCGGTTGAAATTTGGCTAATTTTCGTAGGCACCCTCGGCGGGAATTCTCTTGGAAAATTAATCCGTTCCATTCCGGATTAGACAGACGTTGATACCAAACAGTTTGCCCAAAACCCCCTCGTGTACCGACTCCTTTGACATACGTACACACGTACATACTTATATTAACCGAGTTCAACCAACGACTTCTCACCTTTAGACGCCTAAATTATAACCTGGTGATCAATTATACCCTTGATTACCGCGACACATGCTCGTTTACATTCCAACCTGAAAACATTATCTCATCATAGGGATCTTCACGATATTTGTAAATGAAAACGAGTAAATTTAAGGGTCGGTAGGAAATGATTTTAAGAATCGCAACGTGGAAATGTTTGATAATTGAAAGACGATTTGTGAATCGTTAATTCCGCGAGTTCGTCTGTCGAATGTATACATAGATGTATACATTTACCTATACCAATTGATATTGAAAAGCTCTTGGCAGAGAGCTTATAATTGTCCGCCTATCTCAGAATCATTCTGCAGGAGAGAAGCTCGAGCGTTTAGCTCAATTAAATTCCCGACCAGATAGCTGGGGCGAACATAAATTTTCCCTCCGTTAAGACAAGCCCTTTGATTAAGTGCGTTCGGAACATTTCTGTTCCGATGTACATGGACAGGAATATAGAGAGAATTATTGTACTTCGTGTATATACAAGAAAACTTGCGGGCGAAATATTCTTACGGGAACGTATCACGTATGTCTATAGATTATTTTATCTCGCATAGGGAAAAAAAAACTAGGATATTTTTATCCCCAGCTTTGTATTTCCGATGGGATATGTTGCGGGATTGAAATCCCATCTCTTGATCGCGGATTGGCATAGATTTCTGCAAACGGAGTAACGGATAGTTGCTGCGAATTACTGCGGATATTGTAGTAGGTACCGAGACCATCGTGTGTACATATTTACAGTTATGCACATACATTGTGCCTAGATATACACGGGGCGAGTTGGAGAATTCTAGAATTCCGCAGTTCAGCAACGCTGACTGGCATACAATATCTGGCGGAAGCCGTGTTCTCTGTATCGTAGCGCGGAACCCGTCGTCGTACCGTTCCGAATTGTGTAATTGAGTAAACAAATTAGAACAAAGTTATTACCTAATTAGCGAATTAACGCCGCGCGGGCAAATGTTTAACAACAAGCATTTCGTCCTGGGTGATTAGAAAAGTTTGCACACTTGTGCTTCCTTGCTCGAAGCTCGAAGCTCGAAGCTCGGAGCTCGAAGCTTGCTCGCCGTTAGAAAAGACAGCATTTATCCAAAATAAGCTTTACGTTCGTTGGCATGGGCCAAATCGTCGGTGCGAAAACGGTGGAGCCAAAATCCGATCAACGTCCGGGGTTAAATTTTGCAAAGGGTGTCCCTTCCCTTCGACTCTCTAACAATCCACGAGATTTTCCCGCGACAAACGTTCCCAGGGTAATTTCTGCCTTCCTTTATCCTTCCTCGACAAGGACGATGACGACCAAGAGAGTTTGCAGAAACGGAAGTCGGCAAACAAAATTTGATTATGCCCGTGGACGAGGAGACCGACACACCTTTCCGCACCCTACACCCCCGCGTATAGTTTGCGGAATGTCAGAAAACTTGATTAAAGTTGCATTCGTTGGGTGGGATTGTGTTTGTATAAACGGCTCTTTAGCAGAAAACCGCTTTCATCCCATTGTCTGTAGTTATTTCTATGTATCATACCGAGTTAATTGTCTTCTCCTTCTACGGGTTCCGCGGTATGCCTTGACAAGGAATATTTCAGGAAAGCGGCAAAGTTTTGAACTTGAGGCAATCGAAAAGTCGAATCAACCCTTCCTCGAAATTTTGTTGGAATTCAATTAGCTGATCGTTCAACGTACGTGAGACTCAAAGTCTTTACCCTGACGGTATTTTCAGTTGAGAAAAAAAAAAAAAAAAAATGTCTTTCGGCTCGTCAGAGATTCCCGTTTGATTCGGTGATTTTTTTATCGACTGGACTGAAACTCTTGGAGAAAGAAGAAATTGACTCGTAGTAGGCACCGTGTTCTGTAGTCAATTACTGGAAACTGGGACGCGACAAAAGTGGAGACAATTAAGAGCTTTTAACGGTAAAGTAACGATTTGCTCTCGTACACCCTTTGCCGAAGCCGTTTGTCATTGATTGAACAAACCTGTATTTCCTCTACCCTACCCCTACCACCCTGAAGTAAAGTGCAGTAAACTTGGTCACTCTTCTTATACATATACACCCTCGAAGAAGAATTAAATACCGAAGCAAGAAATCTCGCTGGATGAAGGAATAATGCGAGTTGCATAATGGAGCGAAGAACTTGTCCAATTGTTTTATGCAAATTGGCCTGCTCTGGTCTCTCGCTGCACCGATCGGTAATTGCTTTTCGGACCTAATTCCATTGTCAGATGAGTCCTGCGGCATGTGAAAGAGTCGGTTTTTGGAAAAGTCGTATAATCTGCTCCGAATCATCTCCCGAGTTTCTTCAATCGATCAGCGATCGTTTGGACCAGAAGATGAGAAGACGATTGTAACCCTTCCAGGAAAGTTGGAGGAGAGAAACGGTGCCATAAGTTCAATGCTTGTGGATTTTAACTCGAAATTTATAGACGGAAAGGTAAATTATTGTCACCCGACAGGTGGGCAGAAACGTAATTCAAAGACTCACCGTGCACGCCTAACTTTGGACAATTAATTTCCGGCCGATGAAAACTTACTTAGTTTCAGTTAATTCACGGATTTGTAACCAGCAGCCATCACTCCGAAGCACCACCATCGCGATATCAAACCTTGTACTCGTTTGCTTGCCATTTGAACCTTCCCTCTCTTCCCGAAGAGAATAACGAGATAGAAAGAAGGAAAGAAGCAGGCAGGCACCCCCGGCTTATCAGAAGCTGTTTTACTTTATAGGATCCGTTGGCCGCATGACGTCTGTCAATTCTTCGAATGGTATATGGAATTATAGGAATCGATTGAGAATCGGAGTTCGTTGTCGTTGAGTCCCTGACAGGCTCCGGGCCGATTGCCGCCGTCTTCGTGTATTGGATGCGATGTAATAAAAAGTTCAAAGATCACCGTTCGGGACGTTTTACCAGCCGAAGAAAATTGCCTATCAGACCGAAATCGAGAGCGAAACGATTCGAGCGCCACACGAAGTGACAAGGAAAGGATAAGACAAGGACCACCTGATCCGATAAACATATAAGTGGTACATATAATCCTGCAACACTAAACCAGCATCAGCTCTCTACATCCAGCAAATGAAGAGTGAAAAAAAAAAAAAAAAAAACTTATTTATATGCAGATTTTAAATTCCACTTCTATCTACGGCTTAAACGTCGACGCGAGCCGGAGAAGGCTGCCTGCTTTTGTACAATACAAATTTGCCAACAGATATATTTGTACGGGTGTATTACCCAGCCACTCTCATCCTACCCTGTGCATGAATTTGGCAATTAGCAAGTAGCCACTCGGCGCGGGGGTGGTAACAACGTAAATATTAAACCGTCAGATGTACACGGGATATAACATGTGGCTACGAGACTCTTGGCGTTGTCCGGAAAATGTTCATCGACGGGGTAGAATTTTAAGGGTGAGTTAACACGTGCGGTGCATCTCGATCATAGAGTTCCGATGATCGATGTCGATCGATGTCGATCGATGGATCGATCATCGCTCGGTTTAGGAAGCCATCGCTATTCGACGGTATGTTCATTCGACGAGCTCTAAAATAATTATATTTTCACACGAGCTGGTATGCATGGAGTGCAACGCTAGGCTGACAGAGGCGTCGAAATAGCGGATTATACAACACGTAGTATGGAGTGCGGTATTTGTCATGTCCCTGATTCTATCCATCCCCCCCCCCCCCCCCCTGCCACGCCACGCCACCCCGAACCCAGTTGTGCAGATATTCCGCGAGCGCGAAACCTCCAGAGAGTGTGCAATGCGCTTGCTGCAGGTGACCTGACCTACATTTTCCATCTGGGACAGATTTTCGACCGAGAGAAAATTCACCAAGCTAAAACCTACCCCCCCCCGACCTCTCGTATTGGTTCGCTGCACGCTAAATCTGCTCAGGAATGTTTCGGGAATTTCCTACGTGTGTGTGACTTCTTTCCGTCCGTCACTCTTTCGTCAATTCATGTTTACATTGAACTTTCTCAGAGTTTTTTTTGACTGGGGAGTTTCGGGTCCTGGTAAGACCGGAAGTCATGAACACCATTTGCAGTAATTGGCGAGAGCAGCTGGTAGCGCATGAGGCGGTTATGAAATTATTCAAATTATTCAGGATGAACCTTACTCACCTGTGTGTTGCATGTCTTGTACCGGACTGACCTCCCTCTGCAAGGTGGCCTCCGACATCTTCTCTGTTGTCGGATTATACCGCCTCCGCAATTCCTGAAGGGAAAGAGAAAAACCACGGTCAAATGTATGTACGGCGTATGCATATTCCGTCGTATAACTTGGATAGTATAATTCTGAGTAAAATCATAATACCCTGCAGCGAGTTGAAATAATTACCTTGAACAGGCTGACCACTTTGACCACGGAAACCATTCTCCCCAATTATTGATAGTCTGGAACATAAAAATGAAAAGGAATGATAACAGAGGTACGTAGCTTTGCTCTGTGGCAACAGATCGTGAAATTTACAGAGGAATTCAGTGGCGAATAAGAAGCGAGTTCGCTAGATATCCGCGAGATAGGTACGAAAGCTCAATAATTCACGATTAAACCTCCGTGTACTGACTGACATCGGACGCATGCATATTTGATATCCTGTACCGTAGTTCTGGATGAAGGTAGGTAGGTGGGTAGGTATGTACCATGTTGGTGGTGCTATCCGTGGTTTGCGAAGGTTGGCGATCGCCGGCTAAGGTTTGCCGGGATTGGGATGCTGGAGGGCCAAGTTTTGGAGCGTTTGGGCACGGGGAACGGTCCGTGAAAGATGGATGGGGGGGTCTTAAGCCCTAATATGCCAGCTGACGGGGGTTTGACGTCGCTAACTGCCCGCTAAGTGAAAAATCTCACAGACGTGCTTCTCCCGCTTGTCACTGAAACCAATGTCCCATGATCCCCGTACCCAACGATTTTCACCCTCTTCACACCCCGTCCCTTTCGCGATACACCTTGCACCTTGTGCCAGTGCCGGTGCCTTCGATCGATAAAAAAATTGTAATGAAGACTGATAATCAATCCGCGGAAGTAAAAATTGAAGAGTACATCACGTGATTTCGAAAAATCCCTGATGTCCATAAGACAACCCCTTTCCGTATGGTTTTCGCTTCTAATTCGCTTTTCATTTCATCGGAATACACCGCGTAGGTATAGGCACGTGTGGAAAGCTCTGGCATAAGCGTGTGTGAGAGTGTGGGATAGATACACCTATCAGACTATATTGCCCCACGTAGGCTTACACGTGCCACGACGAACCCTCGTTACCTTCGTCGACACCGCCAACTTTTAACGAGACTAAAATTTATCGTTGTTTCCTTTCCTTTACTTGCCTTATTTTCTCTCTTTATTTCTCTTCTTTTTCTCGTGCTTTATTTTTATTTCTCATTTTCTATCTCTCTCATGGCTTCCGCACCCCGTACGTATACACAAGACACCCTACCCTCCGAGCTTCGAACTGCGGCGAAGCGACGCGTGAAATCGTATCATTGTCATTATTTCTTATTCCTCTTCTGTTATTCGAAGGGGGAGAATCCCTTTTGAGATGCATCGAAATTTCACATTTCGCAAAGAGAACTCCGGGTACTACGAACATCGCAAGATGTTGCAAAAACCGCGGACTTGAGAAACTACCCCCTTAGTTTATCACACGTAACTCTTTCACCAGCATATACATGGTTTTTGGGAAGAAATTCTTCTAAACCCTAATAATTTCTGATGCATTTCATTTTACCACATGGTTGTTATTATTCGTCCGCAGCCACTCGCCGCTGTTCTATACTCTGGCTCAACTCGAAAGTCAATTATGTACTCACTCGGTTCCTGTGCTATATACCTACGTTCTGTTCTACTCTATTCTCTTGTTCTGTATATTCTGTTGTATTCGTTGCACGAACGAGGCTTTACCACGCATTCGCAAATGGCAAGTCTCGCTACAATATCCGCGCATCAGCCTCGCCACCACTAGGTATAAGCTGCTTTCGCATTCTGATAATTGATATTAATTCCAGTCAGGTTAATTTCGGAGTAGGAGAAATCTCTACCGTATGTTTCATTGAGAATCGCATACAGGTCTCACTTTTTCTCTCTCTTTTTATCCCTCGAATGTAATAGGGGGTAATAAAAATTTACAACTTGGTATACTTTTTCATCCCTTATCTTGTCCCCCTTGAACAAGCTCGATGATTATATTCATCGGCATTGTCTCACCTACGCCTACAGGAGGAGTTTGTTGAAGGTGAGCTTTGCCAGGGACTTGCTTCGGCGTTAGGTTCGGCTGGTTACGGGAATATACATCCAATTCTCACCCAATCTAAAATCAATCTTGGTTCCTTCACTTAGGTCGGCAGAGGGAACGCGAGGTGATAGGAGTAAGGGGTGGTTTTCCGATCAGTTTTAAGCAGGCTTGCAATCCTGCATTATTCAAACGGCAGTGTATACTGCTTTATTCTCGTCTCTGTTTCTCTCTTCTCTGCTCTTCTCATCTCATCTCATCTCATCTCCTCTCACTTCGTCTTCTGCTTCTTCTTCTTCGTCGCGCGACAACGACGAATATATCCAAGGAGAATCCAGCCCAGGCAAACGCTGGGAAATTTGTCTTCCGCCCAAACGGGTGGCGGTGGAGCGACACCCTGCAATCGGCTCTCTTCGCGAAGAACATTAGACTCGCAAATTATTGAAAGCAACAGCCAGGGTGAAAGAGAGAGAGAGAGAGAAACACTCTCTTTGCTAATGGAGACCTGGACCACTTTGGGTCTATCTCCAGAGATCCAAATCTGACTTTTGCCCGATTCGAACTCGAACTCGAGCTCCGCTGCTTTGCCCGACCTAATATGCTACTGTATTCGAATATATAACCATGTGTATAGGTGTACAGTATAGATTTTTTTTTTTTTGTTATTTAACGTTCCCGATAAGGGGGTGCCCGCAGTTTTTGAATCGAAAATTGTGCCAGTCAAAAGAGGGCAATGAGATAAGAGTTGCCTATACAATTTTTTGTTATATTTTTTTTCTTTTATCACCATTTTATTTACGATTCATCGATTAGATACACCGTTTGCTCTCTCGTACTCTACGAACTCGTGTGTACGTGTAGTTAATCCTTTCTTTATACATCCACTACCACCACTGCAGCTTGAAAAATAAATAAAATAAGAAATAAATGAAATAAATACTGTAGAGATTCAGTCGAATTCAATGCTACATGCGATAAAGTATCGCCTCTATGTGCCTGGCATTTTATAAATCTACCACCACCACTGCCACTCTATACCTATCGTGGAAAGAAGCCGGGAAGTAAGGTGAGTAGAGGAAAAAAAAACGAAAAAAACGACCATCCAAGAAAAAAAAATAAAAATTAACGTGAAACGCGGCACGTTTTGCCATTCTGCACTTGTCCAACTCGCGCAGTTTTCTGACCATCTGAAAAACTAGCCAGTTTATGGTTTGGCGAATTTCATCCTTTTCTCTTGGACGCGTCAAAGAATGAGAGAGAAATGGAAAGATATTCTGTTTTCGATTGAAATTAGCGAAGAGGAAATCCGGCCTCGAAAAAAATTTATGCCATAGACTACCGGAATTATTATTCCCAGTCACGTTTTTATTTTTTTTACACGCTTTTCCGAAATACACTCCGATAATAATTGCTCGAAGAATATTGAATCAACGGGGTCCTCGGGAATTGAAAATAAAAATTTCCTCAAGGCTCAGATACTTACCGAGGGGCGGGATTACATTTCTCGGACCAATAAAATAACGAGAGAAAAAAGAGGAAAAAAAAAAGAAAAAAGAAAAAGAGGGGATGTTCTCCGACCCGAGGAGCATCTTCTTCTTCTTCGGTTTCTCTCGAATTTAACGTTCTCTCTGGCTGCTCACTCTTAAATACAAATTTTCCATCCACCGTCATCCCGCGAAGAACGGGGCGCGGGTATTGTCGCGGCGCGGTCAAGTGTGCGTTAAATACGAGAGATGATTCTTCGGCGAAGCGGTTTATGGCGCTGTAAAACCGCTCTTCTCCTGCCCTCGTATATATACCTATAACCGAAGGGTTTCTACCGCCACTTTTTTCACCCCCGATCTCCCCCCCACCCTAACCCCCCCAACCCCCTTGCCACAAGGGCTAAAGGCTCGCGACCCTTTGATATCCCCAGATAAGGGCTATAATTTAACTTTATTATTACCACCAATTTTTTATGTATATGCACTTCGATCCTTATACGATTATGATTTAACACCACTTTCGAGTTCGAACGAGCGCACTTGGTACTTTTCATGAAAGGTGTAATGGCGAGAACTTCTCTCTCTCTCTCTCTCTTTCCCTTTTAACAATTTATACTTTGCCCTTTTTTCTTCATATTTTCCTTATTCTTGACTGGGGCATTTACCCGCTAACACGGATTACTTACACATATAGAAAGAGAGAGACTCGTATGTCGTTTCCATCGAATGATGATGCATACTTCAAAACGTCTACTACCTACCTACCAGCTACTCACCACACATGATTTTTTGATATCTACAGCTAGCCCGTATAGGTAAAAGTGATAAAATCACGGCGCTGATATCCCGACGTGTAACTACCTCGGTACGATTTATCGTCGTAGGTACACCTGTATACCACCTTCGCCCAGACACCACCCCCTCCTTCCTTCTTTCCACCCTTCGATCGTAGTATACACGTATGTATGTATGTATGTACCTACAATATTTCTCCCCTCACGTAGGTACTACGATCCACGTTCGCATGTCAGTCGACAGTTTGCCCCGTCATTTTTACAGCGTCAATTGAGACACGGTGATCATCAAGACACGTCGGCGATAATTCGTCCTTGTCGAAAGGTGATAAAAATGAAACGCGAGGAGATCTCGGGGGGTTGGAAAGTATAAAAGAAAATTACGAATAACGAGAAGAAGAGAAAAAAATAAGCAAAAGCTCAAACAAATAACGTCAAATCGAATATAATTATCTGAGCAAATTTGTAGGTTAGGTAGGCATCAACGTGCTATACTTATACTGGGTATGGGTCTCTTATTGAAGCTAAGTTTGTTCTTGATCGAGGAATAAAAAAAAAATTATCGAATAATTTAACTTGCCTCCATCAACCCTGCGCAGGGATTCGCGAGGGTTTTCGGCCTTTGTAAAAAATTAATTTGATTTCCGAGCTAATTTGTAAGCCGAGTTCAGTCAGGGACTGAATCAATGCGGCTTTAACCCAGATTTGGCATGGGGGTGAAGAAGGGGGGGGGGGGGGGGTAGGGAACAGGAGGGGGTTATTACATGTCAGTCACACCTCGCTCAGGATTGCCTGGCTTAACAGTGGTTCTCAAACAACCACTTACACTCTTTTGTCCTAAAATCCTTCAAGGTTTACTCCATCATTGGGGGCGAAGTCGCCTATATACATATATTTATATATATATATACTCTCAAGTCTCTCGCCCTTCAAACCTTCCAGTTCCCGCGCTTCTTCTCCTGCTCGTGGTTTTGTTCGCGGATGCGATTCGTCGAAAATAAAAAAAAAAGTCAAAAAAGGAAAAAAAAATCCCTCCCTACTACGCATAACTCTCATAAGTTTATTGTAAAGGTTTGAAAAATGTGTTTCGCTCACCACCCAAACTCTCATTGTGTGTTTTTTTTTTCGCCCATGTATGTGTACGTATACTCGACAACTGACAATTTCCGTAGGTCGATGGTAACGAGTTTATACTTGAATTCTCCCTTTCTTTTTATACATGGAATCTTATCGAAGCCCGAGTATCCTTCAATTCTGTATCTCCCCCAAGGCCATACGTGACGTTTTAAACATTCTTCAATGATATTGAGGAAAAATCACAAGCTTACGTCTTAGATCGGTTGAGTATTTTCGGGAAGATAGAGTCCGCCTGTTCGACCCGTCAGCCCGTAACACCCGTGCATATCCTACCTTACCTGGGTCCTCTCTAGGTCCTCTGGGGTTATCGGGAGTCAACCTTCCCGAGATCACGACCATCAGTGCCTCCTCGTCCTCCTCCTCTTCTCTTCCAGAGGAGATCTAATACGCATGTATCTCACGTAACGCGAAAAGGTCCCGGCCACGGTCTATTACCGTTCCTTCCCATTCTGCGTAGGAATTGAATCGTTATTAGTCGTACGCAACCGCGTACCGATTTGTCCGAATAAGCTGTGTCTTGTTCATCCTTATCCCCTTGGGATTTCACCGTCTTTCGGATCCCTTGATTCTACAACCCTTGGTGAAAATTAACCGATCGTTTAAACCTCAGTTTTATACTGAATCCATCGGATTTCGAATCTTCGATACAATTGAATGCTTAGAATTTGATTAGCAGAGAGAGAAAAAGTAGGACGGGGTTAGAATCAGTTCCTAATTTTTCAACCGTCGAACTTATTTTTTGGGGGTTGAGTCAAATAGGCCAAGGGAATATATGAATAGTGGTAAAAAATTTTCTTCCGGGACGCGAGTCCGCGGGCGTCGCGGATATAACTAAGTGGGAAAAATGCTAGGTGGACAGAACCCGAGCTTAACCCTGTGACAAAGAAGTGTTCTTGAGGGTTGCTAGATACTCTAGGTTATTGTCGAGGCACGTACAGCCTCGAGAAGACCGTGATAGGCCTTTAGGGGAATAGAAAGGGGTCGCCTCCAAAAGAGGGAGTAAAAGAGAGAGAGAGTTGGCGAGGGGGTTGAAAACTTAATAAAAATAAGAGCCTCTGCATAGTGATTTTCACCAAAAATTTTCAAGTCCTCTCGCCTTTTCCTATACTTTAGGTACTATACTGTACTATACGATGCAATATAAAAGAGATGATATTTTTGAACGCCTGTATACATACCTATAGCTACGTATACTACATGGCTGAACGGTTATATCTCTAATGCAAGACCTCAAATCGATTGATCAAATTTTATTTCATCGGTAATACGATATGGGGGATGGTTTTCCACCCTAATAAAGTGTCGGCTATAACCGTGACGACGAAACTTGCTTCCAATTATCCCGGTGAGACTGGAATACGGTTTAGTATCAAATCTTTTCTGCACCCACGCAAATCTAAACCATTCCGTCAGATTTGAAATAACGTCTTGTAAAAATCAGTATAGCCAGGCTCGTGGATCCGGAATAATCTTTCGGAGATCGTTACCTTCGCAAAAATCCAATTCGCGTTGCGATACGGGCTTGAGTAAAATATACGAGCACGGCTAAAGCAGGAATTCTTCAGGAATATAATGAGCTCCAGTAGGTATATCGCAAAACTCTTATAAACTATTCAGAAATTGATATAAGTACGCCCACTCGGGCCGGACAGGGATAGAATATAATTGGAATATCTATAAGGTATATTCTATGAAGATAATACAAACAGTCAGGGACGGGAGAATGAAAAGTTCTGATTCTGAGCTTGGAAATTATTATAACAAGAAAAAAAAGAGCACAGAAAGAAAATGAGAAGAAAAAGAGTTGAATAAAGAAAATTATACCTAAAATATATTACTATACAGTTCCAGTTTGTTCGAAAAATATGCTTCGTTTGGTTGAATCGCGCGGTGAAACTTTCCACTTCCTGTTTCCGCCCGACCGAACATCCCCCTTCGCAGTTATTCGTTACTTCATTAGTTACTTATTATGGCTATATATACCTACCCACCTATATATATACGTATAGAAAGGAAATTCAAAATTAATTGGCCAAGACCGCGCGGTCTCGACTCATTTAACAAAACCACGAGAACATATTTTTTTACTGGATCGATCTGACGAAATAAAGTATAATTATTGGATCAATATTTTCGAAAAATAATTTACGGTGTTTTTTCTTTGGGCAAAAAAGGGACGAATGTACCGCGAAACGCTGCAGGTACTCGCGAATTTGAAGCTTTCGCAGGTTTTCGAGACGACTTGAAAGGATCAAGATGTTCGTATCGTGCAGTAATATCCAGGTATAAAATGAATTAGGTATATATATATATATATGGGTTGTGGAAAGAAAAGTTCTCCCCCGAGGTCACATGGTGATTCGATTCTATGTTTGTGTGATATATGTACGTGGGTGTCGGACGCGTGAGAAGGAAATATCAAATGGGAGTCTTTTATGCAGCCTTTTCCTCGAGGAAGGTTGAATAGTTTGAAGAAGAGACATTAGGCACACCTGGGCGACACGCGCCGTTTCGGTATAAGGGATCAGCGAGGGAGATCGAGGTTGAAAGAAATAAAAAAAAAACCCGTAAATGGATGAAACTCGAACCGGCTAACGACCCTAACATTACATCACGCACTTTTCCATGACGTGCGACGCGACGACGTCAAATAACCGCGTCCTGTCGTTACCAATACAGATCGATCAATCGATTTATTCACATTCACGATCGTCGTCTATAGGGAAAATTTTTTACCTCGTAGAATGCCATTTGTGCCTACGGTTTACTCGATATCTAATCGAAGTCAATCAACGTGACGGTTCGGAACGGCAGAAAACGGGAACAGCGAGCTTAACTATTATTGACCGCGCGTGAAGCTACCACCTTCTTCTTCTTCTTCTTCTTCTTCTTCTTCTTCTTCTTCCTCTTCTTTTCGTAATACCAGAAGAGGAAATGAAATAGAGGAAAACGGGGGGAAAAAGTGTAGGGTTCCGATAACAGAGTTCTTCTAACACCCCATGCTATTCTTCTTCGCGTTCACCGCGGTATTTTACTAAGTTGAATAACATCCCCGGGTACTAAAGTTCTGCAAATTTTCTACGTGCTCGGGCTCTCACCCCTGCAGGGTGAAAACCCATACATCTATACCCGTATACCCAAGTCACGAAACAATATCGGAATGCAGTACTGCATATATGTGCAAGCGTCTAACACACTGCAGGGGGTGAATATCGGCCGCAATTTCAGGCTTTTTCGAACAACTTTCAGGATTTAACAAATTTTCCTAATTTTTTTTCCTTTTTCTTTTTTTCATTTTCTCATTTTATCTTCGGGACTGGGTGAATTTACTCGGTGAGCTTCATGCTGCTGGTGGTGGTGCTGCTGCTGCTGCATAGACATTCCTTGTAAATTAGGTTATCTCGGTTGGGATCTCGCTTCTACTTGGTGCTCTTCTCTTTTTCTGCCGTGTTCACCTACTACTAGCTGGCCTGTGCAGTGTATACCGACATTGGTCCTACCAGCAGTAGCAGCAGCAGCAGCAGCAGCAGCGATGTATGAAAGTTACTTTTCGAAGACTTTAGAATGTGGGGAAAGGAGTGGAGAACTGAACCGGGAGAGAAAAGCCGAGCTTTCGGAGTATCCAAATGTCGTTTGTCTTCGGGGAATAAGATTCTTCGGAACCCGGACGTATTTTTATTTTATCTCCATTAGCTAGCTCTATATACCTCTCTCTCTCTCTCTCTTGCCTTCAGCTGTGTAGGTATGAAGAAAAAAAGAAAAGAAAGAAACTTCGCTATGTGCTCTGAATGATTTCGCAAGTTTTACCCAGTTTTAAATTACCCTTTGAACATTTTGAACATTAGGAAAACCTGACTCCCGTACCTAACTTTTTTTATTTATCGTCTCGGATGTTCTACGACATGATTTTTCACACGATATTCGACATTTCGCATCATTGATATCGATTTTGTTCTCAGTGAAGATTTGGCATTCGCGTTATTATATTCAACCCTTGATCTCTCTTATCCTCCTATCGGGACGTCATTAACTTTTTCACTCTCGAGCGAATATTAGGTTTTACATTTAAATAAATGAATACGAATAAGCGGATACTGACGGATAATCCCTATTCCACTAGAACTTCAATACCGATACATCGAGATGTGATTGTCTTGTTGGTTGGTATAGTTGTACTTGTATATGTGCATATACATACAAAGGTATACGTACTTACTCACGGCCCCCCCAGTTCTTCTCCCAGCAGTTCGAAAGCCGTAAGTCTATACAGCGTAACAAGTAACAACGTGAAAGACTCTTTTGATACCGAGTACCGCGATATCTTTGGAATATAATTGAACGTAATAAACCAATTATCTGTTTGAAACGCTAAGGGCTCTTATTCCCTCCGGGTTTTCTGTACGACGGGATATCTCTCGAGCGTTTCTGCTTCCCGGAATATGACGACGTCGATCACTCCAATCGATATCGCAAACATTCGAAAGATTCGCGGCGGTATTTCAACGTTATAGTGGCTAATAGACGAAGATTAAAATCGATAAATACCGACAATTAGGCAAAGCTCGACGATGCTTGACGTTGCGATGAAAGAGATGAGATCAGGATGTGTTTGGTACATACCAAATCGAGCTGCGAATTTTTTCTCTCAACAACGAGCCGAGAAATAAAGAGTCTGCAGAAAATAAAACGAACTACCTGAAGAGAAAATTCTATCAGCCGGAAATGGGAGAGAAAAATGTAACTTTTCTCGAAATGAAAAATATGTTATCGACAAGGGTTTTTGGGAATGATTTTCTGATGGTTTTTCGAGGATTCGTTCATCTTCTTCATCACCTGTGATGAAAAGCTGTATATGAAGTTGGGGGAGATCTCTGCACTCATGTGAAGAATAAAACTGAACTGAGGTGAAAAACCTCAACCAGCTCGTTTCTGACTTTCGAGTATTCGCACTGGTTTTTGATGGGACCAAACAAAAAGATCTGACAATTTTTCCTCCTTGCTTTTTTCCCATTCTATACAGGGGTTGGCAATGTGCTGCAACCTTGGCGACACTTTAGAATGCAGCTCACCGTTGGAAGATTTGAGTTGGCTTGTGCCTTGGGCAGTCAAGCGAACCTCTTTTACCAAGCTCTAAATCCACTCCTTCTCTCTATACCTACCTACCTACCCGGTGCAATCCGCGAATACCACTCCTACTGTGTATATAAGACCTGAAATCACCAGCGCGTGTTCTACGAGAGCGTCATTTACCACTATTTTTCGCTAGCTGGTAAGTACCCCTTTGAAAACTACCTATATATCTTTAGTTTTCAACTTTTACACATTTTTTACTCCTTATTCTTTCTCATTCTTTACTTTTTATTCTTCTCATCCTCATGGATTCGAAATACAGCTATAAAGTCTCTGCGAATTCATCAGCCGGAATAATATTTTCATTGGAAATTATAAACAAATGTGTAAAGTCATCAATGCGATTCAGTATTTTATAGATTTCTATTTGAATTTCAAGGCAATTGGGAAATTTCACATCTGAATTTGCAGTCGTGTAGATTTAATAAAAACGCACAAATATGGAGGGACGGTTTATTGGAAATTCAATACTTTTTTTCCAATCCACAATTCGAACAATTTTCAGTATATTAAATTTAATTTCCGTTACCTGCCCAACCGTGTCCACTTCTAGGCTGTTATCTGTGTGTGCAATTTTTGACGTATCGTCTGTCGACGTGTTCTCGGCGAATACGAATCCCAGGATGCAGATCTGTAATGAGAAAGAAAGAATGAATAAAAAATAATAAAAAAAAAAAAAAAAAAAAAAAAAAAAAAAAAAAAAAAAAAAAAAAAAAGAAAAGGAACAAGAAAACAAGATGATAATAATAACCGTGAGGAAAATTGGCTTTTTCGAATGCATATTCAGTCGGCTATAGTTTTCCACTGCATAACTCTGGCTCTCGGGGATAAACTTATAGAGAGAGGGAGAGAAAGAGAGGGAGATTCTCGGAGTATAAATCCCCGCTTTGGTATATCGTATCGCCTTTATGTAATCCAGTCAAATCTAGACCCGCCCGGTATAGTAGTAGGCAGCAGCTAGCTACATGTTATCCTCGCCTCGAAATGATATTGCAAAGTTTCTACGCCGAGTTATCACTGCGCGGTATACTTTCTTCGTATTTTGTTAAATATGATTGCCGCCGGGTATGACGTAGACGTAGGGTATATACTACATAGGCTTATATGCCAGGGGTAGGTATACTTTCGTACGCTTTATTATTTCCAAACTTTTTCATTCTCACTAATTCAATCAGGCCACATGCGCGCACCTTTTTCGATGATAGTTTCCGTTTCCTTGGTTTTTTCACCTTTTTACATTTCCGCATGTACGGAATAAATAGTTTCGTCATATTTTTTTCCGACTATCAACTAGTTCGAGCTCCTCTTTTCGAAGTTGCGAATGTAATTCGAATCGTATAGCCGGAAACTGACTTGCGAATTTTCCTGAACTCCGATTTTCCGCTTCGGTTCGGAATGACCAGGGTATAGGTATAGGAACATGCGGACTCGTTGAAATTTTTACTCCTACAAAAAACCACGTCGTTGAAATTTAATCAGAATCTTTTTTTTTTCTCCCTCTTCATTATTCATTCGTTGGATTTTCGGGTATTGAATTCCACGCTGGGCATATTTCAGGTCTGGTCAATCTCGTCCCAATGTTACACCGCAACGGCCGTATAGGTTCTGCGCATTTTTTTACACGTTCATATGGTACGTTTTGTTCATATGGTACGTTTTGTTCATATGGTACGTTTTGTTCATATGGTACGTTTTGTTCATATGGTACGTTTTGTTCCTCGGACGTTACCATACGTCACTCGCACAAACTCAGTTCCACATACATGTATATACGTATGTGTGGGGGGAAATCAGCAAATAATCCTGTCAACGGAATGAGGAACAGCTGACGAAAGGGGCACGCCTGTTCTTGAACGGTTCAGCTAAAACACACCCCACTGCTCTACTGAGGGAAACTACAACCTGCGTTTTACAATATATCGCCGTTGAATGGGCAAAGTTGTGTAAACAATTTTGAGAAAATAATTACACCCAAGTTATTTGAGCAACTTATGAACAACGGCGAATTCACGCACACAGGGTGTGGCGTTTAGTTCACACAATTGTATCAAAATCTACTTACGGGACCCGGTTTGCTATTCGTAAACGAGAAGAAATGAATTTTCATTTTTTTTTTTTCGGTAGTTTTATCCATGTTTTTCTTCGATGATTCTGCGGCATACCAAACCGGATATTAACATCTAATTAAAACATCTTATTCGACTAGAATTTGAAACGTACCGGGGGCGAATCATCGCGTTGTTCTTATGCATATACATGTATGATATGCCATAGAAATGAAGATGTTAACCAGAGATTTACGTTTAAGGTTTAGCATTTAATTAGGTGTCACCAGGACTGTACGACATTCTCGTATATATACTCGGTCCGTTAATTCTTATCGTTTTTTTGATTGGCTCGCGTGCCTCGTCCGACTGATTATCGCCCGACAACCTTAATTCCAGTAATTAACGAACTTTTCTTGCATATATTTATCAACCTACTCTTATAAAATTCTTCCTTTATTTTTTTCTTTCATTTCATCCGCGTCCGTTCCCCAAACCTATTTTTTTATTTTTTTTTTTACATATATAATTTCCGGGAAAAATGTCAATGATAATCTCTCGGAATTCTATGACGCTGTCGTCGTTGTTGTCGCTGCGACAGATTCGACGAGCTATTTATTAATCTCAAACATACTTTACTTCTAGGGAAATTCCGCCCTGAGCATTAATTCGATCACCCTGTATACGCGGGCACCTACTATAATATGCTTCTGCTTTGAAATTCTCCACGAAGTTTATTATTCCGGGGCAAATTTAGGGACCTGCGGACTCAGAACTCCCGGAATCCTCCTGGCCAAAGAGAAAGATAGTCCTTCGGATATTCGCTGAATTTGCAAAGAGCTGATATATCCGCGCTAACCGCGACAACGATTCCAATTTTTTTTTTTTTTCTTCTTTCCCGGGGTAAGTGAAGAACCAATTTTTTAATATCCTCGAAATGATTTCGGTACCGGTAGAAATTTCATTCGACGGTATTATGAGCCCTTCTTCCTCTACATATGCGGGAAGTATATATATTTCCGCATACATGAGGAAATACTCCGAATTTTCTCTCCGGTAGATCAAGAAAATTAGAAAAGAATTTTTTTTTGTTCAAAAACCCACCTTTACCGTCCTTTTGTCAATTTTCTTTCTCATCATTTCTCTCGCCATACTTTTGTGACTCGGGAGTAACTGCAGCACGTGATGCCAGATAAACGATGAAATAAAAGCAGGAAAGCGTCGCGTCGCCAGGCGTCGAGGTGAGTTCGAGATAAGTTTAAAGTTGAAACACCGCGGCGTGTCGTCGGCGTCACTACTCTCGTACGTTTCTAGCTTTTCCGCCATAAAAAAAAAAAAAAAAAAAAAAAAAAAAAACAAAAAAAAAAAAACGCAACGTGGGGAAAGTCCGCACGCGTCGCAGAATTCGGTAAAAAAATAAAATAAAAAGCCTATTTATTTGGAATAACGCAGGAGGGTATACGCGGTGATAACCGTTGGGGTAATTTTGCAGAGTATGGTTTTTTACCACCACAAGTTTTCCGGTATGAAAAATCCTACTTAGGTTAATTAAAAACATTCGAAACATCCGCGGCTCGGCCGAGATTACCATCGCCGTAGGTAGGCAGGCAGGTAGGTAGGTATACATATCTCATTACCGATAATTAGATCCTCTGTTCAAAGCTACCAGAAACCATTGAAGGGAGTTCTACTAGTACGCAGAGCCTAAATAGCAGTTAAGCCAGATCGTTGATAATCCGCAAATTCCTACCTAACTTGATCTCGTCTTTGATCAGTATTTAATTAACGTCTAACGAGCCAATTACCTATCACAATAACATGGATAAATTCACAAGAAACAACCCTCCGGCTTCCAGTACCTATAACGTATACGCGTACTGAACTTTCAATATCGCTACGTTGTAGTTACCGAGGAAATAATTGAGCCCTTCGAGAAGGTTTTTTTTTTGGAAATGAAAGGCGAGATAGTTGAAAGTTAACGAATCTTATCAACAACCTCGGAAGGAAATATTCGTTTCATTGTCAGTATCGTTGGTTTTATAGGCGGGGCTTTGATCGCTGACCATTTTTCTCCCAAAACTATATAATTATTTGTCCGACTCGACCATTGGTTTTATACGCATTATAACGGTCCATGGGGTCATGGAATATCTTCTCTCGATAAGATCGTACGTGCACGTCAATCTTGAATATTTCTTTAATTAGGAAATTTAAGCCCGAGGGATAAATCAGGTTGATTCTAATTAACAGACTGACGTATCCTCTCAGGATCGAGAGATCTACCAACTACTATCATTCCTACCGCGAAAATCTTGATCTACGTGAATTCGTTCTCCGTCGTTTTGATCAAAAATCATTTTGATCTGGACTCCTGAACGCACGTTATAGTGGCTGGTATTCTCGAATCTCCATAACTCTGCGAGATACCCTATAGGTACATGGCTAAGTACTTCACACCGAGGTGTGAAGGAAAATTAATTCGACCCTTCGTCATGGCGTAGGACGTGGCATACACGTGCTCAAATGAACCGAAAAATCTTACTAAAAGCTGCTCCATGTTTTCCGATTAGATCTCCCTCGCCTCGCATCCTCGCATCCTCGTATAGCCTCTGACCCCGCCAAGGGACTCGTACATGTTCCTTATATTTACCTTTTATACCCACACATACCTACGTGCTAAGCCAGTTTATACTCTTACGATTAATGAAACGCGACAGAGAATTATCAACGCGATGTAATTACTCCTTTAGTTCGTGACCGAATGTATTTAAACGTATTTGCGTTTATCATTCGACACTATATTTGGAAGATGACAGGATTGATCAATCGAATGTGGGTTCTGGTCTTCAGGGATGTTATTCACCACCCAAGAGTTTTGGGTTTTGGGTTTTAGGTTCTTGGGGTAAAATCTGTGTGGTGAGAATTAGGGGCGTAGAGTGAAAGGTGAAGTTTTGCCGAAGACTGAAGAAGACTAACAACTCGTAAGCAGGTTGTAAATCACGGGTGTGTTACTACGGGATGGGACTCGTTATCGTCGTATTAACAAGGATCTATGAGAGATTAGGAAAACTCTCTTCACTTTACCTGTCCCTGCCACCCAACGTAGATACTATAACAACACCTGGCCCTTACGTATTATATCATGGGTAGGTACTACATGTCCATAGGCGCACGGGTCCCGGGCATAAACCAATTCAAACTTTCAAACGCTCCTCAAACCGTTAGTCGTTAAGTTTACCAAGCTTTGATATACTCGACGATTACGCCGTGAACTCCGCGTGACGAAACGGTCCCAGGATTCAAATTTCAGTTGTATCACATCTCGCACCCAATTCCCATATGTTAAGCCTAAATATCTCACCGGAACGCGCGCGTTCACCAGCCATTAGAAGAAACGAATCTCCCTAATTTAAATATCTCCAAACAACAACAAAAAAAGCAGTTTTTGTCATTCGTTTTTCGACACATACACATTTATATGTATACACATGTATTTCTTTTTTCTGACATCGTTGGGAGTGAGCTGACTGTGCAGCTGAAGCGGTCGAGTGTGTGCCTTGGCATAGCTTCAAAAGTCACCCTCGTATTTTCGACTCCGGGGCGTGGCTAGGTTTGGATTTATGTACGTCGGACAAACCCTCCGAAATGTAGAGAGAATTTCCTACCCCCAGTGTCCACTACTCTATGCCCGGCAGATAAACCAACAGCATTAAAATCTATTTATTGCGAGAATAAACATTTCCGCAATTCGACACTCAGTCAGGACCGCAGGATTCTCTTTTTTCCATTATTCTTACCCTCGTAACTAACCCTAAGTAGACTTGAACCTCTCCCTTAAATCTGGCCACCAAATCTTCCACTCGCATTACTCACGCCGAGAGATCACATACGAATTATCCTTCGGCCTGGAGAATATTTTTCAACAAAATCAATCCCGGAACGACTGCTGCACAATTTTTGGCACAACGTTCGTCCGATTCGGCTTCTGTAGTTTCCGGATTGCTCGGAAATCGTGGCATCCTAAATTTCGTGTCGAAAATTAAATGGAAGAAATTTTTATAGAAGCGATGATCAATTTTCCAAAAATCGAACTTTGGCCAGGGAGTCACTATTGACTTCGGGCCATGTGTGAATTTTCTCAATCAGATCCAAGTTAAACCAGTACCTAGAACTAGCTAGTTGGTACTTTGAACGGTTCATAGAGAGAAGTCGTTCGCGTGTTTCTGTAATAGAAGTGTACGCGAGAAACGAAGAACTCCGGGGATTTAATGAAAAGCGCCGTGTCCCGCAGGAGCGGCAGTAGTACCAGCCGAGCTTTTAACCTATTGTGTACGGTGGTACCTTCCGCAGTGGCAAAAACAATTTTATGGAATATACCCACTTACACACCTTCGATGCAACTTTGTTATATCCGCTTCCGAATAGTCGCTGTATCTATTTCCAGAGTAGCCCTCGCCCTGATGGGTGGATAGAAAATTCAATAGAACTTTGACGAAGTGAAATAGAAGACACTAAGGACTAGTTGATCTACGAAATATCGATCGTTATCTAATTCCCAAAACTCGAGAGGCGTGTGTACGTAAGCCGTAGATCTCGGGTCTCCGGCCTCCTGTATATCCTTAAAAAATTGGAGCAACGGCAAAGTGAATTTGTTATGAGAAACGGTCTGGCTCTCGACCGGGGTTATAACACGTGGGTGGAGGCCGAGTCCCGCCCTATATTAATAAGTCAATTAACTCGCGTAATATCTTAGTTAACGGAGCGAGAAGAGCCTGGAGAAAGGCGTCTCTCCCGCACGTCCATACATACGCGAGGATAATTCCTAAAAATAATAATGAAAAATTCTACAAGCCCCCTCAGGGGGGGCTGAATTGATACTCGACCTCAAGTTTCTATTTTCCACCCCCGAATTGCGGTGGATGTTATAGAGGTATAGGGATAAAGGGAATGCACCTGCATCCTACGTGGGATTAGATTTTTAATTATTTTTACTGTCCCTATCGAGCTTATGCATCACTAATATAGTCAACGAAGGGCCAAGCTAGACCTTCCAACTTGCCAGTTGGCTCCCCCGCCCCCAAAGAACGTTTCCTCGATGATAAAATCACTTCGAACCGGACCTCCCAGGTCAGAGGTGATGTTTTCTCAGCTAAGCACAAGTAAATCCAGAGGATCCTATCGGGACCCTCATACTATCTGGCATCTACACCGAGGCTAAACACCTCTGTTTTTTCAAGACCTTTGAACCGGCTGCAGAAGGATAATATGCCCTGTGCCTGAATACGATCATCCTCTATACTATACTATACTATACTATACTATACTATACGCTCGGAATATGTATTATATACCTATACAAATACGTTTACATATACGCAGACAAATTCCACCCCTATTCGTACACGCGCCTCTATGTATAATGTATATACCTAAGGGATGGTATAGGGGACTGGCTTATCCCGCGACGACAAATTCAACTTCACCCCTAAACGTGAGAGGGGGAAAGTCGGGCTTGCCTTCGCGGAGTTTATAATCCTTGCGGTACCATTGGGGTCTGTTCACCGTCACACAGGATCTGGTTAGCCTCTTGGCCAGGAGACTAGAATTCGATTTCGAGAGAATGTAGGTATAACCTCGTTCTGCAAGGGACGACAAAGAGAATTTACCCAAGTCAATAATTCAGCTGGCAAAGTTTAAAGCGTAAATTGCAATAGCTTATTTAATTTCGGTTCGTTCGTCAAGACATACCTAATGATGTACAATAATTATCACGGGAGATCGACGAGGCGCTCATTCTTTAAATACTATTATGATAAATTCCTAACGGCGTGAAGAAAGAGGTTCATTCGATGGATAAGATCTCGAAAAGCTATCTCGAAACTTGATCGTTAAATACACCGTTTCTGTGCCTGTACGGGTGGCGGTAGGTATAACCTTTTTAAAACGTCATTTCCGGTGGTTGAAATCCATTATTTTCTATTCCTGGCATCGTCTCAGAATCTCCTGATCTTCAGGAGAGATTACAACTTTGCTGAAAGTCGTGGAAGACCAAAAAAAAAAAAAAACATTGATCAGATTTTTTACGATACTTTTCTGTTGTTTTTTTTCTGCCTCTTTTTTCGCCTGCTCGTTTGCACGGTTAATTATTATTAAACGATTCGCAGGTTGGTTTAATACCGTACGGGGTACAGTGCGGAGGCATACCGTAGGGTGAATTGAATTTCCGGTTTCCCGGAGATTTATTGTTAATTCATAATACGAAATCAGGCTCCCTTTTAATACCATATACTGATGGCACGCGGGTAATAATAGGCTAACACGCCACGTCGAATCTAGCCAGGCAAACCCCTAATTTGGGTGTCATAAATTTACTTTTCAAAAATGGTTTTCTAGACTTGGTGGTCCGCGGCTCAAGATGGTCCATAAATTTCCACGCCGTACGCTCATCCACCGTCGGTCACTATATATTTCTCTGAAGGACTCTCTTCGTTGAAACAAATTTTACTACCACAATTAGGACCTTCGAACACCGCCCTTCATAGAATCCCTGGGATTCAGTCAGTCAGTCGCGGGCCCATGAGATTTGAGTCGAAAGTTCACCGGCTCGGACTCTCCTCTCCATGTCCCCGGAAGTAAATCGAGTTTTAAACTCTTAAACGGATGTCCAAATCTCTTTTCAAGAGAAAAGACCCTAAAATCCACACGTCATCATTAAAACATTCTTTCACGGAATTGCACAACACTTTCGTTTGAAATCCATCCGATATAAAGCTATTTTTATTCCCACGAAAGTGTTAATTACCTTCGGGAGAATGGGGCTTCAATCGGTCTTGGCGTTCGATAAAACTTTTGAAAATCTATGAGTTTGAGCGGTTTCGACTTAAAGGAGCTCATCTGGGATAATCTGGCTAAATCCGAGAGCGGTTTATTGGGCCTAGAGATCAGATAAGTTCAGGCGATGAGCATCATATTGCTTTCAAATTGGTTTCCGATTCAAACACCAGATAAGACCAGACCAGGGTCTGGTCTGGCTGTGGCGTATGCCGCTCTGTAAAGAAGAGGCCCCGCCGACTTCCCCCCTGATCAGGTTATTAGAACTTCTTTGATTGCCGTGGAGTGAATCGGTCGAACACCGAATCGGGTGATCCAAGAGCTAATTCGGTCCCAGGTCGATAAAGAGCGAGGTAATGTGTGGAAAATAAAAAAATAAAACCCTTCAATAGAACTCCGATTCTATTACGATCCTAATGGCATTTTCTCAGTCAGCTCAAACCTTCGGCTACTTCAATTATCCATATCCTGTAGGCACCTATTCGGTATTTCCCTGTAACATACCGACCGAATCGTTTTTTCCTGACAGTGCTGCGACGAGTCTACGTGTGTATGTATGTAATCTACTCACTTGCCCAATGGACACGCGATCAGCCATTCATTTTTCATTCCACCAAAAATTTGGATAAATACTTTAAACGACCGGAGGCTGTTAGCTAATTAATTATCAAGCCGTAAATAACAGAAAGCCAAACATTGGGTGGGTTGAAAAAAGCTCATCGTCAATTCAGGCGGCCAGAAACGGTATAATCGTTCCTGTCATCAGATTAACCATAACACGTGTGTCACTCGTAATTGTGAAAAAAGGTTGTAAGGTTCTATAAACCACTGATGAGTTTGGCCATACATCAGATTCCAAGATTTCAAGGATTTCGAATCGATTCGAAAGAGATTTCGAAAGATTTCCCATGATTGTAAAGGTTCTAACTCATCACGAAGACTCAAAATGATTTTGTTCGTATGAATTCAGAAAATTCCACACAATTTCAACGAGTTCGCGATAAAGTAAAGACTAGACTTGATAAATGATTGACCCCTAGGAAATCCCTGTTCGATCGAGAAATCCCTTAAACTGGAAGACTATCGCTTTTTTTAAATACAAGGCGTTTAATTATTATACCCAAGCTTATACCTCGAGAGGCTTAAAACTTTTATTCATCCGAATAGCGGGAGTATAGGTGGGTACCCATCAGACAGGATATTACGTGGGGCTGACGATGAGAAACTAGAGGGTAAAGTTTAATGGGTAACTGGGAGAAACTATAATAGGAATAGATTCGTAAGTAGGAGATGTCAGGTCGAAGAGCTGGAGACTTGGGTGGTGCATTTCTGAGCATAGAATCACTGCTGCGACGTGGAAGCTGGTTATACATATGTATGTATACGACGATATCCAAACTACCCGGAGCAATATAGGGTTGAAACTTTGCCATTGCTGCGCATTTCGTGCCAATATCTAGTTCTAATGATTGAAATAAGTCTGATTATCGGTATCAGCTGGGTAATCGGCTGATAATAATAGACCCGCGAATTTTTAGACAAGAATTCTAAAACAATTGGACAGAGTCCGGATCCGTGCAAGGGGCTTGAATTGCGTATCGTTCAATTTCAACTAAAAATATCCAAAATATCCGAGCCAAGTGGTTTGAAGATTCGGATTATCTCGTGAGAGGCTCAATCGAGGCGCCGAACTCCGGAGAAAATTGAGAAAAAAAGGTTGTGTTTCGTCTGGGATTTGCCACCTCCACGTCGGCGTTGATTTATCAGGAAATTAGTCAAAGGATCGATATGAAATGATGGTCTGAGGTTTGTCAATCGAGCCGCAAGACACCTGCGTCTGTATATATCGAAGATTCGAGACGGCGAGGAGTCCGTGATTGATAATAATTACATTGGAAGTATAAAAAATGACGAATGATAAATGAAAAATTGAGGCATACAAAACAGGGAAAAAATATACAACCGCCCTAATCTAATTAGTCGAAGACGGTTTCAATTACGGACTCTGCGCCTTGTGCTCTCTGGCTTAAGATGTTATCCCGCGCGCGGACAGAGAAAGACGGAGAGTCGAAGGTATCCATGTATACGTGTAAGTGTTAAGCCCCTTATATACCGAATGACGCACGCCTTGCCTTTTTGGCTTGAGCCTGAGCCATCATCCCATTTCCCTTCGGTATGTCTCCCTTGGCTTATCATATCTATATATACCGAAATTTATCACTATTTCCGGGCGGGGCGCGATTCAAATTCCGAATTTCGAAAGCTGCGAAAGGTCAAAATCCCGAATTTTTCTACTACCGACTTAGAGTTTTTTCGAAATATTAGTTCTCCGAAAGTCTACGTAGCCAATTTGAAAAACTCCGAATGGAAAAACACCAAAGGTTCAAAATTCCGATAATTCGCAGCCTTGTCACTATAGGTTTAAATTAATTTGGATTTTTGGACCTTTTGAGTTTTGTACTTTCGGATCTTTGAGCTGTTTGCATTCCGACCTTTCGGGATTTCCAACTTCTGAACTCTAACGTTTTTAGAACCTCAGAATCGCGTTTGAAATAAATTTGGAATTTTAACCATTCGGAACTTCATTAGCGAGAATATCGCCGAAGAATTAACTGGCTTACATTTGTGAAATTTTATTCTCCTTCTGGGGTATAATTTGAGTAACGAATTCGTTGGTCTATTTTTTCATCGACATTCGGGCGGGGTTCCACACATTTGTTGAAATTACATCGGTTGTTAAGCGAAGCGATGGCTGGTATATTTTGAGGTTCTCCGGGCCGAGACACGGGCGCGGGGGGACGTGAGGGCGCGAAGCGATAATTAAATATTTTTGTTTAATTACGAAAGCAGCCCGAACGTTAAAACAGGGTTACGGTCGGTCGATCCGTTCGGCCCCCTCCGGCTTACTTCCACCATGTTAAACAAAGGAAAACAATTCGAACCTTTGTATTTTTCTACGCCCTCATGCCCTACGAGAGAGTGAAAATCTCGCTGGTAAGAATGAAAAATAGAATTCTCAAAAACAATAAATAAACAAAAAATTACACTAAAGGAAAAAAAACAGGCCTAAGAAAATAATGATTGGGAAATTCAACCACTTCTCGTATGAACTTTTTACCTCGTCCAAAAAATAACAAGAAGGATGACTAAAAAGAGGAGAGAATGAAAATGAATTTTCCAATATTAGAATCGGTTAAAGAGTTCGCGGATATAATGCCTCAACGTGAACTCGATTTTTCAAGACTGGAAGAAGGTCCGACTAACTCTCTCGGTTTTTATCCAACCCGCACTTATACTTGGCTCTCGGAGAATTGAGAGTGAACAGGGCGTTTTATTTTCAGAGCACTTGAGGAAAGCCTCCCTCATTAGATGCAACACCGCTGCTGGCAACCTCGTTAGCTCTTTTAATTAAGCCAATTCTCTGTTTCGTTAGGCTCCCTTATCATTCTTGTACACGCTAGTAGAACGAGAAGCGATTCTAATTTTTTGTTCAATTCGTTAGCAAGCGCGTTGATCACTTTCAGTATTGCGGGACTCGAAACATCCACGTGATCCAGCTATACGTAAATCCAGACGATTTCGTCTCAAATATAAAGGCGTTGGTTATTTTTCTTAAGAATTTTTCATATCGTACAATTTTTGCCTTTTTCCACCTGTACATCCATTTACTCGAAACACGCCGTCTGATCGAAATATATTGGTCTGCCTTTCTGCGCCACAAGACTGCGAATCACAATAACAAGATCCCTGGAAAAAGGAGAGGCCAAACCATACCTACCTGCCCTCAGAAGGAAACTATTTACTTTTTCAACGAATATCGACGGTCTCGCTTTTTGCAAAGAGGTTTAGATTCCCTCCATATTTATTCCTAGGCTAAGGGTGTAAGGTGAAAGTACCAGTAGCTGCAGGACACATATATAGTTTTCCAGATCCTGGCGATTTTTCCTTGCTACGGTTACAGTTTCCCCCAGAAGAAAATCTGAATTATAACAAATTCAATATCGAGATGGAAGACATTTCGCAGTTTACTAGCAATAACTGCTTTGTTTTCTGCTCCAATGGCCCGCAGACTTGCGTTGGTGGAGCCGGTTAACGAGGTCGTAGGATAATGGTGCGGACCTCCTTGGTCCTGTGGTTAGAAACCGTCAAGGTCCTGGCGGTCGCGTAGCTGCGGTTCAGGACGATTACTCGATGGTTGAAGATGCTGCCAGCATCTGAAGGGTCGATTTTGGACCCGCGTGATTTCAAACAGCTTTTTTTTCATCTTGTTTATTCATTTTGTTGTTGTGTTGTGTTTTCTTGTTCTGCTATCACTATATTCTCTGCCTGGGTTTCATCTTGTTTTTTTTTCTTTTTATTTTGCAGAGGAAAGCCAACCGCTCGTGCATCGCTGTCTCCGGCTTGCGCGCTTATATCCCGAGTCGTCGTCGTCGTCGTGTAGGAAGGTAAGTAAAATTGATGACGAGGGATAACCCCCGTCCCCTGAGGAAATAACAATTTTTATAAAATTGAAGCGGCGGATGTCTGGATTTTCCTCTACAATTTCTTAACCTCGAATTCCGCTCACATATCGGCATGAAATTGATACGGATATCTCGTTTGAGGTAGAGATGTACGTACTCGTTGGTTATAGATATAATATAGATACGGGGGACGAGAGGGTCGCGACGTGAATCTACCAATCAGGTAATTCGACAATCAACCGAAATCTCTTCAAGCTCTGATTTTATTTCCCGTTCAAATGTCAAGAATTTATCCGGGGATATATATTGCGAGGATTTTATTATAGGGTGCAGGAATAATTTCAAAAGAGTCGACGAGTTGCTCAATTTTTTAGCAAAATTTTTCTCTTTCCCTTTATTCGGGTTCGAAGCAGTTGGAATTCGGACAACGTTCATTTGCGTGCCGTGAGTAAAAAACATAGTGGAATAAACATATAAACACGCAAAGAAAGGTTGAGAAAGAAAGAACGTGAGGAAAACACGCGTGTCAGGAAAGATGGAAAATGGCCGGCTACACATTGGCTGCAACATAAACCGCGAAAGGATGGATCATCGTGTCGTGTCTAGATACTACGGGGGGCGGCTATATCCGCGCTGTACCGTTCGTTGGTTCTTCTTTCTTTTCTCTCTTTCTCTCTCGTCCCATATTTCTATCGATTTCGTGTAAATCCAGCTACGTTACAATCCTCGCGATGGCCTTCAGCATAAAACGACGAATGACACATCTACCTTTATTTACCAAAAGCTTTCCCCAGTATCGAGAGACAAAAATATACGAGTACGACCATCCGCCAACTTCGCGAGAACCTCGTCTGACTTAACGCTGACTCTTACTACTTGCCTCTTACACAAACCGTCTGCCGGACGTTTCTCGTCCATCTCTACCTCCACGTATATGTGGGTGGAAGGAAATAATACAAAAAAAATTCCGAAAATATTCCCATACAAGTTTTTCTTATTATTTCTACCGTATCGTGACCTGAAAAATTTGCCAATCCTCTAACCTTTGGGACAAAAAAAAACGCTCCGATGATTTTTTCACTTCAGAAAACATTGAGTCTCACATTAGAATTCTTACGTCATTCTTGCCTCTTCGAAAGGAGGAAATATCCCACGGTGTATTTCTACGTAAAATTTTTCTAGACACACTTTTTTGATGAAAAGAAAGACCGATCTTCACAGCTCGGATACAGGCGACAGAAAAATCGGCAAAATTCATCGAATATCTGCGTATCCAAGTTGGCGAATGTTGAGGCTAGAGATTTTTCTCTACCTGCAAGTCGAGGGAAGCTTGCGTCCTTTTGCTTTTTCATTTTGCCATTTCGTCAGACTGCAGCAGAAGATAATACTATACGGTATGAGTAACTGGTAAGAAATTTTCTTTTCGCGGTGTACGGAGGACGCGGTGCGGCTGCAAACCTCACGTTCCAGTTAGTCTGAGGCTAGCGCAAGTCTTTCCATTGCAGAGTTGGAAGATGAAAACGTTAGGGAAATCTTGCGAGATGAGAGAAAGAACTTCAAACAGTCTCTTTTCTCAGATCTCTACCTCCTCCCTCTTCCTCTATCCGACTTTCAAACAATTCTTTTCTGGACCAAAGAAACAGAGAGAAAGAGAAAAACTAGAAAAAAAACCAGAAAGTCAAGGAAAACCTCGTCTTCTTCTGATACGCGGTGCATTGAATTCCGTATATTTTCTACCTTTCATATTTCGAACGGGCCGGGCGCGAGGAAGACGCGCGGCGTCGCGACGACTCGACACCTCGACCTCTTCCATTCGTACAAACCATATGTGACCAACTCCCATTCCGCCTCAGAGGAACACGGGGTGAACCATGAGAATCATTTTTGGAACTGGAATATCCATTTTTTTTTTTTTTCTTCTTCTTTCCACATTCGATAAAACCGTCCGATGAAAAGTTTCAATTGCAGAATCGCACGTAGTAGATACGGTGTACATTTCTGTTCATGACTTGCGGCCTCCATTCGTTGAACCATCCAGTAACTGACATTTAGTTTGTTTCCTGGATTCTCGGTACTACCTGGCGTCGTTCAGCCCGTCCCTGTTCTATAATGGAAAATTACGTTTTATACAGAGACTCGACTTTTTGACAGGACAGGTCTATTCAATCCTGGATGGAGCGGGGTATGTAAAATTGTAGATGAACGTGTGTCTTTCTCTCTCTTTTTCTCTCTGTTTTGTCTTTTTTCACCCTTTATTGTGATTGTTCTATTTTTTTTCTTCTTCTGCCACCCCTTGTGCACGTGAACACACGACGTATGCGTGTATATATATGTATATAGGTATGCTATACATACATATTCGGTTTGTTGGTACCCCCACGATGGAATAAGGTCAGGCTGCCTGCCTGCCCGGCTGCCACCACGCCGTTGAGGTATACGTAGATAGGTACATGCGGGTGACACGTAAAACCGTATAGTGGAAATCCAAGGCCCCTCTCGTATTACAAGTTGTCAACCATTCAGCTACTGAATGGTCTATTCTTATCCTTTGTCATCGAATTTGCGCGTATCTAATTTCGTCAGTTTCAATACTCGCGCGTACGACCTACGCGCCACCGCTGAAGACCTTCGTCAAACGATTCATACCTTTACCTTTACCTTTACCTTTACCTTCACCTTTGCCCTTATATATATATATATGTATACCTTCACCTCACACTCTCTCTCTGTCTTTGTTCGTTTGTTCACGGTTGATAAAGTTTGTCGTTTCCGTGCTGTTTGTTTTCGTTTCCCACCCCCCCCCCTGGTTATGGACCAAGTATGTATGTATTTATAGGTTCTGTATGGACGAGCTTTAAACCGTATTGCATGTACACGAAGTGTGTAATATGCGGCGTGTTTCGCGCGAAATGGGTGAGAGTACACCGTGTACTCGGTAATTGAACGATTATAACAGTCCGCTATTCTCGAAGGTTTATTTATATACATACATTATATATAAATTCGTAAATGCTATACTTGAATCGACTCGTGTGTTGGTGCGTGTGCGTGTTTATCGTTCGAAACGAGGCCCTAAATTTCGTAAGAGAGTGGCGTCTGCTTCTGCTTCTTCTGCTCCTTCTGTAGATCCGTAGATCGGTGTATACATATATGTATTACGTACATATACGTATTATATTTATATGGCGAATGGCCCTACGCGGCTAGTATGTATGACTAACTATAAATACAAAAGCTGTTCTCTTTCTCTTGTATTTATGACCGTGCATAACGCACGATATGCGATCATAGGGAACTATATACCTACTCGCTTGATGCATTTCAACTGGTAATGGCGAACCACCGACGCCGACGCCGAATCCGACGCCACTTCTGCTGCTGCTACTGCCGCTTTCGAGTTTGCCAAATTTCTTTTTTTTTCCGCTACTACTCCTTCTTTCTTTCTTATTTTCTCCCTTTTCTTCTTTTTCTCACGAGGGCAACAGCGATCGTCTGAGCCAATTGGCGTTATAAATTATAATTACGTGACAGAGTCACGAGCGTCGCTGCTACTTTAACATTATATTATTATTATTATTATCATTCAGTGTATATAGTCCGGTATATTCTTATTAAGACACGCGAACTTCCCCCCCCCCCCCCCCCCCCCCCCCGTATATATTCGCAGATTCGAATTTCTAGCCAAAAAATTCTCTCACCCTCGAATTGAAACAATTACGCCTACTACAGCAAACAGACCTTGGGAAATTGTTTTCAACCAATTTTTAGCTCTAATCAACAATCATTGTTTTAATCAGTGAACATGTTGCTTGTTTTTTTTTCCTCAATTTGCACCTGTATACACCCTTTTTTTTTTGTTGTTGTTTTGTTTATTTTTTGTCGGCCAAATATTATGCGATTTCATTACGCGCACATGCGGATAAATTCTTCATTGTTATGCATGAGCCTTGTTGATTACGGTCTCGCGATCCACGAGGGCTAAAATTTTGGACTACTACTACGTTCAGAGCGAAATATACATCCCTTTTCACCCCCTATACATCCCTTGGCCAAAAATCCTACCATTCCCGGCCTTGGCCGCCCCCTGCGCGCGAATCACTCAACGAAATTATTTCGCTAAGTAATTCTAATTCGAGACGATGTATATTAATACATTTTCGGCCTAATTGTATTCAACCCAGAGGTTCGACCTTATTCTCCTCCTTCTATACGAAAACTTCCTGCGCTCGCTTCTTCTTCTTCTTCCTCTTGAGACGGAATTATCATTTCAGTTCTCGTCTTGAAAGTGTATATTAAATATATCTCTATATTGTATACATGAAAGATTCTTATACCTTGAAATCCAAATTTCAAGTCGAACCAACCCCGACGAATGGAAAAATTAACTCGTTCATTATAATTCATTTCCCCATATCGTTCTCGGGATGATCGTGATCGTGGTTAGCTATTTTTCCGACTCGTCTCCCATGGGTTGTTTAATTTTCTTCGATCGCGATGGCGATGGCGATGGCGATGGCTTATCTGTACCTTATACTTGGCCAGCAGCAGAAACGACACACAGTAGCGTCCCGCTGGACCACTGGACGTTGATAGAGATAGATAAATCAAGATCCTTATCTGGCTAATCACAGAGTAGGCAGTTAACCTTCACCTCTTCTGCCTTCTCTCTTTGATATTCAGAAGTTTATTATTCACATAACTCCTTGATGGAAACTCGTATAATACCTACGACGATTGGGAGGGACCCCATATTATCCTTCCGACTATATAGCACCGAAGCACTTCTTTTCAACTTTATAACTCGATCGCATTAACAAACAGTCCATCTCGGATTTCGTATTAGTCTCGTCGGAATGAAAGAGAAAGAGAGAAAAAAGATGTATGCATATAGATATACATCTTGTTTTTTTTTCTTTTCTTTGTTTTTTTTTCGCAAGGGGGGGTTGAGAATTCGCGTCGAGTTTACGGTCTGTACTTTGAGACGACAATTTTCTAAACCCCGCGTTACGTCACGCTTGTTTGCAGAAATGACGAAACGCGCCATAAAAGAAGGGGTAAAACTGAAGGCACAAGGATGTGGATGTGGATGGGCAAGTAGGTAAGGCCCTGGAACCGAGAGGGAGCTTTGTGTCTGAAAAGTTTTAGATTCGCGAAGACTTTTGGAAATGAGGACGTTTGAATGCCACCCTGAAACGGGTTATCTTGTTATCTTTAGGAGGCTGTTTCACAACCCAAGGGGCTCAGGGGGTAAGAGGGTTGAGATGGAGCCCGAAGCCCGAAGCCCGAAAGCGAGAGAGCGAGAAGAGTAAAGGGATGGGATGGGAAGGGATGGGAAGGGATGGGAAGGAGAAAAGTATATTAGTTCCGAACCCTTGTCTTGAAACCTTCTCCCCAGACTAGGCAACCCCTTGTTTTATACGGGGGAATAGATCCTTTCAATAGCCTTATTCGACCAAGAAACGCTAGTCATCCGAAATATTGTGTCCCGATACACGACCGTATATAAGTGTGAATGAAAGAAAGCAAAGGAAACTAACAACAAAAAATAATAAAAATATGTGGAAAAACGTTCATTTTTCTATAAATTCTCCTTTTTTGTTTGCTAAATCGGGGCAAGTTCTGAAAACCCGTTTGTAGTTGCTGTATCAATAAAGAGAAGAACTTTTCCACGCTTTTTACAAACTCGGTAATATCAGTACGGATTTCTCTCTCTCTTCTTTCGGGTCGGTCGTCGAGAAAACTTTTCTCAAGAATTTTCAAACTTTTTGTCAATCCGGACAATCGGAAGACTTTAAAAGTCTTCGATATACTCTAGACCTATACTCTCTCTTCTCGCCCACGCCTATCATCGTAACAGTCTGTTTAGGTACCTATAGGATCTATTCTGTAACCTGCAGTGCGCGGGAAACCGTATAATTTCTATCGCCTTTAGCTTCGATCGTTTAGAAATCGTGAGATCGGCTCTGATTCTGAACTCTACCCCCCCGCCTTCTGCCTCTTTAACTCGCTTGCTTTATTAAGGATTCCTTGATTATAATAGACCTGCTTCACGATGAGACACTACACACTAGCGTGCTGTGGCCCCTGGTAGGCGGTCATTATAGACGCATGGGCGATTGCGTCTATTTCATCGCTCTTGACCGGCTTCGTTTCATTTCTTTATGCCGCGCCGATGGTGGGCACAGCTTGAAACTCTGTCTGCGGCTACCTAGAATTCTTTGGTTTTAAACCTATTTTTTTGTATTTTTTTTCCACCGTTTTGCCACAATACACTGAATCCTTTCAACTAATAGAGCTTCTGATATTTTTTTAACTACCGTTCGCTTCTCACATATATACACTCGCCGCCTCCTTCTAATCTTAACAGGTTATAGTCTAAACCGCAAAAACCGCAGCTATTTCACGTGAATACATTTATCTTCGTTACACGGAACGGAGATACCTTCGAAGACTGAGAAAGGCGCGTTCCTTTTATTAACCGGTTATTAAAAGCTCGGTCCGTTTAATTACCTAATCTCTCTGAAACGCAATAAAAATGTCACCGCCTATAGCACGTGGGTACGACTGTCTTTAAATCGGATGTATCTTTTTTTTTCTTATCCGTCAGAACAACTACCTCGAAATTTTTCGTTCCAGTTTCATTAGCTAAATTGATCCTCGCTACATAGGATCTTCGAAAATTTGCAAAGATAGATAAAACCGGGTGCCGATTGATTGGTCCTGGAAATCAGGGGATTCGAAAATCTGAACTGAAAACCATGGAAAAATCTTTTACGTTTCACTGGAGACCTAGGGGTTCAGGGAATTTCATTTTGAAGGTTTCAATCGGCGCCCTGCGACTTCCTAATTTGCTCAGGGTCGAAAATCAAAATTTTGAAAGATCAATATAAAGAATGGCCAATATTCCGACTTTTTGAAATACGAATACTAAAAAAGCGATGGATAGAATATATCTTTGAGTACTCTGAATCCTTCAAAGCCTCGCTCTAATACAGCCTTTTCATATTTTGAACGATCGCCATTTCAACGTTCGCTTTTTTGGCTATTCGAAATTCTAATCTTTCAATATTTTGACCCCCGCCCCTTGCTCTGAATGTGTCTGTATGGTTTTTGAATATACAGTTGCGTAGTTTGGGGGAAAGCTTATGTGTGTATACATAATTTAGATTCTCCCGGCCACTCTTGCTTTGAGGGGTTTTAACTTCAAAGGATCGTTTATTTTTTGCGGTTATAGCGACGAAAGTTTCTCTAGAAAGTATGTATGTATGTATGTTACGTGTATAGATATAAGTAACTCTATTCGTGCAAAGTGGTCTGAACTTTGCCACGTATAGGGAAATATCTTTGGCTTTATTGGCAAAAAACAATTCCAGCCTGTCACGCAATGCCCCAGAATATAGAGGCGATCATACATACATCGGCCACGTCAGTCAAATACCTCGTCAACCTTCGCCTCGCCTAGGTGAATCTATCCTATAGTTTCCCAAATTCTTCTTTCCTAAAATAAACCAACGAATTTCAATCGAACGGCCATTCGTCTTCCGTAACTTCGCGATTTCTTCCCTCTCATTCGCTACCAATCAACCCGCCAAAAACAGAAAGATGGATCACAATTTTTCAACCAACAATTAGACGTAACAAGTTCGAGTAGGTCACAGTCTGGCAAAATGGTAGGAAACGGAACGGTGTTTGATAATTTTGTTTGAAACTGGCATAAATTCAACAGCCTCTCTCAAGGTGTGGCGGTTGGGGGTGGTTAGCGTACGCACGCCAGGGCCGAGGAACGGCGGTTTTCAGTAGATAAGAACTTTTCAAATTAGTCAAATTTAACACCAATATAAATGCGAAGACTTCTCTCCGTCTTATATACATATAACCACCAACGTTATTGCAACGTCCGTTCGGCAGTTAATTTTCCAGATCAAGAAAATCCCCCCCTGCCGAAAGATTTACTTCAGTCATACTTGATCACCGACGTTTATCGGCCCCTCGGGCAAATCGGCTGCACTTTGTGCTCTACGCGTCTAGCTGCAGGACGTGTATAGGTATCCGTATAGATAATTCGTTTATATTTATGAACCGCGTGTAAACTCGCACGGTATATCGAGTGTTATACCCGTGTAGAAAGTTTGTTTTGACGTATACGTATCATCCGCACGCATATGTGTCTGTAACACGCGTGTTACATAATTAGAAACCGGTTAGACATGTACCTGCAACATACTACCTACTATATATCTCGTTACACCCGCAACACGAGGTATTTCCGGCAGGATCCGGAGATCCGAAGATCCCGGACCAGACAGACAGGGCTGGAATTAATATTCATTAATACAGGAAATTGCAAAGGCCTCCTAGACCTAACACGTACAGCTTTACCTCACCTTACCTTACCTTACCTTACCTTACCTTACCTTACCTTACCTTACCTTACCTTACCATTACCTACAGCACCAACCGGCACCAGTCAGGTGAAGGGGTGCAGGCGGAACTTCGGGGGTTCATTCATTATTTCGCAAATCCGTTTCAGCTGAGGTCTATATACCTAATTCTCTCTGAAGGAAAATCCTTACCGTGGAAAATTTCATTTACTCTTATTGAAGAATTATCAGCCGTCGTAATTCGTTCCACACCGCGCGATCTATTCGATTATAGGGAATCGAAACTACCTGCGGTTCGAAATTCATTTTTCAGCATTTGTCAAGTAAGTATTATAGCCAGAACCGCAAGTCGTTCTTGTCGAATGATTAATTCATGCATATTAATCAAGAACTTTATAACAGTACGTCGAGTGGATGGATGATGATCATCGAGAATCACCGGCGTAGGCAAGAGCTGATCTCACGTACAGTTTGCAATTTTTTGCAAAAAGCTTACGCCAGTACTTTCTTTTTTTTTCCTTTTCCTTCTTTTTTTTTCTCTCTAAATGACCTGCGGTTTTAATGAAAATCCACCTCCACTTCGCACGCTCTAATTATCCTAGTTTCGATGGATTTTCCGGTTGTTTTTCTCTCTTTTTTTGCTCAACATCATACCGAACATAATTTAACAATAATCCAAGAAATTCGCCTGATGGCCTGATTCCGCTCAATTGTATACTACATCCTCGATTTCACCCCACGGGTCCTAAAAAGCTCAACAAAAAACATCGAGTCAGTTGTGTAGTTCAATATGTTGCGGACGATAAATCATTCCAATTGCTCGCCATGAATTCGTTCGTTTTTTTTTTTTTTTTTTTTTTCACTTTTTCAGTCATTTTTTGTTCATAGTTATCCGTTTGTTGATCAATTTTCGCCAAGTCTGCGATTTCCTCGAAGTATATTTGTATTCGGGTGTGTGGGATAGTTTGCATGTACATGTATGCAACTACGTACGTGTGTAATATATTATTTGTCATGGTTGAATTGGCTACGAAGCTTATACATAGTTTCTAGGTGCGCTCAGAGACGTTTGAGCCCCGCAATTTGTGGTGCAAAGCTAATACCATAGATCGTATCGATATTATATAATCCGTACCGAAAGCTATTATAGTAATTTGGCTTCCTATCAGAATATCCATCAACTAGGTAAGAGATTACAATATATTACTGCCTAGAACCACCTCTCCAGTCTCTCTAATGGGTATGATCCCTTGCCCTACGCGGGGCCAGTGAAGTTTCTGTGTATGCATCAGAATCCGACTCATACATTGAACGCAAGCAGCCAACGTCGGTGCAAATGCATCCCCGAAGACCTCGGCGGTGAATTACGAAAAGATGAAGCTTTGAGGAATTGGCAATCGCGTTTGAACCTTAAAGAGAAAATTTGAAAAGTGGAGAAAAAGAAGGGAAAATCTTGTGTCCTTATTAACGTAACCTTAATAATACAAATCCCTCTCCCCGGCAACGGGGCGTTTAATTTAGCAAGTTATCGTGGTAACTTTCGCGGGTTTTGTCTCTCTCTCTATCTTCCTCGCTTGCCGTATTTGAGAGAGGCGATATTCGCGGACGAGCCTACGGACACGGGAAAAACCCCATGAAAAATTAAATCGAATTTTCAGCTTATGTTTAGTACATATTCCCCAGCCATGCGGGACGAGACTGAGATGCTTTCGAGGGTAGGAAAAGACGGGGGTTACAGGCAGGGCCAAAACACCCTTGAGACCGATCCGGCTAAATTCTCTCTTCTCTCTGAACAGGGGTTGGAAAAAGAAACTCAAAAACTGCTGCCTACAGGTTTAATACTCACACCTCCGTCCACCTCCACCTGTCCCCGCTTTGTCGTGTAAAACACACTTGCTAAAACATGAAAACTCTCTCTTTCTCTTAACATCCTTCAATAAATTATCGTTATTGCTTGCTGACAAAATTGGATTAATGAGAGAAAATAAGAACTCGACGAGAAGAAAGAAAAAAAAAAAAGAAAAACAGATTGTCGACTAGCCATAAACGAAATGAAAGCTCGTGTAATTCGTATGTAAATATCATCATCTTCAGCTACGCCCGTATGTAATACAGCTGATCTCGTGTATTCTCACATGCTATATGCATACCTAGGTATGTACATACATACATGCGTAATGATATAGTAAGGGGAACGACGCGTCGAGATATTTAAAATTCAACCAGTTTATAGCCAGGAGGTCGTCGTGTAATTTATTTCATTATTTCAATCCTAATTTCGTGTTCATAGTCGTACCTCATACATACGAACGAAGAACTAACCATTGCGCAAGGCTCGATCACTCCGGGCCAAATTGTTGATTTTATTTCTTTATTTATTTCGTTTCGTTTTATTCGTTCTACATGATCGCCCACCGCTCCTTCTAAGGTGTTACATTATTCTTCCGGACCCGAGCTACTCGCAGGCTAATTAGTCTACAATTTTTATTAATTACAATCGCTATTAACCATCCTCAATCCGTTCAATCATTATTTAATTATTCAATGCCGCATGTATGTAGGATATTTTTATCGCAGAATCCTGTTTGCCCTACTGGCATTCTTTTTTTAGAGTTGATGTGAATGCGACGTACATGATTTCAATTTCCGTTTGTCTGAGAATTTTCCATTGACATATTGAAGTTGTGGCCAGACGAAAGAATTTGGAACTTTACAGGATGATAGCCTGTGCCCTGACGAAAAATGGTCAAGTCCCGTTGAAATTTACCTAGTACTTCAGGTTCGATTTCAAAACTGAATAAAAACAAAGCGGTTTGATGATCTGAAGAACTGTAGCCGATAGAAAAATTTCAACCTTTACAGAGCCACAGATCGTCAATAGATAGGATGAAAAATTTCCACCTCTCATTGCGGTTGACGAACTGGATTGATCGGGAAAAAAGAACGAATACAAAGTGATGAAAGGTCCGGGGCTCCAAGTCGACGAAATTTTTTTGGTTCATATCTGGTATTATACGATATGGAGATACGTCTACTAGAGACTGTAAGTTACTACGGCAGGTAAAGGGACACACGTAGGTATCAATGATGATGATGATAGAAAGGCAAGAAGGCATTCAGGATCACGTGAGTTCCTGTGCTACGTGTCGCTCGGTGGTACGAAGTCGCGATCTGAAATCAATATGGCGTCCTCCCTTAACGTACGGGGTCGCGCCCGGTGGAGATGGCACGTTGCCCGACCTCCTACCCTGCACCTACCCGCTTGTCTATCTATCTATCTACCTATCTATGTATCTATCTATCTATCCATCTATCTGCCTATCTAACTGCCTGCCAGTTGCATGATTCGCGTCAAATCTGTCACGACACGTCAATCGGCTCAGAAAAACTAATCCTCGGGAATGTCGGGGTGTATCGGTACCCGTAGCTAGTCACGAAATCGCAAAAATTTTCTATCATTTTCTTCGGCTTATTCTGCCTCATCTATTTCACGATTTTGTTATTCCCAATTTTCAGAGTTTTTCTCCGATTTTCTGTATTTTTTCTTCTTCTTCTTTTTCTTCTCCCCTTTTTATTTCGAGTTAAACTTCCTTCGAATCTTTTGGAATTTTAATCTTTTCGTGGTTTTATACTCGTTGAAGCGGACGGTTCTCCGCGGTTCTGGTATATAGTGACGGTGGTGGTTGAGAAGTTTGACAAGAAAGAAAAAAAAAAAACCCCAGAAAAAAAATGGAAAATAAAATAAAATAAAACCCCCAGCTCTTTCACTCATCGTAAAATAACGCCGGGGGATTCCGAGCCTTGAGATGAGCCCTTTAATTCAACTCTTGAATCAATATCGTAGCCGGTTGTAACCGCGAAGACCAACCCTGGCGCCACATGGTCCATCTCTTCGTCGTCTCTACCTCTGGCCTTTGAGCGTGAATCAAAAGTTTCGATCCCGGATTTCCACATCGAATTTTTTCGAATCCCCTGAATGTCCCGTTACAGGGTGACTTCTCGAGGGTCAAGATTCAGGGTGGTGGATGGGGGGCGAAGGGGGATTGGTCATACATAAAAATGACGTTTTGTAATTTTGCGCACCACACGGCCATGATATTTTATATCCGCGTGAGAAGACAGGCTGCTGGTGCAGCAGTATAAGCGGTGATAACGGGAGTGCGGAAAAGTCACCCTGGCGCCAGAAATGCGACTATATATATATATGCTCGTTCTCGTTCCCTTCTTTTCTATTCCGTTTGAATCGTAGTCCTCTACCCTCCGCGACTTCCTGTTATATTCTAGCCAAAGAGAAATCCGCTAGGACTGTCGGATTCAACCGCTCCGGGGATTTTCTCATCGTACGGACTAGCAAAATCTCTGACTGAGAGAAAAGAAGAATTGTTATTCATGATCGAGATCTTTACAAAAATGATACCGCACCCCTCCACCACTGCCATCACCGGTACGTCCTGCAGCGGTTAAACGACTCCCAGCTTCAAGGGATCTCCGCAAAAGTACTACGTGCTGAATTTTAATTCTCTTCCTTTTCCCTACTAGACCCCCGTAGGCTGTGGGTTGAAGACTGTAGGCTACTGTCGCCATGAGGGCTCTGTTATCTTTCGGTAAAAGGGTCGTTTTGACAGGATGTAACCTTCTCTCGGTCCACAGGGTTGCAGGTGGGTAGAAATTCACAGCTAACGCAGCAGGTCCGTCCTCAAAATACATGTCTAATCATGCGAAACTGTTCATTTCTTGCGATAAAATAATTTTTTAGCATCCCAAACATTTCCGCATTGGTCATGTAATTCACCCTTAAAGTGATATGGTACAAATCGCTTCGAACCTAACCTAGCTAACATAAGAAATATGAATCTGACTGGAATTCTATTCGTTTCATCCAAACAGTAAGATATTCAGCAACTTTCTGCCAAAAAACTGAATTCATTCGTCGAGGATTCGTTCGCATCGGTTGGATAATTGTCGGGAAAGTACGATTTGCGTTTTCGAGGTGACAACTGCAATTGGTCATCATGGAATTCCGAACAGACTCCCATATTGCCATGTTCATATTTCCTATGTTTGCTAGGTTAAGTTCGTAGTGACTTGTTGTACCATATCCCCTTAACATCTACTGCACATTCATCCGTTTCCTTGCAACGACGTTTGTTTCAAAACGACTTCTCGGTTAATTTCTTTGAAATTAATTTGCATATTATAAAATGTAGCGGTGGGACGCGATGACGTAAGACGGTTTCCAAATCGAGCTCGTATATCTCGTATTTTTCTCTCACTTCCACGTCGAAACGAGCTTCGCACCCCGGGGCTGGGCCCTATCGGCAGCAGGAGCCAAGAAGTTAATATTTCAGGGGTACCCCGTGTGCCGTAAGGTTGTCAGGCCTGGCAAGCTTCGCCTTAGTAGGTACATATCGCGTTGCCAGGGTACAGGCACCAGCGGAATAGCGGTATGAAGCACACCATCAAAACCAAGAGCACGCTCTGTCTGCCTGCCTCGCGTTAAACCTGCTCGCTACTTGGCTCATTTGAATAAGACGGCAGTTAGTCCTGTTTATATAGTGTACAGCTTTTGACAAACGATTACAAATTGTCCTCGCGCCGATCCGCGAGCTTTGTCACTATTTCCTCTCTCCTTATACGCCCGACCATCGCCCTCCACCTCCTCCTCCTCCTCAACCAACATCTTTTATTATATACCCTTCTCCTCTTTTTATTTTATTTTTCACACTTTTGAACATTATACATATTAATATATACGCGTACTGTGAACCACTGCGAACAGGAAATGACGGAGCATTTCCAGGGCCCACCCAAGAGACTAACTAGACACAAATTCCACGTACATATTGCGTGTACATGTGAGTTCTGGAAATAGACCACTTCGTTGTCATCCTGGTTTCTGGGCTTAGTGAGGAATTGGAAGAGGCGATTTGTCCAATCAAGAGAATTGGGAATAAATTGGTTGTTGTCAACGGTTCTGAGAGGGGGGGGGGGGAACACTCTGTGATCATTGCCCGGGTGTCGTTGTATCGGTGATCTTAACTGAGTGATTATTCAACGTCGAGTCAGTGAAACGTAAGTGTATACGTCACGACTGCTACCGCAGAAGGCATCAGGGTGAGATCTGGGGCAAAAAAATAACTCGAAAACAGCGAAATCGACAAAAGGGAAATTGAGATGGGGTATACCTACTATGGAAGGGAAAAATGGCCGATGAATTTCAATAGGGAAATAATCTTGTTCTTTTCCTGACCCAGTTTTCGTCTTTCACACGGTAGGATCTCTTCTTCTTCTTATTCTTCTTCTTCGCTTTCTTAGCCAGAGGTTTCCATCCTCTCATGCTATATTTCTCTCATTTTTCTCATACTAACCTCTTTCCTTATTTACTCATCGACCGTCATCGTCCAGTTCTCATTTTATCGATTTTTTATTCATGACATTCATATACACGTCGTATACGGATCCGGAGGTTAATATAAAATCCTCCTTTTTATCCCAACTTGGTAGTACAGTTTCACGACCTCTCCAAAATCCATGTGCGAAGAAAGTGGAAAGAGAGACGGTAAATAATCAACTATACAGAATGAATAGTTAATCGTGGTATTGAAATATGACGTTGAAAATATGGACCCAGTGTGGGCGAGTCTCGATGAGAGTGGAAGCCATTTAATTCATTCGTGGAGGACGGCTAGAAGACGACACATGGGTATCGACCTCTGGTGTGCTTTGGGACGCCGGGCACCGTCGAGAGAGGCAGCCGTCCCGGCGCCTGAAAGAGCGTCGGGACGCCTGCGGCTCGGCTCGACTCGGCACGGCACGGAACGACGGCGAGGCCGCGGGGGGAGACGGTTACATCATCTGATCTATAGGGACACCCTAGGAAAGATGAAGATGCTGCCTAGCATCGTGTTTCGGCGTTGCGTTGGTTGGCTCGCTGGCTGGCTGGCTGGCTGGCTGGCTAGCTGGTACGTCGCGACGCTCGGCGTCGCGTCCCCGAGATCACTCGTTAATAAAGATCGTATCTCTGAGGAAGCTTCGCGGCTCAAAAGGTTGGCTATAGTAAACAGTTGAGTGCCTACCTGCCGTGCGGAGGCTCCCATCAACTGAACTCGATGTTTAAAGAAAAACTTGTTTTTTTTTTGGTTTTTTTTTCATTCTTTCTTCAATGGAGAATAACAAGAAAGTAAATTTCAGCGGACTTGATCCGGCGTCATTTCATAATACGTTTGAAATAACGTTCTTTGTACCGTTCTTCGATTACAGTCCTCATGAATCGTCACACGACTCGTGATTCCACACTTGAAATGAGAAAATGAGAAAATGAAAAGGAGAAAAGAAAGATCGTGAATTTTCTCTTCCCCCAATAAGATTTGCGAATAAACAAGCTTCAAACAATTTCATCTCCCTTATTATACTTCCCCTCTGTAAAACCGAACGAGTTTTCGAAGGAAACATTTCCCCGTGCCTCGACTTCAAAGGCTCAAGGAATATTCTCAGGTGTAAGGCTCTTGAACGCCTCCTCGCCACGTAGTTATGCGAGTTTCCGACTCAATTTAACGACTCGAACACGTGTGAGCAAACCAAGAGAGAAAGAGAGGGAGAGAGAGAGAGAGAAGTGATGAGGCAGTGTAACAAATAACAACAATTGCCGTACAGTGATGCAAACCCGCAGAGTTGTGTGTTTACGCGCATGCATGTACAGTATATTTGGACAATCAGCACCGTCTAGTAACTACTCCGAAATAACTTATAATTATTAACCAGAAAGTTGCATAATTAGGTTGCGATCGCAACGATGATTTCCGCTTTCGTACTGTCGACGGTATGTTACTTCATACCTATACCTACGTACATGTGGTACCATGAGTTCTCTCGCCATCTTTCTCTTTTTAATTCCTTCAATTATTCAGCCTCGTTAAAACAAGCCGAGAGAAATAATTCACCTCTGCCCCCACACTGACAACGGTCGATTATTTCACGGCTAAGCTCTGCCTACCTCCGCTACCTGCAGGACTACCACGCGCGAAGGTTCCTGTCATTAAAATTAATGAAATGATCCAACAATTTCCCCTCCGCGAATAACTTTTTGAAACTATATTTCATATGTACTCGAAAGAAAAAAAAATCCTAAAAACTGGGCCAAATTTCCTTCCTGGTACCGGAAACGGTAAGATTGCAATTGTGGTAAGAAATTGGCGCGCGTTGAAAGGAGGTGGGAATAGGATATGCCCAATAACGCCGACTGGCGAAGGATTATGACAGTCGGTTTTTGAGGCCGGGTTAGAGAACATTGTTTGCAAGTTACAGGTAAGTAATAACGGTTGTTGGTCGACGCCAAGCATGAAACCCAATTGTTGTAAAGCCTTTATGACGGTGATAAAACGGCGCAGTTTTCTACCACAGGTCGCGACGTGGAGGGACGAGAAGCCGAGACGGTTAACTTTGTAACGAAATAAGCATCATCGAAAAAATCGAGTTTAAACTTTCAAGACCACCAGCTCGTAGTCGCCGCATCGTGTCGCGAGTAATCTTGAATCGTTGTCGTTGGTGTTGCGAGTTAGCCGGGAGATTTATATGTATAAATAGTCGAATTAGGGAGGTATTGGAAAATTGGAGACAAAAGACACGAGGGCGTGGTATAAAACGGCTTGTAACCGAATTCGATTTAAATATAAAAGCAATTCCGAGTTTCTCAAACTCTCCTATATAGCGGTCGATGTATAAATTGTTGAGAAACATATCAGACCACACAATGGGTTGAATTTGTATTCGGGTAGGAACGAGCGAACGGACACAATCGTCTGATTTTCTTATTGGTTTTTAAATCGTCGTAAAGTGGGATTGTTTGGAACCGTTTCAACCCGAATCCACTTCTCGGGTGTAGAAAAATTTCATTGGCACGCCCACGTGATCATTGTTGAACCTCACCGAACCAGGTCTGCACCATCTTCAACGACCTGCATATTCCCCTGCATCCATCTTTCCTTCCAGTTTTGATAAAAATAGTATTTCGCTTTCCGGTGCCCTTCTCACCTTTCCATTTTTCCATTTTTCCACCTTTCCACCTCGCCGGCTATTTAACACTTTGTTATTCCCGGTATAATGCACGTTTCTTTTCCTCTTTACCTTATACCTACTTGGGGGCTTGTCTCGGCAGTAAATAACTCGACAGTTTGAACAACTGCGCTCAACCCCCGTCGTGTGAGAAATCGTTTTTCTGCACCTATAGCCGGCCTCCAGAACCGAACACCCGCACACCCCCAATCGCTAGCTTTCTAAGTTAGAATAAAATCCCTTTAAGAAAATATTCAGAGTTACCAAACGGTACTTAGTATTCGCACTAGGCACCCACCAGCACTAGCGCCGGACTTTGCAAGTAACTGCAACCACTGCACCCTGACTGAAGTGGCAAGTACCACCTGGGATGAGACTGCCGAGAGTTTGAAGTTTTACCTAGGAGATCCTATGCCTGTCTCTTTCTTCTAGTCTTTTTCCATCTTTTTCTCTCTCGCTCTCTTTCTCTCTCTCTCTCTTCCCCGGGGATAGATTCCGTCGACCTGGCTGGGCACCGCTCACAGGTAACCCAGTCAAGGTATATATAAGGTAAGGAAGAAAATTACGAGAGAGAAAATCCGCAGCTGGAGTTTTAGCCGCACCACGTCTCGAATGTCTCAGCTCATTATTCGACTTACATTGAACGAATGAAGGGAGAAGGGACACGGTTCGTGCGCTCAAGATTGCCTGTAAATTAGCTACGTTCTAAAAGTCGGAATCGAGTAGGTACCACCAGACGACGACTACGTTGTGCCTTTAGGAACAGGTAGCCGGTTACACTTTGAACAGTAAATTACAACCACATTCATCCACCTCACTTTATTATCGTACATCAGCTGGGAAAATAAATTACTCTACCTCCATGGGTAGGTACACCAGCTATTCTAATACCTCACGTGCAGAAACTCAAATCTTCCACATGTTCCTCGAGTATCTGATCATGAAAAATGCATCGATAAATTCCCGTCAATAAAATAGTAGCTACATACTCGAGCATCGGGTATTTCAGGTAACGTGTCAATGTTTCGACTGGCGATTCGCGTAAATCTAGAATCCGGTATTTATACTCTTGGCAATTCAATTGAATGGACCTTCTCAACGTCAGTGCGTGAATTTGATCGTTTGGTTAGCGATAGACCGGTGTAATCATGGATCGTATAATTTGCTGAGAAGAGGGAAAGAGGATCAGGGTGAAAAGCACCCGAGGTCAATTACCCGGTGGTAAGTAACGACACGGTTGAAACGTCGATTGAACCTCGACCCTGTTTCATTGCCAGAATATAGAGACAGAGAACTCTCTTTTTCGATTTTCTCTCCTAATTGGTCGGCGAAAGCTTCGAGGCCGTAGGATACCTACGAGTCTCGGGGTGGATGGAATGAGGCCGCTAACTCGCTGCTTGCTTATTCTACACGCATTCGCCAAACGGTAGCTGTAGGAAGTCCTGGTTAATCGTAACCCCGTTGAGCTGCTTGGGGGACAATTTCTAGAGAAGTTCACCGTAGCTATCGCCTCCTCCCTGTTTCACGCTATCTTTCGGAGTCCATGCTCGTGTTGCGTGTGCTAGTTGCAAGTTCCTCTTCAGCGAAACCGTCGAAACTTTGAGCCTGTTCACGGAGAAGACGCCCTAGGTGTTTTCTGATCGTCATAGCCATGGCCTCAATGCCACCGTTGGAGAAAAAAAATCCCACCCGAAGAAGAAGAAGAGGAAAGAAAAAAAAAGCAAAAGAAGGAGAAAGATAAAAAAGAAACAAGCGTACAACTCGACTAACTGGCGGAACAGTTTTTTCGCGTTTTTGCAAAATTCCCAGGGACCCGGAAGTTTTCATTTGCCAAAGTGAAAGTCGGCGAAACGTTCAGTGATTAATTTAACAGAACCGTTTTAGCTTTCGCAAGTATTAAAATTCCGCGTCTTTCCCCCTTTGGCTCACACAAACCCTTGGCGAGCAACGCAAAAATTCACCGAGTACAAAATCTGCGACTTGGGATTCGCTGGTATAGAAGAAATTCACCATTATTCCCGCTTATTCGCTAAATAAATTGAAACAAGTTTCAGTTTAATTAAAGAACCGGTGGCACGTGTATCGGGCAACTTGTTGAGCTAAGCGCAGCGGTGGCGAGCGACGCCTTGCCACCAGAAACCTAACTGAAGTGTTGAATCGCCGACTCTGTATGGGGATAGGCGCGCTGTTTCGCGGCTGCAACCTCCTGGAGGGTATATATATATATATGTATGGGTATATATATATATCAATAGAAAGAGCGAGAGAAGCTCTTTGCCCCGCGGTCACGTCGCGGACCCCGATGAAAAATCTCAGAGCTCGGGGTCTCTCGGGGCGAAATGCTTGGCGAGGCGTGAAAACCTACCCCCTATGTAGGCCAGGGGTGGTAACGGTGGTGGTTGTCGGGAAGGGTTTCATTTCAGCAAAACTAGCAACCGTTCCCTGATTGATGCAACCTTCTACAAAGCAAGGGGCGATAGTTATATATATATCATCTATCCAGAAGTACTTGAGGAGTATTTTTACACGGGATGATAACGTAGGTATATATGTGTACTTTAGTTGTTTGCCGAAGAATCCGAATATATGCTCGTTATCGAGAAATAGATATGTGGATTTTCGCTGCAACTATAATACATGTAGCGAAATATTCTTCTTTAGGTTTTCTCCCATCGTTGGGTATAGGCGATGGCTATTGTTGGGTGTGTATCGGTCTTCTTATATCGGAAAAGCGCGGTTGTATGTAGATATGTGAATTCTCTGCGGTACAATGCCTTTCGACTTTATATACCAATAAGATCCTGTAATATTACCCCGCCACGTCTCTTTCTCTCTCTCTCTCTTTTTCCCTCTCTTGGTGAGCTATTGGAAATATAGAATATAAGAAATTCAAAGTAAGAGGAAAACGAGCCTCGAGGAAAAGCCGATAAAAGTTCGGGGACTTCGTGCATGCCGACTACTACTTTCCTACTACACCGTTATATTTATTGATTCCGTCTAATGTCCTTCTTATACTATATACGCAATGCGGAAACGTAAAGAGATGGCTGATAGTTATGGAGATATATACACCAGCCCATACTCGTACGTATAGTTATTTCTATAAAATAGATGAGTGGAAGAATGAGGAAATCCCTTTTCATTTATTTATTTTTTATTCGAAGACTAAAGGTGAATTGAACAAAAGCTCGATAGAGCAATAGAACGATAATGGTATACTCTCGTGTTTCAATTTTCACGCGGGGGGGATAGAAGAACGAAATTCCCGTTGAGCCTGCTACCCCGAACTTTTTCGTTAGTCTTTTCTTCATCCCCTGGGGTGCGTAGTAGTCCTTGCCACATCGTTAGCAGGAACAGGACTTGAGAATACAAGAGCGAAACGAAACGAGAAACGAGAAACGAGGGAGTTGTCTTGGCCGTGTGCCCCTTCTTCCCCTTGCACAGTGATCTGCGATCTTCCCGGATCCTCGGTTACAAATTTTCGTGGAGTTTCGTTAAAAAAAAAAACTCTTCCTTGCCGAAGTTACGTTAAAAGAGAGCTTCAAATCTCTCCTCGCCCAATTTTTTTTTGCTTTTTTTGTTCTTCTTTTTTTTGGAAATGTTCCAAAGTGCTCGTTGTCCACATCTACTTTTTTTCCTTTTTGCCATAAACGTGTATAATGTATACGAAGACGCCTGCCATCAGGGTACTGCGAGAATACCGAAATGAAATGGAACTCACCTTCGCAATTAAGCGATCCAGTGTCAACAAGCGCGCCTTCGTCTTCAAACCTAAGGCGAAACTTGATTCTCAGCTGTATAATGTATCACGTTAAACACGTCGTATCCAATTCCCCTCTGTTAGGTATCTCACTTTGTAACGCAAACGTGTAACACGCGCGTGTTATGCGCGATGAGAATTTTTCTCAAGAACCCCCATCGCCGTCCTAATTGCGCTGGTGAAAATGAATAAGGCAAAGCTAATCGAGACGATCCGGCATCGGTGCCGCTCTGGCATCGGCATCGGTGCCGGTATCGGTGTAGATACGAGAATATCATCATTTGCGGTTGATTTCAATTCCTGCCAAATTGCGATATGAAAAACTTAAATTTCATGCACGTCCGCATTGTGTAATAAGCGCGTTGCACTCTCCATATGCAGAAGGTACATACGTCTGACCAGGAAAACACGTAAAACGTACTTGGCTGTGTACTGGGGTACATGTGATATCGATTGCCCTACATAAACTTGAACCATCCAGCTATAAGCTAAGCCTGAATGGTGGGTAGGTACCCGGTACCCACCAGTAAACTCTTCACCGGGTGCACCGCACCTTGTCAAAGTTTATCACGGTCGGTTCCTCGGAAGCGATGCATGACACTCATCGCTCGTGGTTCTTCCAATGGTCCATATGGTATAGACGTATTTAGGTACCCACCTTCACATCCACATCCACCAACATAAGGTTGGGCTCAATTATCGAACGTTGTTCCTCTAATGTTCCTGTCCCCCAACTCAACGGTGATCTAACTCTCGTCTTCGAGGCGGCAACCTCCGGTGCCTCTTAACGACGCAAACTTACTCGCGGTAATTAATTGTCGTCGTCTTCAAGGCCTCCGGGTGGCTTTGAATCTCGAGCTTTCCGTATCAATGGTATAACAGTAGCTCTAACTCCCATGGTATACCTCAACGGATTTGTTCAGAAGTCTTCTTCCCCCTGTGAAATATTAGTGTGACTTTCTCAAATATATTCCCGTTCACACTGCAGGGCCCAGTGGCAGACAAATTTATGTGGCGTCTGTTTGTTTTGCGTTAATTTCATTGCCCCGATCATGTCCCACGAATTTCCTCATCACCCGTTTCTCGCTTATGGTCCCAAGACATAGGGAAACCAGATACACATAGGCCCGGATGGAATTTGAAATCTGTTGAACGGCATCTTGGCCAACAACTGCACGGATACACGTTCGATTTGCTGTAGGAGAGTGTCACAGCTGGTTGGTAACAGGTATAAATCTCACGGGGTGCGATATACATCTATAATCTTGAATCTTGAATCTCAGATCTCGGCTGGATCTAAGATCGGTAAATCAGGATCTACTTTCACCACGTCGTAAACACAATCAGAGATTGTAATTTTGAATCTGTATGCAGCAGCGGAGGGAGAGATCCTCGAGCCAATCAGGTGGCTATTATTATGGAGATTACGTCATAACCGGTATTAGTTCATTATCACTTCAACTCCCACGTATATATATATATACATATACGTATACCTCTATCTACAAGTCCATTTCTCGCCCCGCGTAGCACATCTTGGCCCATATTCTGACCGACATAATGGAAGACCCTGGCCCCTGTACCTTCCGTAGCCCCCTAAGGTTCGTCCGCGACCTTTACGGCACCCACATGAATATTACAAGGTCGAAATGAACACCCGGCATACTTTGCAAATCTAATAATTCAATTGTATTTGTTGATCGGTTTATTTCGAAGACTCGGATCACGACCGGAGTCCAGATTTGAATTTAGAAATACGGATCGTGCTAGCCGCGAGGTATAGGAAAGGAGGGCAGGGAGTTATGGACTGATTCGACACTTTGGTACGCCGAGACTGGGAACAGGAACTGGAATGGGACAACTTCGTATTCCGGTAGCGTGTGCGACAACCCTGTTACGATAGTGGCCTATCCCGTGGGACTCGTCTCCTGGTGCTGCCCAGGTTTCTCCTCTTTATTCCTTATGCCATCCAGAAGGAATACAGGACCTGCTTCACTCCGCAAGCCTGCGCTGCGACAAAGACTTCAGGTAAAATTCCGCACTACAAAACGCGAACCGTTCTCAGCCTTGGTCACGGTATCCCGCAACATTGGCGAAACTCACTCCTCCGGGTTATATACCTAACCGTATAAGGAAGAAGATAATTCACCGAAGGCAGGGGAGAAAAGATCTCAGAATCACCCTCTTATCCGGAAATTTTAAACCCTTTCGAAAACCGCTAACAGATAACGTCTCCGAGATTAAATCGCCCGACAAATTCAACCGCGTAAATTTTAACGGCTTACACGAGTTCCTACAGCTTTTGCTGCTGATCCCTACCGGGGAGACCATGATCGGGCAAAGCTCATCTTCTTAAATATATCTATAAAGACTTTAGTTCTCCGAAGACGTGTCGACTCGCAAAAGCTAGTCTGCAGTTTGAACACTCGTCTCTTTGATTTTCCTGCGGCTTATGGTATTGCCAATATCTTGGATCAGCTATAACGATCGCGATATTGAGCCCACCGTTACGTACATTTGTGAATTGTGCCTAATCGAAAATGAGTGAAATCGTACCAAAATCACGTACGGAAATAGTTTTTTCACCGATAAAAAGAAGCCGGACGATAATTTTAACACTCTTCGAAACACTCGGGGCCGATATATTTACCCCTCGTCAATGCAATGGGTTCGGAAGCTCGAAAATGTATATATATGTATTTACCTATACGTAGGTATATCGCGAATGGGTAGTGTGTTCCGTGATAGGAAATGGGTACTTCGTGGCCTACGGGCGAACTTTAGCCGATGAAAGAACAAAAGAGGAAAAGGGAATAAAAGGGCCCCCGAGGGTGGACGAGAAAATAGGGGTGAATCGGAGGTCGGGGGTTGGGGGTCCGATTGGCCCAGTGGTCTAAAGGCAACGGTGATCCATCCATCCATCCAGCCATCCATCCAACCATCCCGTACGAATACAAGTACCGAATGCAACAGCCACAAACTCTCTGATAGCTAGTCGGGGGTCCTACAGCTGGTCGCGCTGTTTGCGCCCTGATTGATGCATTGTTCGAACGGGAATTGACCTCCTGCCGTATAGCTTTGTATCAGCTTTGTTTCGCGAATTGGCTGATATCGGTAGAATAGCCAAACTGCAGGAACACAGGCAACCGCCGCGGCGCATTAGCTACGATATAGCTCAAAATTCAAATTCAAGGCGACGATCACGCGAGTCACCGAAAGATATACATATACCTGTGAAATCAGGCACATCCTATGGTTTCCCCGATGATCGATAATGGAAATTTCGTAGCTCCGCGTATATGTACTGTGTGTATGTATGTATGTACATACAGCTTGTACATATGTAGGTAATAATGTACAGAAAACGCGGATTCTTCCGCAGATTTCTTTTTCCAAGGCATGTGGCTGCTACTGCTGGTGCTGCACAGACAACGCGTTCGTCATATTTTCACAGTGTGGCACTGCAGCCTGTTCGCGTGGAAGAGAGTTGAACGTTTCTTGAATATTTAATACCGTCTCCGGGATCTTTATGTTTACGAAATTACCCCTGGCAATTCCAAATCTCTATAATTTAGTCGCGGTTTTATTGACGCTGCATATATGTATGCATACTCCGTATATGTATTAGCCGTAGGCACACATATATGCATCGCGATTTCTTGTCCAAGTATCGATCTTTCCAGATGTACCCAGACGTATCCCTCACACGTACATAAATCCACATCCCCCCGAACCGCACACGTTTGCCGCAAAACGTTACAGACAGGTATAGATAGGTGGTCGAAAGTAGCTGCAGGTACCTATGGTTTTTGACAGCCACTCAGTGCCATTGCCATTGCGGTACTTACTGCGGAATACCCGAATGCATATCGACTACTGCACACTGTTTTCTGGCGACAGAGAAATCCCTGTCAGCCACTCCAATAGCAACCACCCTTGTAAAAATGCCAAGAGTTTATCGGACTAAAGTTTGCCAGTCACTGGCATCTACCATTGAACCGCAAGTGCATCGCTGCACTTATATTATAGATATACCCTAAATAGGCTCATCAGCTACTTTCCCAATGTATCTAATTCAAACAACCAAAGAAAACTTTTACAAATTCTTCAGAAATTTTCTCACCCCCTTGGTGCAGCTCTTATTGTTTCAAGTAGAAATGCGAGTGGTTCGAGCACTCTGCGAGTGACATGGCGAGGGAAGAGGTGAGTAAATATCAGCTGACCACCTAGACGCATGCCATGGGTATCCATATGCTATTTGGTTGGGAAATGGCATGTGTAACCATGCTGTTACGGGAATTGGAAGTACGGAGGGCTTTGACTTCTTAGGGAGAGGGTGTTTTCCCCATTTCGTAGTAAGGGATGCGATTGGGAGCTGATTTTCTTTGGAGTTTCATCTGCACCGACACACTCGACTTATTCGAGAAAATGGTGGCTCGTTATAGGCTCGCACAGATGAGGAGTTGGTGAAATGCGAAAAGCAGCTGAACCTGAAGCGAGTAAAAGAGGAGGAAAGAAACGATAGATAAACGAAACGACTGAGTTCTCAGCAGGGAATGGCTCAACTTAGATACGAGTCGGTGATAAATTCTCTCTATATATACTTAATTCGGACCTGCAGGGAGATATTTCGGATTCCTTTGCCTAATTCTCCTCCCCAGCGTCCCTCGGTATTCCGATTTACCTATACCCGGTCGTTTTCATTCGAGTACATAACCATGACGCGTAATATCGGCTATAAATTTTGAATTTCAATCCCGCAGCGGTGAATCCAGTCGAATTACTCCTCAATCGCGAAAGAGAGGACTGGGAGTGGAAAAACGAATGAATAACCGTCGCTCTAGGAATTAATTTCGAACATCCCGCATAGCAGATATACGTTATATACCTACCTACCGGAAATCCATTAGATCAAATATATGTACATTTATTCAATGGCGATTCGGCTGCTCTGTCAGCGTGTGGGTACCTACCAGATACGGTATAAAAATTCAATTCCAATCATTTCAACCCTCGGGAAAAAGTACACCGCGGTCGGTAATTTCTCGCAAAATCAAGGGCAAAAAAAAACGGTGATCAACCTGCACGGGGCGACATTGAAATTCCGAACAGTCTAAATTTCGAATTTATTTGAGACACGATTCTGAGTTTCTGCACCGATCTCAAGAACTGAAAAGCATTTTTGGTGAGTGGAATAATCAGCAAATTGCTGAACACAGCGCAGATCGAGTTTGCAAATTTGCAAATTCGTCAGTACACACACATATATACTCGTAAGGGGATACGAAGGTGCGAAAGCGGAAATCGAGGAGTGGGTCGCCGAAAGGGTTTTTTTTTTTTTTTCTTCCTCTCTCGAAGAGGAGGGTGAAAATTTTTGTTCGGTATAAAAAATTGTGCTCACATCTGAACCCATTCGGCCTTGTTTTCCGCTCCTTTAGGCAGGAAAAAGGTTGGAAAATAATTGACCAATCGGCTTCTGAGCAGCCGTAAATATACATATATGTATAATGTATACGTATATATACCCACGTGAGATGCAGAGAGGGAAATTGCGAACGTATAATAGAAAAGGAAAGAGTCCGGGTACCTCCGTCAAAGATCCGGCTATACACGTTTAGCTTGTTAACCTTTAAACGGCGGAGTTTAACCGTGACGATTTTGCCGCCAGCGCGCATTCTTCGCCCCATTCCCATCCCCAACCTCATCCCCCATCCCCCATCCCCCATCCCCCATACCGCGGTGCCTCGCTAGGCTAGCGTTTCGCGTTCAGTCGAGCTATTTCCTCGGTGTGCAATTCGTGTCCGACCGCGACAGCCACTCAAAGACGTTGACAGTAAATCTTCGACCGAAGCTTACGATCTATTGTCCGTATCGCACTCTTGCCAACCGAGTTGTACTTTAAGGACAAAATATAAACGGCGCTTTGCCGGCACGTTTCGCCGCATTTATCTAGATGTATCTTCCAGTTCGGTGCGAGGCAGAAATATTGGTGATGGCGAGGGGTGGTCCGAGGACAAGGGAGGGAATTGACATTGGCTCACCCCCTCCACCCTCTGCACCCCCTTTTCCCCTTCAACCTCACACATATTTTCATTTTCCACTCACCCGTTCGCCTCAATCAACAACCCCGACGTATTAATTCCCCAAAATCAGTTGAATCATTTTTCTTTCTTTTTTTTTTCTTTTTTTTCTCTTTTTCCTTTCGTTTTTGGCCTCAATTCCCGCTTGTTTTTCATTTGGTCATTCATTCCAAATAACGCGTACAGGTGGACGAAAAAAAAATATCCTATCATCGACTCGATATAGACGGGAATCGTTATCGTTATTATCATTATCGTTATTATTATTATCATCATTATCCGCCAACATTTTCAATAATTTTTTTTTTTCTCTAACCGTATAGGAATTTCCATCGGCCACTGTATACCTGTTCCCATATAACTACGTATATGGACGCGTAACCTGTGATCCGTCCTGTCGATCAGAAAATCGCGTAATCTTTTTTATTCCCTGTTTTTTTTTTTCGTTTTTTTTTCAGTCTCTTTTCCGCGCTTGTCAACGACCCGCGTCGATGTAGCGCGAAGGAATTATCAACAAAGGGGTCTCCGGGCTCGTTCAACGATCCGATTAGCTTGGGCCTCTGTATTTTATGTACTTTTATTTTTTTTTCTGTTTTAATTCTTTTATTTTTCTTTTTGTTCTTCGTTTTTTTTTTTCAGCCCCTGGAATAATTCCTCTGGCAGTATATAAATATATATGTATGTATATATATATATATATATATTTGCGACGGAATAAATTTAGCGGGGATTACGAAATTAGATCTCGCGGGGGGGGAAACGCTCGAGTACCTACGAAGGTATAAAGGATTGCTTGTAAATGTTTGTACTACGTAAGATATAGGTATAACTGTAGATGTATATACATAGGTATATAGTTATATACTCTAGACCCGAATCTTGATGGAAAAAAATTGAAGAAAGGGTATAACGAACGATGAAGAATTACCTCTTCTCCGGGAATTGTTTCTCGCTAGAGATAAACCCCGAGCGTTGAACCGAATGACGAGCTTTCGCTCTCCTCGCCCAGGCAGCAGGCAATATGCAGTAATAGCTTTTGCCCACCATATGCCGGTGCAGGTATTATAGCTTTCCGACGCTGTACGTCAGCGCTTGATTGATCCGTACGTGGCCACGTGACACATTCCATCCACCAATCACATAGTTTCACTCTCTATTTCGCGCTGATATCTTTCGCGACTACGACGACGACGACGACGAGAAAAGCTCCGATTAACGTTCTGCTCCCTTGACGCGAAAAATGATCAATTTCTTATTAAATATTTTTTCAGAAAGTTATACAATTATAGATGTGTACTAATTTTGTTCGCATTCGACTCAGGATCTCTGACTCGACACGCGACATTATGTACAATGTACATACATATACATATGTATGAATAGAATGTAGATATAAGCAGACGTTGGGCTGGATCGTGAGCAAATTTGATTAAGTAGTAAAGCTGGCGGTGCACGGGCGGTAGCGTATGTATGTATGGTCTACGTCGTGTGGTATTATCGCTGGTAATTTAGTAGATATCGATCTATTCAAGTGATTTCAAGAAGCCATGATATATGCGATATAATAATATCCAGCCTGCCTATAGTCCTGCCAGTGGATAGGTGTCTCTCTGCCGGTAGATATGCCTTCATAAACAAGGTGGGTTGTTAGGTTGGCGGAGAGTGGATATAGAGGTAGGTATAGCTGGTAACGTTATAGTCGTGTGGCCTTTGGCTTTTGGTGTGTAAATCGAGTGGTCGATTTATAAAGGGAATTAGGATACACGCAGCCCTTGATTAATGGGGAGAGCCAGCGATATAACCTCTGAAAATCTATTTTTGAAAACTCACATATATGTACACACATGCATATCTAGCCGACACGGGGTTCCTTCCGACCCTTAAACCTCATTCCGAAATTGTACCGGGTCGTTATACAGTGCGAACGATTGTCTCTCCGAAATTTTCAAAATCCACTTGTCACCTTTCGAGGTGGGTATTATTATTTTATTCTTTTCGCCTCTTCAAACTTCGGAAAAACTCTGACCGTTCGAGAGATGATTGTGAGAGAACAACGGAGGCGAAAATCAGCATCCTCTCAATCACTCTGTCTCTCAAGTTCTTTGCTGTATACGAATAATTTTTTTTCTTCTTCTGTTTTTACTCCCTTTCGAGATCTCGTATTGTTTAAACAACACTTGGTTCACTCACCGTTGAATTTTCAATTCCCCTCATTCGATATTCAACGCATTTCCAATACCCACTTTGCTCGATGATGTAGAGGAATACATGAACCAACGGGCGGTTCAATCGAAAACCAGAATATCACTCACCGTACGCAGTCGTTTCTTGGATCTCATGAAAGGAAATTAAAATACAGTCAGTCCTAATGATTCCAAAAACAGTGTCGGGTTGTGTACTAAAACGAAAGTACAATTGAAACAGTAACACGTAGGTATACGTTATACGTAGAAAAGAAAAACGTCAGCGTGTGCACGAAGGAGAAAAAAAAGGATCGATTTTATCCGCTTTTAACGAGGTAATTTCCAGGGTAACTTTCAGTTTACAATATCCAACGATGGAAACGGGGTCGAACTAAAATAGATCAGGTCAAAGTATTTATAAATATACATGCATTGAGAGGATAGGAGGAAGAATAAAAAGTGACGCGACGTTGCAGTCCGAACAGGATATGCATGTACGCGTATCGCATAGATAATTGACGAATTTCGATATTCGAGCGTATGTGTATGTGTGTGTGTTGGATATAGAGACAGATATATATCTGTCCAACGATCACAGTCCAAAGTAGCTAAGTTTCATCCCTCTGCTAAACCCCGAAGGTCTTGCGGATGACGTCAGGATGTCTACGTTGCCGTGGAAACGCCAATCAATGGATGAAATTGCATTTGCGTTCGCCCGCTGCACCAAGTCAGAGAGAGAGAAAGAGAAATACAAAGAGAAAGAGAGAGAAAAAGATAATGGAAGACTCCTCATAGACCCCACCTCTTTCTTTCTCTCTCTTCGTACACCTGCAATCCTGCAGGTTATTCATAACTCTGCGTAAATCCCTAACCAACCCTTTTACCATATACCTACCTTGGCGCTTTGGAGCCACGAGTCTCATTGAATACTCGCATTTAAACCCTCTCAGACTCGAAACAAGAGTGATTTTGACATAGCGGTAAGAAGAATAAAGGCCGAAGCACATTGAACTCCATAAGCCATAAGCAGAAAGCATAAGCCATAGCGTTAGCACAATTCAATTACCATATTGATGGTATATCTACATCAATGACTTTTGTATTTTGCTTATGGCTTATGGAGTTTGATATGCTACGTCCGTAAGGCAGAGGAAAAAAGAGCATAATGGAAAGAATGAGATGGATCCTTGACTCCCTGGATCGTCACGAAGATGATAATGACGATAATATAGTTAGGCAAATATGTATAACGACGCCACGGATTATGAAACGTTCCGGCGGACGAGATTGCTAATAACTGGAGTGGTGGTCGGCGGTATAACTGCAGAACTGCGAAAATGGTATGTATAAGGTACGGTGGTAAAATAATTCGGTTTGGTCACACCGGGGCGACTAATTAGGAATGCCTGAAGAACACATAGGGGGAGACGCTAATTTTTAGCCAATTAAAAACGTGGCCAACTCCACCGAGAGTCCGAGATGAGGAAAATAGCATACTTGTTCCAGACACCGCGCAGATGGTCGTCGATTCTCTCTTCTTCCGACTGACTATGACTGACTGACTGACTTCCAGGCGCCGCCTTGGCGACGATCGGACCTACGTAGGACGGAGACGCATTAAATTAGCACACAATCAACCATAAAATGAATTTTTCTCTCCATTTCTTTTTTCCACTAGAAACGAGTCCGTTCCGCTTTACTCTTCATAAGTCGAACGCCCGTGGTTCAAGCGCATTAATTACTGCAATTCATCAAGAACAACCATCAAGCCTCTTCTATGAATTTTTTCAATTACAAAACTGACGTGGACATTTGCAAACAAACCCAGAATTCATTCTTTATTTTTTTTTCCTCTTGGGTTGATTAATTAGTTTATTTATTTAAATTTTTTCTCGACTGTGTGCTCACCCAGTTGTCATTTGCCCCAGTATTCCCGTACAACGGTCGTGGGAATATATTTTGTGTGGGTATTTTAATATTTTCGGATTTGAAAAGAAATTCTTTTTGAAAAGCAAGAGCCGTATGATGAAATGGAACAGGGTTTCCCACTTCCCGTATCCCTGGACGTAAGTGGAAAGAAGAGAGAAAACGAAGGATAAGGGAGAAAAGCGGACGACGCTTAGGAATATCAACTGTAAAGTAACTTCTAATCCCGCAACAAAAGTTTCCTTCTCCATAGAGAACGCTCGCAAGTCAGTCCTGATTGAGCCGTAGCCGCGTGAAAATCGATTTGGATTAACGACCAAGACTCAGTCAGCTCTTTGCGGGTTCGGGGGCGCACGTATTGTGTGCCACACTTGTAGCACGTCTAACTTCTTTTCTTTCACAGGATTTCCTTTCGTACCTCTCTAGAATATCCATTAAAAAAAAAAAAGGAAAAAAAAACAGAAAAAGAGTATATATATTTCCTCATTTTCTTTTACTTCTAATACCCGTACAATATATACAAAATCTTGAATATACTTGATAGAACTTTATTCAATCACTTGTATTCGAAGGCATTTTTTAATCCGTATTTCAACTCGATTTCAATTTCTTTTTTTTTTTTTTTTTCCTACTCTCAAGAGGACACCTCCGATGAACGGATCTTCTCTATAGATGCGCGAGCTGGTAGTTTATAGCCCAATATCAGCCCACGGCCATGATATTGGATAATCGACATCTTGATCCGGCAGCGGTTTATTGTCGGCTCTATGGATTTGCCAGCAAGCAGCTGATAGTGCTGGCAGGGGAATCCCCATCTCTGTCAAAGGACAGTGTCCGGCATTCAGGTGGACACATATATACGAGTACCTACATGAAGGGGCCATGTATATATATATACGTATATACACACGTAACACATGTTATATACACGCTGCAGGTATACTTCTGTATATAGCCGCAGCTTTTCGCATTCAAACCTCTCGGTGTTTGCGCCCGCGTATTGTGTCTCCTAGGATTGTTGCCAAATGGTGCAGACTATGCAGGTAGGTCTATACGAACGACCTGTCGCCTAGTTCAGCCACATTCACGACGGTCAGAAACAACCTGAGCCAAAAAAAAACTGCACTAGATATTATCCTTTTTCGCCCTTTCTTATACTTCCTTTTTTTTCGATCTCTGCCTTATTCTCTCCGCGATCCCTAACATCTGATTCATTTTATTCAGATCAAACCCGGTGGTAGAATATTATCTTCTATTTTTCGCACGTGTACAGATTAAGTCATTCTCGTCGAAATTTTTTATTTTCTTCTTAAACGGGGAAAAAGTTAATCGCCTGGACCCACGAGGTGGAGAGATGAAGTTTCATGGACCCCCACCTGCAGGTGTGTAATTGTTTGTCTCGTTGTTTCTGTTATTATATTGTCGAGGTTGTTCCTATTCGCCGCACAATTACCTCGACCGTTGTATATATCTACCGCAGTTTCATTGCGTCGGAGAACTACGTAGCGTATAGTAGTGGTAGACTCTAAAAAGTGAAATTACAAGAGACCCGCAAGATAGCAAGCAGGGTTTCCTCTTATTCGGACAGAGTTTCTCTCTATTGTACTTATTACACCACCCTTAGGGTCGTTTCAGTTTTGGCAAAAAATGAAAACCTCTGGGTAAAAGTGTCTCCTGAAATCTGAAAAGCCAACGCAATTATTACCCCGACGGGTTTTCCCTTCAAAAAACGAAAGACAAAAAGAAAAGATGCAAAAGTCTTATTATCAATGGAATAAAGGGTACAGGATTTATCCGTTTAGGTCCTCGTCGAGGGAGTCGAATGAATTTTCAGTCCGTCAATCCGGAGGCGTAAGTTGAGTCGGTTTCCATCTTCTCTCGTTGGTCCAAAAAAGAAAGATTTGAACTTTGCCGGTCTTCTTCGGGTAAACGTCTATGATGTGCGGTGTGTATAAACCATGGGAAAAAATGTGTAGAAAAAACAGTGAGAAAATTGAGCAAATATTTAATTTCACTGAGCGAGGCCGGGCGAGGTATGTATGTACGTATCTATGTACATGTATGTACTACATGCATATGTACGTAGATACGTATCTACCCGAGCGATAAAAAATAGAAATCATTTCTTCGAACCTGACCCTAATAGTAGACGACACATGGCGCCTCCACAACCGACACACGGTGCTGGTTGCCTCGGCTATCACTATACACACATTTCATTTCTTATCGTCAACTTTTAACGTCTCAACATTTCGCTTCGAAACGCAAAGTCCTCCACCTTATTCTCCACTAACTGCGCTATTAAATCTATTTTCGGTAGTAGTTCGATCCAGAAGCAATGAATCTGTTGTAGGCATTTTTTTGTTTCGCCTTTTAAATGGCCGTCTGCCGCATTCTCACTGATTGTTTCTTTCTGAATACCTGAGATAGGCAACTGACCATTTTCGAAGATTCACAGGGTAGGTAGGTATACAAGTAGGAGATCGTTAGATATGTACACATCCATATAGTCATAAGAATCCAAACCCTTTTAGGACGCGTCAGTTCGTTGAGACGTGCATAAGGGTTTGGGCGACGTATAGTCATCAGTGATTTCCACATCCCTGACAAATCCCTAAAGCCGTTTTGTGATCGGAGAAAATCCTTTTAGAGGAGAATATGTATACGTCCTAGGATTTTAAATGGTTTAGTTTTTTCATTTTTTAACCTTTTTCAAATTCTTTCCAGGATAAATCCTCATCTTCTTCCAGCCAGGTACCTACTAATACCCTACTACTTCTCCCGCAAACGACTTTAGTCACATCCAATCCTCTTCACATCGCCTTTGGCAGATCACTGATCAACTTGTAAAATTCTGCCAATTCACCCTGCGCTATGTCAAAGAGCGGATAACTAATACGGAGCAAAAAGAAAAATCAATCAACGAATGCGAAGTTCACAAATTGCAGAAAAGACAAAAAATAAAATTCTCGCCATCGCGAATTGCTGCGAGGACATTTTTGTTTTAAAAACCTGGGAGTTGAGGAAAAAAGTTTGAAAAAAAAATTGAAAAAAAAAACTGTTCGAATGCAGTGAAATTGATTCTCACCACCGGTTTTGCGCACCTGTACATTCGAGATCATTAATCCACGATATTTCCACTCGTATATTTTCTAGTTCTCATCTCATTCCTGGTCCCAGTTATCGGTATATAGAAGATGGAAGAGGGCTTAGTCTGACGTACGAATGACGGGCCTCTCTCACAAAGATGCCTAACAGATTCGTGAGGGTGGAATTAGGAATTAGGAAGAGCGTGTCCACCCCCCAGCCTCCGACCGCGCGTATACGCATATAGGTATGTATATGTATATTTTATTATTACATTTTATTTTTTATCATGATTATTCCTGCTTGTCCGAGTGTTTTATTCTTATGGTTTTTTTTTTTTTTTTTGTTCATATTCGCAAAATACCTTGTGCATTTTTCCCGGAAACCCCGTTTTTCCCCCAATTTCCCATTTTTACCCCGATTCCCGATTTCTTCCGAAATCCCCCATTCTTTTCGGAATCCCCCGTTGTCATGGTAACCAAGAAATGACCCAGAATTCCCAGCGTTACTGACGCGGCGGAGGCAGCGAGAAATCTTCATATAATATACAAAGATAAGCAATGATCGAGCCAATATGGTCCTTGGACGGAAACTGACCTATCCGATAGAGGTTCTCTTTCTCTCTCTCGTTTTTGCTCTCCATTTCTTATGGTCGCGGTCGTAATTATTGTGCGGCAACCTACCACCGCGTACTACTTCGCTCAGGAATTCAGCACCGTCGGCCTTTTTGTCCCTTTTACTAAAGTCCCCCCGCAGAAATCGCAGGACGTAGGTATAATACATAGGCGGACATGGGTACATACCTTATACCTATACCCCTACCTACCTATATACACCTTGTGTTCAACTATAGTATCCACGTATCGCGGACTTGCTTGTAAAACCTTTCGCACGCGCCATTGTTCGAAGGTTTACCAGACCGGCGCCCCCATTTTTTTCCTCTTCTTCTTCTTCTTCTTCTTCTTCTTCGTCTCCTCTTTTTTTTTATTGTTGGGAAAATCGACAGTCGACACTTTGGAGACTTTGAAGTGTGTGTGGCGGGTTATACCCACTGCGGTGGTAATATCGTTGCCGGTGCTGCCCGAACCCGAGGGATTTTCATCTCACTTTTTCGGTGGACAAGAAAAACTCACCGACTTCCATAGGGTCGGAATGGTCGGCTGGTGCCGGTGCCCCGGTGGTGACTTTACTGACTTTCGCGTCTGCACCTACAGCTACCTACTCGTCTACCTGGATTCTTCAGGTAGGGAACAGGTTGATGCTGAAACGTTGAGAAATCCACAACGGAATCGAATGGCTTCCCGGAACCCCTGGTATATACCGACTCGTTTCTGCCCACGAAAAAGGCAAATTTTCCTTTTGTATCCACCCGCCGTCCCCAAGGTACAAGGGAAAACTTATGTTGGCTCCATAAACAACGGACCGTTTGACGCCAGGGTCGAAGTCTTTTATCTCAACAAAGAATAAGAAGATGGAGAATAAGAAAAAGAAAAGGGAACTGAAGGAGAAGAATAAGAGGAAGATCATGTACGCCATAAACGCAGCCTATAGCTACACGTTTCAGAAATGAAATCGCGATTTATACACGTGCGCGGATCCCGATCCGAGCTTTAGCCCTAGGGCTTTCGAGACTGGACGATAAAAGGGCCGTGTCTCGAATCGAAACGACGATAAAAATTGTCTAGTTTAGTTCTGACCGTTTTTCGACAACTTTTCCAAGAATCGACTATCTCGGTAAAGAGGTGCGGAGGGGTAATGTAGGCCCCCGCGTCGCAGATTCAAGGGTTACATTCGCTTCCATAGTCAATTTATCCTCCACCCTTTTCGTCCTTTTTTCCTTCCTTCTTTTCTTTCTTTCTTATTTTCCTTCCAGGGTCGAGTTATCTCAAAATTGTTTCACCTATTCCTTCGACTCTCACCCCCCAGAGCAGAGAGGATAGAATCTCGTGTAAACCACCTTCGACATTGCGGTCTCGAAGATTCACAGACAAAACAATATGAAGCTCCATTCCGTCTGGTTCAGCCTCTCGTTTATCATAATCTTGATTCGACTCTCACTCTGCCCCTAAAGTTCCGGAAGTTGGGTGAAATTGTGCGGTACCGTTTCGCAGACACACCAAAGTGATAATATTGAATAATGGTTAATTTTCGAATGATGATATAGTCGCTGATTTTTCCCCGTTCGAATAAATTGCAGACCCTATCCCGAGAAATGAGGCTTTCATCGCTGAATGGTTTTTCTTTTCACGGGGTATCTATATATATTCCTCAATTTTCCTTCTCTATGCAAAAGGAATTATAAGCTCCGTTATAGGTATAAAGAGATTTGTACAGCGCGGCATACGATTTCCCGTCATGGAAATCTTTTTATCCAACGAGTGAATAGTAACTCGAAGCTTCTTTTTTTTATTTCTTTTGACTCTATACGTACAGGTATGTATACCTGTATAACCCGAGGAAGAAGATCGAGCTACGTTCAATCTGCCATCCAGTGAATTATAATTACGATCGACTAGACAGAAGTGCCTGGTAATTGGCTCGAGAACTGAACGTTCGTAAAATTAACCCTATTTTTCCAGATGCCTGACTTTTTCCACTCGAATATTTTCTTTTTAGGTACTTCCTTATTCCCTCCTCACTCTTATTTTAGTTGTTTTTTTATTTTATTTTTTTCGACAGACGATCGATAGATTTTATCATTTACTCGGAAATTTCCTCCCTTCGAAGAAAAATCCCACAGCTATGGATCTACGTAGTCATATACTTACATCCGTATGCAAGTTTAATGAACGAACGCCGAGGCGATTAATTGCGTCTTACAATTAATATACCAAGCGTGATTTACACATATAGAACAGACGACGACTTTGTGCCGGAGTAAACAGGATGTCGTAGTATAACTTCATTGATAAGTACGAGTTTATCAATTACCAATGAATATTCTTACAACGTCATATACTGCAATTAATAATTTCTCTTATCTCTCGAATGTCGAAGAATAGTACTTTACGGCCCGATTAACAGAATCTAATTGAAATCCAACAGCTATAATTAAACCTGCTCCCTATATGCCTCGGGAATAAAATCTTCTAAACGATCACTATCATTCTTATTACGTTCAATTATTCACGTCTCTAAATCATTTGAAATTATTCTTTTTTTTCCCTCTCTCTCTCTCTCCCTCTCCTTATCGCCACGCTTATGGGACTCGGTCTTTAATTATCATTCATTAATTTCTCAATTCATACACCGACCGCCACTGACTTATACAAATTGAATTAATGAATGAATTTGCCTCGAAACACTTATCAACTTTTCTCTCAAAAATACTTAACCTTTGACGATCTTAGAACTCGATAATGATAATTGAATGGTTCGTTTTCAACAATGTCTTCTGTCCCGTTTATGCTGATCAACTTCACTCGTACAGATTGTTATTATTTTTTAACGTAATAAACGTTTTCCTTTCGCATCATCGCAACAGATTCATCAAATAAAATCCGGCCAATTCGTTTTTCATTTAATTAACAATCAATCGTATACTTACGAGAATTAATTGTAGCCTTTCCATTCTGGCTAAGTGTCTCCGTCTCATTGAAAAGCACTGAAATTGCAATAGTCACAACAAATCCTCACTGAGTTTCACAGTTTCACTTTACGTATCTCGCGTTTCTGTCCATAAATTTGATTGATTTTTATTGTTTTTGTTGTGTTTGTTATATTGTTCAGATGGATGAAAGCCAGGATGTTAATAAAACGTGTACCTCACGATGATTGTGACCTGACAACGAACCACGTGCGAATGAAAAGCGGAAAAATCGTAAGAAAGAAAAAGGATTGATTCGCTTTTTACAATCACACAGAGATATAGAAGAATATTCACTGCAGTGAGGTAGAAGAAGAGTCGAGAATTGAATGAAAGAAAAAACGTTCGATCGTTATTTACGTCATTATTATTCAATTATCATCACTGATCCACGTGTTCCAAGCCTGGCACGATATCTCGTCCGCACATATCTCCTGCTTCTTAAAATCCCCAACAGAACCACGTGCAGAGGGAAAAGACGAAGAGTAAATTGAAAATGAAAATGGAAATGAAGAAAAATGAGAAAAGAAGAAAAATTCAAAAGTGGACGAATTTCGTCTACAAATTCACAAGCGATTATAATAGATGTGCGAAGGGACGTCAGCCTGGGTGCTTATCGACGTTTGGTAAATTAGTTTCCCGCGTGCAAGCTTATTTATTTTTATACGTCAACGGCGGGGCACCGTGCCGGACTTTCCACCTCTGGCAAAGCTCTTGAACGTTCTGTTCAGAGCGAGCGGTAGCACGCGAGTGACTGGATTCGGTGCCTATGGGGATGCGGGGGTCGGTGGAAAACGGGGGGGTCGCAAGCCCCCACCCTGCAGGGTAAGCGTAGCTTGCGGCGGTGCGCCAGATCCGCGACGACGAAAACTTTATCATCTTCTCGTACTCTCGCGTCCTACCAAGTAGGTAGGCCCTGCGTGTGCTTTTCTGCTCTTCCAACCCCCTCGATTGGTATACTCCTTTTTTTTTCTTTCTTCTAATCAGGGGGAATCAAATTAACGAATTAACAAACGATTTGTATAGCTGGGTAAGCGCTCACTCTAATTACAAGAAAAATGAAAAAAAAAACTTCCTCTAGATTGACCTCAATTAAGCAAGTAGATCTGAAGATCTCCGAGAGCTGGTTTACTCAAAAAATATTGTCAGAGTAGACAAAAAGTATACATACTGCACTACGGAATGCAACTTGGGGTAATTTTGATCCTAGTCGGGGTTGATTTGTCATACAGGAAGAAAAATTTGTAGGTCGGGTAAATTTGGAGACTATACTACACCGTTTCCGACAGCTATATGGAGAACGAATCGTGCGGTTCAAATTTTAGTTAAAGGGATGGAGGATAAGCTCTCCGAAATTTGGGGGAGAGATGCCGGGGTCCCGAAATCTAAATTTGAAAATACGACGGGAGGCAGAGGCACCCCACAGTGGTGGTGATATTCTCGTGGACAATATTTATTCGGTATAAATTTTCAGCTCTGCGGAATCGCACAGCTGGCCAAAGCGAGTGCGGAACTTTGGGGGTAGGGGTTATGTGTTATATGTGTTGGTATATATATTTGAAAAAGTTGCTCGGCTCGCGCCTACGTGCTCGGCATAAGCCGGCGGCATTAGGGCTCGTTATCTTATGCAACGAGATTGCGGGCCAGTTATTTTATCCCTGGCCAAGTCACGCGTTCGCCCTGGCTGGCACTTCATTGCCCATTGTGTGTCCGAAGATTTTGTATATATATATAAAGTGCGGGCGAAATAACCGGGCGAATTGTTAACGCCACGGGAACCAACACACCCCCTCGTCTCCCGTCTTCAACAGCCAGGCGACACCTAGACAACAGAAAAGTCTTTCAAGGTTGAATGCTTCCACTGTGTGTCGCAGCGGTCACTTCTTTAGGTTTCGATTGACCGACCGCCTCAGACTCAGACTGAGACGAGGAGGAGATCCTTCAGCTTTTGGTCCAGTTGTATATAATGTATATACTTTACTATACATATATACCCTCTCTAGAAAATGAACCTTTCCTCGACCATCCTGCTCTTTTAGTTTCTCCGTTTCTCTCTCTTGAAAGAATTCTTCCTTTTCCTCTTTTCTCTTTTTCTCTTTTTCTTGACTCGAAATCTTGTGAAACGCGATATCCACTCGCGGCTGCGAGGTCACGGACCCCTCCGCGACCCGGAGTATACGTGAATCATTCACTTCCGGAAAAAAAAACTATTCTTCGGGATAACATCTGTTTCTTTGGCTACGTCACGCATGTGCTCGCAATCACTCAAGCGAGTAACAGTCTTTTCCAGTTGATTCTGGACCAACCGGAGAACTAATTGTATTAAATTCCAGAATCATTCCATCAAAAAATACTTATTACACCTCGTCAAGGACCTGTGTATACTTCACGGAAGAATTTTCGAATAAAAAGTCAAGCAAAAGCCGTACCCACGTGAAAGGTGATAGCTTCAAAATCCGCTTTTACCCGATTATACCCACTTTGAAAGATTAGTTAACTACTCTGACGAAAGTGGGCTATTTAAGAATTCTTTGATGACACACACCGGTCCTTGAAAATTCCTCTTTATAAAAAGGCATTTCCCTGTTGTTTATCGTTCGTATTGACGGAGCTCTTTCTTTTCATCTACTACTGGAAGGAAAGAAAGGAAAGGCTTGAGAAAATTAAATTTCTCTTACATATACCGATTTTCTTTCTTATGCGAAATGAAATTGAATTGTCTGATCCGAAGATACCGGCTAACATCTGTGATGACGGGACATTCCTCACTTCTCGGTTATTCGAGAAGGATTACATACATTATACATTAAACGAAGTTGCACAAGCCGTTTGCCTCGGGCAATACTCAAATAAGGACAAATCGGATGATATTAGGCTCGGCTAGACCCAATATACTGCGAATACTTACTCGACCTCACTCGCGCTTTGAGTAATATCAACTAATTTCCAAGTTCGTCAAACTTTTCCCCTGACAAATTGGCCGGTTCAGAAGATAGGTAGCTATAAGTATAAGGTGTATAGGAACCTCGTGCTTTTTACTTCTATATCTCTCTATTTGTGGACGCGCGGAGAAATATGTATAATATACCTACTCCACCCACTCGCGGTTGTAATTGTAACTAAAAACCAACTGCTGATTGATTGCCTAAAAGGCAGGAGGCTTGGTGAAACGATTAAAACGCGTCAGTACCCGCGTACGTACGTATACGACTAGGGACACATTCATTCGGCTGCAGAGGATGGAAAAAGGTGTGACGTAACTTTTCCCCTCCGGAATGTGGGTTACGATCTTCCGCCTTTTTCATCCCCACATCCCTTCGTCGCGCGTACTATTAGAGCGCGTGGACGGTGGACCATCCCGTTGAAGAAGTAAGGGTGAAATGGTCGACGGGGCGGAAGTAAGGGGTGCGGGATTCCTTTTTGCAAGAGGGCGCGGGAGACGAGTGCGAGTACGAGAACGAGAATGAGAACGAGAACGAGAACGGGAACGAAGTATGTCTGGCTGGAGCCACGCTGTCGCCAACCCGCATCGATCCGGCACGGTCCGCGACTTCTTGCCGCGTTAAACTCCGATCCGTTGGTCCAGCCCAGCTTCCCAAAACCGGACGATGTTACGGCGTGCCGGAGACAAGCTCCGGTTTTAATTACTACTCGAAATCTCTCACCGGCCCTCGATCACTCTAAAATCGTTTAACATTCGTCCTATACGAATGTTCTCCACGACCTTATACATCGACTTACCTTTCTGCAGGCATTATAGCTGCGGATTTGTTCCATAGATGCAACTTCACGGCTTGATATGATCCCTGATTGCCAATCAGTCTTTAATACAAAAGATATCATGTTCCGATCCGATGATGCAGAAATAACCCGCAGGAATTAGAAAAAGGAATTTAAAAAATTTTCAAGAGTTTTCCGGGGTTCTTCTTACCACCCCGAATTTAAATGGCAGTGATTCGCGGACCGAGGGGTGCTTCGGATTCTTCGACTCTTGGCTCCGTCCTGACGCGACCCTCGGCTATAGTTATCGACGCGGATTCACCCTTGCAACGGGATTCGCGCGTTTCTCAAGCCCGCGAATAGATAGAGGAGCCAAAAGAGTCGGAGGTAAATTCGTCCTTAGTACGCTCGACGTTTTTTATATCGTCAGTTATTTTTATTTCACCGTGTTTGGTGGATTAATCGGGGGCGAGGTGTCGTTCCTTCGAATGGGGGTCTGATTGACTATAGCGCGATACCAAGGGAAGATAAAAAAAAGGGTGAAGATGTAAGAGAAGAAGGACAGAAAGACTATGAGTATAATTCGCTCCCGACAAAGGGACGAATCACTATGTGACTCAGGATCAAAGTTTTCTGGGGTCCAAGGACTCTCGGAGAAAGCCCTAACGACTTTTCTTCAAAGTTAGCGAATGTTCTTCAGGTGAACAAGCGCCCTGCTGCTGGTGGTCGTCTTTTCTTCGGCAATCGGGAACTACAGGAATACGAGATGTCGAAGGTTGAACTTTCGAAGAATCGTACGATTTTCAGTAAGGAAAATCTAGTCTGAACTATATTTACAAGGCAGGGGGTTGGGGGGTTGGGGGTAAAGTCGAGACCAACGTCAAAATAATGGCTCTTTTACCCCCGTGAGGAAAAGTTGAATTTTCAACGTTAGCATATATTGACTCTGTGCTTTGGATCGAAGGTTGAGAGTTAGAACCGTTTCGGAAAACAGAGTTGCCTCTTCGCTATCGCGGCAAATACTTATATTCTGATTTAAAACGCAAAGAGGTAGTCGCGTCGCTCCTGCAGGATTTCGGTATTGGAGGCACGCTGAAATCAAAATATTTGCTCCCTCAAAGGACCTTTGGCGACGCCTACGGCCTGAATTCGAAATGTACCCTCCTACCCCCCAAGCCCGTTTTCTCTCTTTGCCAATCTTTGCCTCCTCCTCCTTCTCCTTCTCCTTCTCCTTCTCCTTCTCCTTCATCCTCTTCCCCGGCTCCTCGCAAACATCCCCAAATATTTTACCCCCCGAGACGTCAATCGCCGGTGACGAGCTTGCGGCTAAACTCTCGTTACCTCTCGCCAATCCTAATTTCTCTCAACACACGTGCAAGCTCAACTTTTCGCGATAAAGCGACACATCGTACGTGAAATGGTACAATTCTCGACCAGTTATTGTATCAGCTAAGAAACCTCAACACTTCATCATTCAACCGTTAACAAAGTTCACCCCCAATTATGGAATAAGCGGGGGTTAAAGGTGGCGAAGGTGGAAAAGGTGGGAGGTGGGAGCTGTGAACCTTGTTCAAATCCTACGCAGACTCTTATTTACAGTCTGATGGCTTTAAACTCGTTCCGACCTTCGAGATTCTTGGTAAAACTAATGAGAGCGTATTCCGTTTTACGTTTGATATATAAAACAGAAGGGAATATCGGGAGGTGGGTATATACGCGCACGGCTGTGCTTGACTATTCGCTCCGACATAAGAAAAGAAATTTACCAAACTTTTTTGCTCCTTCTATAACTCGGTATTTTGCCATGCGGCCGTACACACCAACTCTGATTGATCTACGGTTCGTTGGGGAGAAAGAGAAAATAAAAAAAATGTTTTAAATAAGGCGAACGTTTCTCCGGTAAAGACTGAAGGAAACGAATAGAGAAATTTCGACAAAGACGAGTCGACGGACAATGAAATTTCTCCCACAGTCTTCCATTGTTGAGTTTCTTGGATCAAAGTATTAGCACTCACGCGATTGGCCCATCAGCTGAGTTCGAGAAGACCGAACGCCGTTAAAATACCTCGGATATCGTTCCGCAAATCCTAATAGGAGTTTAAATGGAGCCTAGCGCCTCCTCGTGAGCTCCGATCACCCGTTTCGAACCTGATTTATCACCACCTATGAATATTTCTATCAAATTCTACCCGCCTCCGCACACATTTGTATAGATCGGTCTTCTTACCCGCAGACAGTTCGGGATATGAGCTGGAGAAATACCCAAGCTGTGTTTCTCTTTAGCCTCTGAATTGACCACGAGCAAAGATCTCTTCTCGATATGCAAGATAATATATGAATGGTATCAGGTGCACGGCGTGATGCTGCAGCGATGGAAGATGGTTAAGCGACGTGGCGTCTTCTCTTCTTTTCTTTCGGTTGCATTTCTTCTACCTATAGTTGCGATAGAATCTACTTTATTAAGAGCAGGTAACGTCCGAAGCAATAAAACCTTCCATTTTTTAATGCGAGGGCAAAGAATAGGCGAGCCTTAAAGGTAAGACGAACCCCATATATAATCGCGGGGGAAAGGAACCCCGCATAGGTGAAGGCTGTGTGCGGTTAGTTCTCTGAATCGTATGTAACAATAAGCTTCTTCTCAAGTGCTTCTCTTAGCTTATATTGTCAAGGTAATATTCTTGACTATAGAGGTAAAGAAGAGATTCAACGCTTCGATTAAACCCGCTAGTGGATTAACCAAAAATTATAAACTCCGATCCCGCGATTCGAGAAAGAAATCCAGAAATCTTGACCCTTTACTCCGATGGCGATGCTACGAACCAAAATGAGAACACATATGTTTTGGTTAGACAGGAACGCCGCTGCTGGACCCCCCGCGGTTCCCAGCATCCGGACACGAAACCGTTTAGACGTAGCGTGTAAGTGGTCAGTGATTCTCATGACGAGATGTCACCTCTGGTAGAGGCTAATTCTGGGTTCAGGATCACCCGGAAAGGGGAGATTCACCCCCAGGGCTGAAGTATTCATTAGTTCACGACGAGATTCTATGGGTTTATTCATTTCCTAGAGTACTCGAGTCCGGTCAGGAAGAAATCCTTTTTCCCAATTTCTCTTTATACCCTTCCACCGGGTATCCGCGTGTACACGTGGATGTAGCTTAAAGGGGTGTGTAACGAGTGCGGGATTGAGAAATGGGAGGTAATAAATTAGCAGGGTTAGTTGCTGCTCGGTCGTAGAAAATCAGGGGCTGTAGATAGAGAGAGAGAGAGAGTCCTGAGACCCACTGGGCACTCACAAGGAGCTGTTTTTGATAAACTGCTGTTTATACTAGGCATTACACGCTCTTCCTCTAGGCGCCATTAGTCAGTGGCGGTCGGTGGACCTTACATATTTTCCATATGAGTAAGAATTTGATCCCGCCTACATGGCGCGACGCTACAAATTCTTGTCGCGTGAGAGTAAAGTCAACCACTCGCTATACAACCGCGACGTGATAGCGGGCGAGAGAACCTCGATCCGGAGGGAGAAAAAGGGTGTTTGATGGAAAAAGAAAAAAAGAAAAAAAAAACAGCTAAAAATTCCCTCTATAATCCAGAGTTTTACGCTGACAGTTTACATATTTCGTTTAGCCACCAACCCGCGATATTATATCCAAATTCCAGTTTACAGTCCTGAGAGCTAGTCAGCTGGTTTATCCTGCAGCCTCGAGAGAACTTTTTCGCTATCAAGTTTACCTACCTACCCCGCAATCTGAGTCCGGCATTATGGTTCAGTTCTTGCATCAAGAATCGCAACCTTCGAACTGACGGGAACCATTGTGCTCGTGCCATTAATCAATCCAAGTTTCTATACCATAGCTACTCTTAGAAGCTAGCTCCTCGTCTGAGAATTCGATCTTTGTTTATTCCGCGAATCACTCTCAGCGGATCGATGCGATGGATTAAACGCGAAGTGCCTCTGGGTATTGGTGGGGAAAAAACATGACCTGCTCGTATTCGAAGAAGGAATTAAGGATACGGAGTCTCGGGTTTTTAAACAATTTTTTTATACCGACGTTAGAAACTATCCAAATCTTATAGTTATTCGAGAAGCGTGAGGTCCATTATCGGCGTACCAGAGATTAGTCTCTGGACTTTATCGACGTTCGATGATTCAAATCTTCACGTGACGATTAGAAGCTCTTACACGTGTCTCAAATGTCTCGATTGTTTTTATCGTTGGTATATAAAAATTAGCCCCGGGCGACGTGAGCACGACTCGCGTTCCATCGTTGAAGGGTATCGATTTCTAAAGAGCGTAGTTTTTCGGTTCTATCCGACTATATCCTCACAAACAAATAATTTATCTTTATTCCGTTGCTTTTTATACGACGATAAATCCGACTGATTTATTCAACGCGTCCCACGACCCCATCTCGAGCTATGGATTATTCTTATAGGTGTCTGAAGAACTGACAAAGGATTCGGGGATAATACAAACTTTATTGGATCCTCCTTCCACGAATAAGTTCGTTCATATTGACCGCCCCGCGACGCGACACGCCGACATTTAAACACCTCGATCTCAATTTATCGTTCTTTAGATCGTATCCGAGGTAGAATGAACCTCATTCCCTTATATACACCTTTCTCAAACTTCCTCGACCCTTTTTATTGCCTTACATCGCCTTGTAAAATATGATCAAAAACACCACTTGAGAACAATCTTGACAAATTCAGAACATCGCGTATTAGACGTTGAACACTGCTGCTAAAAGCCACAATATCTCATCTATATGATAGAATCAATTATTATAAAATGGAGTATCAATATTCGTAATTTTTAATTTTCGGTACTTATTTTTTTATTTTTTTTTTTTTAAAGATGGATAACTAGGCTGAGGACTAATCGAGGATTCCGTGTCTACGTGAATGATGTTCTACGTTTGAAGAAACGTCGTGTACCTGAGATTTGTCATACTGCAACGAATGATCATCATCAGGATATTCAAACACGCGAACTTCCTGATATTTTATAAATGAACGTAATTATTTTCCATCTTGGCTACCAAGAAATCTGAAATATCCTGGACATCCCGATAATCGCATCGAGACAGTTTGGAGTTTGAGGATAGGAAATGAAGGAAAAAAAGGTTGAAACACTCATACGATGTTATTAGATAAAAGAAAATGTATTTATTGTTTATTCAAGAAAGATACATAGTGTACAGACGATGGAATATTATAAACGTTAGACGATTGTGCTGTTATTTATTTTCATTTCTCAATATTTCAAAGGTATTTTCGCACTGCACATTGAACCATGTACCCAGTCATTGTTACATGAAAATTAAAAAAAAAACAAAAAAAAAACTGAATCCGATGAATAAAGTGTAACCCTATAGGTATATGTATATGTAAATATGCAATCGTCACGACAAGCCGGTAATCATAAACACCCTATTGCTGGACCAGTTGCAGCGTACACATTCACACACACGTTTATCCATATTAACCAGTATAAATAAATGTATACATGTGTTATTATTTCACACAAGGTAGGTATATCGCATCGTTTAACAGTGTACAATCAATGTCAAAGAGGCATGGCTATACCAATAATCCTTACGAAAGAAAAAAAAATAGCAATAAATAGGCGCTCAGGGTGTTTACTAGAATTGAAGATTTAATGTCTTCAGAAAGAATTGAGATTAAAGAATAAAGAGTTACAAGCTTTCATCGAAATGTATACTAACATTTGGTTTTTTATAAAGCCACATCCCCAGGTAAGAAACATTGATTTGTTACACTGGTTAAACACTTTTTTTTCTTTTTTCATTTTTATTTCATTATTATTTTTTTTTCTCATTTCTTCAAATAACGGAATTTACATCTGATTTGTAAGTAATCGAAATTTTATCTTACTTTCTTACAACGTCGATGAACAAAATTCAGATTACTTACTCTTTATACATATAATTCTGTGTGTTATTAAAAATATAAAATTCAAAACTGACGTAATGGACTTTCTGAATTCTGAATGCGTTTCAATATGCCAGTTGACTAATTATCATTATCATTATCATTATTAATATTATTACTTACAGCAAGTTGTTTTTTTTTCTCCCGTTTTTTTTCGTCGGTTTTTTTAATTTTTTTTTTTGTTTGTTTCTTATCCTTTTATTCCATACATACCCTCGATAATCTAAGAAATCTAGTGACAATATACTCGCGGGTGTCCCGTCCTTAAAGTACATAGCGCAGCCGAAATATTAAACTTTAGGAATTTGTTCAAAAATCTAACTACCTAACTGTGGATTTCACTATCATTGAAATACCTACATCCTTTTACGAAGAAGTTTACCTTCATTTCTAGATCAACGTAAACAATGGAATGTCTATTAAAACTGGTATGTTAACCATATCAGTAATCCGCTGCCTACTTAGACTCGAATAATTAGGAAGTAGCGATTACTGGACCAGAATATAAAACGTATCGATTTATACATCATTCGCCACACGATAGAAACAAAAAGAATCGATTTTAGAAAATACAATAGATATTTCTATTGCTTTCCCTGACCGAAATAATGTAGAACAACATACATATCTGTTAGGGGGGGACTCATTTGCTTAATTTCATTTCGGAAGCGCTAGGTGGTGTGACGAAAGAGGGACACCCGTTACGACAAAATACCTAACTAAAGTAAGAAACGGACAATAAATAAAAATGTTCGAATAATAAGAGCTATCACTTCCTAGCAATATTGCGAAATACTTACTATTCAATAAACTGAGGAAAATTTTACTCGCAAAGGGTTGATTAGCACAGAGCCGAACTCCGATCAGTAAATGGCGATGAAGATGCGAGTTTGTTTTTGATGTTTCGACTCTGCTAATTCTCAAAATATCTATTTACGTATGCCTAAAACGTCCATCTTTGTAAACAGGTAGAAAAAGAAGAAAGTATTGCACTTAGACATACCACTTGTCGCGTGGTCAAGCGATTGAAAAAAACTTTACCGGACAAAATATCAAAATTAGGATATTCGTTATTTTCAAAAATAGAACGAAAACTGTTTTTTTTTTTTTTTTTAATTCTAAAACGTACATTCGACATTTGAAAAGCTTATTTATTCTAGCTAACGTACGAAACTACGAATACAATTTTTAGCTAAATGAAAAGTGAAAATGATTCAAATAAACGATATCCAATCTCTGGATCGAGAGAAAATTCTAAACAGACTCCGATAACAGCGCTCTGTTAATAGTTGATTATTGATATTTCAAAAACTTCTGCCGAAAACTACGTATCATACGCATACATGGAAAATTCAATGTATGTACCATATGAATTACGCAATATTCATCTCTTGTATGTCATGTATGCTGGTATGCGTATGCCCGAGTGACTAGTACAAAATAACAAGTTCAAAGTTGTTCGACTCGTCTTAAATCTCGGGCAAAGTTGTATTTAGATTATAGAGAAGATATATTTTGAGTAGTAAACAAAATCACTGCCTCAATTTCACACGAAATAAATAAATGTCACGAACTATTGTCTAATCTCATGATACGGGATGTTTCCACGGCACTCGGGGAGTAAGTTACATACAAATTATATGATAAATTATTCATAGTTAAGCGTAAAAATCTCGTTTTAAATGAAACCGTACCTTAGGAATATTAAAGATTTTAAATAGGTATGTAAATAGATATTCAAATACTGTGGCTCAACTGATACATTTTTATTTCGATAATTATGATGTATTTTATATACACAAAACGTGCATCTCTACAACAGAGAGAGAGAAAGAGAGAGAGAGGCAGGCACGTAATGGAAGTCACTAATTTTTGTTCGTTAAGCAGTCCATATACAATACAATGATTAATTTGTGGTATTAATCTGTCGACAAAAGTACTGGAGATTGACAATCAAAGACGGAGCAAGTGAATGAACATTAAAAATATCTTTCCGCTTCTACTGCAATATAAATAAATCACCCCGCGAGCACCGTGTGCTAGTGGTATTCGAGCCGTTGAAATAATTTAAGTATTCATAATGTGAATCTGAGGTCCTGAATCAACGATTCACCTGAAGAAACTTACCATTAATAAGATCTGTTCCACTCATCTAATGCTAAAACTGTCTCGGCATTTGGAAAATTTTATAATAAAAAAGATCAATCGATGAATTCAACGCCGCTGAACGTTCAGTCGTTAGAAAGGATGGCCAATTCGATGGATAATCGGATATGACATAGCAATATTCATTCTAACAAACGATCTGCTACTTTCCCCTGTGATGACTCTTATCGGACAACTCCTTGTATATCTATTGCAGTAATTTGTTTGTTCATCACTGATATTTATATTTAGCACCGGTGGTTCGCAGCTAATGGTTATATTATTAACAAAGTATTTTTTCTTCTCCTAACGAAACATCGAATCTCTCAAGTATGTAATTAGCCTGAAGAATGATCATCAATAATGGCAAAGCTAATGAGCAATTCATTTCCCCGATCATCTGTAGAAAAGTACCTCGAGAGTAATTTTATGAGGTAAAAAATAAAAAATAAAATGAAAAAGAGATAGAGATAGAGATAGAGAGATAGAGAGAGAAAGAGATAGAGATGTGAGGAAAATGCGCGTCTTGTTTGTTCGTAGCATTAACCATCTATGTAGCTATGGGTATATTATCGTTTGACGTAGATTTATACGGTTAATATCACTATATCGGTAACGAATTAAGGTGTATGTAGTGATTTTCGACAGCCCGCCTTTTCTCTCCAGTAGCCATGGCTATTTTTTTGTTTTTCACCAAAGAAAAAAACTTACTTAACGGGCAGTGGATGTTGGTGTGAGGAGGAGTGCTTACATTCTAGATGATCCTGATGACCATCTTTGGATTGGCGGAAGATAACAGCCGTGCAACGGTCAAGTGCACACAAATCCTTCCTGAACAACAGCTGTACCGCCGTTCGGCCCTTCCTGAAATGTAAAGTGCACAAACAGCCACTCATAAGAAGCTGTATCTAGCATCCGATGTTCAGAAGTTCTATGTCAAAGTAGTTATTCTCAGCTCCTGACAACTAGCAACGCCGTTATTTTAATGGTAATGAAAATTTTATTGTATTTCTTACGTCCTTAGCAGCTGGCGTATTGTCTTTGTATTCGTCAAGGCTAAAACCAGAGTTGCTGTCCTCGCCACACGACTGTACAACTACCAACGAACCATCTTCTCCCTGGGAAATGATTAGTGCAAAGATATTTGCGTTAGAATTGCACGCTGCAGACTTAGCGTTGTGAGTTTTTAAGTTCTTCGGAACCACATTACCTGTGTAATTTGATTCTCGGTGTCATGGATCCTCTGTTTTTTACCATACGTCTCTACGCTGTTGTCGGACAATCGCTTTTTGTTTGCCAAATCTGTTCCTCCACCAGGTGAAACTGCTCCTCCCACATCACTTCCGGTCCTTCCATTCAGATGTGTAATTGCACTGGACAGAGATACCTGGAGAATGTTAATTAGTCAAGTTTAGTATTCAGGTACATTCATTTGAGATAAAATAGAAAAAGATCTGTAAGTAAATACGGGAGTTCTAAGAGATTCGAAAATCAACTTTAGTTTATTTCCAGAAGAATAGCGGCGAGATTGAAAGTTCAGCAGATTTTTATTCAGCCAATACCTTGCGCTCGCGTTTTATGAGATTTGGAGAAATGTAGTTGTGAAGTTCCTTGCGCTTGACGTGCTTAGCTTCAATCCACATCCCTTCTTTCAGCATATTGATTTGCTCAGCTTGTCTTTCAACTGAAACATATTGGGATAATATACATTGTAGAATAAGCATCGCAGCTTCTGAAAAGTTGAAGCATATCTGAGAAGAAAAAAAAACGGGATCAAGTAAATGAAAAAATGCTTACAACTCACAGAAATAAATCATGACGACGACTTTATACCTTAAAAACGATTGGGATGAAACAATACCGGGACATGTTAAACAAATTTGTATAAAATCACTAAGATCTTTTTACCCGAGTCAGCAAAAGACTTGATATCATAGGTGAGGTCGACCTTGAGGTTCTCAGTTTTGGCAAAAATTAAGCCGATGAACCACATAGAGCATTGCCTGTCCTTGACGGGCTCCAACGGTGGGAAGACCTCAGGGTTTACGTGGGCCAAAGTGATATGCGGATTTCGCTCCAGCGTACCTGTGTGACACAGTTAGAATTTCGCCATTTCGGCATCCGGGGATTATTAGTGTATTCGTGAACAAACGTGATGGCAAGGATATGAGAGAAGAATACATGTTAAAAAAAAAAAACAACGTTGAATTCATTATATATATTACCTATCAAGTGTCGTATCTTCGATTCAACTAATCCACACCATTCGAGCTGATCTTCAGGCGTCAAACTGCTAGTTAACAGCACAATATAGTGTCTGTATCTGCCAAAGAAATTTGGTGGCTCAAACAGTTTGTCCCAAGCTGCAGTACCATTCATAATATCATCGGTTATCGCTAAACCACCCTTAAACTCTTCTTGCATTATAGTTCTGGTTGATGCGGAGACATTGAACGTTGAATTCTGTTGCGGATAAGCCGGTGTAATAATTGGCATCAAATGATATCTGTCCGAGATGTTTACCTAAACAAACACAGAAAAGTATAAGCAAATAAAATGATATTTCTCCATTGGAATAGAACTTGAATACAAGCAATAGAAACTGAATTACTTGATAAACTTACTCTAGGATCCCAGACTGGGTAACCCAGATTGACATTGTCAGGTTGTTTAAGAAGAACGGGCTGCGGCCATTTCCATTGTGAAAATACAAGGAAAAATTTGTGTACCAAAGTAGCAGCAACCGCGTTTGGATAGAGCTGACAAGTCCGAGCGACGAGCATAGCCCAGGAAACACCACCCAAATAGCCTAAGACATTGCTGTATATTCCGTGCTCTGAAACGAACATGTATTGCGAAATTTTTAGATACATTATAGATTGAGAGGAAAGAGTCGAAGCAGTAAATTGCACAAATAGGTATTTGCAAAGCTTACTTTTGGCCCAGAGTTTTATTGCCCTAAGCGCAAGCCGGAAATTTTCAATATTCGGTACCAAACGTAGTATTTCATCGGTAACTCGACATCCGTTTAAACTTCTTACACATTTTTGATCAAGATTCTTCAGTAGCACATCGTCCTTGAGATCCTGAAATGCCATTGATTGCTTGATGGAATTTCAAAATCGCGTTACACAAGTTTTCAAGCCACTGATATTTTTTCAACTATAAAAATATGACTCTCTCACCATGGTGTCAGGAATTTCCTTGAGCGCTAGCCTGGCGAACAGCATATCAATTTCTATCCCATCGAAGTTCATTTTTATAACTGGTACAAAAGCCTCTTCCACCGCCTAAAGAAATTATCTCAATAAAATTACGTTTACGCTGATTAGTTGGTGTTCTAGATATCAGATTTTTTTCAGACAAAACAAAAATATAGCTTCGCAAACAAATCATGCTATTGGATGACGAGCTGAAATCTATCAGCTGAATATATATTCTTTAAAATTGAGTAAAAACGATTACTTATGAGTTTTTTGCTCACCCTCAAGTCTGATACTTCTGCTTGTTGTTTCAGCGATTCAAAGAAAGAAGTAAAGTAGTCGGACCTGTGTATATGGCGAGGTACAACGCAAAGCGCATCTATATCAGCTCCTTTGTGGTGAACACCTAATCTGTATGATCCAAATGTGTAAATTTTACCGCCAACTTGTTCCGCAACATTCGGAGGCATGTTTCTGGCCACGCTTGTATCCCGTATCCACTGCTTCACCAAGCTGTTCAACTTGCTGAGGAATAAATAAATAGTGTAGAAGTTGTCTGGAGAAAAGCATTGAAATTTTTCCCTAAATAAGACGAATACCTGTTACATAGATAATAAATGGAGATACAAATGTAATAGAAATGAAAATAAAGATACTTACCTCAGGATTTCCATTCTATGATTTAACTCCTCCTCAGATTCGAAGACATTGTAAGGCTTAAGAGCTTCTCGAAGTTCGTTAGTCCTGAGATGATCACTGGGCTTTGGTCCCGCCAATGTTATAGCGGACGTCATTCCTAAGGTGCGTAGATTTTGTGCCGCGGAACCGGAGCCTACGGCAGAGTTACTACCCTGGGACGACCACATTGCGGATTTCGAAGATCTGTTTGTATTCTAAAATTAATAACCAAGCTGAATGGAGGAGAATGGAGGCTTCGACAAGGTCATATCTTGTATCTCTCAACATATTTCTCGTTCTTCATACAATCGGTGGATCCGTAATAAACATTAGTCAAATATACAGATATAATCTGTGCACACGTATCGATTCTTGAAAATGGGACAAAGAAAGTTGATGAATGGTATGAAATTGGTACAGACGGAATATAAAATTGAAGTTGGTCAAAAAAAAAAAAATGGAAGAATTAAATGGAATGAAACAATAAATACTGCCAAGTTCGGGTGAAAGCGTGAGAGAATACAAATTATTGAATAATATCTGTAATCTTACCGTTAGCACTCTGTCAAAAATGCAATAACATGTTCAGAAGACAGAAGCCTCGGTCAAGTTGTCAGGTTATAAAAAGTAACAAAGACTGGTGACGAAAAAACATCAGCACCTGTTATAGAAATTAACCGGGCGAATTCTGTGGAAGGAAAGGAACTTGAATTTATTAATTTATGGAGCGAAAGTGCGTTTGAGCCACGAGGTAGGATGAGACACTTGTAAACAACACAATTTTCCTTTAAGTAAAATATTCAGTCGAACGAATCGGTCCCGTGAATTGTAGATTTCTCTCAAAGATCGTTTATTACAACTTTGAAACACGTAATATATTTCTTATATCAATAAAGTATCAATATTCATCGTTCACATCACAGTAAACTCGCCGTTATATATCCGAATAAATAAATAATTAAAGAATGTTATTCGAAAATAACGAAACAACACGTACACCCCACACCATACCATCTACAATACAACATGGCGGCCATATGACGGTTCCTAGTATCGATCATTTTACCTATCGAATCAACTCCCAAACGATACGTCTGTAGACGCGGGCGGTAAATTCACCGCCAATTCAAATGATCATTCATTCAGAACCACTTTCGGAAAGTAGCCATTGACCAATTCAACTGATGCCCAACGTGGTTAGATATTGATACCGTTGACTGAAGTTTCACGGAAAAAAATCGAAGGAAAAAAAAAGTGGAAAAAAAATAAAAAGTAAATCGTCGATTGAAAATCGTAGGAATTTTTTATTTCAAATCGGTTTGCAGTTTCTGGAAGTGTAGGTTCCACAGATTCGAAAAATAGGTATCATTCCTGCCTTCCGAATATTTCGGAAAATTTCAGATTTTTGAAAAAAAGGAAAGGGGTACCCCTTCTCATTTTTTTGGGCGAAAAAATTTTTTGTCGAGAATCGGATAATCTCAATGATATTCTGCATGGAAATGACCTGCTGATTCCGAATATGACTGCCGTTTCTCGATTCGGAAGCCTCCTGCGATTTTACTAATAAAAAACGAGGAAGAAAAAAAGTGGAAAAAAAATAAAAAGTAAATCGTCGATTAAAAATCGTAGGAATTTTTTATTTCAAATCGGTTTGCAGTTTCTGAAAGTGTAGGTTCCACAGATTCGAAAAATAGGTATCATTCCTGCCTTCCGGAAATTTCGGAAAATTTCAGATTTTTGAAAAAGAGGAAAGGGGTACCCCTTCTCATTTTTTTGGGCGAAAAAATTTTTTGTCGAGAATCGGATAATCTCAATGATATTCTGCATGGAAATGACCTGCTGATTCCGAATATGACTGCCGTTTCTCGATTCGGAAGCCTCCTGCGATTTTACTAATAAAAAACGAGGAAGAAAAAAAGTGGAAAAAAAAATAAAAAGTAAATCGTCGATTAAAAATCGTAGGAATTTTTTATTTCAAATCGGTTTGCAGTTTCTGAAAGTGTAGGTTCCACAGATTCGAAAAATAGGTATCATTCCTGCCTTCCGAATATTTCGGAAAATTTCAGATTTTTGAAAAAAAGGAAAGGGGTACCCCTTCTCATTTTTTTGGGCGAAAAAATTTTTTGTCGAGAATCGGATAATCTCAATGATATTCTGCATGGAAATGACCTGCTGATTCCGAATATGACTGCCGTTTCTCGATTCGGAAGCCTCCTGCGATTTTACTAATAAAAAACGAGAAAGAAAAAAAGTGGAAAAAAAATAAAAAGTAAATCGTCGATTAAAAATCGTAGGAATTTCTTATTTCAAATCGGTTTGCAGTTTCTGAAAGTGTAGGTTCCACAGATTCGAAAAATAGGTATCATTCCTGCCTTCCGAATATTTCGGAAAATTTCAGATTTTTGAAAAAAAGGAAAGGGGTACCCCTTCTCATTTTTTTGGGCGAAAAAATTTTTTGTCGAGAATCGGATAATCTCGATGATATTCTGCATGGAAATGACCTGCTGATTCCGAATATGACTGCCGTTTCTCGATTCGGAAGCCTCCTGCGATTTTACTAATAAAAAACGAGGAAGAAAAAAAGTGGAAAAAAAATAAAAAGTAAATCGTCGATTAAAAATCGTAGGAATTTTTTATTTCAAATCGGTTTGCAGTTTCTGAAAGTGTAGGTTCCACAGATTCGAAAAATAGGTATCATTCCTGCCTTCCGAATATTTCGGAAAATTTCAGATTTTTGAAAAAAAGGAAAGGGGTACCCCTTCTCATTTTTTTGGGCGAAAAAATTTTTTGTCGAGAATCGGATAATCTCAATGATATTCTGCATGAAAATGACCTGCTGATTCCGAATATGACTGCCGTTTCTCGATTCGGAAGCCTCCTGCGATTTTACTAATAAAAAACGAGAAAGAAAAAAAGTGGAAAAAAAATAAAAAGTAAATCGTCGATTAAAAATCGTAGGAATTTCTTATTTCAAATCGGTTTGCAGTTTCTGAAAGTGTAGGTTCCACAGATTCGAAAAATAGGTATCATTCCTGCCTTCCGAATATTTCGGAAAATTTCAGATTTTTGAAAAAAAGGAAAGGGGTACCCCTTCTCATTTTTTTGGGCGAAAAAATTTTCTGTCGAGAATCGGATAATCTCAATGATATTCTGCACGGAAATGACCTGCTGATTCCGAATATGACTGCCGTTTCTCGATTCGGAAGCCTCCTGCGATTTTACTAATAAAAAACGAGGAAGAAAAAAAGTGGAAAAAAAATAAAAAGTAAATCGTCGATTAAAAATCGTAGGAATTTTTTATTTCAAATCGGTTTGCAGTTTCTGAAAGTGTAGGTTCCACAGATTCGAAAAATAGGTATCATTCCTGCCTTCCGAATATTTCGGAAAATTTCAGATTTTTGAAAAAAAGGAAAGGGGTACCCCTTCTCATTTTTTTGGGCGAAAAAATTTTTTGTCGAGAATCGGATAATCTCAATGATATTCTGCATGGAAATGACCTGCTGATTCCGAATATGACTGCCGTTTCTCGATTCGGAAGCCTCCTGCGATTTTACTAATAAAAAACGAGAAAGAAAAAAAGTGGAAAAAAAATAAAAAGTAAATCGTCGATTAAAAATCGTAGGAATTTCTTATTTCAAATCGGTTTGCAGTTTCTGAAAGTGTAGGTTCCACAGATTCGAAAAATAGGTATCATTCCTGCCTTCCGAATATTTCGGAAAATTTCAGATTTTTGAAAAAAAGGAAAGGGGTACCCCTTCTCATTTTTTTGGGCGAAAAAATTTTTTGTCGAGAATCGGATAATCTCGATGATATTCTGCATGGAAATGACCTGCTGATTCCGAATATGACTGCCGTTTCTCGATTCGGAAGCCTCCTGCGATTTTACTAATAAAAAACGAGGAAGAAAAAAAGTGGAAAAAAAGTAAAAAGTAAATCGTCGATTAAAAATCGTAGGAATTTCTTATTTCAAATCGGTTTGCAGTTTCTGAAAGTGTAGGTTCCACAGATTCGAAAAATAGGTATCACTCCTGCCTTCCGAATATTTCGGAAAATTTCAGATTTTTGAAAAAAAGGAAAGGGGTACCCCTTCTCATTTTTTTGGGCGAAAAAATTTTCTGTCGAGAATCGGATAATCTCAATGATATTCTGCACGGAAATGACCTGCTGATTCCGAATATGACTGCCGTTTCTCGATTCGGAAGCCTCCTGCGATTTTACTAATAAAAAACGAGGAAGAAAAAAAGTGGAAAAAAAATAAAAAGTAAATCGTCGATTAAAAATCGTAGGAATTTTTTATTTCAAATCGGTTTGCAGTTTCTGAAAGTGTAGGTTCCACAGATTCGAAAAAGAGGTATCATTCCTGCCTTCCGAATATTTCGGAAAATTTCAGATTTTTGAAAAAAAGGAAAGGGGTACCCCTTCTCATTTTTTTGGGCGAAAACATTTTTTGTCGAGAATCGGATAATCTCAATGATATTCTGCATGGAAATGACCTGCTGATTCCGAAAATGACTGCCGTTTCTCGATTCGGAAGCCTCCTGCGATTTTACTTATAAAAAACGAGGAAGAAAAAAAGTGGAAAAAAAATAAAAAGTAAATCGTCGATTAAAAATCGTAGGAATTTTTTATTTCAAATCGGTTTGCAGTTTCTGAAAGTGTAGGTTCCACAGATTCGAAAAATAGGTATCATTCCTGCCTTCCGAATATTTCGGAAAATTTCAGATTTTTGAAAAAAAGGAAAGGGGTACCCCTTCTCATTTTTTTGGGCGAAAACATTTTTTGTCGAGAATCGGATAATCTCAATGATATTCTGCATGGAAATGACCTGCTGATTCCGAATATGACTGCCGTTTCTCGATTCGGAAGCCTCCTGCGATTTTACTTATAAAAAACGAGGAAGAAAAAAAGTGGAAAAAAAATAAAAAGTAAATCGTCGATTAAAAATCGTAGGAATTTTTTATTTCAAATCGGTTTGCAGTTTCTGAAAGTGTAGGTTCCACAGATTCGAAAAATAGGTATCATTCCTGCCTTCCGAATATTTCGGAAAATTTCAGATTTTTGAAAAAAAGGAAAGGGGTACCCCTTCTCATTTTTTTGGGCGAAAAAATTTTTTGTCGAGAATCGGATAATCTCAATGATATTCTGCATGGAAATGACCTGCTGATTCCGAATATGACTGCCGTTTCTCGATTCGGAAGCCTCCTGCGATTTTACTAATAAAAAACGAGAAAGAAAAAAAGTGGAAAAAAAATAAAAAGTAAATCGTCGATTAAAAATCGTAGGAATTTCTTATTTCAAATCGGTTTGCAGTTTCTGAAAGTGTAGGTTCCACAGATTCGAAAAATAGGTATCATTCCTGCCTTCCGAATATTTCGGAAAATTTCAGATTTTTGAAAAAAAGGAAAGGGGTACCCCTTCTCATTTTTTTGGGCGAAAAAATTTTTTGTCGAGAATCGGATAATCTCGATGATATTCTGCATGGAAATGACCTGCTGATTCCGAATATGACTGCCGTTTCTCGATTCGGAAGCCTCCTGCGATTTTACTAATAAAAAACGAGGAAGAAAAAAAGTGGAAAAAAAGTAAAAAGTAAATCGTCGATTAAAAATCGTAGGAATTTCTTATTTCAAATCGGTTTGCAGTTTCTGAAAGTGTAGGTTCCACAGATTCGAAAAATAGGTATCACTCCTGCCTTCCGAATATTTCGGAAAATTTCAGATTTTTGAAAAAAAGGAAAGGGGTACCCCTTCTCATTTTTTTGGGCGAAAAAATTTTCTGTCGAGAATCGGATAATCTCAATGATATTCTGCACGGAAATGACCTGCTGATTCCGAATATGACTGCCGTTTCTCGATTCGGAAGCCTCCTGCGATTTTACTAATAAAAAACGAGGAAGAAAAAAAGTGGAAAAAAAATAAAAAGTAAATCGTCGATTAAAAATCGTAGGAATTTTTTATTTCAAATCGGTTTGCAGTTTCTGAAAGTGTAGGTTCCACAGATTCGAAAAAGAGGTATCATTCCTGCCTTCCGAATATTTCGGAAAATTTCAGATTTTTGAAAAAAAGGAAAGGGGTACCCCTTCTCATTTTTTTGGGCGAAAACATTTTTTGTCGAGAATCGGATAATCTCAATGATATTCTGCATGGAAATGACCTGCTGATTCCGAAAATGACTGCCGTTTCTCGATTCGGAAGCCTCCTGCGATTTTACTTATAAAAAACGAGGAAGAAAAAAAGTGGAAAAAAAATAAAAAGTAAATCGTCGATTAAAAATCGTAGGAATTTTTTATTTCAAATCGGTTTGCAGTTTCTGAAAGTGTAGGTTCCACAGATTCGAAAAATAGGTATCATTCCTGCCTTCCGAATATTTCGGAAAATTTCAGATTTTTGAAAAAAAGGAAAGGGGTACCCCTTCTCATTTTTTTGGGCGAAAACATTTTTTGTCGAGAATCGGATAATCTCAATGATATTCTGCATGGAAATGACCTGCTGATTCCGAATATGACTGCCGTTTCTCGATTCGGAAGCCTCCTGCGATTTTACTTATAAAAAACGAGGAAGAAAAAAAGTGGAAAAAAAATAAAAAGTAAATCGTCGATTAAAAATCGTAGGAATTTTTTATTTCAAATCGGTTTGCAGTTTCTGAAAGTGTAGGTTCCACAGATTCGAAAAATAGGTATCATTCCTGCCTTCCGAATATTTCGGAAAATTTCAGATTTTTGAAAAAAAGGAAAGGGGTACCCCTTCTCATTTTTTTGGGCGAAAAAATTTTTTGTCGAGAATCGGATAATCTCAATGATATTCTGCATGGAAATGACCTGCTGATTCCGAATATGACTGCCGTTTCTCGATTCGGAAGCCTCCTGCGATTTTACTAATAAAAAACGAGAAAGAAAAAAAGTGGAAAAAAAATAAAAAGTAAATCGTCGATTAAAAATCGTAGGAATTTCTTATTTCAAATCGGTTTGCAGTTTCTGAAAGTGTAGGTTCCACAGATTCGAAAAATAGGTATCATTCCTGCCTTCCGAATATTTCGGAAAATTTCAGATTTTTGAAAAAAAGGAAAGGGGTACCCCTTCTCATTTTTTTGGGCGAAAAAATTTTTTGTCGAGAATCGGATAATCTCGATGATATTCTGCATGGAAATGACCTGCTGATTCCGAATATGACTGCCGTTTCTCGATTCGGAAGCCTCCTGCGATTTTACTAATAAAAAACGAGGAAGAAAAAAAGTGGAAAAAAAGTAAAAAGTAAATCGTCGATTAAAAATCGTAGGAATTTCTTATTTCAAATCGGTTTGCAGTTTCTGAAAGTGTAGGTTCCACAGATTCGAAAAATAGGTATCACTCCTGCCTTCCGAATATTTCGGAAAATTTCAGATTTTTGAAAAAAAGGAAAGGGGTACCCCTTCTCATTTTTTTGGGCGAAAAAATTTTCTGTCGAGAATCGGATAATCTCAATGATATTCTGCACGGAAATGACCTGCTGATTCCGAATATGACTGCCGTTTCTCGATTCGGAAGCCTCCTGCGATTTTACTAATAAAAAACGAGGAAGAAAAAAAGTGGAAAAAAAATAAAAAGTAAATCGTCGACTAAAAATCGTAGGAATTTTTTATTTCAAATCGGTTTGCAGTTTCTGAAAGTGTAGGTTCCACAGATTCGAAAAAGAGGTATCATTCCTGCCTTCCGAATATTTCGGAAAATTTCAGATTTTTGAAAAAAAGGAAAGGGGTACCCCTTCTCATTTTTTTGGGCGAAAACATTTTTTGTCGAGAATCGGATAATCTCAATGATATTCTGCATGGAAATGACCTGCTGATTCCGAAAATGACTGCCGTTTCTCGATTCGGAAGCCTCCTGCGATTTTACTTATAAAAAACGAGGAAGAAAAAAAGTGGAAAAAAAATAAAAAGTAAATCGTCGATTAAAAATCGTAGGAATTTTTTATTTCAAATCGGTTTGCAGTTTCTGAAAGTGTAGGTTCCACAGATTCGAAAAATAGGTATCATTCCTGCCTTCCGAATATTTCGGAAAATTTCAGATTTTTGAAAAAAAGGAAAGGGGTACCCCTTCTCATTTTTTTGGGCGAAAACATTTTTTGTCGAGAATCGGATAATCTCAATGATATTCTGCATGGAAATGACCTGCTGATTCCGAATATGACTGCCGTTTCTCGATTCGGAAGCCTCCTGCGATTTTACTTATAAAAAACGAGGAAGAAAAAAAGTGGAAAAAAAATAAAAAGTAAATCGTCGATTAAAAATCGTAGGAATTTTTTATTTCAAATCGGTTTGCAGTTTCTGAAAGTGTAGGTTCCACAGATTCGAAAAATAGGTATCATTCCTGCCTTCCGAATATTTCGGAAAATTTCAGATTTTTGAAAAAAAGGAAAGGGGTACCCCTTCTCATTTTTTTGGGCGAAAAAATTTTTTGTCGAGAATCGGATAATCTCAATGATATTCTGCATGAAAATGACCTGCTGATTCCGAATATGACTGCCGTTTCTCGATTCGGAAGCCTCCTGCGATTTTACTAATAAAAAACGAGAAAGAAAAACAGTGGAAAAAAAATAAAAAGTAAATCGTCGATTAAAAATCGTAGGAATTTCTTATTTCAAATCGGTTTGCAGTTTCTGAAAGTGTAGGTTCCACAGATTCGAAAAATAGGTATCATTCCTGCCTTCCGAATATTTCGGAAAATTTCAGATTTTTGAAAAAAAGGAAAGGGGTACCCCTTCTCATTTTTTTGGGCGAAAAAATTTTCTGTCGAGAATCGGATAATCTCAATGATATTCTGCACGGAAATGACCTGCTGATTCCGAATATGACTGCCGTTTCTCGATTCGGAAGCCTCCTGCGATTTTACTAATAAAAAACGAGGAAGAAAAAAAGTGGAAAAAAAATAAAAAGTAAATCGTCGATTAAAAATCGTAGGAATTTTTTATTTCAAATCGGTTTGCAGTTTCTGAAAGTGTAGGTTCCACAGATTCGAAAAAGAGGTATCATTCCTGCCTTCCGAATATTTCGGAAAATTTCAGATTTTTGAAAAAAAGGAAAGGGGTACCCCTTCTCATTTTTTTGGGCGAAAAAATTTTTTGTCGAGAATCGGATAATCTCGATGATATTCTGCATGGAAATGACCTGCTGATTCCGAATATGACTGCCGTTTCTCGATTCGGAAGCCTCCTGCGATTTTACTAATAAAAAACGAGGAAGAAAAAAAGTGGAAAAAAAGTAAAAAGTAAATCGTCGATTAAAAATCGTAGGAATTTTTTATTTCAAATCGGTTTGCAGTTTCTGAAAGTGTAGGTTCCACAGATTCGAAAAATAGGTATCATTCCTGCCTTCCGAATATTTCGGAAAATTTCAGATTTTTGAAAAAAAGGAAAGGGGTACCCCTTCTCATTTTTTTGGGCGAAAAAATTTTCTGTCGAGAATCGGATAATCTCAATGATATTCTGCACGGAAATGACCTGCTGATTCCGAATATGACTGCCGTTTCTCGATTCGGAAGCCTCCTGCGATTTTACTAATAAAAAACGAGGAAGAAAAAGAGTGGAAAAAAAATAAAAAGTAAATCGTCGATTAAAAATCGTAGGAATTTTTTATTTCAAATCGGTTTGCAGTTTCTGAAAGTGTAGGTTCCACAGATTCGAAAAAGAGGTATCATTCCTGCCTTCCGAATATTTCGGAAAATTTCAGATTTTTGAAAAAAAGGAAAGGGGTACCCCTTCTCATTTTTTTGGGCGAAAAAATTTTTTGTCGAGAATCGGATAATCTCAATGATATTCTGCATGGAAATGACCTGCTGATTCCGAAAATGACTGCCGTTTCTCGATTCGGAAGCCTCCTGCGATTTTACTTATAAAAAACGAGGAAGAAAAAAAGTGGAAAAAAAATAAAAAGTAAATCGTCGATTAAAAATCGTAGGAATTTTTTATTTCAAATCGGTTTGCAGTTTCTGAAAGTGTAGGTTCCACAGATTCGAAAAATAGGTATCATTCCTGCCTTCCGAATATTTCGGAAAATTTCAGATTTTTGAAAAAAAGGAAAGGGGTACCCCTTCTCATTTTTTTGGGCGAAAACATTTTTTGTCGAGAATCGGATAATCTCAATGATATTCTGCATGGAAATGACCTGCTGATTCCGAATATGACTGCCGTTTCTCGATTCGGAAGCCTCCTGCGATTTTACTTATAAAAAACGAGGAAGAAAAAAAGTGGAAAAAAAATAAAAAGTAAATCGTCGATTAAAAATCGTAGGAATTTTTTATTTCAAATCGGTTTGCAGTTTCTGAAAGTGTAGGTTCCACAGATTCGAAAAATAGGTATCATTCCTGCCTTCCGAATATTTCGGAAAATTTCAGATTTTTGAAAAAAAGGAAAGGGGTACCCCTTCTCATTTTTTTGGGCGAAAAAATTTTTTGTCGAGAATCGGATAATCTCAATGATATTCTGCATGAAAATGACCTGCTGATTCCGAATATGACTGCCGTTTCTCGATTCGGAAGCCTCCTGCGATTTTACTAATAAAAAACGAGAAAGAAAAAAAGTGGAAAAAAAATAAAAAGTAAATCGTCGATTAAAAATCGTAGGAATTTCTTATTTCAAATCGGTTTGCAGTTTCTGAAAGTGTAGGTTCCACAGATTCGAAAAATAGGTATCATTCCTGCCTTCCGAATATTTCGGAAAATTTCAGATTTTTGAAAAAAAGGAAAGGGGTACCCCTTCTCATTTTTTTGGGCGAAAAAATTTTCTGTCGAGAATCGGATAATCTCAATGATATTCTGCACGGAAATGACCTGCTGATTCCGAATATGACTGCCGTTTCTCGATTCGGAAGCCTCCTGCGATTTTACTAATAAAAAACGAGGAAGAAAAAAAGTGGAAAAAAAATAAAAAGTAAATCGTCGATTAAAAATCGTAGGAATTTTTTATTTCAAATCGGTTTGCAGTTTCTGAAAGTGTAGGTTCCACAGATTCGAAAAAGAGGTATCATTCCTGCCTTCCGAATATTTCGGAAAATTTCAGATTTTTGAAAAAAAGGAAAGGGGTACCCCTTCTCATTTTTTTGGGCGAAAACATTTTTTGTCGAGAATCGGATAATCTCAATGATATTCTGCATGGAAATGACCTGCTGATTCCGAATATGACTGCCGTTTCTCGATTCGGAAGCCTCCTGCGATTTCACTTATAAAAAACGAGGAAGAAAAAAAGTGGAAAAAAAATAAAAAGTAAATCGTCGATTAAAAATCGTAGGAATTTTTTATTTCAAATCGGTTTGCAGTTTCTGAAAGTGTAGGTTCCACAGATTCGAAAAATAGGTATCATTCCTGCCTTCCGAATATTTCGGAAAATTTCAGATTTTTGAAAAAAAGGAAAGGGGTACCCCTTCTCATTTTTTTGGGCGAAAAAATTTTTTGTCGAGAATCGGGTAATCTCAATGATATTCTGCATGGAAATGACCTGCTGATTCCAAATATGACTGCCGTTTCTCGATTCGGAAGCCTCCTGCGATTTCACCAATAAAAATCGAAAGAAAAAAAAGTGGAAAAAAAATAAAAAGTAAATCGTCGATTAAAAATCGTAGGAATTTTTTATTTCAAATCGGTTTGCAGTTTCTGAAAGTGTAGGTTCCACAGATTCGAAAAATAGGTATCATTCCTGCCTTCCGAATATTTCGGAAAATTTCAGATTTTTGAAAAAAAGGAAAGGGGTACCCCTTCTCATTTTTTTGGGCGAAAATTTTTTTTGTCGAGAATCGGATAATCTCAATGATATTCTGCATGGAAATGACCTGCTGATTCCGAATATGACTGCCGTTTCTCGATTCGGAAGCCTCCTGCGATTTCACTTATAAAAAACGAGGAAGAAAAAAAGTGGAAAAAAAATAAAAAGTAAATCGTCGATTAAAAATCGTAGGAATTTTTTATTTCAAATCGGTTTGCAGTTTCTGAAAGTGTAGGTTCCACAGATTTGAAAAATAGGTATCATTCCTGCCTTTCGAATATTTCGGAAAATTTCAGATTTTTGAAAAAAAGGAAAGGGGTACCCCTTCTCATTTTTTTGGGCGAAAATTTTTTTTGTCGAGAATCGGATAATCTCAATGATATTCTGCATGGAAATGACCTGCTGATTCCGAATATGACTGCCGTTTCTCGATTCGGAAGCCTCCTGCGATTTTACTTATAAAAAACGAGGAAGAAAAAAAGTGGAAAAAAAATAAAAAGTAAATCGTCGATTAAAAATCGTAGGAATTTTTTATTTCAAATCGGTTTGCAGTTTCTGAAAGTGTAGGTTCCACAGATTCGAAAAATAGGTATCATTCCTGCCTTCCGAATATTTCGGAAAATTTCAGATTTTTGAAAAAAAGGAAAGGGGTACCCCTTCTCATTTTTTTGGGCGAAAAAATTTTCTGTCGAGAATCGGATAATCTCAATGATATTCTGCACGGAAATGACCTGCTGATTCCGAATATGACTGCCGTTTCTCGATTCGGAAGCCTCCTGCGATTTTACTAATAAAAAACGAGGAAGAAAAAAAGTGGAAAAAAAATAAAAAGTAAATCGTCGATTAAAAATCGTAGGAATTTTTTATTTCAAATCGGTTTGCAGTTTCTGAAAGTGTAGGTTCCACAGATTCGAAAAAGAGGTATCATTCCTGCCTTCCGAATATTTCGGAAAATTTCAGATTTTTGAAAAAAAGGAAAGGGGTACCCCTTCTCATTTTTTTGGGCGAAAACATTTTTTGTCGAGAATCGGATAATCTCAATGATATTCTGCATGGAAATGACCTGCTGATTCCGAATATGACTGCCGTTTCTCGATTCGGAAGCCTCCTGCGATTTCACTTATAAAAAACGAGGAAGAAAAAAAGTGGAAAAAAAATAAAAAGTAAATCGTCGATTAAAAATCGTAGGAATTTTTTATTTCAAATCGGTTTGCAGTTTCTGAAAGTGTAGGTTCCACAGATTCGAAAAATAGGTATCATTCCTGCCTTCCGAATATTTCGGAAAATTTCAGATTTTTGAAAAAAAGGAAAGGGGTACCCCTTCTCATTTTTTTGGGCGAAAAAATTTTTTGTCGAGAATCGGGTAATCTCAATGATATTCTGCATGGAAATGACCTGCTGATTCCAAATATGACTGCCGTTTCTCGATTCGGAAGCCTCCTGCGATTTCACCAATAAAAATCGAAAGAAAAAAAAGTGGAAAAAAAATAAAAAGTAAATCGTCGATTAAAAATCGTAGGAATTTTTTATTTCAAATCGGTTTGCAGTTTCTGAAAGTGTAGGTTCCACAGATTCGAAAAATAGGTATCATTCCTGCCTTCCGAATATTTCGGAAAATTTCAGATTTTTGAAAAAAAGGAAAGGGGTACCCCTTCTCATTTTTTTGGGCGAAAATTTTTTTTGTCGAGAATCGGATAATCTCAATGATATTCTGCATGGAAATGACCTGCTGATTCCGAATATGACTGCCGTTTCTCGATTCGGAAGCCTCCTGCGATTTCACTTATAAAAAACGAGGAAGAAAAAAAGTGGAAAAAAAATAAAAAGTAAATCGTCGATTAAAAATCGTAGGAATTTTTTATTTCAAATCGGTTTGCAGTTTCTGAAAGTGTAGGTTCCACAGATTTGAAAAATAGGTATCATTCCTGCCTTTCGAATATTTCGGAAAATTTCAGATTTTTGAAAAAAAGGAAAGGGGTACCCCTTCTCATTTTTTTGGGCGAAAATTTTTTTTGTCGAGAATCGGATAATCTCAATGATATTCTGCATGGAAATGACCTGCTGATTCCGAATATGACTGCCGTTTCTCGATTCGGAAGCCTCCTGCGATTTTACTTATAAAAAACGAGGAAGAAAAAAAGTGGAAAAAAAATAAAAAGTAAATCGTCGATTAAAAATCGTAGGAATTTTTTATTTCAAATCGGTTTGCAGTTTCTGAAAGTGTAGGTTCCACAGATTCGAAAAATAGGTATCATTCCTGCCTTCCGAATATTTCGGAAAATTTCAGATTTTTGAAAAAAAGGAAAGGGGTACCCCTTCTCATTTTTTTGGGCGAAAATTTTTTTTGTCGAGAATCGGATAATCTCAATGATATTCTGCATGGAAATGACCTGCTGATTCCGAATATGACTGCCGTTTCTCGATTCGGAAGCCTCCTGCGATTTCACTTATAAAAAACGAGGAAGAAAAAAAGTGGAAAAAAAATAAAAAGTAAATCGTCGATTAAAAATCGTGGGAATTTTTTATTTCAAATCGGTTTGCAGTTTCTGAAAGTGTAGGTTCCACAGATTCGAAAAATAGGTATCATTCCTGCCTTCCGAATATTTCAGAAAATTTCAGATTTTTGAAAAAAAGGAAAGGGGTACCCCTTCTCATTTTTTTGGGCGAAAATTTTTTTTGTCGAGAATCGGATAATCTCAATGATATTCTGCATGAAAATGACCTGCTGATTCCGAATATGACTGCCGTTTCTCGATTCGGAAGCCTCCTGCGATTTCACTTATAAAAAACGAGGAAGAAAAAAAGTGGAAAAAAAATAAAAAGTAAATCGTTGATTAAAAATCGTAGGAATTTTTTATTTCAAATCGGTTTGCAGTTTCTGAAAGTGTAGGTTCCACAGATTTGAAAAATAGGTATCATTCCTGCCTTCCGAATATTTCGGAAAATTTCAGATTTTTGAAAAAAAGGAAAGGGGTACCCCTTCTCATTTTTTTGGGCGAAAATTTTTTTTGTCGAGAATCGGATAATCTCAATGATATTCTGCATGGAAATGACCTGCTGATTCCGAATATGACTGCCGTTTCTCGATTCGGAAGCCTCCTGCGATTTTACTTATAAAAAACGAGGAAGAAAAAAAGTGGAAAAAAAATAAAAAGTAAATCGTCGATTAAAAATCGTAGGAATTTTTTATTTCAAATCGGTTTGCAGTTTCTGAAAGTGTAGGTTCCACAGATTCGAAAAATAGGTATCATTCCTGCCTTCCGAATATTTCGGAAAATTTCAGATTTTTGAAAAAAAGGAAAGGGGTACCCCTTCTCATTTTTTTGGGCGAAAATTTTTTTTGTCGAGAATCGGATAATCTCAATGATATTCTGCATGGAAATGACCTGCTGATTCCGAATATGACTGCCGTTTCTCGATTCGGAAGCCTCCTGCGATTTCACTTATAAAAAACGAGGAAGAAAAAAAGTGGAAAAAAAATAAAAAGTAAATCGTCGATTAAAAATCGTGGGAATTTTTTATTTCAAATCGGTTTGCAGTTTCTGAAAGTGTAGGTTCCACAGATTCGAAAAATAGGTATCATTCCTGCCTTCCGAATATTTCGGAAAATTTCAGATTTTTGAAAAAAAGGAAAGGGGTACCCCTTCTCATTTTTTTGGGCGAAAATTTTTTTTGTCGAGAATCGGATAATCTCAATGATATTCTGCATGGAAATGACCTGCTGATTCCGAATATGACTGCCGTTTCTCGATTCGGAAGCCTCCTGCGATTTTACTTATAAAAAACGAGGAAGAAAAAAAGTGGAAAAAAAATAAAAAGTAAATCGTCGATTAAAAATCGTAGGAATTTTTTATTTCAAATCGGTTTGCAGTTTCTGAAAGTGTAGGTTCCACAGATTCGAAAAATAGGTATCATTCCTGCCTTCCGAATATTTCGGAAAATTTCAGATTTTTGAAAAAAAGGAAAGGGGTACCTCTTCTCATTTTTTTGGGCGAAAATTTTTTTTGTCGAGAATCGGATAATCTCAATGATATTCTGCATGGAAATGACCTGCTGATTCCGAATATGACTGCCGTTTCTCGATTCGGAAGCCTCCTGCGATTTCACTTATAAAAAACGAGGAAGAAAAAAAGTGGAAAAAAAATAAAAAGTAAATCGTCGATTAAAAATCGTAGGAATTTTTTATTTCAAATCGGTTTGCAGTTTCTGAAAGTGTAGGTTCCACAGATTCGAAAAATAGGTATCATTCCTGCCTTCCGAATATTTCGGAAAATTTCAGATTTTTGAAAAAAAGGAAAGGGGTACCCCTTCTCATTTTTTCGGGCGAAAATTTTTTTTGTCGAGAATCGGATAATCTCAATGATATTCTGCATGGAAATGACCTGCTGATTCCGAATATGACTGCCGTTTCTCGATTCGGAAGCCTCCTGCGATTTCACTTATAAAAAACGAGGAAGAAAAAAAGTGGAAAAAAAATAAAAAGTAAATCGTCGATTAAAAATCGTAGGAATTTTTTATTTCAAATCGGTTTGCAGTTTCTGAAAGTGTAGGTTCCACAGATTCGAAAAATAGGTATCATTCCTGCCTTCCGAATATTTCGGAAAATTTCAGATTTTTGAAAAAAAGGACCCCTTCCCATTCCCCTTCCCTACCCCTTCTCATTTTTTTGGGCGAAAATTTTTTTTGTCGAGAATCGGATAATCTCAATGATATTCTGCATGGAAATGACCTGCTGATTCCGAATATGACTGCCGTTTCTCGATTCGGAAGCCTCCTGCGATTTTACTTATAAAAAACGAGGAAGAAAAAAAGTGGAAAAAAAATAAAAAGTAAATCGTCGATTAAAAATCGTAGGAATTTTTTATTTCAAATCGGTTTGCAGTTTCTGAAAGTGTAGGTTCCACAGATTCGAAAAATAGGTATCATTCCTGCCTTCCGAATATTTCGGAAAATTTCAGATTTTTGAAAAAAAGGAAAGGGGTACCTCTTCTCATTTTTTTGGGCGAAAATTTTTTTTGTCGAGAATCGGATAATCTCAATGATATTCTGCATGGAAATGACCTGCTGATTCCGAATATGACTGCCGTTTCTCGATTCGGAAGCCTCCTGCGATTTCACTTATAAAAAACGAGGAAGAAAAAAAGTGGAAAAAAAATAAAAAGTAAATCGTCGATTAAAAATCGTAGGAATTTTTTATTTCAAATCGGTTTGCAGTTTCTGAAAGTGTAGGTTCCACAGATTCGAAAAATAGGTATCATTCCTGCCTTCCGAATATTTCGGAAAATTTCAGATTTTTGAAAAAAAGGAAAGGGGTACCCCTTCTCATTTTTTCGGGCGAAAATTTTTTTTGTCGAGAATCGGATAATCTCAATGATATTCTGCATGGAAATGACCTGCTGATTCCGAATATGACTGCCGTTTCTCGATTCGGAAGCCTCCTGCGATTTCACTTATAAAAAACGAGGAAGAAAAAAAGTGGAAAAAAAATAAAAAGTAAATCGTTGATTAAAAATCGTAGGAATTTTTTATTTCAAATCGGTTTGCAGTTTCTGAAAGTGTAGGTTCCACAGATTTGAAAAATAGGTATCATTCCTGCCTTCCGAATATTTCGGAAAATTTCAGATTTTTGAAAAAAAGGAAAGGGGTACCCCTTCTCATTTTTTTGGGCGAAAATTTTTTTTGTCGAGAATCGGATAATCTCAATGATATTCTGCATGGAAATGACCTGCTGATTCCGAATATGACTGCCGTTTCTCGATTCGGAAGCCTCCTGCGATTTTACTTATAAAAAACGAGGAAGAAAAAAAGTGGAAAAAAAATAAAAAGTAAATCGTCGATTAAAAATCGTAGGAATTTTTTATTTCAAATCGGTTTGCAGTTTCTGAAAGTGTAGGTTCCACAGATTCGAAAAATAGGTATCATTCCTGCCTTCCGAATATTTCGGAAAATTTCAGATTTTTGAAAAAAAGGAAAGGGGTACCCCTTCTCATTTTTTTGGGCGAAAATTTTTTTTGTCGAGAATCGGATAATCTCAATGATATTCTGCATGGAAATGACCTGCTGATTCCGAATATGACTGCCGTTTCTCGATTCGGAAGCCTCCTGCGATTTCACTTATAAAAAACGAGGAAGAAAAAAAGTGGAAAAAAAATAAAAAGTAAATCGTCGATTAAAAATCGTGGGAATTTTTTATTTCAAATCGGTTTGCAGTTTCTGAAAGTGTAGGTTCCACAGATTCGAAAAATAGGTATCATTCCTGCCTTCCGAATATTTCGGAAAATTTCAGATTTTTGAAAAAAAGGAAAGGGGTACCCCTTCTCATTTTTTCGGGCGAAAATTTTTTTTGTCGAGAATCGGATAATCTCAATGATATTCTGCATGGAAATGACCTGCTGATTCCGAATATGACTGCCGTTTCTCGATTCGGAAGCCTCCTGCGATTTCACTTATAAAAAACGAGGAAGAAAAAAAGTGGAAAAAAAATAAAAAGTAAATCGTCGATTAAAAATCGTAGGAATTTTTTATTTCAAATCGGTTTGCAGTTTCTGAAAGTGTAGGTTCCACAGATTCGAAAAATAGGTATCATTCCTGCCTTCCGAATATTTCGGAAAATTTCAGATTTTTGAAAAAAAGGACCCCTTCCCATTCCCCTTCCCTACCCCTTCTCATTTTTTTGGGCGAAAATTTTTTTTGTCGAGAATCGGATAATCTCAATGATATTCTGCATGGAAATGACCTGCTGATTCCGAATATGACTGCCGTTTCTCGATTCGGAAGCCTCCTGCGATTTTACTTATAAAAAACGAGGAAGAAAAAAAGTGGAAAAAAAATAAAAAGTAAATCGTCGATTAAAAATCGTAGGAATTTTTTATTTCAAATCGGTTTGCAGTTTCTGAAAGTGTAGGTTCCACAGATTCGAAAAATAGGTATCATTCCTGCCTTCCGAATATTTCGGAAAATTTCAGATTTTTGAAAAAAAGGAAAGGGGTACCTCTTCTCATTTTTTTGGGCGAAAATTTTTTTTGTCGAGAATCGGATAATCTCAATGATATTCTGCATGGAAATGACCTGCTGATTCCGAATATGACTGCCGTTTCTCGATTCGGAAGCCTCCTGCGATTTCACTTATAAAAAACGAGGAAGAAAAAAAGTGGAAAAAAAATAAAAAGTAAATCGTCGATTAAAAATCGTAGGAATTTTTTATTTCAAATCGGTTTGCAGTTTCTGAAAGTGTAGGTTCCACAGATTCGAAAAATAGGTATCATTCCTGCCTTCCGAATATTTCGGAAAATTTCAGATTTTTGAAAAAAAGGAAAGGGGTACCCCTTCTCATTTTTTCGGGCGAAAATTTTTTTTGTCGAGAATCGGATAATCTCAATGATATTCTGCATGGAAATGACCTGCTGATTCCGAATATGACTGCCGTTTCTCGATTCGGAAGCCTCCTGCGATTTCACTTATAAAAAACGAGGAAGAAAAAAAGTGGAAAAAAAATAAAAAGTAAATCGTCGATTAAAAATCGTAGGAATTTTTTATTTCAAATCGGTTTGCAGTTTCTGAAAGTGTAGGTTCCACAGATTCGAAAAATAGGTATCATTCCTGCCTTTCGAATATTTCGGAAAATTTCAGATTTTTGAAAAAAAGGAAAGGGGTACCTCTTCTCATTTTTTTGGGCGAAAATTTTTTTTGTCGAGAATCGGATAATCTCAATGATATTCTGCATGGAAATGACCTGCTGATTCCGAATATGACTGCCGTTTCTCGATTCGGAAGCCTCCTGCGATTTCACTTATAAAAAACGAGGAAGAAAAAAAGTGGAAAAAAAATAAAAAGTAAATCGTCGATTAAAAATCGTAGGAATTTTTTATTTCAAATCGGTTTGCAGTTTCTGAAAGTGTAGGTTCCACAGATTCGAAAAATAGGTATCATTCCTGCCTTCCGAATATTTCGGAAAATTTCAGATTTTTGAAAAAAAGGAAAGGGGTACCCCTTCTCATTTTTTCGGGCGAAAATTTTTTTTGTCGAGAATCGGATAATCTCAATGATATTCTGCATGGAAATGACCTGCTGATTCCGAATATGACTGCCGTTTCTCGATTCGGAAGCCTCCTGCGATTTCACTTATAAAAAACGAGGAAGAAAAAAAGTGGAAAAAAAATAAAAAGTAAATCGTCGATTAAAAATCGTAGGAATTTTTTATTTCAAATCGGTTTGCAGTTTCTGAAAGTGTAGGTTCCACAGATTCGAAAAATAGGTATCATTCCTGCCTTCCGAATATTTCGGAAAATTTCAGATTTTTGAAAAAAAGGAAAGGGGTACCCCTTCTCATTTTTTTGGGCGAAAATTTTTTTTGTCGAGAATCGGATAATCTCAATGATATTCTGCATGGAAATGACCTGCTGATTCCGAATATGACTGCCGTTTCTCGATTCGGAAGCCTCCTGCGATTTTACTTATAAAAAACGAGGAAGAAAAAAAGTGGAAAAAAAATAAAAAGTAAATCGTCGATTAAACATCGTAGGAATTTTTTATTTCAAATCGGTTTGCAGTTTCTGAAAGTGTAGGTTCCACAAATTCGAAAAATAGGTATCATTCCTGCCTTCCGAATATTTCGGAAAATTTCAGATTCTTGAAAAAAAGGAAAGGGGTACCCCTTCTCATTTTTTTGGGCGAAAAATTTTTTGTCGAGAATCGGATAATCTCAATGATATTCTGCATGGAAATGACCTGCTGATTCCGAATATGACTGCCGTTTCTCGATTCGGAAGCCTCCTGCGATTTTACTTATAAAAAACGAGGAAGAAAAAAAGTGGAAAAAAAATAAAAAGTAAATCGTCGATTAAAAATCGTAGGAATTTTTTATTTCAAATCGGTTTGCAGTTTCTGAAAGTGTAGGTTCCACAGATTCGAAAAATAGGTATCATTCCTGCCTTCCGAATATTTCGGAAAATTTCAGATTTTTGAAAAAAAGGAAAGGGGTACCCCTTCTCATTTTTTTGGGCGAAAAAATTTTTTGTCGAGAATCGGATAATCTCAATGATATTCTGCATGGAAATGACCTGCTGATTCCAAATATGACTGCCGTTTCTCGATTCGGAAGCCTCCTGCGATTTCACCAATAAAAATCGAAAGAAAAAAAAGTGGAAAAAAATTAAAAAGTAAATCGTCGATTAAAAATCGTAGGAATTTTTTATTTCAAATCGGTTTGCAGTTTCTGAAAGTGTAGGTTCCACAGATTCGAAAAATAGGTATCATTCCTGCCTTCCGAATATTTCGGAAAATTTCAGATTTTTGAAAAAAAGGAAAGGGGTACCCCTTCTCATTTTTTTGGGCGAAAATTTTTTTTGTCGAGAATCGGATAATCTCAATGATATTCTGCATGGAAATGACCTGCTGATTCCGAATATGACTGCCGTTTCTCGATTCGGAAGCCTCCTGCGATTTCACTTATAAAAAACGAGGAAGAAAAAAAGTGGAAAAAAAATAAAAAGTAAATCGTCGATTAAAAATCGTAGGAATTTTTTATTTCAAATCGGTTTGCAGTTTCTGAAAGTGTAGGTTCCACAGATTCGAAAAATAGGTATCATTCCTGCCTTCCGAATATTTCGGAAAATTTCAGATTTTTGAAAAAAAGGAAAGGGGTACCCCTTCTCATTTTTTCGGGCGAAAATTTTTTTTGTCGAGAATCGGATAATCTCAATGATATTCTGCATGGAAATGACCTGCTGATTCCGAATATGACTGCCGTTTCTCGATTCGGAAGCCTCCTGCGATTTCACTTATAAAAAACGAGGAAGAAAAAAAGTGGAAAAAAAATAAAAAGTAAATCGTCGATTAAAAATCGTAGGAATTTTTTATTTCAAATCGGTTTGCAGTTTCTGAAAGTGTAGGTTCCACAGATTCGAAAAATAGGTATCATTCCTGCCTTCCGAATATTTCGGAAAATTTCAGATTTTTGAAAAAAAGGACCCCTTCCCATTCCCCTTCCCTACCCCTTCTCATTTTTTTGGGCGAAAATTTTTTTTGTCGAGAATCGGATAATCTCAATGATATTCTGCATGGAAATGACCTGCTGATTCCGAATATGACTGCCGTTTCTCGATTCGGAAGCCTCCTGCGATTTTACTTATAAAAAACGAGGAAGAAAAAAAGTGGAAAAAAAATAAAAAGTAAATCGTCGATTAAAAATCGTAGGAATTTTTTATTTCAAATCGGTTTGCAGTTTCTGAAAGTGTAGGTTCCACAGATTCGAAAAATAGGTATCATTCCTGCCTTCCGAATATTTCGGAAAATTTCAGATTTTTGAAAAAAAGGAAAGGGGTACCTCTTCTCATTTTTTTGGGCGAAAATTTTTTTTGTCGAGAATCGGATAATCTCAATGATATTCTGCATGGAAATGACCTGCTGATTCCGAATATGACTGCCGTTTCTCGATTCGGAAGCCTCCTGCGATTTCACTTATAAAAAACGAGGAAGAAAAAAAGTGGAAAAAAAATAAAAAGTAAATCGTCGATTAAAAATCGTAGGAATTTTTTATTTCAAATCGGTTTGCAGTTTCTGAAAGTGTAGGTTCCACAGATTCGAAAAATAGGTATCATTCCTGCCTTCCGAATATTTCGGAAAATTTCAGATTTTTGAAAAAAAGGAAAGGGGTACCCCTTCTCATTTTTTCGGGCGAAAATTTTTTTTGTCGAGAATCGGATAATCTCAATGATATTCTGCATGGAAATGACCTGCTGATTCCGAATATGACTGCCGTTTCTCGATTCGGAAGCCTCCTGCGATTTCACTTATAAAAAACGAGGAAGAAAAAAAGTGGAAAAAAAATAAAAAGTAAATCGTTGATTAAAAATCGTAGGAATTTTTTATTTCAAATCGGTTTGCAGTTTCTGAAAGTGTAGGTTCCACAGATTTGAAAAATAGGTATCATTCCTGCCTTCCGAATATTTCGGAAAATTTCAGATTTTTGAAAAAAAGGAAAGGGGTACCCCTTCTCATTTTTTTGGGCGAAAATTTTTTTTGTCGAGAATCGGATAATCTCAATGATATTCTGCATGGAAATGACCTGCTGATTCCGAATATGACTGCCGTTTCTCGATTCGGAAGCCTCCTGCGATTTTACTTATAAAAAACGAGGAAGAAAAAAAGTGGAAAAAAAATAAAAAGTAAATCGTCGATTAAAAATCGTAGGAATTTTTTATTTCAAATCGGTTTGCAGTTTCTGAAAGTGTAGGTTCCACAGATTCGAAAAATAGGTATCATTCCTGCCTTCCGAATATTTCGGAAAATTTCAGATTTTTGAAAAAAAGGAAAGGGGTACCCCTTCTCATTTTTTTGGGCGAAAATTTTTTTTGTCGAGAATCGGATAATCTCAATGATATTCTGCATGGAAATGACCTGCTGATTCCGAATATGACTGCCGTTTCTCGATTCGGAAGCCTCCTGCGATTTCACTTATAAAAAACGAGGAAGAAAAAAAGTGGAAAAAAAATAAAAAGTAAATCGTCGATTAAAAATCGTGGGAATTTTTTATTTCAAATCGGTTTGCAGTTTCTGAAAGTGTAGGTTCCACAGATTCGAAAAATAGGTATCATTCCTGCCTTCCGAATATTTCGGAAAATTTCAGATTTTTGAAAAAAAGGAAAGGGGTACCCCTTCTCATTTTTTCGGGCGAAAATTTTTTTTGTCGAGAATCGGATAATCTCAATGATATTCTGCATGGAAATGACCTGCTGATTCCGAATATGACTGCCGTTTCTCGATTCGGAAGCCTCCTGCGATTTCACTTATAAAAAACGAGGAAGAAAAAAAGTGGAAAAAAAATAAAAAGTAAATCGTCGATTAAAAATCGTAGGAATTTTTTATTTCAAATCGGTTTGCAGTTTCTGAAAGTGTAGGTTCCACAGATTCGAAAAATAGGTATCATTCCTGCCTTCCGAATATTTCGGAAAATTTCAGATTTTTGAAAAAAAGGACCCCTTCCCATTCCCCTTCCCTACCCCTTCTCATTTTTTTGGGCGAAAATTTTTTTTGTCGAGAATCGGATAATCTCAATGATATTCTGCATGGAAATGACCTGCTGATTCCGAATATGACTGCCGTTTCTCGATTCGGAAGCCTCCTGCGATTTTACTTATAAAAAACGAGGAAGAAAAAAAGTGGAAAAAAAATAAAAAGTAAATCGTCGATTAAAAATCGTAGGAATTTTTTATTTCAAATCGGTTTGCAGTTTCTGAAAGTGTAGGTTCCACAGATTCGAAAAATAGGTATCATTCCTGCCTTCCGAATATTTCGGAAAATTTCAGATTTTTGAAAAAAAGGAAAGGGGTACCTCTTCTCATTTTTTTGGGCGAAAATTTTTTTTGTCGAGAATCGGATAATCTCAATGATATTCTGCATGGAAATGACCTGCTGATTCCGAATATGACTGCCGTTTCTCGATTCGGAAGCCTCCTGCGATTTCACTTATAAAAAACGAGGAAGAAAAAAAGTGGAAAAAAAATAAAAAGTAAATCGTCGATTAAAAATCGTAGGAATTTTTTATTTCAAATCGGTTTGCAGTTTCTGAAAGTGTAGGTTCCACAGATTCGAAAAATAGGTATCATTCCTGCCTTCCGAATATTTCGGAAAATTTCAGATTTTTGAAAAAAAGGAAAGGGGTACCCCTTCTCATTTTTTCGGGCGAAAATTTTTTTTGTCGAGAATCGGATAATCTCAATGATATTCTGCATGGAAATGACCTGCTGATTCCGAATATGACTGCCGTTTCTCGATTCGGAAGCCTCCTGCGATTTCACTTATAAAAAACGAGGAAGAAAAAAAGTGGAAAAAAAATAAAAAGTAAATCGTCGATTAAAAATCGTAGGAATTTTTTATTTCAAATCGGTTTGCAGTTTCTGAAAGTGTAGGTTCCACAGATTCGAAAAATAGGTATCATTCCTGCCTTTCGAATATTTCGGAAAATTTCAGATTTTTGAAAAAAAGGAAAGGGGTACCTCTTCTCATTTTTTTGGGCGAAAATTTTTTTTGTCGAGAATCGGATAATCTCAATGATATTCTGCATGGAAATGACCTGCTGATTCCGAATATGACTGCCGTTTCTCGATTCGGAAGCCTCCTGCGATTTCACTTATAAAAAACGAGGAAGAAAAAAAGTGGAAAAAAAATAAAAAGTAAATCGTCGATTAAAAATCGTAGGAATTTTTTATTTCAAATCGGTTTGCAGTTTCTGAAAGTGTAGGTTCCACAGATTCGAAAAATAGGTATCATTCCTGCCTTCCGAATATTTCGGAAAATTTCAGATTTTTGAAAAAAAGGAAAGGGGTACCCCTTCTCATTTTTTCGGGCGAAAATTTTTTTTGTCGAGAATCGGATAATCTCAATGATATTCTGCATGGAAATGACCTGCTGATTCCGAATATGACTGCCGTTTCTCGATTCGGAAGCCTCCTGCGATTTCACTTATAAAAAACGAGGAAGAAAAAAAGTGGAAAAAAAATAAAAAGTAAATCGTCGATTAAAAATCGTAGGAATTTTTTATTTCAAATCGGTTTGCAGTTTCTGAAAGTGTAGGTTCCACAGATTCGAAAAATAGGTATCATTCCTGCCTTCCGAATATTTCGGAAAATTTCAGATTTTTGAAAAAAAGGAAAGGGGTACCCCTTCTCATTTTTTTGGGCGAAAATTTTTTTTGTCGAGAATCGGATAATCTCAATGATATTCTGCATGGAAATGACCTGCTGATTCCGAATATGACTGCCGTTTCTCGATTCGGAAGCCTCCTGCGATTTTACTTATAAAAAACGAGGAAGAAAAAAAGTGGAAAAAAAATAAAAAGTAAATCGTCGATTAAACATCGTAGGAATTTTTTATTTCAAATCGGTTTGCAGTTTCTGAAAGTGTAGGTTCCACAAATTCGAAAAATAGGTATCATTCCTGCCTTCCGAATATTTCGGAAAATTTCAGATTCTTGAAAAAAAGGAAAGGGGTACCCCTTCTCATTTTTTTGGGCGAAAAATTTTTTGTCGAGAATCGGATAATCTCAATGATATTCTGCATGGAAATGACCTGCTGATTCCGAATATGACTGCCGTTTCTCGATTCGGAAGCCTCCTGCGATTTTACTTATAAAAAACGAGGAAGAAAAAAAGTGGAAAAAAAATAAAAAGTAAATCGTCGATTAAAAATCGTAGGAATTTTTTATTTCAAATCGGTTTGCAGTTTCTGAAAGTGTAGGTTCCACAGATTCGAAAAATAGGTATCATTCCTGCCTTCCGAATATTTCGGAAAATTTCAGATTTTTGAAAAAAAGGAAAGGGGTACCCCTTCTCATTTTTTTGGGCGAAAAAATTTTTTGTCGAGAATCGGATAATCTCAATGATATTCTGCATGGAAATGACCTGCTGATTCCAAATATGACTGCCGTTTCTCGATTCGGAAGCCTCCTGCGATTTCACCAATAAAAATCGAAAGAAAAAAAAGTGGAAAAAAATTAAAAAGTAAATCGTCGATTAAAAATCGTAGGAATTTTTTATTTCAAATCGGTTTGCAGTTTCTGAAAGTGTAGGTTCCACAGATTCGAAAAATAGGTATCATTCCTGCCTTCCGAATATTTCGGAAAATTTCAGATTTTTGAAAAAAAGGAAAGGGGTACCCCTTCTCATTTTTTTGGGCGAAAATTTTTTTTGTCGAGAATCGGATAATCTCAATGATATTCTGCATGGAAATGACCTGCTGATTCCGAATATGACTGCCGTTTCTCGATTCGGAAGCCTCCTGCGATTTTACTTATAAAAAACGAGGAAGAAAAAAAGTGGAAAAAAAATAAAAAGTAAATCGTCGATTAAAAATCGTAGGAATTTTTTATTTCAAATCGGTTTGCAGTTTCTGAAAGTGTAGGTTCCACAGATTCGAAAAATAGGTATCATTCCTGCCTTCCGAATATTTCGGAAAGTTTCAGATTTTTGAAAAAAAGGAAAGGGGTACCCCTTCTCATTTTTTTGGGCGAAAAAATTTTTTGTCGAGAATCGGATAATCTCAATGATATTCTGCATGGAAATGACCTGCTGATTCCAAATATGACTGCCGTTTCTCGATTCGGAAGCCTCCTGCGATTTCACCAATAAAAATCGAAAGAAAAAAAAGTGGAAAAAAAATAAAAAGTAAATCGTCGATTAAAAATCGTAGGAATTTTTTATTTCAAATCGGTTTGCAGTTTCTGAAAGTGTAGGTTCCACAGATTCGAAAAATAGGTATCATTCCTGCCTTCCGAATATTTCGGAAAATTTCAGATTTTTGAAAAAAAGGAAAGGGGTACCCCTTCTCATTTTTTTGGGCGAAAATTTTTTTTGTCGAGAATCGGATAATCTCAATGATATTCTGCATGGAAATGACCTGCTGATTCCGAATATGACTGCCGTTTCTCGATTCGGAAGCCTCCTGCGATTTCACTTATAAAAAACGAGGAAGAAAAAAAGTGGAAAAAAAATAAAAAGTAAATCGTCGATTAAAAATCGTAGGAATTTTTTATTTCAAATCGGTTTGCAGTTTCTGAAAGTGTAGGTTCCACAGATTCGAAAAATAGGTATCATTCCTGCCTTCCGAATATTTCGGAAAATTTCAGATTTTTGAAAAAAAGGAAAGGGGTACCCCTTCTCATTTTTTTGGGCGAAAATTTTTTTTGTCGAGAATCGGATAATCTCAATGATATTCTGCATGGAAATGACCTGCTTATTCCGAATATGACTGCCGTTTCTCGATTCGGAAGCCTCCTGCGATTTTACTTATAAAAAACGAGGAAGAAAAAAAGTGGAAAAAAAATAAAAAGTAAATCGTCGATTAAAAATCGTAGGAATTTTTTATTTCAAATCGGTTTGCAGTTTCTGAAAGTGTAGGTTCCACAGATTCGAAAAATAGGTATCATTCCTGCCTTCCGAATATTTCGGAAAATTTCAGATTTTTGAAAAAAAGGAAAGGGGTACCCCTTCTCATTTTTTTGGGCGAAAATTTTTTTTTTCGAGAATCGGATAATCTCAATGATATTCTGCATGGAAATGACCTGCTGATTCCGAATATGACTGCCGTTTCTCGATTCGGAAGCCTCCTGCGATTTTACTTATAAAAAACGAGGAAGAAAAAAAGTGGAAAAAAAATAAAAAGTAAATCGTCGATTAAAAATCGTAGGAATTTTTTATTTCAAATCGGTTTGCAGTTTCTGAAAGTGTAGGTTCCACAGATTCGAAAAATAGGTATCATTCCTGCCTTCCGAATATTTCGGAAAATTTCAGATTTTTGAAAAAAAGGAAAGGGGTACCCCTTCTCATTTTTTTGGGCGAAAATTTTTTTTGTCGAGAATCGGATAATCTCAATGATATTCTGCATGGAAATGACCTGCTGATTCCGAATATGACTGCCGTTTCTCGATTCGGAAGCCTCCTGCGATTTTACTTATAAAAAACGAGGAAGAAAAAAAGTGGAAAAAAAATAAAAAGTAAATCGTCGATTAAAAATCGTAGGAATTTTTTATTTCAAATCGGTTTGCAGTTTCTGAAAGTGTAGGTTCCACAGATTCGAAAAATAGGTATCATTCCTGCCTTCCGAATATTTCGGAAAATTTCAGATTTTTGAAAAAAAGGAAAGGGGTACCCCTTCTCATTTTTTCGGGCGAAAATTTTTTTTGTCGAGAATCGGATAATCTCAATGATATTCTGCATGGAAATGACCTGCTGATTCCGAATATGACTGCCGTTTCTCGATTCGGAAGCCTCCTGCGATTTCACTTATAAAAAACGAGGAAGAAAAAAAGTGGAAAAAAAATAAAAAGTAAATCGTCGATTAAAAATCGTAGGAATTTTTTATTTCAAATCGGTTTGCAGTTTCTGAAAGTGTAGGTTCCACAGATTCGAAAAATAGGTATCATTCCTGCCTTCCGAATATTTCGGAAAATTTCAGATTTTTGAAAAAAAGGAAAGGGGTACCCCTTCTCATTTTTTTGGGCGAAAATTTTTTTTGTCGAGATTCGGATAATCTCAATGATATTCTGCATGGAAATGACCTGCTGATTCCGAATATGACTGCCGTTTCTCGATTCGGAAGCCTTCTGCGATTTCACTTATAAAAAACGAGGAAGAAAAAAAGTGGAAAAAAAATAAAAAGTAAATCGTCGATTAAAAATCGTAGGAATTTTTTATTTCAAATTGGTTTGCAGTTTCTGAAAGTGTAGGTTCCACAGATTCGAAAAATAGGTATCATTCCTGCCTTCCGAATATTTCGGAAAATTTCAGATTTTTGAAAAAAAGGAAAGGGGTACCCCTTCTAATTTTTTTGGGCGAAAATTTTTTTTTTCGAGAATCGGATAATCTCAATGATATTCTGCATGGAAATGACCTGCTGATTCCAAATATGACTGCCGTTTCTCGATTCGGAAGCCTCCTGCGATTTCACCAATAAAAATCGAAAGAAAAAAAAGTGGAAAAAAAATAAAAAGTAAATCGTCGATTAAAAATAATGATAACGCTGCTGAAAAATCTTTATTTACAATACATTGACATATTTCATATAACATGTATATAATAACATTTCCGCTCAGTCGTCAACAATAATCTGCAAAAATGTTAAAACGCAGCGTCACATGTTGTAATTATTGTGATAATAATAAACTTGTTTAGTTTGAATAGTAATTCTCAAATTGGCGATCTTACAATACGAATGAATGTCAACAATAATGCCGTCTGGCTTCAGAGATATACAATAGGAGAATAATGACCGAATCGTTTTTCCGAACAACAAACAATAATTAACATAACAGTTCTAAATCTACCAACTGCTAATTCGTCTAGGTTTTTGTGCTATCGATTTAGTAATAATTGAATAGATCTCGTCCAAGCTTAGAGTACAAGAATTTGTATGGCGACTAAAGTTTTGTAACTATTAGGTATATAAACGATGGGCCTACGTACGTTATGACAATCTCTCATTACCTAGTTGTACTACTATGAATGAATCTTCTATTCAGTATTAAAGACTTACAAAAATATTTGAACTGTTCAAATCCGCAGATGAATAATAAAAAAATGAAAAAAACTCGTTGCTTGGTAATTTACTATCATCCCCTCTTAATTATACAATCAGAAATCGTTAGCTCAAAATAATAATAGAAACATATTCTACAATATGGATGAGTTGTATTCCATAAAGAGGTAATGAATTGTTTTTATTATTTCTTTTACTTTTGTTCCGGTTCTTCTATCGTTATTATTACCAAATCACCTGAATATTCGCAGGTACTGCGTATTACGTATAGTTTTTTAATTTCATAATCTAATATAACTTTATAGGTCTAACTTTCTTTTTTCATACCAATCTCACTTCACTCCCGCGCATGATGCGAGGCTCAAAAGTGGAGAAGGATTCAACAATTGACTCAATATTATTCAGTGCAACGTATAACGCCTAAACTCATTTCTTTTTAGCTTCTTCCTCAACAGCCTCGTTCTGTTTTCGGAAGCAATCTCCAACTGGGAAGAAGTCCCAACATCTTTGTTGGTACATATTCCATACGTACGTCTCCTGACCCGTATACTCAGTATCTGGTTTGTTGATCAGATGCATAAGGAAGAACCTGAAATTCATTCACTGGATTATTATCTGTTTTCCGAGTTATGTAAAGGAATATTCTCAATTAAATAAAGCATCCAATTAACTTACATATAATTTGCTAAATTATGCTCTTGCTGTACGTGTGTGTCAAAACCATGCGGAACTGTATCGAAGTACTCCTTCCCTAAGCCGCAAATGAAGCAGTTACTCTCCATGTTGTCCTTGACGCTTTCAAGCTGATCACGCAATTCTCCAAAGGCATCAATGATCAAACCTAAATGGCAATGAGGAATAGTCGTTAATCACAATCATTCTCATCTTTGAAATTCAATCTCTTCTTACTATTCATCGATATTCTCGTTTTAACATACAGACCTTGAATAATAGCAAGCAGAATGACAATGACAAAGAAGAAGAACGTGATGTCGAACATTATACGATATACTTCGTAGTCGTCTCCATCCGGCTCTCCGATTTCATCACCGATACCTCCACCAGCTCTAACTCCTTTGTAGAGATGGAACACAAAGCACTGAAAGTAGAAGTAGAGCAATTGTGAAACAAAATTCTTCTCAGAATGTAGTACAATACACGAAAAAAATGTTCAATATAACATTAGATTCGTACCGTCAACATATCGTGGCACTTTTTATCAACTTCGTCATCTTCCTCTTGGATATAAAATTTCCTGAAGAAATTGAAAGCAATGACCGTGTATATGTAGACAATGATCGTCAGCAACATTACAGTCAAGACTAATTGTTTTCCGTTGTGTGTGACTGACTGCAAAATTGTTCTTAGCGTCTTGAAACCAACTGCGACATCCAATAAATGTGCAGCAAAAAAGAAATTGTTGTAGTTTCCCATCACCGAGAAAGTAAAATACCACAAGCTGTACAAGAAGGCCTGGAATAAAGAAAATTATATTTATCAATGTCTCATATTCATATTCATTACAGAATAAGGAAAATATTGATCGGTCTAGCTCTTACATTATCGGTGATTGTAACACCAGCCTTCCACACTTGATAACGCCAGTCAATGTTTAAGATACTAGAAAGAAATCAAATAAACTAGCATTAGGTACTGGAATAGAAGTGATAATCAGAATAGAGAATTGTATTAGAAATTATTCGGAGAAAGGGAGTACATGCAAATTGCTTACAAGTGTATCAATCCAGATCCTTCTTCTTCCTGTTGACTAAACGATGTCTTCTCCATTCCGAGAAGATTGCTAATGTAATCAAAGTCATAGGTTTCGCTGTACTTTTGTCGGACCTTTTTTTTGACAAATTTATCCCAGTAATTGACTGGAAAAGATTTGGCAGATATCACCATCTTATCCCAATGTGCCTTAATATCATCTTCTTCGGGAGTTTCTGCGATGTACAGACCGTCGAACTCCACACGTCTGGCAATTTCTTTTTCACGTTTGAAGATGGCTAGTGGTACCTAATTCCCAAAAAATAAAACTCTGAATTCGAATCAGCGTGGAAATTATTTTTACCTAGAAAGTAGAAACAATTTTTATTCCAAGTACCTTGAGGTGATAGTAAGCGACCAGCATAGCGAGGGATACGATAGAATGCATAGCAGCCATTAGTCGCATCACATGTGCCATGTAGTAAAAGTCTTCGGATACTTCGACGAGTTCCAGAGGATCTTCTTCCTCCTCAGAACCACCGCTGCTGCCGCCACTTCCTCCATCTCCGCCGCTAGCATCTCCGTCAGATGAACCCTCGCCTGAAATCTCTGCCAATAAGTCAGCCATATCTTCGCCACTGCCACTTCCACTCTCGTCGTCTCCTAGAGAAGTGACCTGGCAAAGAGATAACACAATTTAGCAACAGTTCACGATTATATTTAAATAATCTTGCGATGACAAATTCTACACAAATAATTTTGTATCCTACCTTATAAAAGAGTAACATGAAGTTTATACAGAAGGCCAGTACCAAGGCGACGTATTTAAGATTATAAAAATTCCTGGCAAGAAAAGACACAATGCGGTGAGTGTATTCAGAAAGATCTATGCTCGATCCAGCCGAGGGTTCGGCTGCTGTTTCATGTTTAGCTTCTGCTTCGACAGCCGCCATAGCTGCTTGCTGAGCTGCTGCTGCTTCCGCTGTAGCGGCTGCTTGTGCTCTTGCTTGTTCTCCACTGTAAGAAAAATCAATATCCTGTATTAGAGATCTCCTATCATAGAAAAATTGACGAAATAATATAAATGCTATAACATAAAGTACCCCAATAAGTCTGCCAAAGTCACAGGTCCCTCAGACTCTGTAGTAACTCCATCCACAGATCCTCGAGGATGATCCTCACCAGTTCCCTCATCTGGTGTGCTCTCCCCAGTTTCTTCCATACTTGACTGAGGAGTAGAGGTAGCAGATTCATGAGGTGCTATCTTTATTTGTCCGCCTTCTTCCTTAGTTATATCCATTCCAAATGCTTGGACCTTTATACGATTGTGTAATTAATAAACAAATATATTGAGTAACAGAATTGAGTTAATATCATCTACAGTAATTGAAATATCTGCTTGCAACCGAATTCAGTTGTAAGACAAACCTGTAAATTTGATTCATCGGGCGTCGGAGGTAAGGCAGGTAAAAGCCGTAAAGGTTTTTCTTCCTCCTCTTTAATCTCGACAATTGGTTCGTCGATGTGGGGTCCTCTCATTAGACTAAGCAGTAATCGCATAAAGTATCGGATAACACAACCAACGCCAAACCCAGAGTAGTAAAAGGCGTAGAATATCATTTTGAAAAAGCCGATGAACAACTCTGGAATAGTCATTTGCTGCATTTCCGAAAATTTGTTCTTTATATTGGTGGGGGAGAACATTGAGAAAAAGAAGTAAACTCCATCTTTGAAAGCCTGGATGCCTCTTCTTATCGGATCTTTGTTTCTTTCGTCATCATCTTCTGTCATATAGGTGTAAGAAGACTCTCTTGCTTTCCCTATGCCACTGCTTTCCTCCACAGCCATCAAAGCACTTGCGTGTTGCATTTCAAATATAGCATCTTCGCAGAAGTTTATAAATGTTTCTAATTTCTCTTTGTCGCCACCTTCAGTTACAGTGTTGTAAAAGAATGCCCGTTTGGATTCTTTGATCTGGGGTTTTTCCCACTGCTCGATGTTGGATTCCTTGATTTCAAAGTAAACTCGTTCTATCTTTCTACTACCGCCAAGAATTTCAATCCTTCCTAGGAAAGGTTCAAAGTAGTTGAGCACAGAACCTGCTGTTTCAAGAAAACGTGCAAGCCTTGGCTCGTTTGGCATGTGTTCTGATAAGTTAGTCAACAGAACAGCAAGGTTGAAACCAATTTCTTTAGCTGGCTCGTGGAAGCGATCCATAAATGCAACATAATCTATCTTTCCGTCGTGATTTGTTTCGCAGCAGGCTAATAGAAACTCGATTTCCTCGCTGAAAATTATTTACGAATAAATAGTTTCATACAGATAGGTTGACCCTGAATAAAAAAATTTATTTTTACCTGGTGTAGCTCTTTTGCTGTTCCATTTTCTCTTTGAAATCTTTAGGGTAAACCCAGCCATCGTTGTTCACATCAACTTCCAGAAAACTGGGAGAAGAAATGAGGTCTTTCAGCTTCAGGAACATATCAAAGTATTTTAAGATCAATTCAACATTGCTCGCAGATTCTACTAGCGTGTCTACCATCTGCTTTCCGATAGTACCATTGACGACGTTACCTGTAAGACAGAATTTCGAGTAGTAATCAGTTTTTTATTGTCAATATTTTGTTCTCAACACAAGGATCTACCTTCCAACATGGAAAGCATCATCGTGATCATATCCTTTTGAAGATTCAACAATTCTTTGAGGAGATCTACTTGGCTAGAATGCTTGGATAATTTATCCTGCATGTGTGAGAAGAGAAACAGGAATCCTCCCACAGCGTCCCACAGCCTGGAGTGTGCCAAAGCCTGTTGATTTTGAGCGCAAGGACCCTGGATTACTTCAGTCAAGGTATTGAACACCTGACTTGCAACTTCGATGGCTTTGAAGAAATTAGCTTTTCCAGCTGGATCGATGAGCTCCTTGCTTGAATAGTGCCAATAGAAATCCATAATTGACTCCTGGAGACGAAGCAGGTAATCGACCGTGCAAATAACCACATTTACAGTCGTAGTATTACCAGCCTGAGTTCTCAAGTAATTCTGCCAGTCTGTAGACATCCAAGTATTACAGATTTAATCATTTTCTCAGCTTGAAAGATCAATTATTATATTCATCGGAGACAGAATAAATCACAGAAGAAATCTTCACCTAAATTATGGCCTTCACAAGTCAATTGGATGAACCTGAACAAAGCACAAGTGAATTCAGCATCGTGCATATTCTTTTCTCCAGCAGCACCTTCCGATCCGACTCCAAGACCTTCTGCCTTTGTGTTCCTTTCAAAAGCATCCAGGTCTAGTACGCTGCATGAATTCATCAGCCCCGCGATAGAAGTGAAGAATCCTACATCTTTCTTTTCTTTCAAGTGGTTCAACATGCCTTTTTGTATTTCTATGTTACCACCTCGTAGAATAGAAATGCCTAGCTCCAAAGTCTTCATGACCATCTCACTCGGAACACCCTTGCAAGCTGAGATGTGGAGTAGAACCATTTCAGCAACTCCTCGATTGGCAAGACGAGCTTGATGGAACAGCAGTTTCTGTTTCTCCATTTCTTGTTCCTGGAATAATGATAGCCAAATATTATTTCAGTATGTACCTCAGATTTCAAATTTATCAGGAAAATTTCGATGTTCGGTTTAAAGTCAGTTTGAATCTCACCATCAGTTTATGCATAGGCCTCTTGGGTTATTGATTGAAAGAAAAATCAAGGTTTGATTAGTAATATTGTTAGTGGTTCTCGATTGTAAGAATACTCGACATGCAATCCCTAGAATATCACTATTATTGGTGAAGACGAGCGGGAACTGTACAAAAAATTTATTCAACGAAATCTCTGACGTAGAATAAAGATTTTCTTACATGGATCGAAGCACCGCCTTCTTCTTCGCTTCCTCCCTCCTCTTCACCCTCCTCTTCTTCCTCTCCACAAGATTTTGATACAATTTGAGCATAACTCATGTAGAGAGGATCTTCCTGGAGTGCACCGGACCGTTCAGTCATGGCGCCACGGCAAAAAGTAGTTACTAGTTGTGTTAAAGGATCGGGTTTGCCTTCCTCTTCAGTTTTATCCATCTTCTTCAATTCTGCTTCTTCAAATGATTGCTGTAAAACCAATTTTTCATCATTTCTGAACAGGGATGCTAGATAATTGAAGAAACAAGCCACAGCAGCTTATGACTCACCGTCAGATCTTCAATCATAACTTCTTGTCCTACATTTTCATCTTGCAGCCAGAGCTCGTAATAAGTTCTCGCGAAGATATTGATTGCCCGATGTCTGGAAAATATGCAAGCAAATGATAAAGAATGTTCATAGCAATTACTAAGCTTGTTGTTAGTTTATAATATAAATTTACCTCCTCAGTTTATAGAGAGGTTCACTTCTCAGACATGCAATAGCTGCTCTTTTTCTGGCCGCACACAATACCCTTTTCCATCCATCCCTAGAAGGCGGTGGTTTTGTGGCCTGTGATTAGCAGCATGCAAATATCACTCGAATTGTTAAAAATGTTAAGACAATAAAACCGGAGTGATTCAAATAACGTTAGATTTTTTCAACATTTAATTACACACCAAACATTTGTTCGAGAAGATACCTTGATGTGGAAAACTTACGATCATGCTTGTGTATTCCGACGACAAATATTAATTAAGAAATCTTCGAAATAACATTTATATTTCTATGATTATTCAAATGAAAACGGAAGAGTTTAGAATCGTAGATAATATTTGGGCCAAAATAAAGGTGAAATCAAGGCTAAATAACAGCGAAAACAACAACAAGACAGCAAATCAATTAAAAGACTAAATGGGATACCTGGGTAAGGAATGTAGGGAGGTCTGACGGAAGCAAGCAATAACTGCTCGCTTTCTCTGAATAGACACCACCGAGCGATAGCTACTCTTGCTCTGCTGCTGGGGATGGTCTATCTACTCGTACACATAGAAATTAAAAAAAAATTATAGGCAAATCAAGAGAAAAACAAGTGTCCTAACAGTTTCGTAGCGAGTTTGGATAACTTGAAAGGTGTATTATATTATTATGAATAGAGATGAATTAATGTAAATGTATTAATCGATTTGTGACTACCATTGTATGCGATAAAACTTCAAGTGTTGTGTAGAAAAATTGGCTTATATTTTCAGTCGGAACTTCCAGCTACTATCACCAGTGAAAGCTGAGATTCTAAATAATCTGATAGTATAATTGCATCTTACCATGTGAAGCCCATAAAGTACTTTGGCCATTGCCACAATTCTAGTAACTACATCGTCTAGTTGTTGAGCCTTGACTGGTTCGGTGACGTCCTTTTTCTGCCCAAGTTTAGAATATAGATAATGCTGCCAAGACATTTCATCAGCGGGATCAATTTTATCAGGAAGTGTCAGCTGGGTAGTGGCAAACTCTGTGATTTCATATTCAGGCAATTTTTTCAGAAACCTGTCCTTGCAATGCTGAACTAACTCCTGTTCTCTTCCAGCGAACAAATTCAAACCGACTGGTAACAAACGTTTGAGGCAAGCAACCATCAACGAAGCTTGGACCTCCTTGTCTTTATCTCGCTTCTTGTCACGATTTTTTTTTTTCTTCTATACAAGAAATTTAGTTGGTGATAATCAAGATAACTTTTTACTATATACGCCAAAATGGTTTGCAAAATAAATACCTTTCCACCCCCCGATGGAGCCGTGCCATCTGAAACAGCTGTAGGTCTTCTGGTAGCGGTAGGCATGATCAAAACCATATTGTCAATTTCATTGGCGGATATAAAATTCTGTTCTTCTCTTAAAAAGTATTGAGACTTTGACCAGGTATTGAAAATAGCTGCCACATGATTATAAAGATCCTCGGCTTCTGGTATGTTGTTACGTAGCCAATGGTTACGCTGTAGATCTACGTATTTTATTAGGAGTGGATAAAAAGAGTATATATCTCTAACGAGAAGCTGCCAATCCTCTTGTATTTGTGCTTCTATCTGAGAAGTATCATCAGTCGAAGACTTAATGAAACCGCGCAATGATTCTTCCTTGTGGAACATGTTGTCCGTTCGTTTTCTCACACGTTCAGCAAGCGGGAGGAAAGGATCTTTCAAGAGTTCCTCAGAAGAGTTGATAATAATCTGTTGCGTGTAAGCGGCAATTCGTGTCATCCACGGAGCGTTTTCGTTTCCAATGTTCTTTTTTATTAGTTTCAACACATTTTTCAACAGCTGATTCATGTGATCGCTTGTCACCATACTAACGTATGTTCCTTCGTTTGGATTAACGTTATCTGGACCTTGAGCCCACCAGAAAGGCAGATAGGAGCACAGCAGTGGTAATATAACGTCTATAACGTGTGGAGCGTCGCTGTAAGTCTTTTCAGATTCTACAAACTGATCAACTTCAGCCAAGATCGTTTCCAAAGTGGGCATACTCGATTCCATACGAGTCATTATATCCTGAGCTTCTAGGGAGTGGTCAGCTATCCGATTAAGGAGAGAAAATTGATTGTGCTTATTAAGATGAGGCTCTAAAAATGCAACTGGGAAACAACTGGAGAAAGCTCCCAGGCAGGATCCCAGATTAGGCTTGTTTCGTTCGATCTCAGTCTTCAAATACTTTCGATCGTGAGTTAGAGTTGCGTCAACACCCAGCGTGTAGAGAGAGGCCAACATTTTGTACGAGGCTACTTGTATCTCGTCCACTGTAATTAAAATGAAGGAATGTTTTTTCTACACCGTTAAGATATGCTGCAAATTTTGAGAAATCCCAAGTAAAAAAATCATCATACTTACACAATAAGTCACTGCCGTACTCGCAAGCAGCTAAATGATCGAACATGGAAGTGAGTACGGGTAAAACGACGCTGTTTACGTACGACAATGAGGTTGAAGTTTTCAAATGCGTCCCCCTAAGATGACTGTATTTCCCTTCTTGTAAATTGAGTATAGTGTGTCCCAAATCATCAGCCGTGTTGTTGAAGAACGTTAACATAGATGTTCTGATGAATTCTGGACAATTTTTTACTAGCGATTTGGCATCTATTCCTTTTACCAATACTTGCAAGCATCGAACCGTTATTCTAACATCTGCGCCAAATGCAGCTAATCTTGAACGCAACAGGCTAGCTAATTTGCAAAATAATGCAGCGACCATTTCTTTCTCTTTTAAAGACGCGGCTCCTATGTTATTCGTTGCAGTAGCAACGGCGATGAAATAATTTCTATGAGTACTGAAGTATTTTTCCATCAGTGGTAGGACGACTTTACTGAAGAACTTTATATCTCTAGTCGAAGTTTTGAAACTGTTTCTTCTGCTGAACGTATCTGAAGGTTTCAATAGCTTCATGTTAATGGTAGCTTTATCCAAATATGCAATCAGCTTCTCAAGCAAAGAATATGCAAATCGCAACTCCACTGCCGCTCCAGCACCCGCGACTTCCGTATCAGTCGTACTTCCGCGAACTGGCTTGTGCAATTTGTATCCTTGATACTGTAGATACTTCAAAAACTCTTGGGACCGCTCTCGGTCTTTACGCTTTTCTTTGTCAGTCAACAAGTCGTAAGGCACTAACTGCGGATGGATACCTCCTCCTGCAGAAAATATAAAATTTAATTTATTGATCAAGGGCTAGACCTCTCATCTAGTTGACTTTTCAGTGTACTGATAAGTGAACTGACCGCAAGTGATGAGTTCCTCTTTCTTCTTCTTTGCCCAAATGTCGTGAGCATTATCGGCTAAACGTTCTGCCATATTTTGCATTTCCCTGCTCAATGTCAAGTTGGTCATATCAACCGGATGAGGATTGTAGTTGAACGGATTCGCCGTATCGGTCTGGAATTGTGTGTCCTCAAAACACTTGCAGTTAGATATGTGTTGTGGGAATTGAAAAAAATCAATAAATGATGATAAGCAAATTATAGTTTAGATTTGACTCGCAGTGCAGTGCGTTTTTTCTAAGCTATAATTTCGAGAGTAGTATTAAAACTAGCAAACAAAACAGGGTCAAACTTCTCCAGTGCAGAAATGAATGAAATAATTAAGAACGACTTGAGAATGGTACAGCAAATGCTAAGTTCAACTCACTTGACTTTTAGACGACCTCCTCATCGAACTGCGACTTGTAGATGGTACATCAACTTCGGAGTGTTCTACGCTCCAGCCAATTGCTAGTAACGCTTTCAAGCTTTCCCTGACTGGTTCCTTGTAGCGTTCTTTCTCATAATCGTTCAGCATATTGTAAGGTTTGAGCCTAGGATGTGTTTTATTAACATCTGACCACTGTTCTCCATACGTCCAACTATTTTCCAGCTTTCTATTAGCCCAGGCGTCGTGATAGTGTTCGGAAAATTTCTGTACTATAGAATTGAGGTCGTTGTTCAATACCACGCTGAAAAAATTTCAAAATATTGAATACAGATCGCTCATTAAATATTTGACATTCTATGAACGAAAACGTCTTTGTGTAGCAATTTTTTTCTCATACCTAGATGTATTTATTGGTTGCGGATTATATGGTCCATCGGGAGATTGCGTCGATGCAGACTTACTGCCATACCATTCGTCGTCGTAATTTTTAGAGAGCGAATAGTCAGGAGGTAAAGCACAACCGATGGCGGTCAAACAGGGCAATGCTTTCCCAAATAATTCCGGATCGTAATCCATTTTTGACAATGAGTCAAATATGTTGCTGAACAAGACCATAGTCAGACGTTTCTCTTCATCGCTAGAAGCTCCGTAAGCTCCCTGGCCGCTAGTTGAGCCATAGTATTTAGCACAGCGATCGTAATGCAGCGTTAGCAACTGTAATACAAAACAAATGATAAGAAACAGACAAAGAATTTCATTAATTGATATAATAATAATTGATAAAGTAATATTTTTACATACCCTTAAAGCTACCGTAGTGTATTCTGACAATTTGGAAACGTCCACAGTCAATTTTCGAAGAAGTTTTAGTAACATACTTGGCTGCATTTGGCTGTAAAAAGTTGAAGTAATGTTTATTTTTTACATGGCAAAGTGTTAAAACTTGTAGAAATGTTTATTAATCAATTATATTCATAGGAAGATTGTGAGCTAGTAATTCTTACCTGGTTAAGGCTACAAGAAAATCAGAAACAGCTTCACGCTGACCTTTGGTCAACATTCTGTTTTTACTAAGACGATACACGGTATGTAGTGTGGCATCCAACAAGCTTGCGTAATTATCAGCTTCGTTATAGAACTTTGAATGTTTAATAAGCAGTGGCAAAATGCTGTTTCCAATGTATCGATTCATGGCTAACGCCATGTCGGATTCGTAACCATCGTTCTGAAATTATTAGAGATGATTATCTAGCTGTGATGAGATAAACTGATAACTGGAAACTCTGATCTTTGATGAAGTTAGTCCACTCACTCTGTCCAGCATAGTTGCAGCTCTGAGGTCGGGCAGAAAAGCTTCCTCTAGCAGCTTGAAGAAAAGTTCCTGCGTCTCAATTCCATAAACACGTTCCAAAAATAGTACAATACTTTGTTTGTGTCCAGGGATTAATCCCGATGGCATATCGCTCTTGGGCCTTTCCTCCCCAGCAGCTGGATTCTGAAGAGTAAACCTGAGCGACAGCACACCTTGAAGATCGTCGAGTGGCACAAGAGAACGCAGAATAGCTCTTGCTCGAAGGGACTCGTTTTTTCCTATAAACAAAAAGATTCACTTATACAAAAGTGGATTTCGTTCGAATCCAACAAGGAAAGCAAAAAGAAGATTTAGGTACAAACCTTGTTCGATTACAGAAGAGTCTGGAGCACAACGTCCCAAAAGATCCACCAAAGTACAGTAGAAATTTAGAATAGCAGCCCCGGTATCGATGTAATCTTCATCGTCATCTGACTCCGGAAGAGGATGCTCAAACTGAATGACCATCGCTGTACCTTCGGCTTCGTCTTGTACCTGTTTATAGATCTAAGTTGATACCAAATTAGTATACAGATCGTGCACATGCCTTGCAAGGCTGGGGTCTGAGCTAGTTAAGGTGTATGGTGGTGGATAACAAGTCACAAGATTTTTTTTTTTCATGCCACTCGGAGGCACTCGCTTTGCTAACATTTAAAGAATTTACAAGAATACATATTCGTATAGACCAAATCAGATAAACAAATCTAAAAATCATTTGAGCAAAACAATCAATCGGTGTAATATGTACAATTGGATAAAAGGGTAACATAGAGTCCATATCTAAATCCTCAACAATAAACTACATGCACAGGGACAAGCCTCATTTTTTTCGTACTGACATTGGTGGGCCATTTAACTTACCTTTCTGCGGTCTGCGATACGTTCTGACATTTTATTTGCCTCCATAATTGCTCTCAACAGACCTTCTCCTTCTCCACGAAGTGCCGGCCCCAAACATTCAGGTCGGCGGATGAGCAATCTGATTACTAAATTGGCATTCTCTTCAACACTTTCACCTTGAAAAAAGAGGGAAAGTTTTTATCGTTTAAAACATCAATTTCAATAAAAAATTCTTCGTTATCATGCAAATCAAACTCACCGTTTACCCAAACACAGAAACGGAGAAAATCTAGATATCGTTCACCCTCTACTGGATCCCATCCAAGATCTGGATATCCCTTTTCAACTAGCTCAGAATTAGACTGTAAGCCACATCGAGATAAATAGATGGCAATTTTCTCAAGATAATGTTCTCTGAGGGCGAGAGCTAGTTCTGTATTTTCCATAAGAGACGAATAAGCAACGTCCAATGGGGTGGATCCTCTGAGCGAAGGTCTTGATAACAGAATATTACTATTCTCCAATAAAAAGTCAAAGTGATCGAACATAGCTTTTTGATTCTGCCTTGAAGTACGGCAAAAATAGCAAAGAAACCGACAGCAAGCCACGACCATTTCATGGGAAGTATCTTTTTCTTTGGTAGGTGTTTCGCCTTCGGCAGCCTGACTCTGTGCTTGGGCATCGGATTGGGCCTGAGCTCTTCTTCCCAGAGTATTCATCATTATTGCCATTACGTTCTCGTGAATTCTCAACACGCGAATCAAGTCCGGATGCTGGAAGAACGTGTGATTGTTCACCAATTTCCAAAGACGTTCACGAACCAGCTCTTCTTCTTCTTGAGACATTTGGACGGGTAATAATGCCCGAATTTGGCTTAGACCGACCCACATTTCCGCAACGTCTTCCTTCGTCTTGCTATTTATTATATACGTTTTTTCTAAAGCTCGAATTAGTTCCCCGACGGTGTCATATTGGCGTACTAAAAGGCTGAACATCTCTCGCACAAGCTTAGGCGTTTCGATTTGAGATTCCTCTGCCCATTTCACAATCGTTGCTATCAAGACCTTGCGGAATACCTCTGTAAACAGTAATAAGAATATTCAATATCTCTGCTGTAATATTTCATGAATATGATAGAAACATACCTTCGGGCGTCTTTTTGACTGGTTCGGGTTCAGCTTTGGGTTCTTCTTCGAATTCTTTGACAGCATTTATGAAATTGAAGACTCGTTTCATAGCTCCAGGCTTTTCGATTTCGATAACTTCGTTTGCAGCGTCAGCGGCTTCTTGTAATGCGTGAAGAGACACGTAGGACATCAAATCTTCGTGAAATTCGTTCATTTTTTCCCGCAACTCATCCCCACAGGGACAGTTTTCTTTCTCTTCCTCCTCCAAGTTCTTGAATCCCAAAATTGCGTTCATTTGTTCACGAGGTGGACACCTAAACTCTTTAGTTTTCTTAGCAGCAACAGCTGAGGGCAGATCAGATTGTTTGATATCGATGTAACGCCTAAGCTGATCCGACTGAAGATCTCCGACAAAATCGTGACTGAAGCAAATTATGGATTCGACGCGATGGCGAAGCTGAATATCATTCAGATGATGTAGAAGGTAGCACATTTGTAATTTCGCACCTTCTGCCATTTTCATATGCAGAAGTCCTTTTTTATGCTCATCTTTTCCTTCTGCAATGATTCGTATTCCCGTAAATGAATTACTAGGATCTATGCAAATAACTGCAAATCAATTTTTACCCTTTTCGAAAGTAGGATCCCAAGTCTCAGGGTTTATCATGATGAGTAATTTGAAGATGTCTTCGTTCCTGAGCATTCCAACGAGTAGGAGTCTATCCACCAGTTTTAAAAGCGGCCTGCAATATGCGAATTCAATGAAAGATATCTGGTAGTATAATATTATGAATTTCAGACTACCAGTAACTTACAGAAATAGGTTTTCGTTACTGCCACCAATAGGATCTCGATTATGGACCTGATTAACTTCCACAGCTTCGTTGAGCGCCATCATAACATAATTACGAACAACGTCAAGTGGGAAATACGGACTGTAAAGACTCCGGATGTTCTCGATGTTTTGATTTTCGCTAGAAGGAGGAACGCTTGATGCCGAAAAATTAGTAAAAGGGTTCACATCTATACTGGGAAAATGAATACTCACTTGATATCAGTCATTTTCATTTGTGGCCGGACAGATTCAGTCTCCAAATATCTCAAACTATGCTTCATTTCAGGATCTTCGTAGAGATCTTTTATCTCTTGCCCTTGAAGGAAAAAAAAAATAATCAAATGCATCACATATGGGATACGACATGCTCTTGTGAAGAAATTACATAGACAGTCTCGTTTCACTCACCTAATGGAATAATAAATTCATTTTTGCAAACTTCCATCGTTGTAGCATGAGATTCAAGATGCAATGCGATCAGAAGATCATAAAATCCCTGCCGAAGTGGACCGGACATGTATTCGGAACGAATAGCATAGAGTAATTGTTTCTGATCTACATGCAAGCAAAGAGCATGTGCCGCCCTGTAATTGGATTGATAGCACAGCGCAGCGTAGAGTGTAAGCGTGTGGGCATGGAAGCTGGAACATAAATATTGGACATAAATGTGAAGTGTTAAAATGGTGTGGAAAATGATTGAGGAATACGCTACGATCAATACAAACCTCAGAAGTTTATCCATTTCTATAAGTTCGAGTATATCAATGCACCTATCCTCCTCTGGAATATGTAAGGCTAACATAGAAATAGCGTCTTCGCAGAGCATGGACCAGCCCCTGATGTCGGATAGCTTAAGAGCATGTACTTGGAGAGATTGATTGGGAACTCTGGCCCATTGATGAGGTTTCAAACATTGTACTTTCAGTCTGGGTGGGAATTGAGGGATAACGTGACGCTCTGAGTTTTGTAAAACAGCCGCTGACAAAGGCAAAGTAGTAGAAGTTCTGCCCAATTCTATTTGAAGTATTTCTCTGCTAGTTGCCTCGACGAAAATAGCTGGGAATAACTTGGTATCCGGCTCCATTTTGAACTTATGACTCGTCTCCTTTCCTTCGCAGGTGAACGATACCCAGCCTGTAGCTATGTCGACAAAACATCCGACGAACATGCCTTGGGAAGCACCTTTACCCGAAGCATCTTGTGTTACTTCGTTGTAAAGTTCGTCAGCTCTTACCATGTAGCAGCTCTGCCGATCGACCCTTGAAATTTGATGATATTTCAACTTTGCATTCATTCAAATAAAAACAAATTCAAAGATTGGTTACATCTATCAAAAAACGACTGAAATATTGCTGAAATTCTACTTACTGATCCATTGGCCTGTCATAATCATCCACGATTACAATAGACGATTTTCTAACTCTTGACAGGTTGAAATCTTTGGTATGCAAATGGTATTGCGAGGTGACCCATCCCACGTAAACATGAGTTGGATCTTGACCAGGGAATATTCGTACTCCGTAAAAGTATTCGTTCATCAATTTCAAGCAGTCTGCATCGTATATTTCGTTTCCAATTGCTTCTACCCCACTGCCGGATAGAACAGACATTTGTTTTGGTGCATTACGTTCTGGGATTTGCGGTGGTACGACTTTCAAATCAGTCTATAAGAAGAAAAAATAGTTAATTCTTCGCAAATACATAATAAATTGAATAATATCAATAGATGTATTTGACATTTACAGTCGAGACTCGAACTTGAGCAGGCCTTGATCCTACTCTAATCAGCGGCAGAGGTTTGGTACTTCTATCTGAAATATCTGATCTCATATTCAGAGGTTCCGGAGTCTTGGATTTAGCTTCGGGTGATTTTGTTTTACGAGAGAAGAACCTAGAAACATAAATTGCTAAAGTATTGCTTCTTCTGGAGTACGTTTTTATCTGTTAACCGAATAAAATAAGTGATATCAAATTTCAAAACTGTTTCTGTTTAGTTGACGGTTTCACAAAATTAGTATCAGAAAATATAACATCTTATTTCGACCACATATAGTTCAGATAATTGATCTGGTATTTCGTTAAACATGATTTTCCTTTACTTTCATATCAAGGAATATGTCGATTTCCATTTCTACCACATGCAGTTAAAATAAATTGACTGGAAAATTTGTTTGTGAGCAAATAGTTTTCGATTGATTATAGCGAATGATAATATGAATAATTAGTTACGATTTGACACTTTTCGAAGCTATGATTTGTCTATCTAGATTGTATCGCAGATCAATACTAGTGACTTATGCTACTAACTTCGACTCCAGAAAAGGAAATAGCTTTTACGAAATAAATGTCATAAATTTATGAAAACTAGCATAAGTTACTAGCATAAGCTCTTTGCTCAATTCTGCAACAACATTCTCATAGAGTTAATTAACTTACGACACATCCTCCATTTCTTTGCTAAGCTTGCTAACAAAAACAGAATATTACGATTAGATAGTTGTAAGATTAATAAACAGTGACTCAAATTTACCGGAAAGGTGATCGTCCCCTTTTCTTCTTATCATCCTTCGCATCCCCGTTCATTTCTCCATAGCCGTTTACTTCAGCTTCACTCGTCGCTCTTTCTAGAGTACCGCCTCTTGATCCATACATGTTGGACCGGGATAATGAACCTTTCCTCGGCGGTCTGGATGGCTTATTTCTCTGAACAGGAAGTGGAGATTCTTTCATCATTTCATCAGCTTCGACTCCATCTTCGGAATAATTCCTCTGAAGACCTAAGGATGAATAAGCGAATGAAAGAGAGTTCAGGGACTAGGTAAAATGATTCTGAAGGACTTTGCATACCTTTAATGTCACTCATACTGAATCCAGACTTTATTATTTGCTCCATATGTGCCGACTGAGTCGTTTGCTGCGCCTGTTCAGCTTGCTCGACTAAAAGTCTGTTCTGTCGCATTTTAATGTCTTGCCATCTCCTGAGCTTTTCTCCCTCAGTAATGAAACTTGACTGGCAAATAACGGGCAGGGATAGTCTAAGGAATTCCCAATTGGCTTTTTCCATAGTCTCGAAAGTATTGTGCGAAATTTTTAGACAGGGCGGGGTATCGGACCCAGCTGGTATTCGAGCTACGTCAATTTTTGTATCGGCCATGTCATCGGTGTTTTCAAAGATCGGTTGATCTTTGGTGTACCAGAAGGTAACAGGACGATTCATATTTCTGAATGAATAAATAAAATATCGTTTAAGTCAACAACAAATAATGTTTGGGTACGAGTCACTGGTTCTTGATAAATTATACTTACACACAAAAAGGTTCGTATCCTTCCTGTAAGCCACATGTGGTGAAATATTTCAACGTATTGACATCTTGACCAAAAGTTAATTTGGCTTTTTGTCCAACGCCGAGAGTGAAAGCTGGCACGAATGAATCCCCTTGGACATCCGCGAATGACGTCTCTCCACCCAGAGCGTCCATAAGTAACTCACCGTTCAATGAAAAACCTGAAGATTATAATACAGTTGTAAGGTTTGATGCGGAAATTACCCATGTTTCCAAAATTAACTGATATGTAATTGTAGCATGAACAAAAAGTATTAAGATCTGACATGTATCAGAATAGGCGAATGATTTTTCAAAATTATGCGAAGCAAATACGTTTGGTTTATCTCGGATTTTTTGAGAATTTATTGGAATCAAGTATTCATTCAAATTAGTAAAAATTGTAATTTAACAATAACTATCTGATAAAAACAAGCGGTATTAAATTAATGATTAAAATGTTATAAAAAATCCATCAACAAATTAATAATACAAGATTAATGTATACGATGTCATGCGGATAATCGAACTCTTGCCTATCAACGTAAAGCAGTCATGCAAAGGAGCATATACTTGATAAATCTGTAAAAGATGAAATTCAAAAACTGCAAAATAACAATTGTTATTGAACAAAGCGCAAATTGAAAACCATAATATAATTATCTTCAGAGAGTTAGAGTTGGCTAAATAATATTTTAGCAGCAAATTGTGAAATGTTAATGTTTGGATTTTGCACAACAGTTTACGTAGCGTCCCCCAAAAGAGATTGTAAGACTACAGAAATTTATTCAGATAGGATACTTCTAATCTACGCTTATTTTTGTACTATATTAATCCTATTCTGTTATAAACTGGCTATCGAATGCGTTAAGGAAACCAATCTTTGGGGTCAACTGGAGTCAGCGATTAGTAGGTATGAATTAAAGCTTGATTAATGTTAAGAGTACAGCTCAAGGAAAGTGCACTGGAGACCAATGAAAGTATGGAATGGACAAGAGCCTGGGCCATTTTAGCCTAGGGCCATTTATATAATTCTATGTTGTTTGGTTTTTCTCAACTATCAGGTATGTATAACGTGCATTGACTTTCTATTAATTAGGCGATTTTCTTCAATTAAAACTGTAATGTAAGCTTGGTCGCTTGCGAAGGCATAAACGAAGATACACTAATTGAATACAGAAACTATTGATTGCTAATTGTAAGCAAATAATTTTCATGTAGGAATATGCGAAACTAAAAAAGCATGGATATCTGGTGCACTGGTGTCCAGCACTTTTGTCTCATACTCTTAAACTATAGCTAGTAATGGCAGCTAAAGCGTTCGCTTAAAGATTCTGCCTTACTAATCGTTCGGTCAATAAGATCCAGGAAAACTCCAACAACGTCTCCAACCTGCCATTGCTTGCCGAATGACTCGGCTGTGCCTGAGTATACTTTTTCCTCCTTGAAATAAAATTTCAATGATTCAATATTTCATTCACGATATTTATTCCAACCACAATCAATTGGCTCTATCGATCCGACTTTATTAAAATAAAATCTATTCCAATGGCCCCTGCGTGGATGTGTAACATAATCTTCCGATTAATAATCATATGATGTGATCATATGGCATATCAAAACTCAGAAAAAGAAAAGATGCCTTACTCTTTGACAATGTATAGAAAAATATTCCTCACTCCTGGAAATTAATCACAAGATTATGTTCTACCAAATGTATAGAAACGGTCCGTAATTGGGAAAGGTGCAAAATCAAAATCAACATATAGAAACATTCAGCGAGACGAAGACAAGTTATAATTTAAGAGAAAAAAAATATATAAAAAAAGAAACGATGGACGTCTATTGGCTAGTGGGAAATGGCTCTCTTACTGATCGTTCCGTCTGGTACATCAATGAAACAGCCAACTACGTCACCCACTTGATATTTGTGACCGAAAGACTCGTTCGAACCACAGTGGACTTTGGTCACCTAGCATTTCAGGATCTGTTATTTGTAATTACGAGTGGGCACTCGATCCTCAATACAGTTAAAGACAATTCAATGAATCATCTGTTACTTCTCGAATGGAAAACAATAATCTTGATGCATGAATATTGAAACCCTGAAGTTATTGTTCCGTGAAGATTCAGAAAATAATTTTCCTTTTCACATTGTAAAGAGGATGAATCAAAAATTATACTTGGCGATTGACTGAAAGTGCTTTCTCCAAGATGTTACATTATTAAATTCAGCTACTACCACAATTGGAAACTCGATATTATGTATCTGCCAAACTCAGCCTTGCTCAGTTATTTATAACAAGATCTTGAAGGATTTATTCTTACAGAAGACAGAGTGGCCCAAAAAAACAAAGAGCTGGATTTATTTCAAAACGAATTTAGAATTTAGGCAGCTGTTCTCACCAGAAAAAACGTCTTTAAATTATCTCACTGAACAGGGACAAATGATATTGGGTAATGCGAAAATTATTACATTCAGGATTTACACTTAGTAGGAATAAACGACGATCGGTTTCTTTGGGCCACCGTTTATAGATATTCTCAGGACGAAAGAACAAGAATCATAAGGATTCAAAGTAATACTAAAATTCCCTTACGTTGTATCCGTCGAAAGCCCATGTGTTCTCATCGCTACCAAGCATACTACCAGGCATACAATCCGATTTGGCCCAACCCACTCTCATAGGTCCAGCGGTAAGAACTTCAAACTCAAAATACCACTTGCCACTGGTAACAGCATAGTTCTTCTCCACTCTGTATGTCCTGAACAATAACTGACGCAGCCTACTGGCCTCCAAAAGTAGCGCTGTAAGAAAAATGAACACATTTTTCGAATCACTATCCGATTTCTGAAAAGTAATTAGCTATCACATGGTTCTCCACAGAATCAGATGGCTTTCTGATCGCAGAAATTTGTATTGTTACCTTCGTGCTGCTCTCCGGTCGGTGGATCCAGCATATATCCGTAAACAAGTAAAGTTCTAACAGTTTCGCTAGCAGTATCTCTGTTTGCTTTCTTAATGGCTTCGTCAACCTTGAGGTAAGGCACCAAGTGGGGACTTCTCCTCATTTCTGAATCCTCGTTCAGTCCGTAAGTCCATCCTTGACTAATCCTTTCCTTCGCCCACAAATTGTGAGTATTTTCAGCCAGTTGATCGACAAGTTCTTCCATCTTTGGTGTCAAAGTAATCGCGCTGAGATCTAATGGGGCTGGTTTGTAACCGTTTGTTTGCATGAAGGGTTCGTTGGGCAATCTAAGAGTCTTGATTCTCGATGGTGGATTATCCATAGTTATGTAGTACCCCAAAGCCAAGATAGTCTTTAAAGTCTGTACAGCGAGCTGAGTATCGTATCGTTTTTCAGCGGCAGGTAATCTTTCGAACTGAATAATACACGGGTGTATTTTCCTGAGGTCATCTCTAAGCTCTCCAAATATCCATCCAGCTTCGACCTTGTTCATTGCCCACATCTCGTGAATATTTTCGGCCAACTTGTCCCTTATCTGTTCAATGTAGGCTGGTAAATTGATCATGGATGTATCGACAGGTGCAGGAACAAACGCAGTGTCGTCTTCGACAAGCCAGGGACCGGCGAGAGTAACCTTGCTCATATTACCAAAGTAGAAACAAGGATCTAGGGATAGAATTTGTTGCGGTAACAAGCTTTCTACCAGAGGAGAAAATTCGTCAGGTGGTTGAAACTTCAAACGCCCATGATCTCCGCCCAGCAAAAATCTGCAGGATAATTTGGAGGAGCAGCTAATAGACGGAAAGAACATTCCATCTAGGTTGAAATTCCTGAAGGAACCTTTGATGTGTATTCCGTTGAAGGCAAATGTTATTACTGGAATAGTCAAGTCCAATGCACAACCGATTACATCTCCTTTTTTTATATATGGTTCTGTAGCATCCTGCACTACCTGGGTCTTTCGACCACCGGACCAGAGATGTGCTCCATCAAAACCAAAAGAGTATAAATCATCCCCAACCCCGTTGCCGCCCCATTTCTCACCGCCGCCAGGGTAGGGCGTGTAACTGTAAAAGAAAATAACATTTTTCATCAATATTCAATATAGTTTGTTAGCTAAAAGGGAAATTCAGACTGCATACCCTGCCGTGTTAGCCCAACCAATTCTGAGATGAGGCATCATGTGAGTAGTTTGTTCGATGTGATCAACGGTGACTTCGAAGTACCATTTTTGGTAGAGAGCCGAACCTTCTACTCTGCCTACAAAGATATTTGGCCTGATGCTAGCGACGTGGTCAACCAACTGAGTTTGTAGCAGTAAATTTTTTCCCGGTAGTAAAAAGTCGCATATATTATTCTGGGAGGAACGTACTGCTACCCCGTTACCAACGCACAAAGAACACAATACATCGAGGACTTTGGGATCTCTTCCGTGCTTTTCTAGTAGAGATATTATTACTTTGATGTGCTCGTCCTGTAAATAGTTTAAACGATTATTCGATTATTCTTCATCAGATGATATTTAATTAATCGACTCACCCTCATCATATTCAAAGCCTCAGGGGAATCTATAAGAACGCAGTGGAGTACATCCAGCATTCCTGTTCCTTCGCTAGAGGCCTGAGATCCCAGACGACTGAAAAGCCAGTTAAGACGATTGCTGTTTGCAAACTGAGCACAGTTTGTATGATTGCCTTTAATAATAGCAGCCAAAAGCTGATAAAGATAGCCAGAAATTTGGTCCCAAGACTGTCCACTTTCATCGCCGGAAAGCGCAACCAGAAAGCCTTGGGAAGTAATGACGTTTATTTTGTCTATAGCTTCAAGAATGAGATTCAAAATTCCTTCCTCCTGGAACAAATCCTGACGATTTCTCAATGCCCTGAACTTGTTCTGCTTTTCTTCGTGCTCTGAAAAAGGGAAAATATTTATCTTCGAGTTATCAAATGCGTTTTTGTCAAACGTAAATGTTCAGTTCCAAAGAAGTTTCTTACCCATATCTTCGTCAGGCTGAGCAAAGTAGTTTATCAAATCTTCCAGGCACATGACCATCTCGTTGAGATTTACATTTTGAAAGAACATGGAAGCTCGCCTGTCCATTTGCAGAGTTTCTAGACCACTGGAACAGATTGAAACATAAAATTGTTGATTTGAAAAACGTTGTCTCCAATGATAAATTACACACAACTGAAATACGATACTTACGTGATGAATTGAGTGAACAAACTGCTACATTTTCTTATAACACGAGCTGTACGTGATTCTTCTTCTTGAGAACGAGAGAAGTCAAGTCCGTCATCCATTTTTCCTTCCTCGTGTAATACTGCCTGTTTTTCTTCCACCTTACCCACGCCTTTCTTTTTCGTTTCGTAAGACTAAAAGTATGAAAAAAATAAAAATGGAATGATTATTTGTGAAGCACTAAATAGAACAAGAAGACAATTATATCTGCCAGTTTATTCACCTTATATGATACCCAGAGACCAGTCGTAGCGTGCTGCATGATGACCGTCGAGTCACCATACTTGATAATCGGAGTTCCAATTATTTCCAAATCCTTGTCTTCGAGGGTTCCTTTCTGATCGTCTTTCTCTTGCCGCAGCCAAAACGTGGACGTTTCTATAGTGCCTTCGTTTCTATATACAAACAAGGGCAAAATGTTATTTCACTGTCAGTAAATTATTACGGAAATTTCACGAATCATTGATAATAATTCATCCATCAAATATTCACCTATCGACCAAATACAATTCGTTGTTTTCATTAACTCCGAGATATCGACCAGTAGTGAGATGTCTGATTCTCATGGGATGTAACCAGTTGATAAAACCGCCTGCCCATTTGGTTCTGGCCAATTCGAGTCTCCACAAAGACCGAGCTTGACTCATGACGCTGCCTCCCTCATAGATGACCATGCTGAGAGAAGTAAAGAGATAAATTAATAGAAGTGGAAAAATTATTTGATTTAAAAAACTGAAATATACTTTTGGCCAGGTGCGGTACTCCATGTAGATGGTATGGTGAGACACTCGTCACCCCCGTGAAAGAATCTCAATACATCGCCGCCAAAAACATAGCCGACATACTTCATTCGACTTATGCCAGTACCGTAAGGTTGTACAGACCAGTGGGTGACGTGAAAAGAAGCGTTCACCACTGATAAGTCGTTTTCTTTCGTTGTATGCTAAGAAGAGACAAGAAATTTCCATTGAAATGATATTCTGGAATCAGTAATGGAATCAGAAACTTACCAGGTATCGTTCCGTAGCGACTGATACCAAGATGAGATCGTCACCAACTCGAACCTTCTCACCCTCAGATCTTTGTTTGGAAGCAGGATGAACGGTCCACCAGCAAGCCTCACCTAAGATAAATAAATAAAATTGGATTGATTACTTTTCACGGGATTGTCTCCAGTGTTGGAAAGTTTGGGAATCAATTACCTTGAGAGTGTTCTTGTAAACCCACATCAAAGGCAAGCTTGTCATGCGACGAACTCGTTGATAAGCACGCAAGGTACTGAAAATATTCCCAATTAAAGACTCTGTACCAATTCCAATCCAGATTGTAGATTGCTGTGTTTACAACTTACCATATCGCTGTTCTGATGTCTGAGCAAGATGGCATTACCATAGAGTAAAGTTCTATGACCAGACCCTGTACCCTTTCCCTAGAAATGGGATTAAAGTATAGATTTGCTCCTCGGCTACTAGCGTCTACATAATCTCTCGTTTATCGCTATTCTAATGAACTTTTTATTGTAGATAGATCAGTTTTGTTTTTTTGTCAGAGAAGAAAAAAGAACGTATTCCAAAACTAAAGCAGTTTGAGAAACGGATTTTTTAAATATTGAAACGAGAATTAAAGAATAAATTTGCATTGTGTGTTTCAATGTGTATTGTTTATTATTCGAATAGATTATTGGTTTTCATTATTTATTGAAAAGTATTATCGAAACACATAATTATGACTAACTAATAGTTTTTCTATCAATTTGATTAAGCGAGTATTAATTATTTGTAATTCTCTACTAACGGAATACGTAAATTTCATTTTTAAGTACGTCATACTTCAATCGATTAGTCTACTGATAAGAGAAGGCCATAATACGCATTCAAATGTTACATATTAAATTGGTGTTAGTTGTATTGCTGTAAAGTTAGAAACATCCATCTTGTACCAGTGCCAATTTCTATTGGTCATTTCAAAGAGGTTTCACAAATATAAGGTAAAAGAGGATGATTTTCATCTTAAGTTTACAATGTTAATTTCATTATGAGTATCTACATAATTGATAAAAGTCAAATATTTTTTATAAATTATGTTAATTTTGAAAAAGCCAAAAATAACAAATGAGCAGCGAAACTAAAACACGAAATATGTAAACGAATCAGATATAATATTTGTATCATAAGTTTGTAAACGATAAATTTTTAAAAAAATACTTACTAAAGAGTCTTGCTGCTGCAAATAAAAAAAAAATACAAATCGACTTGAATTCTTTTACTATCTAAAATTTTGTTCATTGTTTATAATATTACAGTAAGAAACAGCAGTTCAATTCAACAACTTTCTATCCAAATAAACGATTTTCCAATTTTCAAACAAGAAATGAATCTTTGTTCACATCGTTCGATTTTTACGGGCAGGGCAGGGAAGACGATCATTGTCTTTCATGTATAACTGACGCGGGAATCACAGGTGCATGCGATTGACCGGATAATAGATAAAAAAAAAATAACAAAAACAAAAATAAGACAAAACGATGTATCCAGAAACGTTTTGTTTTTAAATCTTGTGAAGAAAGGAAAAATCATAATAAATTTCGAACGATAAGAGAATAAATGTTACATTAAAGAGAAATAAAACTTTCCTAGTTAATAAGAAATAAAGATGCATATTTTCTGAATACATCGATGAATTTTAGTAACATAGAGGAGTAGCAACACTCTGTTTTTAATTTTATACCTTTCATCGACTGAATAGCATGGATCATTTTTATGGCCTACTCCTATTTAAAAACATTGATTATCATATCTCTTTTCATTTTTTACATTTTAGAAAAAGCAATACAGACTTGTGGATAATTGAATTTGTTTTATCCGATAATGTCGCGGAGCAATTCTCAATTTCTATAATAATAAAAAATGAAAATACCGTCTCTGAACCAGCTGCGGTGACCAATTCTTGTAAGGCTCGTACTGATAGAGCCTGCTCTATCACAAATACACATTGCGATAAATCTGGTGGTATATTCTTGTCTGCGATATTTTCCAGGAAACAATGCCTGTTGCCGAAACCTTCCGCAGCCAAACAGACCCTTTCTCCGGTGGCTGTGCAGGACAAGCACACCATGTCCTCCTGCAAATTTCAACCATTATTTTCAATTTTAATTCATTACCAGGAATAATATGTTACATGAATTAGATTCAATAATCCTATTTCAATTTCAGGGTCGAGGAGAATACCGTAAATTGGTTTTTAATTGTTAGAGAAATGAATTCTTGACGTAAGTGTATAATTCGTACCATTTGTACCCGGATATCACATGTTGGTATATTGTTGCTTCAAAGTAATGTAAATCAAAAGATTTTATATTAAATCAACGGGCGAAATTTTGACGATGTTTTAGACAAATTGGAGACGAAGAATAGCGATAGAAAAATTAGGGGTGAAAAGAAAGATGACAATTTTTACAAGTTCATAGTTCGAGAATGAAAAATTAACAACAGTTCAAATATCAGAAAATATTATAATTCAACTTCAGAAACAAACAATGAGGATCATGCCGATTGTTTACATGACTAAATATGAAACCTTAACCAATTAATGATAACAACCCGCGAATAAAGGATTCAAAGATAAGTATATTCTGATATTGAATTTTACCAAAAGCCCGTGACATTTAAACTCGCGTTAATGAATTAACAGGGTGCAGATGTTGAATGATAAATAATGAATGAAGGTGAGGGAGACTGTCCCGCCGCCCGCGATGACGACTCGGCTGTCAGCTGTAGGAGATTACGGCATTACGCAGAGCGCAGAGGGAGTTATCTCGTTCATTCAGTTCGACAGGCTCCCCCAAAGATGGCAATGAGTGGTAGGTAACACACCGCACACTACGCGTCAGCCTCTCGCGGCGTGAGCGATTCCCGTAAGGGTCAGACCGTGGCTTACGCCTTACGCGCCGTTACCGCTGCCGGACCATATAGCATTCTACTACTCATGTCTGACTGATATGCGGGACGCACTACTAGTCCACCGCGATGTATTCCTCGTGTAATTGTACTTGCAGATTTCTTAGGACTTGGAAGTTGAACCAAGTTCTACTTATTGTTAGTACAATGATTGTTGTTGGGACGATTGTACGTTTCAATGGGGCAATATTGAAATTAGATCTCGGGGAAATTGCAATGGGTAATTCATGAGTATAAGATAGATATTCCGTGACCTAGGACAGCGTACGTACTTATAGCGTAGAAATGCATAAATTACGATGTAATTATGAAAACGTTGCGTCACACGAGGTCGACTTTGAAGAAACACGCGATCCGTTCGGTTTGCATACTGCAATGACATATATATGTCCAGGAAACTCGATCCATAATTACTGCAATGTAAAACCATCACATTCACATGTATGAGAAAAGCAACATCATTCGTAATTGAGCGGAATAAAATCGACTCGACTGATATTTGTTTTAATCAAAGATAAACCTGAACGAATTCGTTATCGTATCAAGTAAAGTAAGATCCTCGACGCAATTGCGCGGCTGATTTAAGCTGCAATGTTTAATTGAAACAAAAAAACTCAATGATGATTTATATAAACATATACTGTATAATTAAGCTTGTTGGCAGAATGTTTACTACTAACAGTACCAACGAATGTAGATATATTGTTTAGCAAGGTGCAGGCAGGGGAAAACCCACCCCCGGATCGAAACGAAGACTTAAAGCCTATGTGCGCGGGTCAAGGCTACGAAGCAATTTCTATCCCTTTAACTATGCCCTCGGTTCTCTCTGGTTTCCAGGGCATCGATCTTCCTGAATTTTATATGGGATTGCGAAATCAACCAGGAGCAAAACCAAGGCCTGATTTCATTACTCGATTTCTGTTAGATTCATTATGAAAATAATTTGGTAACACGAAAGAAATCGTAGTTATAGTCGTATCCTATGACGAGTTTAATGAAAATTCGTATCAATGAATGAATGATAGTTTTGAATGATTCAATCAACCTGCAGGTATAGCGCATTTGAATTTAGTTAGTCATGAAATTTTTTATTCCTCAAGTTACCTACCATGGCTTTCAAACTGGAAGCAACTCGGCTTCGAATTAATATTACGGAGCATTCCGTCGAGATAAAATCAGGAGGAAAGTTTTTTTGTTCGTTAATGAAATCTTGATGAATATTATCAGCGACCGGGTACTGGGAATAACTCCCTTCAAAATTCCTAGGGTTGCTATTGCTGCTTCTTCTAGATTTTTTCTGACCACCACTGCACTTGACATTTTTTATTCTCGATAGGTTTTCCACACTTTTATAGCGATTCGAGCGTGTTTTGGTGTTGCCAATTAACATTTGAAAATTCAATTGCTGAGGGGGGGGGGGGGGGGGGGGTAATTTGACACTATGCAGGGTACGGGAACAGGTGTAAACGCGGTTAATTACGGGGACAATTTAGTTACACACGCGAGTCGCGGGAGCCCGACGCGCGCTTTGGCTCGATGTAGAATATTATGTAGCTCCAGTATTGCCGCGATGTTCAAGGCTTGAAATCCTTGGAATCCTTATAACTCGAATTTATTTGATTATCGCGGAGTAGGCGGAATCAACCATTTGTCGTACGAAACGTGAAAGGTCAGAACCACCTATGCCTGCCCTATAAATAAGAGCAATCATACACATTTCTCCCCTAAATATTAATAATCTTCGATTGTCATACGTATGCGTGGTTGAGCTATTCGTGTGCAATTCATAATTCATAAGGCCGCCCACGGTATCCTATACACCTACAGAAACATCAAGCACCACGAAAATGTACAGATCTTTAGAAAAAAAATCAACTCATCTCACCTCGACGTATAATTGTGTGCAGTAGTGAGGAGTCTAGCTTTTGAAAATTAAAACTAAACCGCGCTACACCCCCACTCGGAATTTCACCCTTGCTCGAAACATCGTTGCTATACTATACCTACACCTTATATTACTCAGCTCACCCTGCGGCAGAGATTGCGGCAACAGTTATCTCTCTCTGGTCTCCAAGTTCACATACATACGGTTTAAAATCAGTAAAACCGAGAAGACACACGGGCATATGCATACATACGACCAGTTGGCTCTTAACGAGGAAACTTTTAACCCAGGCTCATTTGATTCGATGCTTATCCTAAAAATATATTTATAGCTTTCAAGAGCGTATTTATAACCCGCGGCGGTTTTCAATTTTTTATTTTATTTTTTTCTCCTAATTTTGTTTGCCTTTCCAATTACGAGTGCCAGGGTCTGAAGCGATAACGCGTTTAATCTACTTTCAGTTTGCTCTTCACCTTTTTAAAGGTGAACTACGACTCGGTGTTGACCCGTTAAACCTACCCTCGTTCTCTCTCCATCTCTCTATATTTATATTTCGCATTGTTTTCTCCCGGGCTTATCTGATTTTCCGTTTACACAGCAGACCCGGAGGAACTGTGCTAAATTTTTATCAGCCACCCTTTGTACGTGGCACATACATACATGTGCGCCGGTGAAAAAGAATACGAAAAAGAAACGAGCTGAATAAAAAAATGAAAAAATTCAAACGTGAATTTGTTAAAACGCCAAACGCGCGAGCGCTGTTTGTTTCCAAGCCGTATTCAATATTCATACTCGTCGCGATATATGAAAAATTGTCAAGTGAATGGGGTAAAGTCCGAAATATGTTTTAAAATTCAACTCAAAAAGTAGAAAAGTACATTCGCGCAAGAGAAAAAATATATGGGCGATAATAATACAACACCGGAGATATCGAGGTATAGAGGAAATAGTTTTCATCGCGACAACTGCAGCTGTAAGTGAGATGTCGATTTCTTTTCCCATGACATGTCTCTTGGAAGGATACTTTTCGCTCTAGAGAATTTCGTCGTAGAAGAATAACGTGGTGGAAAAATAATGGGATCGAAGGACACGAGTAGCGACGCTAGTCGGGGACGACATGACGAGTCCGTTATGAAATGCCGGAAAAGAAGTAAAAAGAGAAGATGCATGCTTCGAAAAGTGGCGAAATCGAGCAACCCCTTCATCCTCTTTTACCTGAAGATGTTGTACAGATGTTCAAAGATGCCGGTTACAAAAGTTGCACGATTAGCGGGCAAACGATGGTGCGCTATGAGCAAATGCGAGAAAAAGAAATACGTCGAATTAGCAAAACGGGAAAGAAAGCGAAGAAATTGTAAAGTTTAGAAGGAATCCTCAATTTGTTAATATCTCGCGTAATAATATCATGTATATCTGGTTCAATAAATATAATTTCGAATGCCCGTCAATTCGTAGACGATTGCAATTGGTTCTGAAACTGATTAACGCACCCAACTCTTTCAGCGTAATTAAAAGGCATCAGACGTATTGCGTATATAAAGCGGGCACGCAATCGCGCGGGAGTAATTAAATTAAGCCCTGTACCGCAGGTAATTAGAACCTGTACATATACCACACAAGGTAAAAGCATAACAAGTCTGCATACAGATACTTATACATACGAAATGTGAAAAGAAAAAAACCGAGAGAATAAAAGGAATAAACTTCTGCATACATGCTATGTCTCGGGCTTGGCAATCGGCCAAAGCATCTCATCCACCCCATAAACTGTCGCTACGTATAAGTAACGACCATGAAATCCACTCGGAATTTTCTCACAATAAACCATCGGGGCTGCAGCGATTGATTAAACAATTATACAACTTGTGTATACGATCGGGGAAAGATACTACATATATTGAAAACGTATGAGATGTGTATATGTATATCGTAAACACGGAGAGGCGCGCGTATGTATACGCAACGTGTCGCAAGGGTTGAAGGAACGCCAGTCCAAAACAGTCAATAGAATCATCTTTGACCCAATGAACGAGGCGTCGCGACCCTTTGGCCACGCGATATCGCAATGAGCACAAAATTCGGGATGATTTTCGTATGAAGTGTTTCGGGGGATGAATGGATCACGCGAATTATGCCGGATATTGTGAAGATTTTCAACTCACCGTTCGTAGAAAGGAGACATCATCCTGCTCGGAGCCACCCTCGCTGTCCGCCATCCTCGCCGAGTATTGAAACTCCTCGTCAGAATTTTAGGCTTGCTAATATTGCTCTGGCGATGTGTAAATTCATCTATTCTCATTAGCCCTGTATCAGTGCACGACCACGTACGAGGACAGGCTACGTTCGAGCATGTTAGTCGCGTGGTCGATGCGCGTGTCGCACCCTGGCCGCTGCTACGTACGCCCCGACGCCGACTGACGCATTCGTTGTCTCGTATTCTATAGTCGCGCGTCTTCGGGCTACAGGTAGATGCAGATTGCGCTTTTAGATGCCCCGCAGGTGAACCGCCGACGTGCTTTCTTCGTAAACACCGACGATGTACTTGAAACGATAAAAGAAACGCTTTTTCCTTATTTTATTTAGTCATTTCTTTAGTTTTCTTTTTTTTTTCGAGCAGTGTATCAAAACCGAACAGTAATTTTTTCAAAATTTTGTTTATATACAAAGTGTGAAAGAATTTTTATACATCGAGTTAGCGAAATAGAGAAATTGTTTAAATCCCGAAACGGTTCGAGAATCGAGAAAAAAAATATTTGAAAATCAAGATTCTCAAAGAATTTTTGTAAATTCAGAAGGGAATAGAAAATGGATAAAATTTCAGGTAAACCTGCGGTGCCAGGCGGTGCTCAGTGATCACTGCTGGCCACGCGATATCGTAGTATAGAATGATAGATAGAAATCGAAGGTAATCCGGAACGATTGACTGCAAGTGAAATGGAAAATCCTCTCGGAACTTATACATACACGCCGTTTCGTAACACAATTGTATCTAGTATTTATAGTCGTATATAGCCGTATTCCAGGGTAAGACACGCGACATAACGAATACGACTAGAATAATAAAATCACCTTCTCTAACCGCAGCACTTTTGACGATGTGTGTATTAATACCTCGCAGGACTCACTCGCGTTTATAACTATATAACTATAACTCGGAAGGCACTTGGAATTTTGTATTATTTGAATATTAGGCCGATAGTGTTTAGGTGTATTATATGAATGTACGATTATGTATATGATATGTCGATTCGTTCGTATATGTGTTTATCGATAGGTCTTGATTATAACTGACCAAAAAATGAATTGTATTTATTCTTACGAGCTAAAATAGCAGCGAGCCGAAATTTCTATCGAAGCTAGAACCGAGCTCTGGCTCTGGCACTCGGAGGAGGACAGATCCGAACAGCCGTTCTGCCTGCTCTCGGCTATTTTTGGTATCGAGATGGTCTCGGCCCTCGGTCGCCCCCAGAAAGCAAAAAAGACCACAATTACTAAATCACGATGTTGATCCACTGTATATTTACTTCCTGGGTATGCGGGATTCCAGTCACGAGACTTCGGCAACTTTATCGAAACCAAATCCCACGATCCCCCTCCCTCCCCCCTTTTCGCGAAAGACGCGAATCTCTTCGCAAAACTGAAATCTCCAAGTCGAAGAAAAACCAATCGCGAATATTTCGGATTACGAAATTCTTCGCGTACTCAAAAGCATACGTACATACGTGTGTCTCAGTTATTGTGAATCACGCTAAAGTATGAAGATAACGCGTGTATATAGGTATATAGCTATAAGGTATTGCGGATGTTGCTCAACGCGTTGCGTGCTCAATATGTTATAATTTTTGGGTAACCGAGCGTTCAACTACAAAAACCCGTCAGGCAGGCAGGCAGGCAGGCAGGCAGGGAGGCAGATTTTTCCCGGCTGGTAACTATTTTGGATCAAGAACTGTTTGAAGAGGCGGCTTATCGTTGGAATAGAGTAACAATACGAAGGCAAAAGATTTGTTGCTAGTGTGTAATGGACACTACAGTTTAATAATAGGTCACTCCGATTCTGAAGCCAAAACAAATTGCGAGTGGTACAAATAAATGTACAACAATATAATACGTCGCTCCTCGACCGATTACCATAATTCCACCTAATTATTAGAATAATTCTGAAAATTATCTGGTCGGATACATTATTTCATTATTTCATTATTATTACTATTTTTTTTTTTTTGTCATTATTATTTATTATTATTATTATTATATATGTATAGTGTATACCATATAATAATTGTTAATTTAATAGAGTTAATTATTATTACATCGATGTAAAGATCTGATTCATGTATGTAATGTACAGGTATACACATACAGTGTATACTTGTATGTTTACCGGAATTATTATTTGACGCAACGTGGTTTTTAATTTGGTTTTTTTTGTGTGTGTTTTTTTCGGGTGGGGGATTTTTTAGTATAGGTTTACTATAATATATAATATACGAGATACAGCTATTTACAGAATATAGTTTTGGCTAATTGGGCTTAAAATTACAACAATTTCAAGTAAAAATATAATATCTACGTAATAATAGGTAGTAGTACGTAATAATATACGGTACAATAAATTATTTACCTAATTCATAATATATTTATAGGTATGTGTATTCATATAATATGTGTACGTACATACGTTACATGTAGAACTTGCGATTAAGCGATATGGTAAAAGAAACAGAAAACGAAAGAAGAAGAAATTGTAACGAGACGTGAGGAAAAAAATAATCAAATAAATAAATGAGAACGAATGATGGGTTACGCCAACGTAATATTACGTTATACACATTATATACAGCTGCTGTATTTTATTATTTGTTAAAACATTCAGTTATATTATATGATGACTGTTTTCAATAATCCAATAATATATCCAGTTCTAAAATTCATAGTAACACAGGGTAAATAGTCTAGCTGTGTTGCCCTTGATCCAGGATGTTACGAATGTTGAGAATAAATTAATGGCTATTACATATACATATTCATTTATTTATATATTTACTTATTCATTTATTTATTTATTGGGGCGTTTTGTAGCCAATTATTGATTTATTTCTTTATTTATACATACCTAACTCAACCCGGTATCCGACTAATGATCGTCTTTTAATATTTTCTAAAAATGGTTCGAGCGAGTCGTCGAGCTGCAAAACTCTCGCGATTCAATGATCTTTGTCATAAACATTACTTCGTGAATCTTTTTAGCATTTATTTCTCAATTTATCTGACTCTACCTATAATTCTTAATGTCATATATTTTTTGACTACTTTTTATTCCTGTTCATCTGCAGCTAAAGTCTCGATTCAAAATTGATCGCTATTGATCACTTTTTGCTGAATCAATAAACACCATTACATATTTAAGATTTTTTAGCAATTGAAATATTTCTAGAAAAAATGTTCATTGTGTTTATTTATGTATATTATATCAGTTTGAATGTAGATAGGTATTAACTCTTGAGTTTAACGACTATATAAATTAATATCTTTATATAATACGACGTGTTATTAAATATAGAATTCTCTTTATCATTTTTTTTTTCTTTTTTCTGTTTTTTTTTTATTCTTCATTATATGCTAAGGTTTTGCCTCTTAAAATATTCTGCACTCGTAATCTTGCAGACACTGATTACGGAGAAATAAAAAGACAATTAGACAAACTTTGTTCCAATGCTGTATGAATGTAATGGATTAAAAAATCATTTTTCTTCTAATGATCGGTGTCATAGGTATATCTATAGGTATTTACATTTCACAGTAAATAAGTAAAAATCGAATTCTTATGAAGGAAAGATCAATATAATAAACTGAAGAAAAAGTCCATTCGAAAATAATGTATCGAAGCAAAACCAGCTATCTGGTCGATTTTGGACAGGTACGTTTCAATCGCTGCACTAATTGTCCTATCTATGAACTAGGAGTAATCTACCAAGAGATATTTATCATAAATTGCTATGTGTCAACTATTAACAGCTGTGATTTCAGTAATTTATGAATAAATGTGTTTGTTTTTTTTTCGTTTTTTTCTTTTTTCTTTATAAGAGAATACATATTTTGACGTTTGTGGTCATGAGCAAAATATGGATATGTTTGACGCACATGCACTTAGAGCGTCACTTAAAAGTTGACAAAATATTCTCTTTATCTTTTCTCGTCCATTTTAATCTTTAATAATTTTTCATCTACTATTTTTATATAAAATATGATTATTTTCGTCGACAACTGGTTAGAATATTTATTTATTCGTTTTTTTTTTGCATAATATACTCGTGGCACAAAGAGATGTGCACTTAGCGGTTTTATCTATATTCAACTTTTAAGTCAAACACTCGATACATGTCTTTTATATGTTGTGTAATTCAAATGATTATTGTCTTTGCGAATAAACGAGGAATAAAACTTTTATGATTGAGAATAATTGATTAGGCTTGAAAATACTGATATTAATGTAACTGCAGAGCGACGTAGATTCTAATAGAATAGAAAAAGCAGAAGGGCGTTGGATCGTTTTGTCCACTAGCGGTGAGTGACAAATAATAAATAAAGCTGTGAATTGACTTGAGCGTATGGTTGGTATGGTGAAATGTGCGTATTAATTGTGAAGGTAATTGAAACTTCGTCAGAATCGCCATATCTATTGCAAACAGACCGAATTCCAACGCCTTCTTCCCTTTTTACTATTCTTCTTGGATATTATCTGAAATTGTGAAACCAGTACTACTACTTCTAGATATAAAGCACTATTTTTGCTTAGACGCGAACGTTGTCGTTTAAACAACAAATTCCAGAATTGATAATAAGAATCATGTGGTTCTACAGAGAAATTTGCTTCAGACAAAATGTACCCCCGTATAGGTCAAGAGGTATAACTATACGCTATAATATATTATAGGTAAGTGAATAATTTTCAATAGCCGAATCCCACTACGTCTTGAATTTTTTTCCCCTATCCTTTTTCTTCAAATTTAAACATTTAGGAAGACATAGTTTATTTTTATTACTTTTTTTTCATTTTTATTATTTTTTTAAATTGTTTTTTTCTTTTTTTTTCTTTCTTTCTTTTTGCTTCGTGTACTTTAGTTTCTTTTTCGAAATAAAATACAACATTTCGCCGACACGAATGTGTCTTTGTTGTAAACAATACAACGCAATTTACATTGATTTGATTAATGCAAAGTTTGATTGAGTATTTTTAATTTGGTGTTTGCGACACGAGGTAAGTTAATTCAGTTATTATATTATACATATTACAGAACTATTACAGTTTTACTATCTCTTTTCTTGCCTTTACCCAAAACTAACAGATCACATGATTATTTTTCATCTATATGAAAAAGCGTTTCAAGCCTTAGAAGCGTCGTAAAAGTGGAGCAAACGTCGATACATTCACCGATATGAATATAATTAATAATGTTATAGTGACAAATGGAAAGGCAATCCTGCGAAAAAGAAGAACGTGTGATCTGTTAGTTTTGGGCTTTACAACGAACAAACGAGACGGCTAGATTATAAAATATTTCGTAACTAATTAATCGATAGCTAGGTGTCTTACCTCAAGGGGATCGATCAAGATAAATTTTTGCAATTCATTATACTGCCACACTAGACTTTTTAAAAGCAATTGTGGCCTTTTAATGTATAATCTATGTGTTACAGGGACTTTGTAACCTAAGTGGCGTAGGAAACGATGTTCTTTCCACTGAGTTAACATTGAAACACAATCTTCCTTTCTACATGATCTTTAGGTATTTCTTAGAACATACGGATTGATATTTCCTGATTAATCTTTTTTCAAGTCTCACCACTATCCTACACCACTGGGTATCTGCGTGGGGGCTGATGCGTTATATCCTATACTTTAGCATGAAACTGTAAGCAGTCAAACCTTACGTACAATAAATGATTGAGATGGTTTAATAATATAATACTTTCTTCATTTTCCTTGCATCCTATTTACATTGAAAATTGTCATCTCAAGAACCATTGAACGGGTTCTTTAACTACACAATCACTCATCTCTTAGGATTGAATTAAATCGGCAAATTTTGTATTTTATAATAAAAACTTTGGTAAGCAACAACCTAAGAGTACAAGACTAGACGAAAGAGCATCTGACGACAGGCCTATCTCCATTTTGAGCTTAATTATTTATTTTTCAACTATATAATCTCTTTTCCCACAACCCGTCTTCTTCTCATCCGGTACTCTTACTTGTTTTATTCATGTATACGTACTTACTTAGCAACAAGAAAAAAAATATAAACTTCGGTAAGGATCTTACGCTTATCCCAGTCTTGAAGCCGATCACATCACATCACTTTGATCCACATGTTTATCAAGAACATGATAATCGCCATTTAGCTTCACTACATAATAATAATTATAATAATAATAATAATAATAATAATAATAATAATAATAATGATATTTAACGCAATAAAAATAAAAGTAGGTAATAATAATAGATAATATATGTATGTATAATACAAAACACTTCCATGAATAACACTTTTGGGACATTTCTGCCTCTTGCTTTTGAAATTGACCATTTTAACGATAATATTTTTGATTCCTAGGAGTGTTTTATCTAGTTAATAATAACTACGCTACTACCCTAGCGATTAAATACAGTATACCATAGGGACAGCGAAGAGATTAAATCGTCTATTTTTTAATTTTTCTCCAAGAACCGAATTTCGTCATTCGTCATATTAAAATTCAACAGAAGGCATAAAGACAAAGCGAGTTTGTGCTGATATACATACTAAAAAAAAAATTATGTACAGTATAGGATGAGCTATTCAATTTTCATTCGAACATTTATATAAGTTATTACATCTATATCAGAAAAAGCACGACACAAAACCTGCTACGTTGTGTGCCTTGTTGAATTGAATCATTATGAGAGGAACTGAGAAGAGAAAGGTGAATTTTTCCATCATGTAATATCTTCGCTACAGTCGCTACGGTTTACCTGTAATCCGAGCAAATTATTTCAATCGATCGTAGCTCAAGATATTTACTTAGATATTTACGTGCTATAGGCGTGTGCTGCTTGTAGCTAGAATAAATTGGCTAGATGCTGGGCTAATAGCTGGCTTCGTGTCCCGCGAGTATGTACAAATCTGCCCCTTCGGACTCTGTCAACGTTCCAGTGTGTACCAAGTGGCTCTCTAGCATCACAACCCTGTTTTATATACAAATTTCACAGCTTAGTTTTAATTTTTAAATACATTATTACGTTGAACAGCCGACAATACAGCGAATTATAGCAATGACCTGCTGTTAGGCAGAGAGGAGGGAATAGACATATGAAATTTCAAATATTTCATGTAAAAGATAAATGATTAATTACAGAAAATTGAAATAATGGCTTGCTACTCACTTGTCGGAACCCAGCAGCCTATACGTTCTACTTGGGTCGATAATTTCTTGGGTAATATCCCCGTTTTTAAAACTTCTTCCCTGCATGCCATGTTTGTGGAATGCAAGTACGCTGTCTGGCAGGCAAACTATAGACAAGATATCGCATGATTAGATTATTGCAATCGGTTATTTATTTATTTATTTCTATTTTCGGTATTAGTCATTAAGTTTCTCTATACTCACTAATAGATTCAATTTGAAAGTGGAAATGGAGTTCCGAGATCTGCTTTTTGCTGACTCTTGGTTTACCTTGGAGCGTCACGACTTTAATTAAATCTGAAAGGGAGAAGAATAATATTCAATGAGATGAGAACTATGATTATTTGACTTTTACTTTACAAATAGCAGATAACGAACTTACTGTCATAGCATACTAATATTGCATCCTTTTCTAGTTGGGTGACGTTTATTACTTGGAGATTTTCTCTTCTTGGAATGACAGTAGCTAAAAGTATTTCATTAATATCTATGAATCTGTGATAAGGAGATAATTAGGAGAAGAAATAAGGTACTATTTGAACTTTGAAACCTACCCGAGCCATCCATATCCTCCAATTCATCGCTATGAAACCAACTTGCCCCCGAATTCATGTTGATCAAATCCAATTTTAATTTATTTTGCTGATACGCCTGTTTCACGGAAACACACACCATTGGATATTCCATTTCGGGCGTAATTACCATTTCGAAAACATTCAACGGCGAGGGTAACGTGCAATCAAAGTGTTTCAACAGCATGAATTTATTGAGTGGGTCGTACCACTGCATCAGGAATATTCCAGCAGGCATTGCTCCGCAAAGATATTTGTACCTACATCACAAAAAGTATTTACAATATGAATTTTGTTTCTAGGGAATTATTCATCGGTATAATCCAGTGACATTTACCCGTTGTAAGGATTACGCCCGACGCAACATTTCGAACACCCCTTTGTGTCGGGAACTTTTGTTGTGAGTGCAAATTTCCTCGGTACTAATCTTTCAGGTATTCTATTCATGTGCAACGAAAACCTGTGCGTTTGTTTGCTCTGCATTGCCAGAAGGTCGTGCCTATAGAGCTGAGGAGTTTTTCCTACGATATTTTCAAATAGAAGAATGAAAATTTTGTAAAATAACCGTGATCATAGGTAAAATGCAAGAGTACTGACCAGATAGGGACATGAGGACGTCCTTGATGACGTACATCCAAATAGTTCGTCTCGCATACAACTGGTCTATCGCAGTTTCATGCAATTCGTTCAAATTTAAATTGTAAATTCCTTCTTCGGCAGCAATCAGCAAATGCTGATCTCTGGTATCGGGATGAATCCAACTCGCCGTACAGTGTATCCTCAATGGGCAGCCGTTGAATACCTGTGCAGAATAAGTGCTTTACTTTCACTCCGCTGCGATACAATTGTGAAATGAGTATGGGAATCGTGAAGTTTTGACAAACCTTTGAAAAACATGCTCCCATATGGACTTTTGGTGTAGGGGGGAGCCCGTTACTAACAGGCCTGGGTGGCGTGTGTCTTTTTCGATCCCTTCGTCTAGGTGGTACAGGAGGTGTGTCGGATAAGAGATCAGGTCCCACGCCTTCTCCGTCTCCGTTTCCAGGAGTTTCATTTTCTCCTAGAATTCGAATTGATTGATCAAAAAGATTAGATGTCAAACCGAAGGGGTTTGACAAAGCAGGCTTTTTGTAGCTTGGAAACTGAACAGTGCAACACAGAACAGAAGTTGCTTGTTAATTTTTGAGGAAATATAAGTTAGAATAGCAACGACAAAGCAGCAAGCCCGTTAATTAAATGAAAAGCGTTTTTCTCTGATATCCAGAAACTTTGTGCTGAACAAAAATGTTCATTTTTTCTTTTTATTTTGGTTCTGATTGTTGGCCAGACTTTTGGGATACATATCATAGCGACATTACGAACGAGGAAATACTACACGTGACTGAAATTCATCAAGCGTGCTCCTACCATTAGACCGTGGAGGTTCATCTCTCGGCCCGCTGTCCGAGAGCGATCGCTGACGTTGCCCATTGACAGCTGCCAAGGATAGGGAGCCACTCACCAAGCCATACAACTCGTCCACAGAGCTGTGACGTCTAGGACTCGCTTGCGACCCTACGCACCCAACCTACTCTGTACACTACTGCCTAACGTTATAGTATAATAGAGGGGATAGGCCTCCAGACTGTTAAAAACGTGAAATAGGATTAATTGACCCGAATCCTTTCCCTGAGACAATGTTTCAAATATGTACAGTTTTTGGAGAGATTGCAGACGCTTTGATATGAGTGATTTTGGAATACGACTTTCTTCTTAATTTTCTAATCTCAATGGTAGTAAAATAATACTGTACCAGAACTTTCTCGTCATCCAGCACTTTTGCTCCTAGAGCATAATTCTGACCTCTCTTCTAACATACATTTCTTTGGCATTAGCTTTTTCATAATATGGAATTACTTTAAATTCGCGATACTTGATTCTCCAAGAGGTTTGATGATTAGTGCAATACGTTATTATTTGTGAAAAATGAACTACAGGTTTCAGAGAATTAGTTGGACTTCTTTAATGGCGAGTTAAAGTTATGAAAAAGCTTACCGTAAATTGATTTGCAACAGTGATCATTATTACTCTCACTTCTAGTCTCAAGACAAGCTAAGCAACAATAATACAACACGATTTAAAACACATACGTACAATATAAATCAACTAACATCACATTACAAAACTAAACACAAATAATAATTGTAGTTTCTTTTTTTTGAGTCACCCATGGATCCGTAGATGCTTTATCTATTTTCTCCTTTTATGTCGGATGTATACCCTCTTACTTTACACAGTTCTAATCATTTCTTCTTCCAATATAAATTGGTACAGGTTTGTGAGTAGTTATAAATAAATCGAATTCGTTAACCGACAATGTCTATTCAGTCACATCTAATATCATAATTCCTACAACCATTGGCTACGTCTTATGAACGAGTATGAATATTCCTGAGCTTACCAGTTACGTTGTTGTAGTAATCTCTGTGCACCTCGCAATCACCGGACGATTCTCCAAGTGGCAAAGTGGCTCTGGAAAAGAGAACGTAATAATCAGCTAAAATATACAAAATCAATTGCCGATGTTGATATTAGCTAATACACAGCTTGCGGATGAGGAGGGAGCGTTAATTAAGAAGAAACAGAAGGTGTAAGATAAATTAAAATGAAATGAAATAGAATAAAAAATATACACCACGAAAAAATGATCGGGTCATGGGAATGAGGAAGCAAATAAAAGTGGGCACAGTGGTACTCATAGTGTTGATCTCAACTAACAAATAGCTTCTAGACATTGTTTATAAGCGTGCTAACTTGATTTTTATTCATTCCGTTAGTATCGACTATGAATACCAGTCTTTATCGGGTACGATTGTATGATAGCATGTCAGTTACTTACTGCTGGGAATATAGCTGATCGCAATTTCCAGCAACCATCGACATTGCATTCCCCCTGCACACAGGAAATTGGGGGTCACACACGCAACAGAAAGACTAGCCGTGATTTTATTTTTTTTAAACAGCTTTCGGTATACCATCGTCCATCACCAAGCATATTTGCTGCTCTTTGCTTGTCAAGCTACTCGGTGTTTGTATGTAATTTAAAATCGGGATTTACAGATCATGTTCAGTTAGAAAATGTATAGAGTTTTTGTATAAGTTTCAACTGCAGGATCTGGTATTTACTCGAGATGTTCGATATTGGATATTTCGAATGACTTATGTTTTGTATCGGACAGCTCTATTGTTTGTTAGTCAAATAGCAGCAGGTGATTAAAAAATACAGCCACTCTAACGATTCGAAAAGATCTTAGGCATTCGACTCGCTCATGACCACCACCAATACAAGTGGCACGAAAGTTCTTCAAACAGACCAGAACAGCTAGTGATCGTGCAACAAGCTACGTTAAATATACTGTAACAAAAATACTGTACCTTTAATCAAACTCACATTTCATCTCTAGTGTACAGTTTCTAAATCAACTACTTACATCAATTAGTTTGAAAATAATCATAGGTATATCGTGAAACAAATCTCTGGCTATTGTGAATCTAAGAATAGACTAGTAACTACGATTAATCTTCAGAAAACGTACACGCGTTTGCTACTCTGATTATTGAGGGAAAGTTAAATTGCTCATAAAAAAATTCTGGAATCATATGATACTTAATAATAGTTAGGTAAATTTCCCACTGCGACCAAAATTGAACTCTTTCGGCATTTGCGGATCTTGTAGCCTCATTAATTACTGAGTAATGATAGAAAGCATTTTATATTTCAAAGTAACGGAATATAATTGTTTTCTCTAATCTAGTCCGGTGATAAAATGCATCCAATGTTCTACTATTAAGTTTATTGTTTCGAGGAAGCGAAAGAAGTCAACAATTGGTCACAGGAGGCGTAATGTTATTATATGAATGCGATAAAATTGGAGTATGCGTGCGAGGTGCAAGATGCAAGGGAAAAGGTTACCTGCCAATACCTTAGCAACAACTCCTCATCAATGTACTGCAATAGACTCCTGTTGGGAGAAATTATTACAATTACAAAATGATAAAAAGAAATGAATACGCAAAATTTGAAACCACTGAATTTTGATTATGAATTAATTAAGTTGTTATCGCAGTAGAATTAAGAGTGGCTTAAACGATGAAGCATTAATCTAGTCGATTCCTATCCAGTTTTAATTTTATAGATTTTCAAAATATCCAAGTTAAGCTACACGTGGGAATTTTCTACGGGATTATGTCTATGCTGAGGAATTATTACGTAGCCATTCCAATAAAGTTTTGTGCGCCATGAATGAACAATAAAACTATGCAGCAAATTATATCAAACCGAAAGTTTCAACTGAAATTATAACCAGTAATTAATCATGCCCGTGCACATGCTTCTCCTTGTACAATTATTAAGTTTCTTTAATTTCCTATGTACTATATTATTAATATTACTTTGCCATATGATAAGCCTTTTAGTTTTAAAACTGTATAGTTTTACAGATCATCTATTTCTTGTGTTATATTTTGTATTATTATTACCGTCTGAAAGTCTGTACTAAATTTCATGAATGTACCTGCAAATCACACCAAGCAAAACTCTCTGACTTGCGAATTACCTGAGGCTCATATGAAAAATCTCGGTGCCAGTTTTGCTTCGACGTGACAGCCTACTGTCGGTTGTATCACTAGCTCCATGCTTACTATTACAGAAACAAAGTGCTTAGTTCGACGTCCGAGTGACGAACGATTTGCTCGAATCTTCCTTTATCCTAGTTAGGTACTTTTTTGCTAATGGCATTTTACGTGTCCTTGTTTGAACAATTTAAACTACAACTACAATATAAAAAGCGTAAGCAAGCGTGCTAAGTTCGATCTTCATAGCATTCGGTAGAAAATGAAGCAAATAGGTCGATACGTTACATGGTACTACGAATTTTGTAAGTGAAATAACTGGCTCTCGATTGATTTCTGTGGATTTAGGGTATTTTTTGAATGCATTCACACACTTCAAACGAAGTGCCAATTCATTTGCATGAATGAAAGTATGCGGTAGTTGAACGAGAAGGAGGCAAATAACAGATAATCACTTATGCAGGAAAAGTGTTAACGGAAATGATCAGTTTGCAAATATGAGATGTGTTCACATGGGTTCGACGCTGAACACTCTTAATGATATTTGTTTGTAGAGTGCAGGAAATGAAGAGACTCATCCCATAATGTATAGATATATGCCTAGGGAATATTCTATGACAAAGAGAGTATAAGCAATTGTATTGTGTAAGTAGAAATGAATGTGTAGCAGCTTAACCCGCGCCAAATTATCATTATTACAGTATTTCATAAATATAATGACAGTACGTATTTGAATATTTACGAATGAAAAATAGCTCACTTTTCTTGGACGTCCTCGAACGCAGTTCCAATTCCACAATCCGGATGCACGTCACAATTATGTACACTCTGTAAACAACAAAAGAATATTCAAAAACATGCAAATGAAATTTTAATTTACTCAATAGTTGTCGTTGTCTTAGTAGAGAAATATTTCTAATACAAAAAGATTCCGCTACCTTGACGTTATTCATAATGTCTACCATATCCCACGCCGGACTACTGTCTACCGAAGGCGCTGCAGAGTCTCTCCTCAACGTTCCTATTTCTAAATTTATTCGATCTGTAACAAGTGACGTTTCAATTTACCAACTTTAGTCATAAATGAATTCTCCAAATAAATAAGCTCGTATAATCAATTGCATTCGACTTTACAACAGCCGTAGCGTTTATACCATCGCTATCTAATTGTGGAATGGGACTTCTTGTTCGGGCTCTGGCTGTATGACGGGATGCTATTCGTTGAGGGACGTTTGGTACCGCGCCATCGTCGTCGGGTTCTAATTCGGTAAACATGTGACTTGGGTTTGAGACTTTTTGTAGCAATTCCAAAGCCAGTCTTTTGTTCATATCGCCTTGGAAAAATGCATGCTGTAAACATTGAGAAGATGATTAGGGTTTTGAGTGAAATCTATAATCTCATAACTTGTGCGAATTGTTTTCTTCCGTTTATTTCACCTGTAGCAATTTATCCGCCGTTGGTCTCTTCTTGGGATTTTTAGTCAGAGCAACTTTAATAAAATTGTGAAAGGTCGGACTCCATTTGTCTCTGTCTTTCAACGTCGGAGGTTTGAAGCCAGATTTGGACATGAGAAAAAGGGCTCGCATTGGGTGTAGGTCAAACATCGGTGGCTGAAGCTCTGCCAACTCAATAGACGTTATTCCACAGGCCCAGATGTCGCATAGCTGGTTGTATCCACCTTTACGCTCAACAGCTGCGACCTGAAAAATTAAAAAATTGAAAGTCAAAGGTTTGACAAAGGTTCTCCAGCCCAACAGAGTTGCAATCAAATCTTCTTGGCTAAGAAAACAAAATTTGTAGTAGATTTTCAAGTCTTGTAACTTCTTTTGCCACGAAAGCCAGCTGTTTGGAATTTCAGTCCAGTTCAGAGTCTGGAATTTGACGCTACCTCAGGTGCCATCCAATAAGGTGTCCCAATAAAGCTTTTCCTTTTGTTAATCGTAGCCGTGATTTGAGCAGAGACGCCAAAGTCTGCTAATTTAACGTCCCCATTTTCAGTGAGCAGAATATTGGCGCCTTTGATGTCCCTGTGCATTTTTCCTTTTTCATGTAAATAGGATAGTCCGAGAAGCGTCTCTCGACACATGTAAGCTATCTGGATCTCCGACAGCGGTCCGGTTACTGAAATTCAAACAGAAAATCCTAACTTTCCAAAGTGTCGAGCGTTTAGTTCGATTTTTCGTGCTTTGTGAAAGACTTTTCAGGAAGATGAACGTAATAATTGAAATTGCCCAGGATTCCATCAAGTTACGAAGGCTTTCAAAACTCACTGTGATATATATCTTGCAAAGAACCACCGCCGCAGTATTCCATACAAATCCATAGTTTATCCCTTCTAAGATAGCTTCCGTAATAGGCGATGATATTGGGATGTTTGCAGTCTTTCATCATCAGGATCTCTTGTTGTATAATGGCGAAATCATCACCTAGAAGATAAGAACGGGATGAAACTAGGCGTCTAGACTACAGCAGGCAGAGATATTTGAATAATGAGAATGGGCGGTAATTTTATTATTCGGAATAGTTCAAGTCAATTATTAATTGGCTGAGGGATAGAATATTGTCAGATGACTTAATGCACGGTAATAGCTGCTGCTGCTGCTGCTAGAGATAGGAATAATCTTGAATGTCAGATTGACTTACCTGGCTCGAGCTTGATAACTTTGATAGCGGCGAGATCGTTCATGGATAGTCTCTTGGCCTGTAAAATAAACCTCGGTTATATTTCGTAGGTGAATCAGTCGACGTATAGTTTGAAAATCGCCGGTAATAACCTTATAAACATCGCCGTAGGTACCACTGCCTATCCTCTGAATGAGCTCGTACTCGTCCTGTGGATTCCGTCGACTTATATCACTGGACAACGCGTTCGCGTTACCCGCCATCATCGAGTTGTCGTTAAAATAACAATAGATTCTATGAATCGTGCCTAATATCTACGATAATCGCTAATATTACAAAGTAAAAACACATTTGACGAACAAGGATGTCACTTCTGTCGAAACGTCGCCATTGTTCACAACAGCTCTGAACTTGCCGCGAACCAGTAGTGGCTCTCGTTGATTATCGAGGGATCGATTACATCGTCCCCAAATGTAGCTTCAAGCGCCTCGATTCAAATCGTGGCGGGAGCTGGACACTGAATACTTGGCATACATGTATCTTCAGCCGACGCTCATTCTTCTGTAGGTAAATCGACTGCAAAGCGATGTCGCAATAAGTAAAAAATGAATCAAACGGGATTAAATGCAATTCTCATACTACTGTATAATCTTGTTTTCACCTTAGTGCGTTTATCCTATAGGAAAAATAAATAAATCCAATTTCATTTTAAGATTTATGAACTCTAAAGAATTAGTACACATACTATTTTATACCTTATTTTTGTAATCAAGGTAGATAGCATGTTTGTATCAAGGATAGATATATCAATAAAGAGTGGATGATAAGGATAAGTATGAGAAACAATGGTTCATAAAGAATTTCTATCCTTTGGAGGTGAAATTTAGTTCTCTCATTTAGTTATTTATTTTGCAGCTTTGCTCTCTACAATGACACATGTTTGTAGAGTTAAATATTCTTTATTATACACATTTTATTACAAATTTCAACAAATCCATTATACAGACTTGGGAAGCTTTTATTTATCGTTAGATTTATCTTCGTTTCGAGATGAATTATCGAACGGCGAATGAACACCGTTTTTCACCAAGTAGTAGAATAGTTATCCTGACAGTATTTTGAAAATACGCTTATAGTACACCTAAGTTGAATAGCAATAACTATTAACCCGAAGGCATTGAATTGGAGAAAAAAATTTTCTAGGAATCTTCGTCCTTCACATGAGCAATTTCATTTTATAGTCTGATTTTTCACACTGACATATATAGAGAACAGAGGTAGTGGTAAATAAAATAAAGAATATACTATATTACAAATATCAAAGAATTGTCTATGTATCGCGTTTCAACTAGTTTCAGGATCCGCTGAAATTGATTATCTATATATGTCAGAAGCTTAGTAGTAACTGTAGTAGTTAACACAAATTAAAAATATCAACCAACTGATCTGATTTACTTCTGGTCCAACACCGATTCAAATTCGTGATTCTAATGTTGAAGAAAATAATATAAAAAATTTCAAATTCTCTCTTCTTATACTTGAAATCAGAAAAAGTATACTGACAAATGATTGGAAAAATATCTTTAATATCAGCTGTCTTTCAAGACCTCTTTCAAAATCGACCCAGTATTCCTTGCAGGAACGAAATCTGGAAATGTTGGCAACGCGATGTTCGATAGCAATAAAGTTGACTGAGTCGAAGACGAGGAATGTTGTCTGCTATGACCTGGCCGAGGTGGAGGCTAAAAAAATTCAAAATAAAATTGATAATAAGATTTTTTATGTATCGATACTAGACGTATAAATTAATATTCAGTAACTCACAGTGGTTGATATCGGTAGTGCCGGTAGCTGAGCTTTGGGTTTGGACTCGCTCTCCAAGAATCTGACGAATGCTGCGGATAAGGAGGCCTCTTGATCCTGCAAAAATGTAAAAGATATTTCTTCAAACTGAAGACTTTTCAAACTACCTATATTCTATAAGTAAAAAAGCCAGATGAAGAGCATGCAAGAATGACTCTTGAACAAGACGAGTGATTTTATGCTTGTTTTACTTTAGACTGCGGTCCGCCTCCGCTTCCTAGCAATCCAGCAAACCAGCTGCTACTTGCTGCTGGGCTATTAAGCCCGGTTTTGTCTCGATCAGATTCGTTGAAATCCAAAACGGTAGCCAATACTCTGAGAACTGACAATTTATCTGCAGCCGACGAGGATAGGTACCCGAGTATCAAATTCTTTACAAGAGCCCTGTAATCAGTACAATTGAAATATTATAGAGAAATAGAGAATATATATTCCACCTACATGTAATAGTATACAGCAATCTAATAGAACGAGAAAAATCTCACAAACCTGTCCACTTTTCCCTCGCCACTTTTGTTTGCACCTTGTATTCGGACGTCAGCAGTATTTACTAGTTCTGTAAGCCGAGCAACTGTAAGAAATGATGTAAAATTATTACACAGAATTTCACGAGAAGTAGTACGAACAGGAAACTGCTAAATGGAATACTAGAGCCTGATGTTAGTTTGATTTGTTTTAAACGTTTAAACTCTTTCTTTTTGAATATATTCAATTGCTTTCCAAAGTTTACTGGCTGATATTTTTTCTCGACAATGATATTGGCATTCTGCGTTTTTTCTCCCTCAAAACATGTGCATTCCGCCGTTGCGCTTTGATTGCAGGCTGGTAGGGTAATGAGACCATAAGCGCAAGTATAACACAAGTACTGGTCGTCGTGACGTTACACCAGTACCTGATGTAATACTCACACCCACAACTCGATTAAACATGCTTCATTCTTCTCTTATATCATGCCATTCCAGTGAACTATCATTATTCATACATGCCGCTAAAAATAATAAGTATAATATTATATTAAACTAGCTTAACTGCTCACGTTACTCTCAAATACTCGTTACTCTCTCTTTTCATCCACTCGGAAAATATTGACACAATTAGCAAACACTTGGGAAAATACAAGAAAAAAAAATAGGGAAAACAGTCCAAATTCAATTTCCTCAACTCTGGAATATTTTGAAAGTAAATTTTGGTGAATGGGATTGAAAATATGCATTGAAATTTGGTTATAATTATTTGTAGGATAGCGGTAGCGGGTGGGAAATCCCACGAGGTAATATGAGCTCCTAAAATCAACACGCTCACAGTTACCGCATGAGATTACCCACTCTGGCGCTACCAAGGGATGTTTTTTTTTTTTTTCATTTGATTCTTGAAACGTTTATAACTCTGCATGAAAACTGCCAGGTGTAGTTTGCCTTCTGTATATGGCTTTGTACTTAAACACGTTCATTCAAAAGTTACGAAATATAACATTCAAGTACAATTCTGCTCTATACCAAAGAACTGGGAAAAGACTGAAGCAATTTCTATTCCGGATTAATTGTATAACATCTGCCTAGTTTTTGAATCATTTGAAATGTTGTATAAATTTACAAAATTTTGACGGAAACTGATTAAGTGGGTGAGATTATTTAGCGTGAAAAGTATTGATTTCATTGTTTGTGAATTACGTATCCTATTGTACTTTGACTACAACTGAATACTGAACATTATGAACAATTTTAATAAACTTGAATTAAAATTAAGAACACCAAAAGATTGATCCTAAATAAAGTTGTGAGTAATTCGAAAATTAGCAACGCTGGATTGTTTTGTTTGGTACTATCGAACTGAATATTTCAAAGTAAGCTTAGTTACCTATGGCCTGGCGTCGGAATGAACGCTAACATAGATATATTTTGTTAAAACTAGCCACTGAGTCCTTGAATTACCTAACAACGTGCTATCTTATGTATATCAGTTTGAACTGCAACGTTATTACACAAGAAGTGATAATCGTATGAAATAGCGGTTTTACAAATATAGAGCACAACAACTTGAAGTAGAACAACAACCGTAATGGTGGGCAAATGAAGAGCGCTAATGTATATCGCGTCGTATTACTAGATACTCCAAAAAGATTATCATTATCAATGTAATAAAACATGCAAAAATGGGAGAGAGATAGTTTTTAAAAATATTTAAATCATGCCATGTACACTTGGTATAATATAAAAAAATATACATATATGAAAGTTTCGTTAGAAACGATAAAAAAGACTGGTGTGTTCACATAGCTCCAAAAATATGAGATAGGAAAATGATAGAGAGATAAAGAGATAAAATCCGTGAAAATAATGATGAAGTGTATAAAATAATCGATAAAAAGAAAAACATGAAAGAATGAAAATAGGTAAAACGTGTCGCTGTATTATGAAATCACCCTGTAAAAACATACCATACAAATATATGAGATGTAACAATAACTTATAATTACGTAATATATTTTTTTTTTTAATATAAAAAAAGGAGGAACAGGAAAACCAGCACCAATATGGCAATGCATGAGCCAAACGAGATGCCGTTTAGTGTGCAAAGGCGTCGTACCGATACGTAGCCGGATACCAGCAAGAATCCTGGGCTAGTATTAACAATCCCAGAATTACCAGCTGATATTTGACTACGCGACCGGATTATTTATGTGCGTTTTTATTATATTTTTTAGATTTTTTTTTTTTGTGTATTAGTCACAGGCCACAGCCGGAATTGACGGTTGAAATTGTGTTTTTTGATTAAAAAAAGGCAAGAAAAAAAAAACAAACCTGCTTAATACAATATGGGATATTTTTCATTAGTATGTACAAATGGTTGGATGGTTTTGAATGATATACATTAAATGTTCCCTTGCTCGTACATTTAGAACATTGGGGGGGGGGGGGGGGGGGGGGGGGATACCAAGTTTAGTAAAAACGTAAATAATTAGAGTTACATTTTCAAGTAATTGATAACTAGTAGAGTGGGATAGAAGAAAAAGAATATTGAATAACTGAATATTTGAAAATCAAAACTGCACGAATTTATCAATTTCATAATCATATTAATAGTCAAGATCGATGTAATATATCCTACACTCTACAGTTTACGATAATACTTTTAAGAATATACATGCAAAACTTTTGAAAACCAAAATGCAGCCAGATGCAGAATAAAACATGTGTATCAATATTACCATGGACAAAAAAAAACAAAATACCTTCTTGTTTGAGTTCCTCAATTCTCTCAGTTTTCTTATCCAGCTGTTCGCTAAGTCTAGACGCCGCTTGCAAACACTCTTTAGCCTCAGTTAGCTGATCCTAGGAATAAAAAATAATAGAGATATCAATGATCATCTTAAGATCGTTGAGGTCAACTTATTAGCATCAGAATGATTACCGATACCTTTCCAACTCGTTATTAATACAATTATTTACTACACATCATAGGAATAACAAACAAACCTTGAGATTAGAAATTTCATTACAGAGTTCTGCCTGTTTTGCGTAAGAATCTTCGAGCTGTTGACGTATTTTTTCCGTAGCTGATAAGATGTCTTTATCTTTATCTGAAAAAATCATGAGCTTTTAATGAATAAATTCCTTCCTAAAGTAATAGATTGATAATGAGACAAGTTCAGTCAATGGTAGTAGAAAACAGTGACTGAAAGTTATTAATCGATAACTCATCGATAAGTCGAGGGATTGTAAAGATAACGCCGTTTTAAGAAATATAACTCTATGATGAAATAAATATAACTCTATGATGAAATAAATATACCTCTCTGAAATTGTTCTAAGACTATTTGTAAATTGGTGAGAGAAGCGGCGTGCGCGAGTAGCTTGTCTTCGGAGATGGATAGTTTCTTTTGAATTTCGTCCCTCTGTTGAACGATCAGAGCCATTTGCTGCTGCAAAGTTTCGACTTGTTGGTTTGCTCGGATACTCGCAGAAGTGTAAACTGTCGAGCTATTCTTCACCCTTTCTTCTGCTTGGATTAATTTCGTTTCCAATTCTTTTTGCTTCTCCTCAGCCAGTAGAGCCTCTTCCGTGTAACTCGCCTCCATTTCCATTAGGTGAGTTCTCAATCGTTCCAATTCTTTCCCAGCAGCTGCCTCTTTCTTCTCACTCTCCGTGAGTTGATTTTGTAGAATTCTGTTGCTGGATTGTTCCTGGACCAAAGCTGCTTCCAAAGCGTTGCATTTTTCATTGAGAATTCCAGCCTGCGCTATTTGAACAGAATGTTCGACAACGCCGCAGTTCTCTCCGTAATTATTTGATTCCTCAAAGTTTTTCAATCTCTGACGTACAACTTGGAGCTCATTTTGTGCCCAGAGAAGTTCGCCTTCCTTTTCTTTCACCGCAGACAAAACGAGCTCATGTTCAGCTTTGAGTTTTTGATTATTCAATAACTGTTCGTTCAACAATTGAGTTAATCTTTGTATTTCAAGATGATATTGCACGCTCTCGTTATGTTTCATTTGCACGAGATTTACCAGCTCATCTCTCTCCTTTTGCAAAGCCATTATCTGTTCCTCGACTTTAGTTTCCAGTTTGTCGCTCGGCTGCATTGAGTTTGATTTGAAATTCTGTAGCTCTGTGTCTTTCTCTCTAACGAGCTGAGTCAATCCGTTGATAGTTTCCCTTGCCATCTCCGCGGAATCTTTGCTGTTTTCCAACAGGGATTCCTGTGTACGGTGCTGCTTAGCTATTTCAGCCATTAGATTTTCATTCTCTTGAGTCTTTTCTGCCAATCTTCTTAAAATTTCTTCATTTTCGTTTCTAATCCTCTCCAATTCTTCCAAAGTAGGACTAGCTGCTTGATTCGATTGCAAATATCTCAATTCTTCCTCTAACTGACTGCATTTACTTTCGCTCAATTGTAACTTTTCTTCTGTGCTTATTAGTTCGTTCAACTTTCCTTGAACTTCGTTAAATTTCTTACTTACAGCTATCAACTCTTTTTCTTTAGAATGCAATGCAGTTATCTCAATTTCCAATTCTCTACGTTGTTCTTCGCTGTCTTTTAATTTATCCGCCACACTTCTTAAACTTTCTAATTCGTTCCTCAACATTTTGGACTCATCTTCCAGCTGGATAATTCTATCTTTATCCGATCGCAAGGACTCCATCTCGATTTTGAGTTCGCCCATTGATTCGTTATCGGCTTGCAACTTTTCAGCGACAAGCTTAGAAGTAGCTAATTCGTTTTCAATACGAACGCATTTTCCTTCATTAACATGAAGTTGTTCAAGAGCCTCGGCAAGCTCAGCTTTCTTAGAAGCAGCCTCTTTTTCTAAGGCGTTGTATTTCTGCTCGAGTAAAACCATTTCTGTATTCAAAAGTTCTATATTGTCCAAAGACTCATCTTGAGTTGCCGTAAGTTGATCGAGCAGGGAAGAATTCTCCTTAACTAATCTCTCGTTGTCTTGACTCAACTTAGCTATTTGACTTTGCTTAAGATCCGACTGACTCAAAGCTTCGTCCAACTCTTTTCTCATGTTCAATAAATCGTACTCCAAGTCATTTATCTGATTGGAAGTGCTAATAGTGGTTCGAAGTTCGTCTTTCTCTAGCAATGCAGTCTCCAGATCATGTTGAACCTGAGCTTTTGCCTCTTGCAAGCCCTTGAGTTCATCTTCCAATCGCTTCTCATTAGCTTTAGAAGATTCCAGCTCTTCCTTTGCCTTTTCAAGGTCCAATTTCAACCCCTCAATGAATTCTTGGCCGTGTTCGATCTGGTCTTCGTAATATCCCTGAGAACTCTGAAGAATTGAAATGTGGTTTCGAAGTTTGGTATTTTCGTCCAAAGAGCTGTGTAATCTACGGCTCAAGTCTTCCAGCATATTTTCATTGTTTTCAACGTTTTTAGAAGCACCAGCCAACTGTTGTTGAGCTATGTCAAGTTGCTGTTTGGTATTCCTCAATTCAGCTTCGAGATTTTCCTGATTCCTCAAAGTGGCTTCGATGTTATGTACCGCTATTACCAAGTCTGAATTCTTTTGTCGAGTTGCCATGTTTTCCGAATTAAGTCTTTCGATTTCTTCCTGCAAAGATTCTGTCTCAGTCTCCAAAGAGGCAACTCGCTCCTCGCTGGCTTCAGGAATGGAAGGTAAGTTGGATTTAAGATGTTGAATTTCATTTAGCAAAGACTCGATGTTTAGCTGCATATCGTCGCATTCGAGCTGAAGAGATTCTTTAATTTCGGTAACTTCTTTAAGCTCTCTACCAATCTCTGTTACCCTTCTCTCCAGCATATTTTTCTTCCATTTAATTTCGACATATCGTTCGGCTACAGCCTCAAAAATGGACTTATCCTCTTCCTCTTGAATTTCCTCGTTCCTCAGAATGTCTTTTACTCGTTTGGTCAAATTTTCCAAGTCTCGATCATTGTTCAGCTCTACAGAAGTTTCAGAATCTTTAGTCAATCTGTCGATCGTGTTGTTATTGGCCTCCGCAAATTCAAGCTTTGATTCAGCGGCGATAAGTTTACTCTGGGCGTCGTTGTATTCTGAATAAAGCTGCTCGTAAGCGTTTTGAAGAGTTTGATGCTTTTTTTGCATCTCTTCTTTTATCGTTAATAATCTCTCTGAAATCAGGCATTGAAAAAATTAGAAAGATGAAAATCTAAGGTATATTTGTTGCTGGTAGATCAATTGAAAAAATAAAATGTGTTTGTACCGATTGATTCTGAATGTTGTTGGTCCAATTCCTCGACGCTGGTATTAAGAGCTGCATTTTCTTGTTCGAGCTGATCGATCCTCCTCTGTAGTTCGATTTCTTTGTTCGATTGATCCCCGTTTAATTTTTCATCGTGTTCCCCGCCATCTTTCAAAGATACAGCTTCGAATTGTCCCTCGTCAAGTTGTATTATTTTTTCGTTAACATCAGACTTCTCTTCCCGTTTCCTTAATTTTTCTTTCTCATTTTCAGTCTCCAGAGACTTCAGAGCTGCTCTTATGAGATCCTGCTGCTCGGTCAATCGTAACTGGGATATTATCGTTCGAAAATCATTCACCAATACAGCTTCATCCAGTTGAAGACGTTTCATGTTCCTCTCCGCCTCTCGATTCTGTAAAAATTGTTTTATTCTGAACTGCAACATTTTGACTATCAATTTTTTTTTCAATTCTTACATATTTTAAAAATTGAACAATAATTCATAAAGAGTAACGAACGATGTTTCGGAAATAATATACAACACCTTTTCCCCCATTTGAATGATTCGATTAATCATGTCTTGTTTGGCCCGCAAAAGTTCGGTTCTTTGATGTCCATCAAGTACATCGTCTTTGGACGATTGGGCGTTCATCTAGGTAAAAAATCATTAACATGAATGATGATTATTTTCATTCTCGATAATTCTATAGGAGAATAGATGTATCGATGTTTAGTTGTACAGTCTTACCCGTTGAACGGTCTTCAGCTCAGCTTCCAATTCTCGAATCTTCACGGTGGCTTGAGATAATTGTTCCTGAAGTAGTTTCGTCTGATTATCTTTTTTCGCCTCCCGATTTTTGACCGTTGGTGGATCCCAGAAGAACGCTGATCCATCGTCATTCTGATTGCCATCACCCTGAAAGAATTACCATTGTATATAACAAAGCCAAATCATTTGGTACATTTTTCATATGAATGTCACGTATGCGCAATATCATACACACTTGAGTATGACAGAGAACAAAATATATATCTACAAGGTAAGATCGCCGGTTAATTTATTATTTCTTTATTTTCTTCATTCTCGTTACGCGGTTTGTTGCATGGTACACATACCCACCTATATATGTATAATATAGTAGGTATCTGAACAGCTTTTATATAAGTCAACATATTACATGTAATTAATCGCGAGGTCTACTTTATTTGTACACGATAAATATACCGATATACTCATATATACCGGAGTGCTAATCGCTGAAATATCACATTACGCGATGAAATAAAAATAGATTACAAAAAACGAAAAAAAAAAACTCTAGCCCCGTGTATTCCCGCAATGATAAATAATCACGCGATGTACAGATCTTTACGATCTCAAATTTACTCGACATCGAGGAGTTCGCAATACCAGCGACTCCAAAACCTCCCAGACGTGTAATTCAATCGAACAAATTCTTCCACCGAGGCGTTATAATTCACACGAGCAGTGCGTTGTAAATCGAGTAAGGGAAAAAAAACTACATCATGATAATCTATTTGCTCATAAGCGCACCTGGGGACGATACATTCGCTATTCGTATCCATATTTCGCGTATTTCCATCTATACAGAGTTTTGCACGACATAGGTATACCAAAACATATTAAATATACGAATGTTCAAACTCTCAGACTACCGCAGACGTTCGAATCGCGGCCTATTTAATTACATATTACTAAGTCCTTACATTACGCATTACGTAAGTTTGAGCAAGGTAGAGAAGGTACACAATTTCTTTCGCCAGATATGTTTAGAAATAACATGTTATAGGTCTGTGTAGATGTACCTCTAACCGGATGACTTGACTTGAGAAGAAACTGTGAAACGGATTCGGGTTGAAAGAAAATATTTGAGTCTCTTGTCTTGTTTCCCTTCTGCACGTAACTAAATTAATGACAATAATCCAGGTAGGCAGCTCTTCTCTTCTCGAGGACAAAGTTGCAGCGGATCAGTCGAGGGGAAACCCCAGTCAGACCCCTTATCCACCTTCGTACAATATTATTGCATAAGATCTCGTGTCGCGAATATAACTACATCGCAAACAATGCTTTCCACTCTAACTCTGCAGCCTAGAGTCCAGTTAGAAACGTGTAGGTACAATAAATAAATACCTATACGAACGTATGTGTGCGACTATACCTATGTATGTATACAGCGAGACCGCATAAGAAACAATTTTCCTCATTTTGTAGAAGAAGATTAAGATGATAATCCATTGCCTAGAATATCCTTTCCGGCCACGAGTCCTGTATAACTTATCAAGTTCAAGTCAACATAATATACAATATAATTATCTATAATCTGTAATCGTAATGAAGTCTACTGATCCGGGAGGATAAAGACGAATTTTTGGAATCCAAGTCGAGGTTCGGGTGAAACGACATACTGTAAATCGTATAATAAGAGCGTCGATTCGAATGGTTATGCAAAGAATGGCTATTATACGTATACACGTCCGAGTCGAGTCGAGGCATACGACGCGAGTTGGTTCGAGCGGACGTGTTCAAAAGAAGAAACTAAATGGTCGGAGCAAAGACTGATGAATATGAAAGGAGGTTTCCTTGGGTCAGGTCAAGGAATAATGCGTCGTTTGACTTGCATGACGAAGGAGGCCCCCGCGTGGCCGTTACCCCTTCGGAAACTTGGAGCCAGTCTCGGATGAAATGGATGAAATGGATAAAATTGATAAAATGGACGAAATATACCACCGCGAACCGGATAATAGTCAGAGCCCAACTTTAGGCAACCCGCAACACGCGCCTTCGTGCATATACATCGCATTTCGAGTGTTGGTGAGTTTTTTGGTCTCGTTTCACGATTTTATCATACATTCATATACCTACAATTGGCGACAACCCATACGCGCATCAAACAGATAATACAGACCCATGTATGTTTAGCTGGAATCGGTATACATATCACATGTGTGCGGGAGCTACGAACTATAGTAGCAAAAGCATAAGACTCGAAAGGTGGGCTTCAGGTAAGTAATAACAAGCTCTAGCCTATATACCAACGCTAGTTTTATGTCCCGGTTGATAGCGAACGTGGGAAAGGAAGTCCCTATCAATCTAGGCGGGTGCATATACTATATGTATGGGCGGTGGTCAGGTCATACACTGATTATCCGCCGAAGACCCAATCTTCTTCATGCGTGTCAAATGTCCGACATATACTATTCTTTCTTCAATTCATTCGATTTCAAACTCGACATCCGTATATACCCGTGATAGTTTTCTCCTCTCAAAACGACCCGTTTGGACTAATCGTGAAATACATCATAGGCATACTAATAAGTAGGTACGTACGCGGGACTTGCCACCCCACGCACCCATATAGGCAGCTATACAAAACGTCATTTTATTACCGCTTATGTTTACACAGGCCGCGTCAAGATATCGAAGTAGGTATATACCTATGTAATGTGTTATATATATACCAGTTGGTTATGTTAGCTCAGTCTAACCTGCAGGTACGAGAGACGTACTACGACGGTGAACACATCACATATGCGGAGAATTGGAATCGGAGGAATTAAATATCCCGCATTAATAAATCATTTCAACGCGAAACGAGCCTTTCTTTTCCACAGGCAATTGTATACCTACAGCATAAATGACACGCATATACGTATATCAAACATAATTGCTCGATTGATCATCTGGTGAGATAATTATCTCGATTTCCTATAGACTGGCTTGGAAACGATTTGAGATTAGATTCTTGAAAGAAACTGATGAAAGGTACCTAATTGATTGAAACGGCGAATTCTGCAATTCGAAGATTCCGCAGTTTTGTAGTGAGTAAGTAAACCTACATACGTATAGGTATAGATACGTATGTGATCACGTATGCACGTGTGCACGGTGAGATTGCTTATCGATGTCATTTCCCTCGGCCATTATTTCGCTGTTCGCAATGCGTTAGGAAATTCGCCACGCGGTAATGCCTGTGCTCGATAGGTAGGTAGGTGTAGTATACTTTTAAACGAAACCGACGCCAAAGAGAACGAACGAGCTACGGCATACAAGTAGAGGAGAACTTTTGCCGCGGCATATAGCGATAAGGAGACCCTCAGCTACTGCTCAAACCCGCCTGACACGTTGCTGCCGTTCATCCCCATTTTTTTAAATTTATTTTTTAGAAAAATGATAGGTCGAAAGGTTTCCATTTCAAACGAAGATTGATATGAGGAATGTTTATAATTCATTTATTGATTTATTCTCTTTTCTCGTCTATTAGTATACGCACATACGCGAATTGGAAAATCTAAAGGTAAATATCGGTCATCAACACTCGACGGTTTTTTCCCCGCCCCTCGCTACGATCATACACTGTACCCCAGGCAGTATAGTGTTTAATCGCTCACGGTTTACAGAACTCTCGCAGAGATAAGCTCCGGCTAGCTGCAGTGATTGGCTCGGCTCTTTTATTATTATCATTATTATGTTTTTTTTCCTGTTTCTTTTTCTCATTTTTCTACCAACCTATACCTTATAGTAGACGAAGAGCTATGGTGTATAGGTCTATACGCCTCACGTTCGTATACAATCTTACCTGGATTTTCTTTTCTGTGGCATATAAGTCAAAAGATCGCTATTAAACAGCGTTACGTTTACAAGTATGAAGCAAGAAAACTACCATTATATTATTATATAATTTACCATTGTAGAGTCTGCATATTAACTAATTTACATAATAGATAAACACGCTTATCAATTTCTCGTTGTAAGATTCATTTTCTCAGGATGTGCGAGGGGAAAAAGGAAACAAGAAAAATCCTCAGAATGTCACCAGCGTAGCTGCAGCTACTCAGACATACCAAAGTAGCGACAGTAGCGTACCGTTGATTAGAAGAATTAGCTAGGTACTTATTGTGAGATCGAACGAAGCGAAAATTAATGGGCACCCGTAAATAGATGCTGCGGATATTTATTGACAGTAAAAGTAACAAGATGAGAAAAAAAAAGTTAATAAAACTAGAAGAATAGTTAAAGACTAGGCATAAAAAAACCAGGAGATAAAAATTCGGGATTTGCGGTGAATAGTTGACCACGACGACAACAATTACGCATGTAGCAATATTATTTTTCCGTCACATATTCTCATGGGCATTTACATACATATATGTGATGTATACGTAACGTAAACCGCGGATCGGTCTGGGCAGCAGCAGCGCGTGCATCGTGCGTGCAAGGGGAGCCTTGGGGGCATTTACGTTCGTATTACGTACGCGAGTATATACGTATAATGTAACGTAGGTACCTCTACCTCTAGGTGGGCGAGTTGACGAGTTGCAGGGAGGCAGGATTCGTCCATGTAATGGTTACATGCCCGAGTGTTTAATAGCAATAATGGTATAATAACGCGACACGACTGCAGCCTGACGTAGTGACGTAAGTGCAGCAGGGAACGCGATGCACATGCGGTGCAGCAGTATAATATGCCTGTATGCCTACAATTCCAGAGGTTTTATTTTTATTCTCAGTATTTTCTGATACTGCTACTGTTGCCTGCCCTGCTGCCAATGGGCATGAATTGCATTACGAATGCATTTGCCTACTCCGCATTTTTCAAACCCTGCATAATGGGGTGCAGGGATTGCAGAAGTTTCGAATTCAAACAGTTCCAATAACGGTCAAAATTCCGAATTTATTTTAGACGCGATTCTGAGTTTCTAGATACGTTAGAGTTCAGAAGTTACAAATTCCGAAAGGTCGGAATGCAGACGGCTCAAAGATCCAAAAGTTAAGAACTCCAGAAAGTCCAAAAATCCACAAATTTAAGGGAAGCTCGTGACAAAGCTGTGAAATAAACGACGTTGCATCTCGCGAATTCCAAGATTCGGAGTTTTGGCCTTTTGGAATTTTGAACTGTCGGTGTTTTTCCATTCGTAGTTTTTCAAATTAACTGTGTATAGCTTTTCGGGGAAATGATCTTTCTAAAACTGTCAGTCGGTAGTGGGTATAAAAATTCGGAATTGCAATTCTGCCCTAGTAATAAATTCTCATATTATTCTCTTCCACTTATTCCTACACCCAGTAATATGCATAGACGAATACATTATACATGGAGAGCTGGTATGGTTTTAGGAAGATGACGCTGCTCGCACCGCGAAAGAGACGCGTCTAAGGTGATATTTGAAGGAGTCAGCGCGTTCCGACAGATAAGCATATTATACCTACATACATACCTATACGGCTGGGTATAATATAATATAATATAGAAGCAGCAATGCCTCTCGGACTCTAGAACTCTGATCGTAAGTGAGCCCATGAGCCACATATGTATCGCGAATGAGTCAAGCCCGCTGCCAGCTATACGATAAGTTGAATAAGTCCGCGCCACATGTATATTTTACCGATACCTTCACCCATTACATGTACCTTATACATACATAAAAGGTATAACACATATACATAACACGCAGCTCCGACTATTTGCGATCTGACAATAGATGTAATATCTATATGTATAGTGCGATCTAATCATCGCCAGTTGTCAAGAATTTTATCTGAATGTATCATTTCGTCGGATTCTCCGATATTTTCTAATTCGCGGTAGGTATAGGTAGACGCGGAATGAGTAATTTTGACAAAAGAAAGAAAGTAATAAAAAATAAAAATGAATCAAGTAGACGAAATTTCATCATTCGCTGGATATACATAATATACAGAGAACGTTTTCTCTCTACGTATATAACCTTGTCCATCTTACATATGACCGTTGAAGGTTTTTCTCCTCATGCAGTTATACGTGTCGCGCAAAATTGCACGCGCAAATCGAAACCAGCCGTTCTTGATCTTTGGACAAATCATAACTGCAGTTTGTGAGAACAATCCTTAGAGCTATAATACATATTACCCGTAAACTACTATTTTCCTCTCCAGCTCTTTTCTCTCTCTATCTACCCGGGAATGGCGATGAAATATTTGTGAAATAAATGGAAATAGAACGAGGCAAAGGTAGTACATATAACGCCGAATAAGAAAGAGAAGAAGAACTATGGATAGAATGAAACGAGAGAGGAGAGATATAGGAATGCAATTGGATTGGAATTTGTGGAATACATATACAATTCTGTTTTCACGAAATATACCGGAATGTTATTCATTAGTTTCGATGATCAATTTAAGCCTGGTCGTTTAGATGGCTGGCATAACATGCAGGTTGTAATATGTGTCACATAGACGTCGTATATATAGGTATAAGCATGCAGAAGCCGAAGCTAGCTGTACTACATACAAAGCTTATGGAAATTTGATGAATTTATGAATGGATTACTATATGTATATAGGTATATGCATGCCGGCTTCATTATGCTTTGACCTGTTGAATTTTACCAACTGAATATTATATACCTGTACCTATACAGTCTCGCGATGGATGGATCGCGGCCCGCAGTCAGAAACTCTCTACACATACACTTATCTACCTATATATCATGCCTATATATACGTTGTATACCTATAGGTCGTGGCAAGCGAAAAGAATTAAGAAGGAAACGAACATCGAGATATCGAGAGAAATTTTCGCCTCCCCTCCGTACTTTTTTCGTTTCGTTTTACCTCTTTTCTGAAATTTCTCATCAAACTAATTCTCGTATTCTCATATCATCCTTTCGCAGATACCTATACTCGATCGAGAGCAACATATATGTGAACACTCGCAAACGTTGAAATATGATTAGCATTTTTAATAGCTGCTTAGAAAAATAACAGATGCGTCTGTATATCTTCGCGAGACACATTCTCATTCTGATCATCATCTCGCCTTCAACGCAGTATATAAAACATGCGTATAGCGGGCGCAATAATCTAAATAAACAGTAAGACAACGTACCTTTGAATAATTTCTCTCAATCTGGACGCCGGGTTTCCATTTCCCTCGAAGGAAACGCGAAAGATGGTCGATTACTGTTTATCAAAAGTCTGAATTCGGGATGAAATATCGAAATTTATTTGTTGTAAAAAAAAGTGGGATACGCAAGCTCGTGAAGCGCGGCTCGAGAAAATGAATTAAAATAAATGAAAAAATGAAAAATGAAATGAAAAAACCGAAAGTTAATATCTCTGTACACTCGGGCGATGCGTTATACCGGTACAAAGTCGAATGAATCCTCTGAAGCAACGAATCGGGGAATGAAATTGTGAGTCAAAGAAAAAAAAAAAAATCGAAATCCGCAGCGAGGTAAACCGCGCGACGCTTCAGACGCGACTGAGGATCGTGAGTTTCTGTCGTAATGTCGCAGCTATACGAGTAGGGCGACAACGACGACACGGTGGTTCCTGCAGACTGTGTAATATCCGTTCTCTTCGTCCGTGCAACGACAGCAACAGCAACAGCCACAGCAGCAACGACAACGACGACGAGGAGGAGCCCCAGACTTGCGGAGGTATACGAAGAAACTGAGGTCTCCTATGTTACTGAGTAGGTATAATACGAATACGAATACGAATACGAATACGAATACGAATACGAATACGAATACGAATACGCACAATATCAGTGGTTTCTATCTACCTACGTGTTATACACGTTCGGATGTGTGCGAGCGAGTTGGAAGAGGGACGCCATACACATATACGAGTCTAAGGTATAGGTATAGGTATAAATACTCGACCTACCAACGTGCGAACGAAATAGGTATGCACTATCTTATCGAGATATTTGTCATTCTTTTTTTCCACCGAACAGTGACTCTGCGATAATGATGTAAAACCGGCGCGAGCGCTACGAAACTTGGTTTCAAAAAACTTTTTCAGACGTATTCTACTCCGCATCAAGTACGTAGGTATGTATAACATTTTTCACCGAAAAATATCCCATTTTTCCTTAACACAAATTTCAACTGTACATACGTTATCATTTGTCAAACTTGATCGGCGCAAGAAAGAGAACGAACGTTGATATCTTCGGGTTTTTTTCCAAGTCTCTTGGAAATTCCATGATTATACCAATAGTTATCACCTGGAAAACGCGAATCGTTATTTCTTGACGACTACCCAACCGATCCTAACGAACCCTCGACGAATAGATTGCGATTTTCGGCAGAAAATGGCTGAGTATGTCACTTGGTAAAAAAATATGATATGATTCCAGTAAAACTAATGTTCTTTCATGTTAGCTAGGTTAAGTTGGAAGTGATCTCTATACTGTACGCACGTTAACGAGAATATTGTCATCGCGGTGAATGAGACACAATCGAGAAATAGTCTATCCGACGTTTAGCTACGCCCGTGCGTAAAAGCCTATATATACCTATTCGAATTACAATCAGGCTCGTTATTCACCGTTCAACCCATTTCAAGATCTGGCCTGACCCCCGCTGCCCTCCGCCTTGCCGTGTCATTAGAATTTCCATTAATTTGCGTTGCTTATATTCACCTACCTACCAACCTATACCTATACGTATTATATGTATACCTACACCGCTGCGCATAGGTGAGGGTCGGGGGTCCTCCGGAGACGAGCGAGAGAAACATTATGACATGAGACAGTTTGTTTTTGTCTTTTTCCCATTTTACTCGCGTATGCATGAGCATACGTATATAGGTATACCTATACACACGTCCTCTAGCATTTCGTTTCATTTCAATTTCAGTATTTTCTCTCTCCTTTTCCCGCTCCTTTATCGCCCTGGCCCCCATACGCTACAAACGACTAGAATTATATATAGGTATACAACCCGCTTGACAAGCTTATACCTACCTACCTAAACACTGCGGGCGCAGGTGATACCGGAGCAACAGAGAAATAGTTGTTTTTTTTCTTTTCTGTTACAACACTCGATTACTCTTTTTCTGTTTAAATAAATTTTCTAATTTCTTTTTCTTTTTCTTTTCTTTTTATTTATTTTTTTGTCAAAACTTACGTATTCCGGGTCGTTCGAGGCTCCTCACTATCCGTCGTTGCTGCAGCTGGGTACACAAGGTATAACAGAGAGCCGTAGAGGTAAAGATTTGCGATCCTGGAGCTATTGCAGGATGGGCAGGGACAGGCTCATAGCTCCCCGAAGCGGGCTGCATTTATAGCCACCGAGCCGAAGGGGTAGTCATAGTCACTATCGAAAATTTTCAATACGTGTATCGGTAACCGGGATAGGTAAACCCCCGTCCACGGCCATCATCGCGAGGCTATATCATCATCGTGAAAGCCTACGAAGCGTTATCGGCTGACGCTTTCCTTCTCATATAGCTTAGATAGAACAACGGACATCAAACCTAAAGCCGCAGCTGTCGATCGATTCGATTCGGACGTTGATTTCGAAATTTTCTATATACTATTCCGGATTATCGCATCTTTTTTTTCCCGAAACGTTCTTTGACCATTTTTTCAGTGTCTCTATTCATTTGCGACACGTTTGCGGTATAAACGCAGCAGGTGAACGTTTCCTCGAAAATTCAGACGCTGCACTCAGCAATCTGTTTTGTGATAACGCACGCGAAACGGAAGTTTCGGATAAAAAGGTCGCCGAGTTAACTTCCGCCTTGTGCTACGTTGCCGAAGGGCCGTATCGCTCCAATATATATATGAATTCATACGCAAGCAAGCCGCGCAAATAGTTCAAATCGACGAAGGAAACGTTAAACTCTGCCGAGCCATTGGCGGGGTGTGAGAAAAAAAATTAAGGTGCGAAAAAATTCGAGCAGAAAAATGATCGTAAGCAGTATTATGATTCTTGGTAAGATCATTAATAAGGCGTTGCAGGCTTCGCGTTTGTAGGTATAAACGGAAAGAAAGAGTCGGAGAATGTCTTAGACCCGCCTTTGTTGGCCCAAGATACGAAACACGTACCTAACCGACTTTTAGTCGCGTTCCATTCCAACACTCCCTTCGGTTATGGCAAACACCAAATTCATGTCAGCCTAGCTCTGAGCAAATTCTTCGTTGTCACTAAATGTCAACTATCAAATTTTTTTAAATCTCTATGACGGATTACCCTGTCGAATTCGATCAATAGAATCAATCAACAAGTTTCGTCTACATTTGTCATACGTTTATATGTAGGTAGTTTGATTTAATCAAATTCGAAATGATGCGACTCGATGATGATGAATCGCACTGCAGTCGCGTTACTTCTGATGTATAATTTAAATTATTCTGGCAAGTAAACGGGTGATGAACCCCGAGCCCGCATATTTGGTAAAGCAAACGAGCGAGTGAACGGGTGCGCGTTACCACGTGCTGCAAAGTTTGTTTCGTGTTTAGCATTCAGCTTGAAGTTTATCAGCTGCCCCCAAACGCCGTCCCGAGTATAAAACTCGATGTCTAAGCTCCGAATGTCGACTCGTACTTATGTATACGTCGGTTTGTTTTGGTATATACATACGAAATTTCAACAACAAGGTTGGCGAATACAGAAATATTTCATTCACGAAAGAGAATGACTTCGGGGTCAAGAACACGGCTTTGAAAATAATCAATATTATTTTTTTCAAGGTATAACTCACCGTCTGTGAATTCTGGGCGTCGAACTCGAGGACGGCTTTCTGCAGCTCGCTGTTCTGGCGACGGAGGAGGGAAATCTGCGAAAAGAAAAATAATAAAATGAAAAATTGAATAATGAAAATTAAAATATCCGAGCCAAAATCGACTAGAAATGCAGTGAAAGATTTCCTATTGTGATTTCCCATGGCAAGAGCTCTGACATTTTTGGAAATTCTTCGAACATTCGTGGAACTCAACGATTGTCGATTTTCTGGAAATTCTACTTTGCGGAAAAATTCTTCAGACTGAATTGGAATAATTTTCTCAAATATATGCACCTATACGTTCTAGAGACATGCAAAAACGTTTTCGAAAGAAGATACTTCTCAGCCAGCCATGATACGACTGCTTGCAAAAATATTAAACCTTCGAACACACAAGAGAAGGAATTTCGCGTTCTCCTGTTAAATCTATACACGGCTACCTCACACATTTTTACTTACATCCGAGAACTGACGAGGGTATTATAAAAATTTGAAAATTTCCACAGTCAAATAAAGACTACGGAATAAATGGGCAATTCAAAACGCACTTACATCTTTGTGCGTTAAATTGATAATAGCAAAAGAGGACAAAGCATATTTAGGTTTGATCGTGTATGCGGAAAGCTGAATAGAAAATGTAAAAAAAAGAAGGAAAAAGGAAAAGAAGAAGAAAAAAAGGAAAGCGACGAATAATATATTCCTATGTCGTCGTCGACTTAAATATTGGTGTCCACAATCAGGAGGAAGTCCGGTAGAGGTAAAACGAACGAAGTGCCATGCGGCCGAGGTAGGTAGGAAGGTAGGAAGGTAGGTGGGTATGCTTTTTGTTTGCACTCGTTATCTCTGGTTTGTACTGCGATAAACTACCTCCCCTCGCCCAACTACCCGCCTCTTCCATCAAAGAGGCCCCCTTCGACCCACAAGGTGTATACGAAAGCAAAGGTGTACCGCGAGGATCTCCCTCTCCCGTTTAAGCTCTTGTCTAATTACCGCAAGCCGGAATTCGGTACCTACGTATGGGTAGATTTCGATTTTTCAAAAATTACACGAGTCCACGAGGAGACTGCAAAGCAGAATCTGTCGTCCAGATTTCGCGGGACTTTTTCCCTCTCCATATTTTGGGGGGGTTTAAGTAAAATGAAAATATTCTCCTCGACTTACTCGGAATAATACGACGGGCGTAATCGTGGAAAGCTTATGAGAAAGATCCGTCTTCCGCTATTAACGGTGGCTTGGGATTTAGATACAATAATTCATTGATTGGCATCGACGAAGCACCAAACGCTAAGGCTGGGGGGTGGGGGTGGGGTGGATTGGAAAGGGGTGACGAGAGATAGCGGCTGATAAACGAGCGTTTGTTTGCGTTACACTCAGTCACGGTTATTAGGGAAAAGGACATCTGTTAAAATATTTTCTAATCACTGGCTCACCCCTCACCGCATCCATCCCTTATCTAAGGGGTGAGTTGGAACGCATATGTCGAAGAAACATTACCGGACTATGAAACACAAAATTTTCACGAGGCTTTCAGGCCGCACGTTTTCAACTCATATCACCGTACGAAGCCTCTAAGCCCGCAATTGATCACCAAAAATCTTGTCAAGACAAGACAAAAATTCTGGTAAGAAAAAGTCCGGATCTCGAAATCTCCAACATTTGTACGATAATAAGCGAATGCATTATTTTTCTTTCTCCACACGCATAAGAAGAAAATATGTTTGTTATGGACACTCGGCACCTGCCAAGCGTTATCTTCTCTGGCTCCCAAAGAATAGGAGGTATCAGATAACGAAATCAATATTTTAAAATAGAATTTAACGCCGTTCCGAACAGCCTGGGTTCTGACAATGAGTCTAAAGTTTTGCTCCATAGTATTTTACGATACTATTATCAAAGTTACAAGGATTCGGGGTAGCTTTTCTACCCCCAGGATTTTATTACGGTCTACCAAAAATCAGAATATTATTTTCAAAACCGGAAACGATGCTGCCCAACTTTTCTACAGGTCGAGGAAAGTACTTCGATCAATGAGTCCCGGTTTTATAGATTTTTGATCGGATTCTCGTCAATTGATAATTTCAAATAAATCCAAAAAGAAAACTAAATATTTCTCACCTCCGCGTCCTTGGAAACAAGCAGGTCCTGGAGTTGAATACATTTTTCATTGACATCATTTAGTTCTTTGGTCCGTGGGTCTGAAAACGAGAGAATAGATCGTAGAATCGTCGACTGAATCCGGAGTAAGTGAATTCGAATTCCCCGCCGAGGAGAAACATCCCGCTACGTTCTCATCGGTAGGTAAAACAGCACGGTACTTTGACAGTGGGCAATAAAATATGGGAATTTTCCGTGACACGAAATACATGAGCAAGATGAAATTTATATCGGGTATTGGAGTCTAAACTCACCTATTTCATCGACGATCCCTTCGGACAGAACCTCCTTCGTAAAATTGGTTATTTGTCCCTTCAAGTTCGAGAAGGTAGACAGACCATCGCCAAACCACGCCATTTTACACGTCGACAGTTGAGTTAGCGCGATGTGCCGTATGAATTATCTCTCATTTCACGAAAGGATTTCCTTCGCGTTAATTGCTATGCATTTTTCACAATATTTCACCGTCCAGACTGTCTGACGTTGCACCAAATGACAATATAAACACCGTGGCACTTTTTACCCCAGTGTATACACAACCTGCTGATCCCCCACTGCTGCCAATTACTCATAGTAAATACCGAAATCTCTAGCCAATCTGCAGATCTGCCAACAGTGAGAAAATTATTCGCGGCAGACGCCATTTTTCAAACAAGACGTACGTCAGGCTGCCTATAATCAGGCACTGGGAATCTCCTGGCGGCTATTCGTTGAAACTATTGTTAGATGTTTAATCGGCCGGTAACAGCGGGCGAGCGAGTGGCCTTACCTCGATTAGAAATATTCAAATCGTCGAACTACTTCGAAATCCCGATTTATTAGGAAATTAACGTTTTGTCAATACCTTCCTTCCGGACGATCTCTGGCTCGGCCAATTAATCGCGTATTGATCAAAGTCTGCGAAATCGGTAATCGAGATTGCAGGTTTGATAGGTTGAACAGTACAGCGGAAGTTTTGGGATTTTTTGGCTTTTTTTATTTCGTCACGGCACGGGATTCATTTGGGTAGGAAATTATGCACGTCTCAATTTTTCGGGTATAAAATCCGACGTAGGTAGTCGGATCGCGTCAATTAACGTATGAACTTTATCTCACAACGAGGGTTACATATTGGCGCGAATTCGATTAGTCGATCAGCCACTGTTCATTTGTTAGCCGAGTTTGGCGGAGTGATACATTTCATCGCGATCACCTAGCGCCACCACTTGCCGCCGAAAAGTTTTCTCTTGGTAATCGTGACATCAAAGTTCCATTCCAATTCTCTGAATCTATTATGTTTATCAACTGTCGCGGTCGGGCAAACAAATTTGTCACTTGACAATAGATGCGGCGTCTTATCATTACGCGAGGGTAGGGTTGAGATTCCCGGGCTTGTTGGCAAAATCTTGCATCGTACTTTCTCGGTCGAATAATTCAAGGTATTATTTTTCATGATAAAAAAAAAGTATATTATCGGATTGTCCTTTTAGATAGACGTAAATTCTTAATATTCGTCTCATAATCGCGGATTACATCTTTGCACGTAACAATTCGATTACTCGATCGGTAATTGTTCATTAACCGAGTTTGGCGGAGTGATACATCACGGTACTACTTTACATCCGAACGGGTAGTTGACGATCGCCCGGCGCCACCGCTTGCCGCCCAAAATCTTATCTCGGTAATTACAGTATAAAACTTCCTTTCCAAATCGTCTCAGATGAGTAATTACTACCGCGGGGTGCTGATTTTCTTCAAATCTATAACGACTTTATGTTTATCCTCTGTTGCGGTCGGGTGAAAAAGTTTTTCAATCTGTTCGAATCTTGGAGAGGGTTGAGATTCCCGCGGCTTGTTGACAGGGTCTTGCATCATACTTTCTCGACCGAATAATCGAAGGTATTATTATTCACAACCGAAAAAAATAAGCTGTCGGGTTGTTCTAATGTACGTAAATTCTTAATATTCGTCTTATACCCGCGGATTATATCTTCGCGCGTATGTGAATTCGATTCCGCATATTTGGTAACCGAGCTTGGCGGAGTGATACATTCCGCGGGCACTTCTTTACATTCGAACGGGTAGTTGACGATCGCCTAGCGCCACCTCTTGCCGCCGAAAAATTTTCTCTCGGTAATCGCGGCATCAAAGTTCCATTTCAAGTTGTCTCAGATATGTACAGACGCGTAACCACCGCAGGGTGGATCGATTTTCTCAGGATCTATTATGTGTATCAACTGTCGCGGTCGGGCGAACAAATTTTTCACTTGACAAAGGATGCGGCATCTAGGCAAGAGGGGGGGTTGAGATTCCCCCGCGGTTTGTTGACAGAATCTTGCATCGTACTTTCTCGTCTGAATAATTAAAGGTTTTATTTTTCACGATCGACAAAAAATCTACTGTCGGGTTGTCTCCATGTAAGTAAATTCTTAATATTCACTTTATAATCGCGGATTACATCTTGGCGCGTACGCGAATTCTGACTGGTTAGCCATTGTTTATAGCTATAATAGTTTGGCGGAGTGATACATCACGCAATTATTTTTCGAATGTATCGAATTGACGATCGCCAAGCGTCTTGGTTTGCCGCGGAAAGTTTTCTCTCGTTAATTTCGGCTTCGGAATTTTTATCGAACGTATTTTCAGACAACTAGAAATCCGTCAGTGTCAATCGCTATCGCAGGGCGTAATAAATTGTCATCTCAGAGTTCGCGAACAAAAATTGAATGTTTTTTCGTAGCGAGATTATCGAATAAGATCTTTGCTCCGAATCCATAGTTCGAGATCGCAAAAGTAGGGGAGTAGGGTAGGCGTGTATTTCGCGGGGTAGAGTTTGATTTTGCAGCATTTTGCTTGTGTGTACAAATGCAGACCAAGTGCAAACCAAGTGTTCTCTAAATTGTACACACCGTGAATGCATTTGGCATACACATATAATATGAAACAAGTGAAATGCAGGTGAAGTGTTTTTTAAATCTCACGCACATGTATGAATTTGGCATACATATATAATATGAAATTAAATATAAGTGGATCGCGATAAAGTGAGGTCTTCGTCCGGATTTCACCCGCAGTACGGAATCGGTGATGGGAATCACATTGCAGTCCGGCTGTCTTCGAGTTCTCTTCGCCGAAGGATGATCATTCACACGGCTGTACCTAGGCATTCGTCTTCCTGCTGGGGGATCCGCAGAGGGAGAAGAATAAGAAGGAGAAGAAGGAAGGTGAGTCTCGCATGCGATCCAATTCCTCGGCTTCACTGCCGATCCACGCTGTCGTTTGTCGATATAGCGCCGGCAGAGAAGCCGTTGTATAAAATCTGTCTCCCTCTTTCCCTGTCGCGTGGCGTGGCGGTAACATTGGATATCTTTATGCATTTCATGTTCATCTTATGTTTATATTAATTCATTAGTTAGCTCGCGTTTCCACCTGTACAAAATTTGAAAGTTTATTATCAACAAGTTGCACAAAAGTTGCTTCAATCATTTATTGTCCAAGTTTTCTGTAGTCGACTTTATATCATTTTCACGATTCACTTTATTCTTCTTCAGTCTATTTCCTTCAAGTACCACAAAGTTTAATCGACTCGAATCAATAGCCGAATAGGACAATAGTCAACTAACCCGTTCTTTCCCTCTAGGTATCTATAACAGTAAGTTTTCACCACGGTGTGATTGACGAGGAATGTTTGTGTTGGTGAGAATGTCCAGGTATCGCGCGTGCCGAAATTTTTCATACAGGTGCAGTCGGTGGGTCCAGCTGGAATTCGCGGTCGAGGTTCAAAACTGCGAGATGTGTGTGCGTGTGTGTTTGCATGTATTAAGTATTAAGTCCGCGTTCAATGGGCTCCGGGTGAAGAAGGAGAGGGGTAGGCAGGACGCGTTACTCTAAGTCCGTTCCATTTGCATGTTCCCCAGCGTCAAATGATTCGAAAGTCAGGCTAGCCGAATTTTGAGAAATTTACCTCTCGTCAGAAATAAACGCACGTTTGATATTCAAATTCGAATCATTTGAATGGGCAATACGCTTCCCTGGATCTCGGCGCTTACGTGGGGTGCGGAGATCGCGGGGATGCTGCGCCCGAAGACGTCGCGTCGAAGAGGATCGCCGACCGCCACGCTACCAATCTCCCTGCTTTGCATCTCTTTCCCATTTCCTGCATGTATTCCTTCTCATTTTCCAGGTCGATTGACCTATTAGGTTCTAAAACTCCTACTTTTCAGGAAAATTCCTAAGCCATTTTCTTTATTCGAGTTTGTCCTCCCTATTCGAAACGATACAACAACTTGTTGATCATATTATTATTTTTTTCTTTACTTTATCTTACAACGACTAGTGTCTCTAGCTAGTGTCGAGTCTCTGAATTAAAAAAAAAAAATAAGTAAGGTCGATAAAGTAGTTCATCTACTACAGACTTTGAACGTCGATAAGTTAGAGCAATCGGGAGGGTAAAACTGATCTCCGGAGCCGTTTAAAGCTAGTTCCAAGCTCGGCCACCTGGAGGGCAGCACATTCAAGCAATCTCCTATTCAGAAGCAGTAGGCAAGCAAGTTTCATTCTGCCGTACGACCAAGTCCCCTAACGGCACTCGTGCATGAATACGGCAATCGTGAATTCAAAGAATATATTCGAGAAATTCAGGACCACGTGAATATCCCCAATGAAATAGATCTGGAATAGATAACCAGATGAATGAGAAGATAGGAGACAATAGACAAGGGGTAATCTGGCAATGAAATAAGGGAACAATTGGGTGGGCAAATAATATGAGGAAAATCAAATCAGCCTTTAGCCGGCAAACAGCTACATTTACATTCACACGCGCACGATATGGACGTGTGTGAAAGTGTGGCGTATAGCATCGCTGCGTAGGCTCCGTGTCCCTCTCTGAGAGTGTCTGCCCATTCCCCGCTCCCTATCCCGATCCTCTCATCCTCCGAACTGAGGCTTCTCTCCTCGCTCTCTACCCTTCGCGTTCGTCCTCGCCGTTCGGCTCCTCGAGGATCGTCGACTCCGCGGCGACTGGGCCGTCGAGCCGCGGCGAGCGTCGTCGAGTCGAGTCAGTCCGTATTCTGACTCGAGACTCGTAAGAAGCCACGTTTGCCGCGCATCATTTCTTGCGGGCCAAGATTCGGTCTTTTCCGTCTTCAACTTCAGATTTTGACTTTTCATTTTTTATTTATTCATCACAATTTTTATTTGTATTTTTTTTAAATATCAAAGGTAACTCAAATTCGCGATTTACGTTAACCGAGTTAACACCATATCCGCGTGTACGGGATTTTCTGTCGTTTATTTTGATTACACGGGTGCGAAAGATGAGATAATAAATCTCATCATCATTACCGCATTCATCGCGAGGCTGGGTCGAGGACAGTCTGATTAACAGCTGCCATTTATTTTCTTTTACTTAATTCTTTCCCGCAATTCGTATACTCGCGATTGTGAGTTTGAAAGAAGAAGAAGAAGAAAAAAAAGAAAGGAGCGTTCGCGCTTTCAGGTAAGTGATGACCTTTAAAATTCTCGCTTTCGAAGGCTCTTTATTTATTTGTTTATTAATTTTGTGTACTTGAACCTCAACGTTGAAAAATTGTCGTCGTTCTCTCTATCAATTCTGACTTGGTACTTTTGATTTTTTCTAACCAACCGCGCGGTGCGAGCTCGACCGGGGGTGAAGGGGCGCGAGGAAAAGGAAGGCATTGTCTTCGACGATAGCGAGTAAGTCCGGGTTTCCCCTCGAGGGTCCGAGAGATATCCCGCGTATATATATATAAATATATGTATACATGAACGCGTGCATACCCACGCACACCTCGTGGCGTAGTAGGACATTCGGAAATAAAATACCTCGAGGAATAAGCATATGTTTTCTGTCAAAGATAATTAAGCCGTTAGGAACCAACAGTTTTCGTAGTATACGCGCGTTTAATGAGTCAATTAATGAGCTGCGCCCACCAGCCACTTCCACATCAATTTCCACCTCTACTTCCACTTCCACTTCCACTTCCATTGGCCACCGTCGAGATCGGGAAGCTGATTCAATTAAATCGGCTGATTGTGTTCCACGACTATCTCTTATTTTCGCTCCGGTGATTACGGAGACACTTAAGTTATACATATATTGTATAAACTCCTCGCCGTCTAGGCGTAAACTATACGCTGATTATGCAGCTTGGATAATCTCTACCTATATGTATATTATTACACCATTCACCGAGAGAGGAAGGAGGAAGGAGGAAGGAGGAAGGAGGAAGGAGGAAGGAGGAAGGCGGAAAGGAGAAGGATAGAATGTATAAAGCTGTCAGATACCAGCATGGCTATATACCTACGTGAGCGGCTAATTGGCGTTCCGCGTGACTCGAGTTTGAGGTTCGAGGACTTCGCTTTGCCTTTGATATCCGCCTAGCTTTGATTCAGCTTCCAACTGCGGCCCCAGTTTTCATTACGAAATATAAACAGTGAAAAACTTTTTTCACTTCTCTTTTTCTCTACTTCCTTTCATTCTTTATTTCTTCTTATATTTTATTATACCAAACGCGTTTCACACTTTATGGGACCCGTTGATAATCGCTTTAACGATCGCCAAAATTACCCACTAAAACGGGAGAATTCGCCTGGCGAACCGTTCACGGTTGTTAAACACCGTTGTATTATATACTAACCGTCGTATACATTACCTTTATACATAAATACCTATAGGTTTCTACTTGTACAGTATATATGAGATTTACAGTTTTTCTTAACCGGTATCATCATCGTCGCGGCGGGTGTTTGCTATGTATACGGTGAAACGCGATTTTAATACAGGCAATTTTGAAGCGCGGACGTACGAGTGTCGGTATTAAAACAGGAAGAGAGAAAAATTCGCATGTCGGATTGATTTATTCCGCAAAAATTCAAGTACCCGATAAATAATAATAATAATAATAATAATAATAATAAAGAAAGAAAGAAATTTTACCGCAGCCGCGGTGCTTTCCACTTCTCCTCCTCGTATATGTATATCGCCCCCGAGATCCCTCGGGCTCCGCGGGAAATTAAATGGGTTTGTAATAATCCTATCCCCGCAGTCAGTGCGGTTGTTGTCGAGGATTGTCAAGCACAGAGTAGGTACCGATATACGCGAAAGTAAATAAATCAAATTTATCGTCAACCGAATAACGAGGCCCTTCGATGAATGGAGATGTATTCTCGCCTCTTCTTCTCTTCTCGCGTAATTCTTTATTTCTCTTTCTCTTCTCTTTTTCCGGGACTGCAGGCAATATCGTGTGTCAAATAAAGAATTGAAGTGAGAAGAAGAGGAATCATTTTCGCCCTGGAGGAATAGATTTTTCTCATACCTCTACATCCTCGTGAAATTATTGAGGAGAATTTCTTCTCTCCCCTATGTACGTAGTATACTTCGGTCGCGTATATAGCTCTCTGGCACCTGTGGATATATAGGTGTAGGTATATATACGCGTTATATTTATTATAGTCGTAAAAAAAGAACCTCCCGCGCGTATTTTCACGATTAAAACCCCGAACCCCCGTAATTCTACAGGCGAGTTCTTTGTGTTCTTAGAATTTCTAAAGGATATACCTTTGATCCCGTTCCCTGGCACCCACCAATTCCTTCTCGTTCGTGTCTCAGGTTTTAATCGGCCGATTCACGGAAACGCATTCTTTTCAAATTGACGTCTCGCCCTTTAATTGTACACCTTGTACCTATATGTATATGCATATAATGCCGTTTACGTACCTCGCCGAGACTCGTATTCTATTATACCCTACCCTACATGAAGCGTAAAAGGGAAAAATAGAAAAACAAATTGTACAAAAAAGGAATAAAACGGTCATGGGAGAATAAAACCGGAAGCTAACAACTCCGCTCCTCTTATTCCTAGTAGTTGGCAAACTCTACTCTACGTACCTATAGTCTTCCACTCACGGGGTCTCTTCATTCGCGCTCACCTAGCCAGTTAGCTGGTAATTACTCATACCCCACGTTGAGTCGTTAGAACATTTTACATTATATTCCATACGCCGGTAGAACAATTGATGAGAATTGAAGAGATAACGCGGATACCTGTGCGGCTTGTAACACGCGTGATGAATAATTCTCCATGAAGACCTCGCGGTAAAGAGAAAAAAAAATTAACGCAACGGCCTATAACCTGCAGCGAGCACTGCAGATAGAATTGGCACGAAATGCCTGACGCTTAATCTGATCTAATCTAATATCGCGCAGTCGCACGCATGAATAATGCATTATTGCCAGGCGTATATACACGCGTGTATGTTAAACACGCTATATATACATACTTGTTGTGGGATATACAGGATTAGTGGCAAGCCGCGCTCGCGATATCGCGTGTAGCGCGGAGGCGAAGAACTTTAGAGGCAAAACTCGGAGGTATAGACCTTACAGCCGCGATACCTAAGTCGCCTATAAGTCGCTCTGCGGGGGTGGTGGCGTATGGGCCAGTGAGCGAGAGGGAATCGGGTCGCGATACACATACATGCCTATGAGGTATTCTACACTCTTCCCGTTTGTAAATACACTTTTGTACGAACATGTACTGTACATACATTTGCCTATATATCCACTAATGTACACTCCTTCGCGTTATGTACCTGCCGAACGCGTGCTGGATATGTACGTACATACCAATAGCTTCCTGCCTACCTCCGGTCCATGTATATATACTCGTGTGTACGTATATCTGCATATATGTATGTGTACCTGAATGATAGCTATATATGATACGCGTATACGCGCGCGGCGACGCAAAGTAACGGTAAAGACGAGTAGCTCGTTCGGTCCCTCCTTCAAGATACTTTGCTTGCAATATATATATGTATAGGTACCTAGATAGGTGCACGTGGGGGATATAAGCGGAAGAAATAGAAAGAGTATAAGAGACAATATCGGATTTACACATATCCCTAATATCTATACGGGATATTCTAGTATATCGGATGATTTTTCTCCTCCGGGAGGTGTGTGTCCAGGATGTCGAGTGTCGAGTGATAAAACGTTGAAAAAACGAAGCCGTAGGTATACGTACAACACACGCGGGGCCGGAGGCTAGTAGGCGTCTGCAAAAATCTCTGTATTATAGATATACCCGGGCGAGCTCGCGCCAGTACGTATTTATGTATATACATACCTACATATATGTATCCTCGTATATAATATACTACCGCGTCGACCAGCGGAAAGTCTGACATGAACTGAAGCAGCTCGGGCGTGAAAGAGAAATAGAAAAAAAAAAAGATAGAGAGGAGCTGGAAGAGGTAAAGAAGAGAGAATACAAGTACAAAAAATAAAATAACAAAAAATAAACAAAGAGCTAACGCACGTACGTGCGCCCGTCCAAGCGGTTTCACTTTTTGACCGCAGACAATGATCATTTCGTCTGCGGGAGCCAGCCGGGGCTGTTCCATGTGACGAAACTATCTATTAGCCTACTTTATTTTATATTTTTATTCATTTTTTATTTTGTGTCTCTTAAAGAAGAATGAAAATCATCCACGGGTATTTCTTTTAGCAAACTTGAATCACGCTCCGTTTGTTTGTTTTTATCATCCAAGTATATCGAAGTTCGATGACGTAGCATGCGATGTATCCCGTCAACAAGTATCGGCACATTCTCATATAAATTCGCATAATTTTGTTCAGTAACCGTAATCGCAAGTCACATGCAAAAATTCAATTTCACGTGTCGGGGAACGCGGAATAAAAATTAAAATAGAAAGAAATCATAAATCTGCAGCCTGATTTAGGTCGTGCTATATGAACTCTGATAATTATAATTAATGACGGTATTTTATGATAACACGCAAGGAGATGATTGCGATGCCTACTATAGATATATATATTCTTGCAGGATGATGAACATATCGATATATTGAGCCAGGGGTGATATTGGAAGAGGAGAGTTGAATAAAGGGTGAAAAAAATCGCAAAACCATAAGAAACTATCAAGAAGAAGAGAGGAGATGGTGGTCGAGTGGCTGTGTCCGGGATTAAGGCCCGCTGGTCGCCGCAGGCCTCGCCTTCTTCACTGCAAGGTGATCCTTCTCGATGAACACGAACTACTTCAGGACGTACTGGTAAGTCCATAACGTAATGATCCTTGCAGTGTATCCAGTTACGTTATTTATCTATCGCTACGTATTAACTATGTTACATACATACCTATTCTCGTATGCATCATCTTCCACCAGGTTTCTAACTCCCATCCCCGGGCATTTCTTTCTTTCCCCGTATCTTTAGATGCGTTGAATCCTGACTATTTGATCCATCGACCACACGCATCTATATAACCTTGTAAAAATGAGCCGCGCGGTGGGGTCCGCGTGCATGAGCCACCGTGTTACCCGCGTAGTTATCTTAAAACCGCAATTACGCGCACGCGAAATCCCCGAATCTTTGAGGAATTCCTTTTTAACCCTGATGTTGATCAGGCCGCGCACGGTAGTCCGGTAATCCGTCATTCATCCCTTCGCCAGACGTCCTGAAAAACGAAGCCTGTAATTTATACTCCGGGTAGGTAGAACGAAAGAGATGTACGTCTTGTAGACGAGAAGGGAGACGTTTTTCCTAAACGGCATAAGTATACAGGTGGAATAGTAATAATATATATACACCCTAAGTATGATTCGTAACAGTTTTAACACAATTGGGATATACTTATGCGGTGATTGCTGCGAGTATATGTACTGAAAGACGCGACTTCAATATATGCTCCGTGCCACTCGCTTTGGGTATATATCGTAACCGTTCTTCGCCGTTTAAATTCGTTTTCTCAAAGAAGAAGAAGAATAAGAAGAAGAAGAAGAAAAAGAAGACGCAGAGGATGACGAAGAGGAGAAAGAGCGGGCGCGGGATGCCCTCGAGCTCCTAAAGCGCTTCGCGGTGTTATTATACCCGATACAACCAAAATTGGAAGCCCCCGGCGCCGACGAGAGTTCCTCTTGTCTTTCGTGGGCATATACCTTATACCTGGTATTCAGTCGTACTGCAGATTAACAGACGTTTGGTATATATACGTTGTACGGGGATACCTACGTATGTGCGCCTGTGTTATCCACCCGCTGCGAGAGTTTTATAAAATTGAACGAGTTCGGAGTATACCTATATAGGTATATACAGTATGTACAGCTATATAACCAAAGCAGCACTTTACGTATATAAATGGTCCATGTATGTATGTATACAGAAATAACGGATAATTACGCTTTAAGTAGACACCCATCTATTTATCTCGGAAATTCTGATCTTCTCGACTGCCGCCAGCGGGGTATTTTATAATAAACCTAGTACCGCAAGAAACGAAAAGAAAAATAAATAAATAAAAGTACCACCGCCTTCTCTTAATAAGCGGATGTGTAGTTCGGCGTTTATGAGCCATTATTCCACCTATAATATATACATATACATATCTTGGAACCGAATTATATTCACGGAAACTATAGGTATAGGAAGTTATAGCGAGAGAATAGGATGAATACAGCAAAAAGTAAGAAACAATAAGTTTGAAAAAATCAGCGGGAAGGAGAAAAAACGAGGCAACAATTATTCTCGAATTAGAAACAACGCCCGGAGGTACTACGTAGGTTCGGCCCGGAATCGAAGTCATACCGAGTATAACAAACCCCTGCAAATATTTCCTCCGCGCAATTAAGTCTAAAGAAAGGGAGGAGGTGGATATATAGCAGGTCGATTCCCACGATGTACCTATATAAGCGTGCTTTCCACTCTCCAGTAGACTGTTATACGGGGCACTAGCTCGCAATGCCTAAATAAACGGGCTGCTCCTGGTGCTGGTGCTGGTGCTGCAGCGAGGTGAGGCGAAGAGGAAATTTGTTTGTATACAAGAACGCGTGCGAGTGTAGGAGAGGATGCAGTGTAGGGTGCAGGTATATGCGTCGTCTACGAATGTATATAAGAGCAAGAGCAAGAGCAAGAGCAAGAGCAAAAGCAAGAGCAAGAGCAAGAGGTGTACAAGCGCGAGAGAAGCCGAAGAGGTGAAAAATGAAAGCGAGACGCATACGCCGTTCTCATCTTCAAATTGTTAGCCGCACGCGAACCACCCGGAGCATCGCGCGTCTCGGGTACAGGATGATTATTATGGGGGCGCGCCGAACGACCCCCGACGGCGAGGAGCCTCAAGGTAGAACTAGATAGGTATGCATGCAAGAGTTTAACCACGACGGTTTACTACCGCCTACCGCCGCGCGTTTATATACCGACCTTAGTCTCATTTCACTCCGATTTCCCTCGAGGACTAATCGCGTCATGTTGACGAATACAGGAGTTTACAAATTACATATGTTTGGGAAAAAAAATGTTAAGAAACGGAATATTTCGTCGTAGCATGTCAGAACTATCGCGTCCATCACCGTATACAATTCTTGTAGCATTGAAAGGTATATGTCCATACGATGCGAGGAGATTTCCGGGAAAGTAACGCCGTCTCCGCCTCCACCTTGGCCCGCGTGCGAGGAGGCACGAGGCTCGAGGCTCTTGACTTTGAATTCCAAATGAATTGTTGGTGGTTTCGTATGAGGCATCCATCGGTATGTGCCGGAGCGTTAACCGCGGCATAAGAAGAAGACCTTTTGTTATAAGTAAATTCAGTATCTTTGCCTATATGTATTCCGAGGCGACGCTCCTTCGTCACGTTCGCGGGAGTGCGCGCGTTCAGGCAGCCACCAGGGAGCGAACAGCGGGCGTATCGCAACTGTATGTAGTTATATAGGCATGCATACGTGTACATACATGTAAATACATATATCTATAGAACGTGGATATCAAGACGTGGAGAGTCGCTCCGGGTTCGGGTTGAAGCGTATAAGTATAAACGGTACGTACGTGTACGTAGTCGACACATACGGGGTTGGTAGGTGTAGGTATAACGTACACAGGTACGTCTCGACGAACGGTCCGCATAAGAACGTATGTACAATGTCTAATGGAATACATTATGCGAGTACGAGAGAGAGAGAGAGAGAGGAATGAAGAATGAAAAAAGAAGGAAAAATATATTGCGACGGTGCGTATAGGTATATAGCTATACGGTGTATACTGTATAGTACCTATAGTGTTGTGCAGCAGCAGCCTGCCGCAAAACGGGAATCCGGATTCGTCCTGCAGGAGTTCGCCTCGACGAAATCGCGAGTACCGATCTGCGATCGAAAGGGATACTTCAAGTCCCCGAAAGAGAGAACGTACTTGAAACAAAGCTAAAACGATCGACGAGGGTTGACACTCTCTACTTCATTCTTACCGTCCCCCCTTCATCACTTCTTCATCCCTCTCGCTCTCGCAGAGAACTTGGCAAACAACTACACGCGCCACTCGAAAGCAAAGCCAAACCTTCCTACTTTTCTTTCTCTCCTTTTTTTTTACATTATACCTCTTCTTTACTCGTATACACCTTGCATATGTCTATAAGAGTGATATACATCCGGATAGGGTCGAGTAATCTTTCGTACGCGTTCGAAATTCTTCGATTTATATACCGCTGGGCTAGTTAAATGCCCTGCGTGAATCTGCAGTGGCTGGGAAAACTTTGAAGTAGGTATCATACGAAGGCTTCCGTATATCTACCTACTTCCGTCGATTTATTCAGATCGGGACATCGTCCCTGATGCGTTGCGCACGGGGGATAACCACTTCCGCAAACTGTTCACACCGGATCTTGAGATTTTTTTCTATGTGGGTATATTCCCGGGATTTTAAGGACTCCTTTCGGCATTCCACGCACATATATACATCTATTTTCTAATCTCTTGAATTTACTGCCACAATTTTATTACTCCTAGTGCGGAACTTTTGCATCAAATTTATATCGATCCAATTTTTTTAATTCCGAGAGTGCGGCCGATGTAACCCTTTTCGGAAAAGCCGGCTATGGGGTAACAAAAAAAAAAAAACTAAAAAACTACAAAGTGCGTAAAAGTGCGTCACGGCTTGCCCTCGCACTGTGGGAACCGGAAACCACCGATTTCGATCTCGTCGTAGCAGTATAACCTACACCAGGACTACCACCACTCGGTTTAGAGTGTCTAGCGTTGAAGCGGGGAACGAAACACGCGACCGAGTCGGGAATTACGAGGGTTTTTTTCATTTTTCTTTTTCCTTTTTTCTTTTTTCTATATCGCGGAGAGTATCACAGCGGAACGAGGACGCTTTGATAATTGTATTGTTGTGGAAAAAGCGACACCGAGGCGACGGGTCTATATTTTGTCATTTTTTTATTTTTTCTCTTTGCTGCTTCGCGGATAAATATACATGAATACATGAATGCGTAAAATGCATAGATATGTTAAACTTCAAAGTTTGTATGATGATGATGATAAATTTCATCTCTCGAAAGTTTATATAAGAGGCGCAGGAACCTCTAGGTATAAATTGGCAATTTTAGGGCGGGAAAAATACGACCGAACATTTTCCGAGCAACGGGAAAAAATATGGAAGGAGCACTTTTGAGAAATGTTTTTTTCAAGGCCCTTTCACATTCCTCCGAATCTTCATTTCTTCCAACCTTTTTAACTTACCAGAGCTCCAGCTTGGGACAAGAGCTTCTCGACCGAGTCTTCAGGCACCTGAATCTTCTCGAGACCGCGTACTTTGGGCTGCGCTATCTGGACCACGAGAATCAGACGGTAAGAATGAATTCATCCACTCTCTTTTGATCCGTTCTCCTTCTTCTTATTCTTTTTACCTACTCGCTCCCTCGCTCCCTCGTCCTCCTCGAACCTGTACTCGTATACATCGCGAGGTAAATCATCTCTTCTCCTCGTCCAGTTGATATTTTAATTGATTACAAACCCGTAACTAACCCGAAGCTTGAGGATTTAATCCTGGATATTGCTCCCGGGCAAATCCAGATCGTAGATTATTATCTGACCGGAAATGGTCTGCCGGGCTTAATATCCGCTCCCACACGTTGGCATATCTAATGTATATATCTCCGCGTTTATACTAAATGCAGATTTTCCATCATGTATTAAATACACGAACGAGTTGACAAACTTGTCATTACATTATTTCATTTCATCATTATTTCAGCAATGGTTGGATCCCAGTAAGAAAATTGGCAAACAATTGAAAAATGAAGGTGGAAATACCGAAGCTAATCCAGACGCACACACACTTTATTTCGGGGTAAAATTCTACGCCGCCGATCCTTGCAAACTTATCGAAGAAATAACCAGGTATATACATATTATTAAAGATAAAACACTACTCAGCTGTATATAACATTATCATTATTTGAATATCGTATATGTATATGTATGTGCGTGTATAATAATCTTTCGCGCGGTTTGCTATGGCATACTAAGATTTTACGAGAGGGGGAACTTTCGGCTTAGCTTTACGTCCGAATTGTTTAGCGGGTCAAGTTTTGCTCCATTAAACAGTTTTCCCCCCACCCGCGATATAATAAGAGACCGCCTCGTTCTTACTGCTGCTGTTGTTGTTGTTATTATTATTGTTATTATTATTATCATTATTATTTAAAAGCGTCGTATATATGCCTCGAGTTCTCTCGACTTTTCATGATGAAAGCATACCTACCGGCATGGCACCAACATCATCAGCTGTTGCAGGGGTGAGAGTTAGTTCTCTCGGGAAGTATAAGCTTCTGTTGAAAATCTCGAGGAAAACCTTCTCCTTATTTTACTTTTTTTTTTACTGCTTCTGGTTCTTTGGGTCGAAAATGACGAAAACGAGATAAACACGAGATGAACGGAGAGGTATTAAAAATTGGTTAAAAATTAAAGAGGGTAAAGACTCTTTTCTCTCTCTATATACTCGCGAGCGCGGGTTAAAGTCGATCTATATGCAAATGCGCGTCCTCGGCTACTCTCGATGGATGCTGCATATGTTGTAATGTACGTAACCTAACGATTCACGTGTCTTTCTATCAGAATAGCCACCATCGCCATCACCACCGTTGGGGTGGAATAACGTCGATTCGGGTGTCCCTGTTGTTGTTGTTGTTGTTATTATTCTTATTATTGTTATTATTGTTATTATTGAATCGAAATCGCTTATAGCTGAAAACGGATTTATACGTGAACGACTGAACGTGCGGAAGAGAGAGAAAGAGGATACGAAAGATAGAACCGGAGTTCGAGTTAGAGGGAGAAAGAGGAGGAGGAAATTTTGGGGAACGAATGTGTAGCAAAGCGGCTTTGGGCGTTATAGTTATAGGTATATGGAGGAGGGGGAGGTAGGGAGGGTCAAGTGGGGAAGAAATATTTCGTATTTGGCCCAAGGCTTAAAGGCTTACTCACAGAGCCTGTGTGTCGGACCCTAGCAATTAAGTCCGCAGACCAATTACTGACCCGAAAATGAAAATTATAGACCCCCTTGCATTCCGGAGGTTTAAAATCTAACATTTTCACTCTTTCCTCTCATACAAAGAAGCATGTCGAGATTACAACCTGCTATGCTATACGTATATTTCAAATCGTACAATACCCGGGCTCTTTAATACATACGTGTATGTATGTACGTTGGTTCGTCCACTTGCTGTTGGTTGGTTGGTTGGGAGGTTGGTAGGTACCTACTCTACCTACACATTCGGGGCTAAACGCTCCGGGCTCGGCTCTTGAGTTCCTGTCATATACATAGAATTGCTTTAATCCTTTCACGGTACAGTTTAGACTTTAGCCCAGAGGCTTCTTCTCGTATTATAGCCTCTACTCAAAATTTTTGCACTTCTTTTTTTCTTTATCTCTCCGCGTTTTATCACGCTATAACAACTCGAGGGTATAGGATATATTTTTCAAGTTTCGTAACTCCCGTTAATCACATGTGAATTTAAAAAAAAAGGAGGAAATAGATTGGTCGTGTGTTTAGAATAAAACCGAACTTGCTTCTCGTCTCTTATACGTTTATGTAACAGGAATATTACACGATGTCCCATGAGCCAACGAGACACCAGAATCGATCAAATTCCATTATTCGTTTCAGGTATCAATTCTTTCTTCAAGTGAAACAGGATATCCTACAAGGCAGACTTCCGGTATCTTTCGATTTGGCTGCTGAGCTTGGAGCCTACGTTGTGCAATGTAAGAGAGATCACTCCCTTCAATTATAGTATTATTGTTTCACCATCTATCTCTTTCCAGGAATCATTCTCCCATCATTGCCCCCCCATTGCTGTATTATTATAACAATTTGCTCTAATTTCTTTTTACGCCGTAGCCTGCAACGATCGTCCAATTATATGTCTAGTTTGGAATCCGCTCATTCTACCTTGAAAATAAATTCTCTAAATCTTGCTCAATTTCGAACGCTCAGTTAATAATCCCGTCACGCAGCTTCCAACGTTCTTTCTTTTCTATATGGTCATTTTTATGTCTATATTTATGTGGGATAAAATTAAGTGCCAATAAATGAAACGCGATTTATAATATGTATCACTAAAGGCCTGCGCGCACTATGCGGTAGAGCAGCGCTGCACACCGCGAAAAACAGTAGCTATCACCCAATGCATTGACAAAGTATTGTTGTAATCATGTCCTCTGAAACAACCAAATTGATGATAGTCACTGTTTTCCGCGGTGTGCAGCGCTGCTCTACCGCATAGTGCGCGTCAGCCCTTATACGGAAAATAAGGTGTCCCCTGTGCATTTACCTATACATATCTAGTTGATATGCTCAAGTGTGGAGAGTGTATATATACTTATAAATAACACCCTGTGTAAGAAGAGAGCTCGATCTTAACTTGGTGATTTCTTTTTTGAACGCGTGACCGTATCAATTAACCGGTCCGTTAACGTGAGCAAGATACATGTAACACGGGTATATATTATAAGATGGATGTTACGTGTATATCTGGTAGTGATGCGCGCGGATAGTCGGGAAGATAAGGAGATAGGTGAAAAAAAAGCAGGGAAATGAGGAATAAAAACAAAAATCAAGTAAAAAGGGACAGAGAGATGAAAGTAACCTGTGCACGCTAGTATCAAAGGTAGTCAGGTATCTACAACTGGTTGAGAAATTGCAGGATATGGGCGTTCCCTTATTAATATACTCGTCTACGTGTCTATCGTCAGTATTTTTCGATTTATTTGCAATATTCTTATTTTTAGCGGAACTCGGTGACTACGACATGAGAAGACACTCTGCTGGGTACGTGACGGAATTTCGATTCCTAGCGAATCAAACTGCAGAACTTGAGTCACGGATCGCTGAACTCCACAAAAGTCTCGTGTGAGTTTAAAAGAAAGAAAAAAATAGCACAACAAAAATAGATGAATAAATGAATACAGATAAATACACCAGAAGCTCAGACAGTTTTTTCAGAACATTTTTGTTCGTTAAAAAGTATCTCCAAATTTAGATTTATGTATATATTTCGGTTACTTTCTGAGGTCAATCTCTTGGAAAGAATTTTTATGCTTTATGTTTATTTGGCATTTTAACTTTTTTTTTTAATCGATATACTGCGGGAGGGCATTTTTTTACCTTTTTCTAGAATTTGAAGACTAGTTTTTGATTATTCTTGAATTTGCTGTAATGTCAAATTATAATATTCGCCAATTGGTAAACTATATTAAACATTTATCCAATTAATTTTATAATAAATCAAACGTGTGATTCAGTTCGGAATACAATGCGAGATATTAATGGAGAAATTATTTCCAGAGGTCAGCTTCCATCGGCGGCAGAGCTTAATTACCTTGACAAGGTCAAGTGGCTCGAAATGTACGGAGTTGATCTTCATCCAGTACTGGTACGTTTACATAAAGTTCATCTACCGCATTGAAACTGTAAACACCACGAGAATCACCGCGGCTGCTCTGGTATTGGCAAAAAGTTATTTTACGACGCTATGAAAGTTGTAGCTGGACTGTAATCATCGTTATACTCTAGTAGCTTGAAAAACTCGACTTATTTTACAGCCCAGGATTTTTATCCTTAATCATTATTAGTCTTCTTCAATTAAGTAATCGGTCAATCGATAAATCTTTTTTCATTGCTTTTTTTTAACCAAATTCCAGGGCGAAGACAACGTAGATTATTTTCTCGGCCTCACTCCAAGCGGAATTATAGTTTTAAGAAACAAGAACAAAGTTGGGAACTACTACTGGCCACGTATAAATAAAATATACTACAAGGTATGGCATGAGGAGAAATTATACATCCAATATTACCTTTTCTCAAATTAGCATAGAATATTCAAAATAGTTTGAGCAATTTCTGAGTCTTTCATTCATCTTTTTACTGTTTTACGTGTATTACACCCATGAATTTACATGCTTTGGTAATCTACACGCTCACCTTTTTATCTACCACTAACTATGTAAGTATCGCGATTAAAATAATGGCACGTAGGGCAGGTACTTCATGCTGAGAGTCAGCGAGAAGAATTCTGAGGAGCGGACTCATGGATTTGAAACTCCTTCTCGAGGAGCCTGTAGACATCTTTGGAAATGTTGCCTGGAGCATCAGGCATTCTTTCGTCTTATGGCAACAGGGCCGCCTCCCCTCAGCCCGTATTCTCGTTTTCGTTCGTACAGCCCGCCTTCTTCAACTTCGGAAAAACACGGCGGTATCAGAATCAGAAATCCTGCCCCAGCTTTTCAAAGGGCGCCTAGTAGACGTGCTCAGAGACGAGTAGTCGAAGGGCAGGAAATGGCTGGGCCATTCGTCGAGGTCTCATCTACAATTAATCCAGTTTCTCATCCTGTACCGGTATCCAGTATTTCTAGTTCAAATATCAACAATGCTGTACAACAGAGTAACACTAGTCCCAGAAGTACAAGGAGTACCAGAAGCGCTCCGTGGACACAGAGCCAACCCAGAGGACTTTATACTTCATCCAGCCCTCGCTCTGTTAGATCCGCAGGAACGGCACCCGCTGTTAGTTCACTTTTGTTTTATCCGTGTCTGGTTATTCTCTCGTAATTAACACATTCAAAGATTTATTCATACTCGCAGCTCTTGAGCAGACTCCAGAGAAGGAGTAGCTCGGTGGAGAGCCAGAGTTCAGGGGATAGTCATAGCCGTGGTGGTCATCGAAGGAGAAGTCATAGTCACAGTCACAGTCATCGAAGACACAGTCGGCATTCAGATTGCGAATCGGAGTTATCCAGAGGATCTGATTCTCGATCTGGGCACAGGAAACATCGAAGGAAGCATCGAAGCTCTCGCAACTCTAGGTGGGTCTTAATTTTCAAGTTTTAGTTACACTTTAGCGATCAAACTCTCATAAATTTTATTTCTAGACATGAATTGGTCGATTCGGAGCCTCAATGGAGGGAAGCGCAGAGGAGAAAAGGCGAGGGTGTTCAAAGAGCTGTGGTAAGCAGATGTTGGATAGGAAAGAAGGGAATATTGACCAATTTGTTGTTTGTACTCGGAGCTAGAATCTGAAATACGATAAAGTAATTTTGTGTTCCACTTTTGGCAGGTTGTGAGTCACACGGAGCCCAGAAGGAGGCATAGAAGTAGGCACAGAAGTCCGTCATCTTCGCACAAACAGCATTTACCCGACGAACTTAGAAAGTAAGAGTGGAATAAAGAATCCAGGTGGAATTTTCCTAGGAATAATTTCTTCCTGTTTCTTTGAACAGCAAAACAAGACGACGTTGAATTTTTCCAGGCATTTGGAGTTCGGTTTGATCGATACAACTGGAATGAGCGAACAGCAGAGACGCGAAATTCCTTACACTATCGTTCAGTCACAATCGATTGTTCAGTCTTCCCAAATACCCCCGATATCTCGATTGGAGGATATCGAAGCTACAGCCCTGCCTAGGTACGATGATCTCAAGACAAGCAGCGCCCTCCACGGTCCCCCTATCGAGGACGAGACGGGATCCGTAGTCATTGTTTAAATTTTATACTTTGTGTAGACGACTCGAATCTCGTTTTGTTTTGATTTGTTTTGTTTTGTTTTATTTGAATTGCATGTCTTTTATTAATTTTTATTTATTCCAAGCATGTATTACATTGTTTTGTCTAAGCATGCCCCCTATTTATTCGAAGCATGAGTCCGTTAATAAATCACTGATTAACAGCTTGACGCACCTGTTTATTTATTCTGTCGATATATGTATACATACGTACGTACATAAATATTATTCTGGCTGCAGGCATCGTATTTTATTGCTTTGCCGATACACGGATGATTCAAGTACCCAATTAGACAAACAAACAGAGAGAATATGTTGCGTGTCTTTATGTTATTACACCTAAATGTTACATCTCGAAGACTCTGTAGGCCTAGATTGTCAAGGATTCACTTTCAGAATGAACTTCGGCTCGCTCGGAGTGAGAGACAGAGAAAGAAGAACCGCTCCTCATTCTCGCGACGGAAGTTATAACTTAGCTTCGACCAGGTCTGCAGCTCGAATTGATTCAAAACATTTCTCCGCTAGGAACGAATATAATTCAAGGAAGGAATTTGATTATCGTCGTAACGGCAGGATATTAATAGGCAATAATATCGACAGCGGACTAGGCGAGAGCACTCCTCAAGACTTTTCAAGCTGCTGCTCAAGCTCCGCAGGCAGCACCAGACTTACCAGAGTTGTACGTATTGATTATCATTTTCTTTTCGGCCATCCCTAGGTTTTTGTCCTTTTTTTTTCTTCAATTTCATCTCTTTCGGGTAGAAAATACTTTTGTGAATCGATAACACTGCCAATATTCTATTCCGAATTATCAGCATTCTTGGCTTTTGCTGATTCGCTTGTTGCTTTCCATGTTGCAAAGTTTGTATCGAATTGCATATTTCAATTGGAAAATAAGACAGTTTTTCTTCCGATATAACACAGTCTTGCATATGCCTTGCAAGCGAATTGATATGGCAACGGTTTCTAGTTATTTCCGAACGTGAAATTTCACAGCATTTTCATCGGAAGTGTATGTGTTTTTTTGGTTTCTCTTCTTGGATTTGAACGAATCGGGAAAATAGAGCATTTGCGAATATCGAAGAGAAACTAACTGATAATCGTGTCTATATTCGCATGGGATGGTATAGACATTTTTCTACTTCGTTATGAGAATTCTGACTAAACTAGTAGAAAAACTATATATATTATTTATCTGTGTGGTAGTTTAGTAAAAATAGTTTTCTTTGGTGTAGCAACAAAAGAAATTGGGGGGCGAGGGACGCTATGATCTGTCTTCAAATCAAGAAATCTACCCTCCTGCTGATGCAACTTTGGATGCGGTTCTTCAGCCCATTATATCGTAAGTTTCTTCTTTTCCCCCCTCCCTCTCGGCTTTTCTTTTTTCCCTACCCACCCACCGATGAGTTTACATCTTTCACCAATCCCTAGAGCATGCTAGTTCAAATAATAAATTCACAATTATTATCATTCAAGGATCCTCCCAATGTTTCTAAAATGTTACAGAACTCTGACTCGCCGACACAGGAGCCGACCGAAATGAGCACCGAGCTTTAGGTTCAAATAAAATGGATGAAAATTGTCAATGCACATATTGTATATTTCAGAGGAGAAAAAACAAAAACAATACTAATGAAAGATACGATTTTTTTCTACCCAAATATGACGAAGATAGACAAAAAGAGAAACAGCGTATAGATATTATAGCTAGATGGATTCATTTATACAGAGGAAAAGAAAAAAAAAAATAGAAAGAAAGAACAGAGTCAAAGATTCTTGTTGTAAACGTGTTTTTTTGTTGTTTTTTTTTTATTTAAAAAATATATTCCTATTGAAATAAATATATCAGTTATCCTTAGATGCCATGTGTCGCATTAGGTTCCCTATGAATTTTTCCATCTTTTTCAGATCTTGGGCTATCTCTGTTTTGTACTGCAAACACTGTAAGCATAATAATAACAATATTATTGATTATTATCTTCATTGAATTGAATGGAAAAGGCTCCAACCTCTTTGATTTGAAATTATCTATGAATTCTTTAGGCATCTGTCAGATGCTTCAGAAAATTAAGTTGTATAAATTTCGACTAGACCCACCGTGCGATTGTCTGTGAGCTTCAGGCACAAGGTACCTTTGTTGTGGCTGTACTTCATCGAGTAGCGTGCCTGTAATCAATTAATGAAGGGAAATTAATAATTAACGACTAGTCAGCTGGAGAGGTAACGAAAGTTGAATTAAAAGTTAATGTCTGTTTAAATATCGAGGACATCGTTTGGCAAACAATAATCGATTCGAATTTGTGACGCGGTTATCAGACAGCTGGTGGAAAAAAAATTTGACAAACGTTATAGGTTATGTTCGTGGATTAGGAACTGATTGGAGTTGTTTTTCTGCTCTTTGAGAGTCGGGGAAATTTTGTAATTCGTGATAATGAATTTTTGGTAAATAAGATGAAGAGAAGGTGATCGAACCTTTATTGGGTCCTGGAGATACAGCCGCTCGGCAACCTTCTCGAATTCTTCCCACGATTTCATGTACGTCATCGTTGAATGGTGCAGAGCTTTGAACTAAAGTCTACGGTATATACACGCGTTCGTGATTCGGTCGATGATGAATTACGATAACTACCTCGCTCTACGCAATCTCGTTGATTTATCATCAACGCTGACGATTAGAATTCAAACCAAACGTCGATACCCATTTAATAATCTTTGACAGACTGTCTGACATGGAATTTCAACAGAGACACTTGTCTCCAGTCTCCACGCGTTTCTTTGACGAAACTCCACTCTCCAGAGTCGACCAAAGAGTCGATTCCCATTTCCTTTTCGGCCATAGAATACGGAGTTCGCGTAGAAGGACGCAGGCTTGCGCGTTTCGTTTTCTTCCTATACCACTTTCTACATTCTCTGTCTAACAATTATGCGTCGTTGTTGAGTATTGTTCTTTATTCATTATTCGATTATTCGGATTGTTCATAAATTACAACAATGAAAACAAATAAATAGTTAAAAATAATTAGTTCATGCCTACAATTGTGAGTGTAACATTCACGTGTACACGATTTACAAGTTAATACTATAATTATCGAATCGTCTTCTCGCATAATAATCATAATTATAAGCAAGTTAGATAACATATAAACAATATATCATGTATATAATAATAGGTAATAATGGGTAACAGAAACTTTTCTTCTTTGGAGTCTTATTCAAAAGTATATAATTCGTTCTAAAAAAATAATCTTCATGTAGGTATAACATATTATCATCGCGATGTAATGTAACAATTACGCGATCTTACATTCTACTTATCTTAAATTATTTAGAGTCTAGATGGAGATATAAAGATAATTAAACTATCGTAGGTGCCTGAAGAACGACTGGAGCTCTTCTAACTTTGAGAGCCTCGGGGCTCATCGGGGATCTGGCGATCGAAGCTTGTTTCGATAGATGATCGTATCCGTATAGAACTGCGAGGGGACTTTCGTTGGTTTGATTTTTATTTTGCGTAAATGATTTGTTCACGTGTAGATTCTGATTCGTTTGAATATCCGATGAATTGTCGTGATTCATTCTTTGCCTGTCAACGGTCGACGTCGGGCTGTAAAAAGCGTCCGCCGCGATGCTACCCTCCTCTACTTCTTGGCTGTAATTCGCGGATCTTTTAGATCTCAGAGCCGCGTAAAGACCGATTGCGAATAATCCGAGTAGAAAAAGAGACCCAACCGCTGCGGCTGCGGCTATTAAACGCATCTCGGTCGGATCTCGGACGATCAAACGCACGTTCGTCGAATCTCTACCCTTTTCACTTTCCACCAGCAACGTGTAAACCCGCGCGTCTTCTCTCTGCAAATCTTTTATCTCCAATTTTGCCCAGTAGCAATTCGATACCATTTTGTTCTCGATTATCGGCTCCAACGGGAGCGCCTCGTACTTTGGCGCGATGCTCTCTCCTGCGATATATAATTGTTGCAAAAATACAATAGAATAGAGAAAGTGATTCAACGATCAGACCGTTGATTATGAAATTTTCTTATCTTTTTCTCATCACTCACCTGCTCTGATGTGAGAACTTCCCCATTGCCAGGCGACCAGCCGCGGTGGAGGTCTGGAGCAAAACCGTGACCTGAGTCTGTGAACGGGTTCCCCGACCCATCCGGTGGAACGGAAATCACCACCGTCCGAAGGATCGCCAGGGGAAGAGGGTCCCGTTTGTATTTCCGGTGGCCCAGTGACGTGGAGAACGTACCGGGCGTCGCTGGCCGCTTCTCGGCGTACTCCGTTTATCACGTTGTAGGCAACGCACCTGTACTCGCCCTCGTCTGACCATTGCACGTTTTCCAAACGCAGACGACGCCCGTCGTCTCCACCTTTTGGATTGGATATCATCTCCGTGTTTGTCCCACCTCGCAGATGAACCCATCTGTACTTTGCCGGTGGGTTCGCGTCGAACATTCCACATTCGAATGTGTCCAGGGTGGAGCCCAGAAGTGCCACCACCGCTTCTTCCAGCTTCGGCGAAGCCTTGTCCGACGTTGATTGGATTCTCGGACCATCTGCGTGAGCAAAATTTTATGAGAAAGAGGCTGAGGGATATTCTTATCAATTGGGAAACGAACGGTATTCCATTTTTTTCGAGACTATCGCGTTGAAGGACTATAACATGAGTGTTCGAGATTGTATTTGTGAGAGATATACTAACACTTGACGTCGAAGCGATAGTGAGCCGGTGAGCTTTCGCCGATGGAATTTGACGCCTTGCAAGAATACAGACCCTCGTCGGTACGTTTGACGGGTTCAAAGCGAAGTTCCGAACCTACGAGTGCCGGAAAAGTAGAGTTTGTCAAATTTTCCCTGAGCGAGACGCCGTCCTCGAACCCCACTAACGGCTCGGAGTTTTTATACCACTTGACGATAGCAGGTGGGTTTCCGTCAACGAGACATTTTAGGCTCAAGAAACTCTCAGAATCTTCTAACGCAGCCGCCAGGGAACTCGGAATCGTCTCAAGCTTGACTTCCGGTGCGTCTTGAAACAGAAAAGGAAAAAGAAAAAAATCAAGCATCAGGATATTTTACGTAGAATCGTAAATTTTTGCGAAATGCAACGTACAATGTACGTCGAGCCTCGACTCTGCGATTGCAGGGAGAGCTGCCGCTGGATGAATGCTTAAACACCTAACGGGCAGACCGTGATTTCCCTTTTCTCCTCGAACTCGAAGGAGGCTGTGCGCCGCCCAAGTTCGCGGATTGTCCACTTCCGTTGCATTCGTTTGCTCCCTCTGAGCTGCCACTTCGTTTCCTCCTATGAACCTGCGCGGGATGGAAACGGAAGGAAATTAACAATCGGAATGTTTCGCACCGAGTTCCAATTTCTGAACAAACGGACACGGATTTTCAAAGAAAATAGATTCACGATGAAGAACACATCGGAGCTCTTTCCTTGCAAAAGAATTTATACTCGGAAATTTCACCCTTCTACTTACCACTTGATCAGCGCCGGCGGATTTCCGTATCTCGAAACGCAGGACAAAGTCGCCTCTTGACCCTCCTTCAGCGTGAGGACTGAGTTCAGAACCGCGCCTCCAACTTCGAGCCGGGGTTTTCTCGGGTTTACTGCAATCAAAGTTGGTGCCATTAGAGTACTGTGAGGATTTATATTTATCTGAGAACCTTATTTGAAATGCGTTTGTACAAATAAAGCAAAGCCAATTAACATAACAACCAGCACGTGACTTGGTGGACTATTTCGGACTGACTATGACAAGAATGCGGGATTCAAATTTGAATCTGAATAGCTACCTCTGACTAAGAGCCGCGACGGAAGCGAGGTGAGAGCATCTTGACGGGCAAAGTCCCCAGGGGTGACCTGGCACTCCCACAAACCGTCGTCAAAGTCCAGGGAGGCTCTCCTTACCAGGAGGGAACAGTCCCCCTCCCGATTACCAGCCCACTCGTATTTGTCCGGATGAATGCCGACGGGCTTCCGGTCCTTCTGCCATATGCACTGGCCCCTTTTGTCTTTCACCCTGCATCTTAGCCGCACGTCATCTCCCGAGGATACCTCCTGATAAAGGGCAGGCGTCTCCTCGAATCTTTGCTCCGCTCCGAAAATTTCAATCGCTATATTAGTCGACAGGATCAGAATAATCAGACCTGGACTTCCGGTTGCGATATTCATTATGGTTGATTCTTGCCGATTCACTTAGAGAAATTTCTCTCTACGATTATGATGTCAGACGCGATAATATAGACGGTCAGTTATTTCGGATTTTGTTTACAGATTTACGTCATATTATTCATAACATTTTCTCTCGCCTTTCCTCGACTGCAGCACCAAACGGACGCTAACGGCACGCGATTTCAGCCTTTCATTACTCCAAGAGTGGCGTACTTCCGATCGAAAACACCTGTTGCGTTTGATACACACCGTGTTATTCGCTCGATAATTTCACCTCGCCATATGTCCACGGCGCGTGTATCGCTTCAGATCTATAATTTCGGATTATTCGGAGAACGTTTTTACTTGTTTAGGGAAGAATTGTTTCAATCAATTCATTACGTAGACTTCGTATTCACTTTGAACTAATTTTCTTAATTTTTATTACCATCAATCTTTCACTTTTCTGTACACAGTTGAATTGTTACTTTTTGTTGTAGTTACATGGATGTTATTTTCTTATTTTGTCTTTGATTTTATTACACGCGTCTGTATTTATGACGAATATCGCAAAGGGGGAGGAAAAATAAGATGAAGCAGAGAAATAAGATGCAGGATTTCGTGGAGGAGATTACAGAGTGACCCGGACCGAACGTGGCGCAAAGTTGACTGCAGTTGGCTGCGGACTGTGTTTGTAAAAGCGAGGGACTCGGACTCGGACCCCAAAGGCAACGCGCAGCGAACCCATGCGTGCGTATCCAACCCTGTCTCCTCCGCGCGATGCCCGCTCGGCTATGTTCCTTCCTATTCCTTATTATTCGAGCGTGTTATCATTAGCCCGTGCCGCTAGCCGAGGCCCACTCCCAAACGATCCAGCTACTTAAATATTGAAAACATATAATACAAATACAAATCTGACCGTTTACTTCATTCAAGATTCTCATACTCCAGATCGTTGTTACCATAATTTTCATCAATCGCGTTGATTACGACTCGTTCATACATCGAAAGTTCATTCTGCATTGCCCTTTGTTCGTCGCGTGAGCGACTCGAGTTGTATTCACGCTTAGGCGTAGAGCAGTATGAATTTTTAGCAACTTTTTTTTCTCTGCTCTCCTTTTCTTCATTTCGGAGTTGTATAATCGAGTGACGCGCCTTGGGAAGAGAAATTCAAGTCGGATGCGTGAATTTTATGTTCCTCTATGCGATTATTGTGTTGAAGTTTACGTGGGTGTGAATATATATTTCACGATTCTCCTACTCTTTTCATTATTCGTGAATTTGTTGAAACTGTATTGTACTGCAGACTTACACTCGGAGCTATGCTATACGTATTGTACATACCTACGTACACGCATTCGATCTTACGTACGGATATGTTGTTCTAATTCTTGCTCACGGAGGCAGAAAAAGTACCGTGATAAACTTGCGAATGATACCGTAATAGCTTACAATTTCAGGGAATCCCAATGATTACGAATCCTTAATTACATCATACGAGATTGGAATATTATAACAATGCATATACCTATGTATGTATAACATCTTCATACGTGCACGAAACTCTAAATTGAAGTAAAATAAAAAATAAAAAAACATGACGTATCATTTTGATTTCGGAAGAAACGGTGTCACTCGATGAGCAGTTTCCTAAGCTTCGACCGACTCGTAAGTAAATGTCGTATTCAAATTGAGGAAACACTTATCGCTGGTGTACAAGAGCGGAGTAAGTTCTTTGTATAGTAGCAACCGCAATTAGACGCACGCGCCAACTTTCTCATTGTCGGAGCTCGGAAGTGGCGAATCACTTTTAGCCGTTCCAAATTATCGTCATTTATGAATAAAGTCGAATCGTTTTACAATTAGAGAAACTGCTACCGAAAGATCATTCCAAGTATTGCTAAAAATTTCGAAACAAAGACCGGTATAGACAATTGCTCAATATTATTTGGAAAAAATTATAGTGATGTTCTAATTCTATTGATTCATAAATTAGCGAATTGATTTGCGTAATAGGCTCGTAATAATACGCCGGATATCGATACGAATTTATTCTGAGTTGAGTCGAACGTTGCGAAGATTGTAGGTCACGTTACGTTTAAATACCTGATTTGAATATTTAGGTATACAATATATGGAGTACAAGTAGGCGACGCGGGCAACCGGCACGCCCCGATTCCTCTCGAGATTTGATTAAGAAGATGCCCATGCATGCGTGTAGGAGAATCAGCCCAGCTGATCATTGAAAAAAAAGAAAGAAAAAAGAATAGAGAAGTAAAAAATTGTATGAATTTCCAAATTGATATCAAACTGCAGGATATTCAAGGAAGTGTGATGGGAGAAATATACATTTTTTTACTCTAAACACACATTAATTTATTAATTATATGGCTTATTTCAGTGCGCAAAGATACAAACATATAAAGAAAAATGACTTGATAATTACTGACTATACGTTAATTATGTAAATAATCTAAATATAATACCATTATACATAAAATAGTCAGACTTGTTCAACATTGTATCAGTAGTACCGCATTGTAATGCAAGTGGAAAGAGAAAAAAAAGAGATCAATGTAGCTACGTATACACATTGATATGCAATATTGCTATAGGAACATAATAGTTATAACGATAAGGTAGATCACTGTACATCTTTGGCAAATCACTTTGCAACAGCCTTCTGCTTCTTCTTGTCTTCCTTTGGCTCTTGATTCTGGCTCGGAGCATCCTTCACAGCCGGTTTACCAGTTTGCTGGATTTTTATCGGCCTCTCACCCTCGATCTTTGGCTGCTCCTTCCTCGGCGCGGTGATTGTCAAAATCCCGTCCGAAGAAAGGCTCGAGGAGACTTCGTCGAGGTTGCACTGATCGGGGATCAAATATTTCCTCTCGAACTGACGGGATATCCATCCGTGCTCGTCGCGCTTTTCCTCGTGTTTAGCCTCGACTACGACGCACTTGTCGACCACCTTTGACAGAAAAAAGTCATCGATTTATAATCACGTTCTGGAATAATGTTCCGTGGGAGCAACCACGATTCGAAGAAAATAAGTAAAAAAGAGTCGGGTGATCAGAAAAAGTATAAATGATGAAAATCGAATAATTGGGCGAAAGATGAGATGAAAAATAATAACGTATAAATACCTTCACGTTGATTTCCTCGGGTTTGAACTGCTGCACGTCCAGGATGACTTTGAACTGATCTTTGTCGGCTTTTACTACAGAGGAGCCTCCGTCTCCGCTGCGCAAAAGCTCACTCCACGGTCTGTAGTAGGCGGCAGGCATCAGACGTGAGCGTCCCGGGGAATTCTGTAGGCTGTAGATACTTGGAAGAAGGTAATTTGGCGATGTCAGCTGCTCCGGGCGTAGGGTCAGTCCGAAGTGTTGGTCCAGAAGACTGTGAGGACGCTCCAGATCTTCCCACCAGTCGGAGAAAAGCATTGGGATCAGAGACATGGCGTTTGATTGAAGATTTTCGTACTTTCAGATAATCAGCAGATAATTAGCTTCTTCTGTAGATTTTCCTTTTCCTCAATCGACTCGATGCACTTTAGCGGTTCTTATTCGTGAAAAGCTGGATGCTTTCGTGTTTGAGGTTTGAATCTTACGATTGCTCGTGTCAAACTGTTGCCTGACGCAGAGACCGGCCGGTATTTATCTCGGCGAGCCGGCGCTGTAACGTGCGCAGTCCGTGGTGGGGATGGCGTTTCTAGAAGCCTCGTGTACCGCGTAGACTTCACGACTACGTTCGAGTTTTGATCATTTGATTGAGAGATATGAGCCATTCGAAATGATAGTTTAACAGATATATTTCGTTACTTGGGTTTGCAAACTTTTTACGAACATTTCCAAAATCTTCCCTGGGCGAAATAATGATTAGCAATCAGCCCATGGTATGTATTCTCGATTCAAAACGAACAGTCCCGAACATTCGCGTCGAGAAACAACGAAACGTTCTCGAGCCTTTTATTGATACGCTTGTATACTATGATGTGTTCATTCCGTTGTCATGCATTTTTTTTCATTTACTACGGGCTTCAAATTTCTCAGATTTCATTCGAGATTTTTCTAATGCGTATTTATTTATTATCCATCATTGTCTATTTACACATGACTATAAAACATTATCAAATTAGGAGAGAAAAAAAGGGATGAGTGAGGAAATAGGAAATTGCTTGTTGAAATGAGAATTTTCACATATTTGAACAGCTAAAATCTACGAAAAAGAACTGTTCTCGAATTTCTTCGCTTCTTTAGTTACCCCGGCTTTATATAATACCGGTTATTTGTCTTGTGCGTTTCCTGTGCTCGTAGTTATGCATTCTGCGTTCGCCGTCTTCTAGCATATTCGCGATTAGTCTTCATTCCGGGTTCCAGAATGCGTTCACCCATATTTATCGATCGTAGCACGAATTGTCTGTACACAATCATCTTGTCATCTTACGTGGCTTTATTCTCATTTGAATTCATTCTGACAGACTCCATTTACGATTCATGAATTACATATTGTTCATTATTCATACTTTGGCTACTTATTATACTCTACTTTGTATTTATTTTACTCTACTTTATATTTATGCTGCCAAATGAACTTCAAACGGTTTATATTCATTCGAATAATAAGTCAATCGCTTGGCGAATGCTCTGGAAATTTCCGACGTATGTATAGATATAGCTGGAGCCTTTTAGCGCGCCTTTGCCAAACTTCGATGGCAAAGTGCGTCGCAATATTGTCGGTATCGACCGTTGCACACCGTTCTTCGTTCCAGACGCATATACCCGGTGTGCGTCTCACGATGCATTCATTTCACTCAATAAATTCTAGATATTTCAGGAAATTATTTATTCCAGAAATTAGGTAATCAATCCCCACGTTAATTCTCTCCTCCTTCAATTGATCGAATTAATCAATATATGTATTAACAAAGGCTTTTACGATTTCTTCATTTCCTGGAACGTCAACTTCTGCGTAGATTTTCGTATGAAGTACAATAATTTCAGCTCTTCTCTGTAGATTTTTCTCCCATTTTTAACCCTAGAACTACAAACCCATTTTTCCTACCTTTAAACTACAAACCGGGGTAAATATTTACCCCACATGTTTCTTGTTCGTAAAATCGTTCTGAAAGCAGTAATGAGACTCGTAAGTACATGAATCTCTTCATTTTTTCATGCATAAGAGATTAGTAAAAAGCAATTTCAATTTCATTGAAGTTTAGTCGGTGAAAAATCGATTCAAATACCTGGAGATGCTGGCAAACCGCAAAAATGTCATTTTCACAAAGTTTACCTGGGGTAGATATCTACCCCGGTTTGTAGTTCTAGGGTTAATATAAATCTTGTCTGGAGTGGAAAAACGATCCCTTTATCAATCTCTGAAAATTCATTGCTTACTAGCTCAATATTGTTCATAATGTGTCGTGACCGCTGTTCGGCTTTATTGTTGACTAAAAAAAAAAGCACTCAACGATACGCCTAACCTCAGGCAACACATCGTACATGTTGTGCTCGCTTATCGACTACAAAGAAGGCTAAATAGAGGTTCTTATTGCTGTATTCGATGTTGTTTTCGAGAATTCGATAGAAAAACTTGAAGAGTAGCCGACTACAGCTTTCAAACTGTTCAATAGATAAGTTACGAGCTATGTTATACCTAGTATATTTACATTTATGGACTGTGGGATGATGAGGCGGGGCAGGTGGTTGTTGAGAATAAATTACAACAACACGAGATAATTTTTAGTTACACTTGAATCACATATTTATTATTTGCACAAGTATGAGAAAAGTGAAAATAGATCAATATCTATTTAATGAAAAAATAGTATGAATAGAAATCTTACATATTGTATTATACGCAAAGTGTCAAACTTTACGATATTTGAGGTATTAGAACAATAATATTGAAAATAATTAACGATCGTTTTTCAACTCGTATTCATGGATTATAGATTTATAGCAACGAGAATATTAATGATTCGTAGAATATATAGAAAATGTAATATTGAAAAAAGTGATTATTTGGCATTGGACTTCTTCTTCTTGTGCTCTTCAACAGCTTTTCCGCCTTGATCATGGCTCGGAGTGTGCTGGATAGCTGGTTTACCGGTGTGCTGGATTTTTATCGGCCTCTCACCCTCGACCTTTGGCTGCTCCTTCCTCGGCGCGGTGATTGTCAAAATCCCGTCCGAAGAAAGGCTCGAGGAAACTTCGTCGAGATTGCACTGATCGGGGATCAAATATTTCCTCTCGAACTGACGGGATATCCATCCGTGCTCGTCGCGCTTTTCCTCGTGTTTAGCCTCGACTACGACGCACTTGTCGACCACCTTTGACAGAAATAATATCGATTTATAATCACGTTCTGAAATAATATCTCGTAGGAGCAACCGCGATTCGAAAAAAATAAGTAAAAAAGATTCGTGTGATCAGAGAAAGTATAAATGATGAAAATGAAATAATTAGGTGAAAGATGAGATGAAAAAAAATAACGTATATACCTTCACGTTGATTTCCTCGGGTTTAAACTGCTGGACGTCCAGGACCACTTTGAATTGATCCTTGTCGTCTGTAATTACAGAGGATCCTCTTTCTGCGTTACGAAGAGCGGAGCTCCATGGTCTGTAGTATAGAGCCGGCGTGTGTCGTCCGTAGCGATAACTAGGCAGGAGTTGATGAGACGGTTGTATTTGCTCGGGGTGAAATCCCAGGCCGAAATGTTGGTCCATGATGCTGTGTGGGTTGTCCAAATCTTCCCACCAGTTGGAGAACATCATCGGGAGTAAAGCCATCTTTGATTTCAAAAATGTATTCAGTACAGGTACAAACTGCGTCGTGGTTATTCCTCGTATTTCTAACGTGAGGAGTTTAATCGTTGACGGTTCAAACACTTGTGACGACCGCGGGCTCCTGTCTCGTATTTATAAGCGGCTGCTGCGTCGCGCGTCGTCGCGAAATTCGGTTGGCGAGTAGCCGCTCCGTATGATTTGCAAGGCGCAGTATCTTCAGCCGGCCGGCTCTCGATTCGTCGCGTCGTTCCACGAGACTTCTCGAATGCATTTACAGACAGAGACGGGCCTGTCGGTTGCGGGGCCCGGGCCCTTTTTTCATTTCATTTACCCAAAACCACTGTTTTGACTTCTGGTACTTGATTCATTTACCTCCAATGCCTGAAACACTGATTCTCAATCATTTCAAATCGATTATAATCACGAGGACAATATCCGATTCCTTCGATATACAAAACTTTCCGGCAATTTCTAGAATTCTGTTGGATATTCTTCTCCTGTTCAACCGGAACGTTCTCCTCGGGATTGAGAATTATGCTGCAAAATGCGTACACCGTATTTGGACAATCCGCTTTTTTTTCTCGCTTCTTGAAGAAAAATCGACATCTTTTCCTTTGAAGTTGGCGAGGAATCATAAACCTACACCAGTTTCATAATTCTTGCAGTTTTCTCAGACGTTATGTACATATTTATTGTACTTCGTTCTTATGGTCCTGGTATTTTATCTGCGATATATCATGTAACATAACGCACAGGCACACAGATGAAATACAAACAGGCGGATAATTTTTTTTTTCTCGTATTGCTGCAGCGACGTTGGCAACGCGCTCACGTTATCGTATCAAAATTGAAGTTGAACAAATATAAAAAACGCTGTTCTGATTGAGCGAGCTTCCTGTTCAGTCACATATTCTTCAATTTTGTAGTTGGCGAATTCCTTCAGGTACTTAGAATAGGTACTGCTTGCATATAGAATTATCTCAAGCGTGATTTGAGCTCGTGAATTTCAAGTTCTACCTGCAGTTTCTAGATCCTTCGACAAAGGGTCGACAAGGCCCGGCCGGAGTTCGCGAACTAGGCTTATTATTCTTTTTATGTTCCGCATCCAAGCTGCTCTACTCATAATACTGACCAGCTGCTAAATTTCATAAGACAACCATCTTACAGTTAGGTATACTATTTATGGATATCTACTTCATTGCGAACTCGGCTAGCACCGTTTTGACTATGCAAAACCGAATTCAAAAACACAAAGAAAATTCAATTTCGTATTCATACGTAACGATCTCGTCATAAATTTTAGGTAACTCTCGGGTGAAAGATTGAGTTGTCGTCATCATTTCAGACAACGTTCTACACTGGATTGCGATTATTTAAATTCGCCGAATATTACGTGGCATCCGGTGGATGTAATCGATGGAATAATTACAAAACGCAATTCTGATACGTAATTCTCGTTCCATCCCTCCATCTTTATAGATTTCAACGTTCGCGTCTATAGAATTGAGTTTGTCGAAAGTATTCCGAGATTCTCGTCGTTTCTGGAAAATTCTCGACTCTTCGAGTTCGCTCGGTACTATACCTGCGCATATCCACACGTACCCCACTGCTGGGCGCTTAGTCGGAATCCCCACCAATGCGCAGAGACTGCAGCTGCAGCCCTTCGCGCGTATATATACGGCGCGACGTCACGACCTTCGTTAGATTTGAAACTCGACTGGATCTTGGAAAGGCGAAAGCTAAACTCGAGACAGAGAAATAAAAGTGCAGGTGTGTTTGTGAAAGAGTTTGAGAAGAATAAAATCACCGTTAAATTGTGAAAAATGTCTCTGTTACCGATTCTGCTATCCGATTGCTGGGACGAGTTCGAACGTCCTCGCAGTCTTCTGGACCGACATTACGGTATGACTTTGAGACCGGAGGATCTCTTCGATAGCCATTCGTCGAGGAATGCCGATATCCTGGTGTGCAGACCGCTCAGGAAGTTCGGGCGAAGATTTCAGCCCTACGAAACGAACGACCACAAATCCCACGGTGCCTCGGTGGTGAAAAATGACAAGGACAAGTTCCACGTTACCCTGGACGTTCAGCACTTCGTCCCCGAAGAAGTTTCGGTAAAAGTTGTCGGCAATACGGTCGTCGTCGAAGGAAAACATGAGGAAAAGGAAGACGATCACGGATGGATTTCTAGACAGTTTATGAGAAAATACCTCGTGCCTTCCCAGTGCGATATCGATCATGTCAAATCGAGTTTGTCGTCGGATGGTATCCTGACCATTACCGCGCCCAGGAAGTCGGTGGCGGCCGTTGAAAATTCCGAGAGAATTATCCAAATCCAAAGGACCGGAAAACCAGCTGTGGAGGAAAACAAGGCGCCGAGAAAGCCGATCGGTGCGGAGAAGACAGAGGAACAGGGGATTGCGGATAAGAAAGAAGATCTGGCTGCAGATGCGGGAAAAGAAAAGACCATTGCAGCTGCTTGAATCCGATGAACCTTATTATTTATTACTATATGTTTTCTACTTATTAGGTATTATACGATTAAGGAATAAATTGTTGAATAATATTATGCTCCTATATACCTACGTATTACCAATACTCATTCCGTTTTTTGTTTTTCAATCCGAGTTATTTGACTCTATTATTCACTGTGTACATAATCATTCTCATTCAATAAACGTTATTTCTTTATCTTGAGCGAGAAGATTATACATCATTCATTCACCTAGGAAAGGCTAGAAGTAGACTGAGATTTAAAAAAAAATGTTAAAATTTGGCAAATTCTAAAGCTAAGTTCTCGCATTGGTACAAATAATTAAAAAGTGTCTATGTATTTCGATTTGGGTGAATAGATCTTGAACAAGCGGGTTTGGGCTGACATGAGCCAGCCTTTGAACTTCCTGTTTTCCAATTCATTTCGAGCTGAAATAATAATAATTCAAATAAAAAAAATAAAATAAATAAAACAACTGCATTGATGTATTTAAAAAATGAGCCATTTTCGTCACTGCAATAACTTCCTTTTTTTTCAAAAAAAAAAACAAAAAAAAACGGGAAGTTCTAAATTACTGGATTATCAGTCGTCTATTATAGTCTCGCTTTTGCTTCTCAGAGTTGGGAAGTTTTGAAAAGGATCTTTCTACGCATAACTTTTGTTTAGCTACCGTAGTATTTGTAGGTTCGAATTCGTACAGTTTGCGCCATCTAGTGGACGGGAGGATAGTCCAATTCTTGAGTAAGTCAGCCAGAAGCTGACGACCTCTCCATGGCATATCCAGTAAACGAAAATCAAAAACGCGTTTTACCTACCATCGGTAAAAATCCTTTTGATTCATTCTAATAGTGGATTCACATGGCGCGGAGGCGCGGGCGGCGGAGCGCGGAGCGGAGTCGATTGCGCGGTAAACCCAGAAATATTCGGACGCGGTTACCAATCAGAATTCTAGAAATACGCGTATTCCGCTCAATCGCGCTCCGCCACTCCGCGCGATTCCGCTCCGCGCGATTTTTCCGCGCTATCTGAATCCACCATAAGGATTTAATTTTTGACCCATCGTCAGTCAGGCACCGCTATACCGCATACGAAAGAAATAATCGATATTAGTCAAGGTAGTTCCGGAATATTCTGTCGGATGACGTCGCGGATCACTTCAGCATGTGGCGTCACCACGAATGGAGTGTCGGTTTTTCAAACTATATTTGCCGCAAGTCACCGTTTAAATCTTACACATCGTCGAGTAGTTAGCAGTATTCGTATCCCACGTTTCTAGAATACAAATACTAATGAACAACAGTTCGGGTGACTCTGGAAAAGCAGTTGATGCGAAGCCGCGAGAAAACCACATTCGCAACTAATTTCATCATTCAAACATGATCTACACAACATGAATTCATTTTGCCAGAAATCAATATTGAAGTATTGAAGAATAAACAGTTTACCTATAATTATAATGAAGCCTGAGTTTCTCGGAAACGTTTGATTGACTCGCGAACTCGTAGAACGGGAGTTTTGATTGTCGTATCGAAATGAGGGAAGCCCGGTGATTAAGTAATACAAGTACATACAAATTTCCGAGGGCTGAGGGCTCCCCAATTCGGCGGGCATATAAGCGAGCGATAACTGAAACGGGGTGAATTCCGCGCCGTAGGTTACTCGCGGCGAATTACTCTCTGAATAAGTTGTTACCGCGAAGTCTGACATTGACGTGGGATCCGATGGTGAACTGTAATTTTTATTTCATTTTTTTTAATTTTCACCGTGAACCGCGCGTCACTCTGCGTCGAATATTGGGCTTTGATAATGACAGTCTGTCTGCCCACCGAGTTTGAAAAAAAAAAGTAATCAGCTTCACATAAAGGATTGGGATATATTCGTTGTTCAATCCCGTTATACCGTAACAATATTCACATACCGCAGGCACTGTTAGAGGTACACATTTCCAAATTCATTATAGACGCAATATAATATCCTGCGGTTATGATGTTTGTCATGAAAAGGTTACTAATGGGTACGTTTGTGTAATATTATCAGAGAAATGGACATTTGTATCGAATTTTCAAACGCTCTCTCTACCATCCAGTAATTATTATCTGCTATTATTCCGCCAGATAAGCATATCAATTTGCCTGCTGCAGGTTGTCGAGGTACCAACAACAGACAGCAGCAGCAACAGTACAGCAATAGACAAACCATAGGTAGAATCGATAAAAACAGTCCTGGCGAACGAATACGAACGATCACCGAGCTATTGTCTCGTGAATTATTACCTCACTATCAATTCCACATATTTGCAAGTTTTTTTTTTTTTTTTTCTTATCAACGTCGACTATTTCCCTGCTCATGATCGCGCATTTTCTTTATATATTTTGCGACTCGAATATGCAAAGGGAGAAAATTTGTCTCCTCAGAGTCGAGACCGACTCCCTTCTCGAACGTACCTCGTCTTGGGTATGGTAGGCAGTATTTTCGCGTTAGGAAAAGAGAAATGAGAATTAACACTGCGCGCGTTCGTGATAAATTACAATGAGTCGCATGCCTGAGGAAGTTTTCTCAATGTTGTACCATAACCAACCAACCTTCGTTGCGTTTCGTCTCGGTGTAACCCACCTGAGCGAGGTGGGTCTGAGTATACAAGGTTAGGTACCTCATTAAAACATAAAATTGCGGAAGAATTCATTCGTTCGTCCTGCAACCATCAGCAGACCTATGCCTAAAGACGTTTAACGAGAATCGCGAGCCCGAGGCTCTAGTCCCCGCGAGTCAATCCTTTCCGGATGAAACGGGTATATCGACAAAACTACCAAAGTTTCTGAATGCCGCGGTCCCAAAAACCGACGAAAATTTCGTCAAATCAGAGGGAGAAAATCTCTTAATCGCCCAATTAAACTTCGCCATAAGATTTTAACAACGATATAACGATTACTGGCATTCAAGTCGGGAGCCACACCCTGCGGGAGAGAAATTCCTTTTCGTGTATAAACGCACGTATAGAAGTGGTACCTGCGTATATAGGTGTAGGTACATGTAAAAGAGAAGAAGACACGAGATTTGTAATAAAATTTGTATTTCTATGGAGCATTCAGCGCCGATGGTAGAAAGTTACGTGCTTATTTCGTCCCTTTCTTTTCATAAATAAGAAAAGCCTGTATGACTGTGGCAATTTCGGTATCGCAGAAGCTTAAGGGTAGCCTCTGGTAGCGAAGGGTGGGTGCGGAGGTTCGGGGCCCTGGGTGGCCGGGGTCGGGAGCCGGAGATAGGAAAGGGCGAGGGAACGAGGGCAGATATCGCCTGGGTTCGCGGAGTAGCCGCCCGAGGCGTTCAACCAATTAGCTAACTCCCGGTTCACCCCCAAAACCGCTAACGAAGAACGAAGGAGAGAGAAAGAGAGAGAGAGAGAGAGAGAGAGAGAGAGAGAGAGAGTGAGTGAGCGAAGGGATGAGATGGAAAGGGAAGAGTCTGGCCTCTCCACGGCACACGGCTCATCGCATCAGCACCGTTGCTGCTTCTGTTACGCTCCTGTCTATACCGCCGTTGCGTACCGCCCCAGGCAAGGCTTTAATGTTTTCTTTTTCTTTTTCCTCTTTTTCTTCTTCTTCTTGTCCTTCTTCTTCTTCTTCATCTTCTTCATCTTCTTCATCTTCTTCATCGTCTTCTTATTCTCTTTTCCCGAGAAGTCGAATGGGGATTTGGTAAAGAGAAGAACCGAACCTAAAGTCTCACGCAAAACGACAAGATATTTATTCAGGAGTTAGTATAAGTACGGGGCTCGTTGAGGGAGAGAGAGAGAGAGACAGAGACGTAGTAGGTAGAGGTGCCTTGAGTGGATGTTACTGTCCCGATAATCACCCCCCTCGTTTTTCCTCTTGAAGAGTAAAGTAAAAAAAAAAAAAAAAAATAGTCCATATTGCATATAGAGGGGCGGTAATTTCGTGTCGGTGGTAGGTATAAGAACAATAGTCGTAGTCGGGATAATAATTGAGGTAATATGGTAGTAAGGCAGCTGCATGGGGGGGGGGGGGGGAGTTGCCGGGCGCGTAGAAATATAATAATGATAACGGGTTGAATAATGATAATAATTAGTGTGAGGAAGAATATAGGGGTGAGTAAGGCGTGACGCGTCAAAGGGGCAACACCTCGCGAAATGTGGAAATTTTCACAAGGTCGAACGCCCGCGCCGGTTGAATAAGAGAATTCATTATACGGATTTTAATTTCATATTTCAGACCGCACGAGACAATTATATATATATGTAGGTATATAGGAATCGATTTCTAAGGGCTTCTGTATCCTGTTATACTCGTACGAATCGCGGTCTCGAGAATCTCGCGAATTCCGAGGCGTCACGTCCCCACTTTCGTTCGACATCAAAGGGAATTAGTGAAAAACGAGTATTACCCTCTGGTAACTGCTCCCAGTGCGAAGAATAATACACGGGGGGTTTGATTGACGCTGGGTTCTATCGGGGTATATTTTCCCGCGTGTAATTTGCGTGGGTATATCCACGGTGGTGTGATAATTTTGGAAAGTGGAATTATATTATAATATGCGGGGGGGGGGGGGGGGGGGGGGGGGAGGGGGGAATGACGATGAGGGTAAGAAGAAGAGGGAATAAGAGGTAGGGTTGCCGAAACGGGGTCTCTTTCCGGTACAAAAGTGAAACTGGAATCGTGAGTCATTAAAAGCCACCGGGACCCAAATGGTAGCAGGTAGGTATAGGTAGGTGTAGGTAGATATTACATATAGCATACATAACCTAGCTTCTGGCATACGCGCCAAACCAACTGCTGCATGCCTCGCGGGAAGAGACGTGCGGGTGGGACGACGTACTGTGTAAGGTATATAAGGGTTGGGTACAAGATAGCTGTAGGTATAATGTTGCCAGCCTCGAGGAGACTTGCCTGTCCAATCTTACGATCTAAACGTAAAACGTTTTTCCTCCAGAATGTGGGATGGAGGGTTAGGTGCGGGGAGTTCGCGCGGGTTCGCAGTTCGGTCAACATTGATATATTCGTATATCGTAAAATGAAGGGCATCGTCGTAAAAGTATGAAACGTTGGAATCAGCTATCTTTGCGGTGCCGGTGGCCTTTCGCGTCTCTCGTCTCTCGTCTTCGTCCAAAATTCGTTCCTTACTCCTCGCGACGCACACCCATTCGGTCATTGCGGTTGAATGAAAACTGACGAAAAAAAAAACAACAACAAAAAAACAACAAAAAAAACAAGTAACTATACACAGAACGATAAAAAGGTGTCGCGTCGTTTTTTAACCGCTAAAATCCCAAACGAATATTCTCGACCGTTAGCAGCTAAACCCCGAGCGTATCGTACATCAGTGTTTTATTGTTAGTTGGAAACACCGCGGCGGGTCCACGACGCGTGACTGACAACATTGTGCGTCGCCCAGTTCTCGCCGGTATTTTTTACCCCCTTTTTTTTCTGTTTTTCATTTTGTATTTTGTATTTTTTCGTTTTACTTTATTTCATTTTCATTTTCGACGGCTAAAAACCCTCCCTAGATATATTTGCGGTCGAGGCAAAGCACGGGATCCCGTTCCCGCATCCTGGCCTTGTTCTTTTTTTTTTCATACTTTTTTTTTGAATTTTTATTCAACGACGATAGGAACATTTTACTCGCGTACACCTGAACGTACGTATTATAGCGTACGTATACGTCGCGCGCGTTGACAGGCACCGGGGTTAGCCGTGGGTCACCGGGGGTCGACGGGGGATAAATTCAAATTAGTAAACGCCATTAAAATGAGTTGTTAACTCCCTCGTATATGTGTGCGTCGCCGTAGCATCGCAGCACAGTTTGGCATTCCGACCCCGCGTTCTCACACCAAAAGTAGCAGCAGCACCACCATCACGCCCGCGAGTCTATTTCGTATCGCTGGGATCTCTCTGGCTTAAAGCACACGCGTACCTATATGGCTCACGATTGCCGTACGAGGAAGAATAAAAAAATGTTAAATAACAAATCAAAAAACTACTTTTTAACGGAGCTCGCGAGTCCCACTACAGGTTTCGAGCTTACGTAGGCGTTTTTTTTTCTTTTTTTTTTTTTTTCTAGTTGTTTCTATTTTATTTCTTTATTTTTTGTTCTACACTCACGGCGCGTTATCTACTTGATTGGCGCTGTGAAATTGTGCTTGAAATTAGTCAATCGTATACTATACATAATATATAAGGTCTATCATTGAATGGGATACGATTTCTGAAGAATAATATAATGTATAGAATAGTAATATAGAGGATGAAACGGGTCATTATTCTATTTGAAAATTCTATAACCGTGCAGCATGAATCCCCGCAGCTTGTAAAACCTCAACGACGAACCTCCCTAATGAAAAGGAATAATTAATACCAGTTTCCTCGTCGCTACATCTGTCTCTGAACTATACTCGTCTGTCGCACATATTTCGCCATGCGAGCTTTGCGCTTGAGGCAAATCTATAGTAGAAGTAGGAGTAGTAGTAGGTACGCGTCAACGTTCTATAGCTGGACTGCAGTTTCACAGTAAGAATATAATAATCACTATAATGATAATAATAATAATAATGATAATCAGGGCTCGGTGAAGAGTCCCCGAGTCGCCACTCGTCATCTTTCGCCCTCAACACTCTGCACCTATATACCTATACCGCCTACTCGGGTTCGCTCGCTCGTTCGCCTCTTCTTCCTTCACCCTTCTCCTTTTAATTATCGGAACGCTAATGACGTATCGACTCTACACTCACGAGCTTAGTCCTCTCTTCTTTTGAGGCTGCAGCAGCATCACCAGCAGCAGCAGCAGCAGCTAGCCCTCAATGATGATGATTATTATTATTATCACTGCACAGATACGTAGTACCTATAACATACCTGCCTACCTACCTGGGTACTTCTTCTTGCTCCGGTTTCGCAAGTGGAATAGAGTCATTCGGATTGCACACTAGAAGTAGAAAAAAAATTTAAAAAAAATGAAAAGAAGAAAGAATATACATATATACGTTACGATACATTCACTCCCTCTTAGCTCGGTAATTGACACGAATATTCGCTCCTTTTCTCTTGATTATGTGTCGCTGGGCGATATAATTCCACTATTTTGGACTATTTTTGCCCAATTTGTGGAGTCGGAGTTTCAGGTCTATGGGGCGCGAGGAAGGAAGGAAGGGAGGGAGGCAGGAGGGGGTACGTGACGTATAAGACGTCGGTTGAGCTTGTGGCGTGGAATGAGAAGAGAAACTCAGATAACCGACTACACGAATAGAAAGAGAGAGAGAGAGAAAGAGAGAAAGAGAGAGAGAGAGAGAGACAGAGAGAGAGAGACAGAGAGAGAAAGTGAGAACAGGGTGTTGAGGTAACCGAATTATCCTTGCGTCCGCCCGACTTATCCTGACGGATTGGGTTAGCCGAAGGAGGATCCTCCGTCGCCACCACCATCGCCGCCGCGACGCTAGCGTCGCCGTCAAAAGAGAGAGAAAAAGGATCCCCGTCTCCGTCTCGTTTACCAGGCGTAGGTACCTATACGCGCGCTTTCCCAATTCGCGCCAATTTATCTCAGCCCGATTCAACCCCCCTTCCCCCGGTATCGTTCCTTCATTTTTCTCTCGAATAGCGAGGAGCGAGCGAACCTGAAGCGGGCCAAGTTGTGTAGAATAAATTTGGTTGTGTCGTTGATCGAATTACACGTATGCAGCTGCAACAGCCCGCACGCAAACGTAGGCACCCAGGTCCGATTTAACGCGGGCGAACGCGCGCTCTACAGTGCTGCATTCATTTACTACCGAGAGAAGAGGAGTTGAGAGACGAGGAGAGAGGAGGAGAGGAGAGAACGGCAGAGGATGGGTCGAGGATAACACCACAATTCGCTAATTGTTTTTCAATTTGCGACAATCCATTCCCCGGAAGGTACATTCTGTGTAGGAAATTTTTTATGCCAATCCTATGCAGTGGATTTATCATTCGATTCGGAATGAAATTTACTTATTCCTACTTCGTATTATATTATATAATACTTGTTGTATATTCATTCGGAAATATCGTAGACAGGACACAGGTCACCTCTCTGATTGAAATATTCCCGTTTTAGCACAAGACTATAACTAGAAATCAATAAAATAGTCACAAGTTTTGAGAACTCTTTTCCTCGACGGGGGGGTGCCTCCTGGAATTGTCAAAGTAGCTTAAATTTCCGAAATTCTTTTATCGATTGCCTCGCTAGTCGTTAGTCGCTGATTAAATCGCTGGAAACAGTTCAAACGGGTTTATGACTGATAGAGAGAAGGATAGAAAGAGGGGTATTTTCCGGAGCCGAATATTATACGGTTAGTCATATTTTTAGTGATTTTGACCGCGAAGTATGTTACCACAAATCCCCTGTAATATAATGCGCGGGATGAATGGATAGAAACTGAGATGAAGCAAGTAACGCGGAACGAATTATTACAACGGACGTTAAAATCATGCGGCCAGAGCGAATCGGTGCAGTGGTAAATTTGAAAGGGCGAGATGGGTGGGGAAAAGGGTGGGAGGGGTTACGTGGCAAGCCAGAAAGTTGGAGCTTCTTCGCCAAGGGATAAATTATCCTCCGTCAGTTAGCTACATCCTGACGGCGTCACGCCAACAATTGAACAATAGCTAATTTATAACGTACGCGTAAACGTATTATACATATACATGTACACGTACCTACACACGTCCACCTCTACGTACATTACACATATAACTATATCTATGTATATCTATAGCTGCGGGGAGGAAAACCATTTATTCGCATTAGCCCTGTATCCGTTTTGCGCCTTGGCAATATGGCTAATTCCCATCCCCGGCGCGTATAGAGGTATCGCAGGGAAGGTTATACCCTTCCAGCATTTCACTAAAAAAATAAAACTTTTAACATTACACGAAAAAAACCACAGGGATTAAAAAAATAGAATAAAAGGAAGAATGAAAAAAAAAAAAAAAACATTGAAGAAAATAAGGAATGAAACGTGCGGCGTCGCTGCAGAGAAGAAGCGGAAATTTCTCGCGGGATTTTAAATTGAGCAGAAATTAATTTCGACTCAGGAGATCCGGGACGGGAATATAGAGGGGGTAGGTGGGTAAGTAATGCTCGCCGGTAGGCAGCCAGCCCTAATGTATTATGAATCGGAACTGATATTAGAATGCCCCTGCACACATACGTACGAGTACATTACGGAATCTGGGGGGGCCGATATAGATTCTCTTAGCATATTTTAATATTTTCTAGGTCTGATTTAGTTTTCGATCGTGCAGCCGCGCCGCGCCTTCAGCTCCCGAGCCGATCTTTCGTTCGACGAATATTTTGATCAGCGAAACGTAGAATTTTATCGGAAATAACCTATACAGATATCCCCGTGTTCAGAAACTCAGATATATTACGATCCAACCGCGTACTTTACCTTTTATTTTCATTCTTCTCCCTTTTTGTTTTTTGGTTTTCTCCATTTTATTTATATATGTTGTTTTTTTCTTCTCTCTGATTTCAAAAGTTTAATTATTTGAACCACCCCCTCTGCATCCTATGCGAGCTGATATACTTACGACAGTTTTAAAAAGCTTGCGGGTTAAAAGGGGTCGCCTTCTCTCCCCCTCCCCCTCTCGCTCCCTGGAGCCGAGTTTCTTGAACAAAGATTCGGACTTTGAGCTACTCTCCGTGATTCGAGCTATTTTTCCCCCTTATCTTACCGTTATCTCGCAAACGGGCAACCACTTAGGTCGACCGGCGACGGTCGGGTTAAGGGTGGCCCTCCGGGCGACGTTGGGCGCCACCGAGTCAAGACTCGGGGGTTTCGGGAGTCGGGGGGGATGGGAAAGAGAGGGAGAAGAAGACTGGTTGTACAAGCTGTTCTAATGAGATAACTTGGCCCATCATGCCTTACTTTTAATATCTCCTACCCTCCGAGCAGCTTCTCCAAACCCCTGGACCACTTTCGCCTCATTCGCCTCGCCTCCCCTTGCGAGGAGCCGGCCACACAGTCTCCGCGACGATAAATCCCAGGCCCAGGCGGCATGTAGGTACCGAGAGAAGAGAGAAACCCTAATGCAGCCATGGCATGGGCGGTCGTCAATCCGACTTTTTCCCTCTCTAATTCATAATTTCCCGGCTTTACTACCCGCGCGTGTATATTAGATATTTAAATGTGAAACGCGATGATTCTTTGCACCTCACCACCCTCCACCCTCCCTGCCTCCGCTGGTACGACGACGCCGCATAGTTAACTTGTGTAAAAAGATTCGAAATTCGAATAACTTTGGTTCGTTACCCGCGCGGCAAGAGATTCGAGACCGAGAAACGCGGTGGAAAAGAAGAGCGAGAGACGAAGTACGTATACCCAACTTACAGGCTACACCTCGCCCCGATTTTTCTACCCTAATTTACACGTATTACGAGAGCGACTCGCGAATTCGTTGCGGGGAGAGAATTCGGCCGGTTGTTTGCCACGGGAATCGTAGAATTATTTTTGACAAAAATTGTCATCCCGATCATGCGAAAACGCGTATTACGTAGGTATATATTTTCGGGAAAGCAACGCGAGGTAGATAACAGAATTCAACGGTCCTCGGCGGCAGCTGAGCCTCATTATCTGGATTATCGAATCATTCATTTCGCCTAGTTTCGATGGGCCTGCCAATAAGCGAGCAAAGTTTGCCACGTGACCCGCGAACCAAGCAGCGAATCCCCGCAGTTAAAGTTCAAAGTGTAATAACGCGTCGTTGAATTATCGCAATAAAACCACCCCGCTCTCTACGTATCGCAAAAGTCTCTTCATCTCGCCCGTTTTCGCGATGTTGTGTCAATGAAAATGTAGAAGCAGAGATAATCGCTGTTTCGAAAAAACAGTTCATTGTAATTAGCCCAAATCATACTGTTTCTGCCGGCTGTACGAATTTCCATTGGTCCGCAAAGAGATATAGTTCTGGATGAAATTACGAGGATTTTTCAATATAGTTGCGCAGACGTTTAAAAAGCGTTCACACCCGCGTGTATAAGTCTAAATAAATAGTTTGCTACGTGCTTCGGGAATATTGCGTGATGGACATATACCGCGGTGCAAACTGTAGCTACAATATCGTAAATTTTTACCGATTGCGGTTGTCTATTGCCGGCATCACATTGGATGTCCGTCAGAGCCAGAGAGAGGCTTGTTTAATCGATAGTTTTTCCATTAACGACTAATATCAATTCGAGTATCGCGGTCATTATTTACCGTAAAGCGACAATTTTCCCGCCGAATGCTGTTGCGGACAGGATGGTAACAATTGAGGATAACGAGATAAACGAAATACGGAAATGTCCCGTCAAATATACTTTATAATCCTTCGAATACACAACGAGAAAAAGATCAGAGAAAAAGCAGGGAAAGAAAAAAAATAGCCAAGACTGATAAAAATTCGTCTATTCGCCTATTCGATTAACCCCAATTCCCCCGGTCCCCAGCCCTTAAGCCCCGAGGGCGCGACGTGAACACTTACCGTGAACTCGTAAAAAATTTTAAACCGCCGACGGGCAGGACTGCGATAAAGTTATAAGCGAATCTTCGAATTAAGGAAAAATGGACGCCGCGGATTCGGTGGTGACGTGTTCGGCATTTTAGCCCGGGACTCCTGCGGCTACACCTTGTGTATGTCAATTGGACGGGACACAGGGTTTGCAGGTTTTTATGTATTTACGTCAGCATTGACCGGACGTTTTTGCAAAATTAGCAATTTTTGACTCGTCCAGTTTCCAGAGGCGCGATCTACCTATGCTCGTTCGTATTTAGCAATTTCAATTACGAGCCCCGCAAAGCGAAATTGTAACATTATGGCGAATAACGGGTACCTATATGTACCCCGCGTGCCTACACGTTTTAACGAGGGCAAATTAATCCGGCCAAAGTTTCATTGCCGTTGCAATAACTGTCCGTGAAGTTTGTCGCGCGGAATCAATCAACGCTGGAATATGCGTATTTGCCCGTTGATTCATCCCTACTTCGCTTTTTTTTCCCCTTCGCGAAACGTACGCTTTTCGTTCTTGCCTATAGTTGGAAATTGATTTTCTTCTATGTATATACATATACGTCGAACCCCATAAGAGAAGAAGGACGACGATTCCAGCTCTCGTACATATAATTACATAAATCCCTTTGGTTCCGGATCAATCGAGATAAGTATTGCGGCCGTTATATCAGAGAACCGAATGGCCGCGAGATAATTGGCTAAAACTCATCTCGTCGTCGATCGACCAATCTTCCTCTCGATTTATATACAGACAAGCTGTTATTTTTTACCCCCCAAATGTGTGCCAGGCCTCTTATTCCTCTGCGCGGGATTCTGCATCTGCTGAACGTAAATGCCCGTTATAACCTACGGTGTGTATGTATATGTACGTACATCCTTTCCATATACACACACATGCTTACCTGCAAGCAAATTGCGTTTTGTTCCAATTTATCAATTAAGTTCGTCAATTAAACCGCGACGGGACGCTGATGGCCCAACGAACGGGGAAACGGCGATTTGTGCGAGGGAGAAAGATAGAAAACCGTTTATTTATGTTCTAGAACTCGTTAGTAGGTATATATTCGGAGGAAAAAGCCCCGCGATGCACACGTAGTCCGCGGCCTTGCTGCTGGAAAATCGAAAGAATAGAGAATAGAGAATAGAGAATAGAGAATAGAGAATAGAGCTGAGCGAGGTATGAAATCAGCCGTAACACCTACCGACCAAAGAATAGAAAGAATATAAAAAAGGAAATGAAAAGAGAAAAAAAAAGAAAAAAGAAAAAAAATGGAAAAAAACCAACCGGCTTGGATAGCCGATAGCGCGTCCCGGGATTTGGGTAGAATTTCATTTCTAGATCTCCCGACTACGGGCGGGAGAGGATCGAATTTCGCGATGCGTTGATTCGATAAGAGCTCGGAGCCGTACGTCGTCGCGACGCGGTGAAAAATTTCGCCAAAGAAAACCAGCCGCAGGGGTTTTCGCGAGACTTTTATAAGGTGGGTAGGTACGTAGTATACGTACATACCTTTATCTATCGACTTGCGGTCGAACTGCGTTTTCGAAAGTACGCAACGCGGGCTCGTGTTACATTATATGCGGCGTGAGTTAGAAAGCGAAGGGACGTACCAATAATATTGCGTTGAGGGGAATGAAAAATGTACGAAGAGTCCGGATTCCGTAAACAGTTTTAAAACTACAGGTGCGCCGCGTACCGGGGATTAGATTATTATATTTGTCGCGATATTCCTGCAGCCACCGCGTTGCAGCAAACGCACGCACGGACGAGAGACGAACGACACACAAACATACACACACACAATGCAACATCCGTATCCAGTGTGCACGCGCTTCATTTCCTCACGGGGAAATTGTGTTTCGAAAATCCATTTTCAATCCTCACACAACACCCCCTCGATCCCGTACTCGACGTACGTATACCGTACCTACCTACCCACCCAAACCAACCATCTCGCGGAACTCGCGATATGTACCAGTCACTCTGACACCTCCGCGAGTACGCGTCCGGCTATATGCATGCATCTATCTATGCATGTACGATGTGCATGTATCTGGGGCCCTCGTTAGCTAGTGCATTTCAGAAAGTCGGCCGAAGGTGAGCAGGCGGACAGCATCCACCCCCCGTATACTATTAGGCGAATATGAATGTATGGTGTGTTACGTTATAACCTACCCGAGGGATATATATTCATATCGAAGGGACTCTAGGCACGTGCTTCAAGTTACAATGAAAGTGAGACCGGGGGACGACCCGAGGCTCAATAAGCTCCACGCTGTTTCTAACCGTTTAGTCAACGTTATACTCATCTATATACATGCCTATTATATACCTACCTATGTATTTACTCACGCAACTGCCCGTCAGATGCGCGAGACACGATCTTTCAGCTTCGCCAATTCATTCGTGTCGAGTCAATCTCGATTCATTCATTCATTCATTCACTCATTCATTCATTTCACCAACTATATGACATGAAATAATATTCAACTAAACGAGCCTCTGGGATTATAGTCTGTAATTTTCATCATTCCCAGGATGTATCGAGCTTACGAAACTCCAAGAAAGTTCAGATGGGACGACGGGGGTAGGTACTCAACCGTTTTTGAGAAAGACTCCAGTGAATTTTCTCACTTTCGAGAGACGGTTGGTACACTGAGCATTTGGAGTTTGGAAAAAAATTGGGCGTTGATTCAACAGGGAATGTTATAAATCGTGACAAAGTTTCGTCCCTCTTGCTTTTTCTCTATCTCTCGCTCTTTCTGCAAGGAGATAATAATTATCGACGTAAGTACGCGTCCCTCGGGTAACGTTGTTAACTTTCAGGGAAAAATAAAACCCTTCAAGGATTCGGACACGATTGCGAGTACCACTCGCTCGTTTAGTAAATTTATTGTTGGTTGGTAGATACGAGACCCGTTCAACATAAAAATGTAGGAGTCCGCGGTAAATAGCTTGCAGGATCGTGTACGACGTATGGGTACAACCTTCAGCTTTGAAAAGTTTTCGAGATAACTTTTAGGCAAGTCGTGAAAAAATGAGAGAAAAAAAAATGATGAAGAAAATGAAGAGAATTTCCTTAACAGTTGAAACAGCAGAAAGTGTCGAAAGCATCTGAGGTGTGCAAGAATTTTCTCCTTCTCAAGTACCTGCGGGAAAGTCACGGTTGACTGTTTTCGACGTTGAATATACAGAACGTGGGAGTGTGAAAAAAAAGTCCGTGGGGCTAGAATGTGGAGCCGCTTGTTTAAACGTTATTTCTTTTTTAATTTTAAAACCTCGAGGACACGAAGCCCGGAGCTCCCCGCGTTGACGAGACTCGCCACCGCGAGCAGTTCTATTGGATTTGTAACGAGCGACGAGGCCACCGTGACGAAGTAAAACGAGCCCGAAATGAAACAAATGGATGAACCGTGGTCGCCAAAATTCCGCGTATATGTGAAACGGGGGCCGGAGAAGAAAAGAGTTTTTCTGCTTTTTCTTTTTTTTTTCCCCTTGCCTTTTTCAAACGGCTAGCCCCCGGTGATGATTATTCCGATTCCGCCGGCGACTTGAAATTCTTTTTCAAATTATATACCTACCCCGAGCACCAGCGGACTCGACAATGTCTTGATTTTTGAACCAAACACTTCTCGTTAGATTCAACCCCAAACCCGATATTATATGGATGGCGGGTACCGCGAGCCCCACCACCACTACAGCACGTTTCTACCACCTAGTCGCGCGATCCAAACTTCAAACTCCTCGAAAGTTGCACCGCAAATTGGACCCGACGCAGACTGCATCCACCTTCCGCTAGTATCTACCTTATACCTACCTTCATCCCATCCTCCCACTCCTCGTCCCTTATACTTACCTGCTGTGTGCTTCACGGGAAGAAGAAGAAGAAGAAGAAGAAGAAGAAGAGGAGGAAGAAAACAGGCTCTGGATATAATATAATTGGCATTAGTCGTGTAGCAGTTGCAGTCAGTCGCGGTATCATTCGGCGAGACGCGTGTACTTTGAAGCTCAGACGTCTTGGGTAGTTTGCTATCCAGTTTCCGATCTCGAGGCACATAGTTGAAGATCAGCGAATCATGTTATGGATGTGTACGGGATGTCGGTGCGTCGGAACGAGGAACAGCAAAGGACGTTGAGGGCTGGGAAGAGTGGAATCGGAACCGCGAGGACCGAGGATCGGAGAGCTATACATATAAGCGAAAAGGGAAAGGGAGTAGTTTCGCGGGGTGTCGCTGTCGAGACTCATCCCAACGGGGATCGCCTCTGCATCTGACTGTTTCATATTTAAAGTATATTTCCGTTGTTTCAAAAGTATTGACCCCGCCTTGCCCTGCCCTTCTCGAAGCAATACGACAGCTATTTTACCGCTCGTCTCGGGCCATCATTTCCGGTGGCTCCTCCGATGAGGAAACCTGCCAGTCAGAATCGCGGCGGCTCGCAGGGCTTATAACTTACTTTACCTCGATATACCTGTTATATGTTGGTATGTACACAACAACCCTGCACAACACACGTCCGCGTCTATTCGCCAATGGGAATTATCTGACACGATATTACCCATATGTATGTACACGGACTCCTATAGCTGTTTTCTAAATTTGTTGTTTTTTTTTTTCTTTTCTTGTTTCATTCGTACTTTTTGTTCCACTTGTTTTCCTTGTTGTGGAGATGGTGGCGATTGAAAATCTTGGGGTTATTCTCGAGTGCGGCCACACGGTCGTGCCTCCCGGTGATTCGAGCAAACATTTGCTGCTGCTGCTGCTGCTGCAACGACGTCGCTGGTGGCTGGTTGGAGTTTCGCCGAGTTTCGCGAGCCGCAATTCCTAATTCGCGAACGGAATACCAAACTCACCTAATACAATCAATTATATCTGGCCAAACATTTCATTCTTCTGTTTTACTTCCTACCGCCTCGCTGGACTTGGGCCCCCTCCTTTTTCTCTATATCTCTCGTTCTTCTAGCTCTTACATATACCTACCTACGTGTATACATGGCCTATGTACCAAGTACACATACACCGATACGTGCGGTACGTCGAGAACACCGACCATCCTCATCCTCATCCTCATTCCCCTTCTTTTCATTGAGTTTGATATTAGTTGGGGGTAGAGAGAACGCGAGGCGAGGCGAGGCGAGGCGAGGCGAGCTGGTCGATTCGATCTCATTGTTTTAGGGTAATTGGTGCACAAAAGGAAACTTGCTTCATTCAATGTTACATTTCTATTTATCTCCCCATCTCTCTCCCGCTCTTTCTCTCTCTTTCCCGCTGTCTTTTCCATAGATCCTGGAATCCATTCCCATACCCCGTACCCCGCGAATTATCTATTCCGTTTGTCCATCCTCGGATTATTCCGTCCCCAAAGATTTCCTTCGTCCGACTATAACAGGAAAGCCGGACAACCTATAGGTATATTATACATATGTATAGGTAACAGTGCGCCGTGTGTATATGTTCGGGTGGCTACGTGTCTGCAGCGGTTGATCGGGGGGACTCTCGCCAATGCAATTATGCAAAGACAAAGTAACTCGGGCTAGATTTCCGCAGCCACGAGTTTCTCATTCGTCTACCTCTCCTTGGCCGGGGCTCAAAGATTCGCTAACGAACTCGAGGAAACTAGGATAACGGAAAGGGAGTTTTAATTCGCATATCCCTATTCGGAGATGGAGATAGAAACGACGAGTCTCTTCCATGGGATTGATCCGTCCTTCGGGAAGAGGGTGAGGGGGACCAGGGGGCAGGGACGGCAGTCATCGCTAATGAAACTGACGGACGGACACACGAGACGGCCTATAAGCGCGATTAGGAACCGAATGACGAACGCAGAACGCGTAGAGACTCCCCCCCTGCAGGCTACCCAAGCGCCGTTGAACAGACGAGTAAACTTTTTCGTCGATTGCTCGATAAGAGAAGTTAAACGGAGTGGCAAAAGTAGTCTGAATTCTGATCCTGCTCGAACTATCGTAATAAAGAATTGGCGGAGGGAGTTTCGGAAGCAGAGCTAAAGACGGAGAAAAGAAGGGAAAAAGAAAAGGCAGGAGTACAGCCCAGAAGCCACGTCGGTCGCGGTGTTTTCAAGAAGAAGAAGAAGAAGAAGCTGAAGAAGAAGAAGAATAAGAAGAAGAGGCAGCAAAAAAGGGAAGAAGGATAAGGGAAAGGAGAAGGGGCGAGTGCTCGTTCGGCCCCAATCTTCCAGATTGCCGTGTCCTAATTTATCTGTTTTGTATCTCCTCTAGCGCGATCAGACAGTCCCCAACGTTATTACGATTCGGTTGTAAATTAAAGAGGGGGGGGGGGGGGGGGGGGGGGATAAACTCGAGCCAATCATATTTCTCTAATCGTTCGCGAATCGCAAATACGAGCTATCGTTTAGGTACGAGTACCTACAATCGAGCTTCGCTATAATAGTTCACCTTCATAATCATAGTCATTCGAACATGGATTCTAATATATACGGTGTAACTTGATACCAGCTACGTACGTACCTATATGTATATAAGGAATGGCGATGTAAACGTGAAATGAAACGGTGAAACGGTGTCGATTCCCTCCCAGAGTCCAAAAGCTATGATAAATCATAAACTTTATCCGCGAGTATTAGTGCTTGAGGTTATATGAAGGAGCACTCGCAGAATGGCCTTATCCCCTGCAAGAGGTCGGCCGGGGTTAGGTGTGCGTATTACGTACACGTTATACGTTTAGATATCAGCACGGTATATGTATACAGTATACACACATATACCACGGGGGATTTTATGTATTCCATATAATTACTTTCTTCGGTGAAATCTGGTGCGATCTTTCCCGCCGAACGAGTCGAGGGGGGTAACAGATGTTGCGCAGTCTTACGTTATACATATACGTATGTATACTATACATGTATACACATATACTTATGTATTATACCTGGGGGAGGGGCGGTATTCGGCGGTACGAACAGGTGGTGTTGCTGGATAGAAATAAACCACCAGCCCGAGATTGTAGGTATGTATGTGTTTTACTCGAAAACGTCTTTCAAACTTTACCCGCGAAATTATATTCCGCCCTCTCTCTTTGCTGTGCAGCCTGCCAGCTAATTGAGTATATATCAGAGCTTTTGCCTCCTCAAATATTTTGATCTTTATTCATTTACCTATTTATTCATTTATTTATTTCTTTTTTTTTTCTGTTTTTTTTTTTGGTTTCGCTTTTTCCTTTTGCTCCTTCTTTCTTTCTTTCTTTCTTTCTTTCTTTCTGTCTTCTACGGAAAGTTAGAAGAACCTACCCAATCTCTGCGGAACTTGGGGGGCTTTCGCCATTTTTAGTATTCGACGGCACGTACTGACGAAAAAAAGTAAAAGATAAAGAAAAAAAAAAAAAAAAAAAAAAAAAAACAGGAAAAAAAACTCCAACAAAAAGAAGAAAAGGGAGAGAGTCGTGTTAATAATCAACGGATGTAATCAGAGCTCACATACATACCTGTACCTATTCGAGTATTACGTATACATCGCGAGCGGAAGATAGAAGGCGAATTTTGTTCGCTACCGTAAATTTACTCTGGCCGCAGCAGAATGAACGCTTCTCGGGATGGAGTATTTTTTCAATGATTAATTATTATCTTTTTCTGTTTTTCATTTCTTTCTCTCTCTCTCTGTAGCGCTTCGTTAATTTATATAGCGCACGGGGTGTTAGATTTAGAGCTGAGGTTTCGGGTCTAAATTGGTCTCGGATCAATTAAGCGATCCCGTAGTTCTGTAACGGACGTATCAGAGCTGCACATCTCCTTCGCCTCCGCGTGGTTCACACCGTGGCGTTGAGAGTCGCCGTTGTCCCGTATAGTCTTCGGTTGCTTTCCAACCCCCGCGTGCCAAGATTCACACCCCAATCAACGCGATGCTAGTATTTACGAGCAAAGCCATGACTCCCGCAATTTCTCAAGTCGTCGTCGTCTTCCTCCTTCCGCGGATATACTCCTCCCTTCATTTTTATTATTCCCATTCTCCAACCTCCCGCTGGATACGGAGATCCACTCACCGGTTGTTCCAGACATTCGTATATGTACATACATAGATGCATAAATGTGCAGAGGTACGTGGCTATCCTGGGAAGCTTTGAGATATCGCTACACGAATACTAACTACTACACCAATTAGCGACAACAAATGTTTGAGCGAGCGGACGCCCGCGTCCGCCACTCGGTCTCGAAAACTTTCGAGTAGCTGCAGCCATTGTATTGTATCTGTTGGATACGTGCAGTGTACCTAATACAAACTGCATGCCATAGCAACCCCTCCGCGATTCGGGAATACAGATCTAAATATGTGAATACGTGAATTCCTATATCGCTGCAATCACGCAGCAGTTGATCATCGCGATTCTCATACATTTTTCTGGCGTCTTTTCGACGTATCTGGGTAATTGCATGTAGGGTTTTGACAAAGTCACGTCTTTCAAATGGTCTCGACCGTTTGGGGATTCGGCGATATTTTCGCCGAGGCTCGTAGAAGTTGAAAATCGCCTCTTCCGCGCTATTCGTATATGAAAGATCGAGAAACGAGGGAGCGAATCAAGAAGAAAAAGAAAAAAAAAAAGAGAAAACATCAAAATAACGGTCGAGCTCGTATGATTTTAGTCGAGATAAATTTTGGCGACGCTTTTCCCGTAAAAAGAAGAAGGGCCTTCTCTTCGTCCCCAATCCCCTTGCCGTTATACCTACCACCCCGCACTCGCCCTATACCAAGTACATTTTCACGTGCCGTTTATATACCTAGCTAGCCGCTGCTGCTGCTGCTGCTGCTGCTGCAGGAACTGCAGATATAGATAACAGCCAGCAGAAGCTACCCCCTGCCGAAGTAAGGACGGGGGATGAAGGTGGGAGCCGACTGGGGAGGGTGGACGTGATCTTTCATCGCTGCTTGATTGGCCGGGCTTAGCTAGCGAATATATTGTCAATTTGGTATATCAGGAGAGCGTCCTACGATGTGACAAAATATTTAAAGCCTCTATAAACTGGCAACAATAAAAGGAAACACCGTTGATGAAATCAAGATCGCGCGAGAGATAGAAGTTGTGTGCACCACCGGACGGCCACATCCACCTTTCCACCTTTCCACCCTTTTCACCCTCTTCACCCTTTTCCCACCCATCTATTCCTCCCACAGAATTGCACACCTATACCATGATGAAAGGTGGCGATAGGTATGGCTTACCTTCCTACCTACCTACCTACCTGCCTGTGCTGAGGAACAATTTCTGCCTTACCTCTTTGCTTTGACACGGCTTCACCCCCTTAGATCTCAGAGAAAAGACTCGAATTTTAGGACGAGTAGGTCGGGGATGAGAAAAAGAATAAGACGCGAGAATGAGGATGGATTCTTCCATCCCGCGTGTTTGTCCACATGCAAAGCTCGCAGCCTGGGTGCGGTTTTGGTTATTAGGTGTTGTACCTGAGCGTGGTAAATGCAGGGTTAGATGGCGTTAACGCGTTAGGCCTACCCTAAGGCGACCGCTAGGCCCTCATAGGCCTACCAATTCGCGAAGCGACACGACCACTAAATTCCAAAGCGTTGTCCTCGCCTGCGCTTTAAGCCCCGGAAAATCTTATGCTAATATATACGAGAGCCCTGCGTGGTTGCCGAGAGCCCTTCTTCCCCCCTCCCCCCTCTCTCGCCTTCGGCTTTCCTCTATCAGCCATACTACGGCTACAAAACCCCCTTTCGCCCTTTGCCGTTAAAATAACCGCTGCTGATTTCACGGCTATGCCCATCCCGACGTTGACTGGCTGGTGACTAGCATGTCTCGATGTTTGCGCTCCGGAGGGATGCCGAGTGCCCTGGCGTGTGTTGGAGAGGAGAAAAATCTTTCTCAAAATATTATTCCTGGGTTCAAACGGTACGAGACTGTAGTATGGGGGGCAGCAAGGTACGCGGTTACCGTGTATTGCAATCCATGATTGTATAGAAGTAATCATTTGTTGATTCACTCGCGAGGATGATGCACGTCGGTACAGTAATCAATCAGTTGCTATTTTTCTTTTTTCAACCTGCGGAGATGAAATTTCCTTCTTATGCAAAGTGATCAGCGGAGAAGGCCGTGGATTTAACGCGTACGGTCCACGACTGCAGATCAATTCGCGAAGAAACTTATGTTCATTTCGTTATTGTGGTGGGCGAAATCGGTATCTTTAATTCCTGGCACGTTTACCGTACAAATCGTACGAATCAACGGCTGTTTAGTATGCTACTTTTCCCAAACAAAACGAGACATCCCATCCACTGATCCGATTATCGATTTATCTGTACGTTGATATTTGTCACTCTGTTATCAACATGAAGTGACAAAATTCTAAAGACTCGTCCGAGTATGGGTGATTCCTCAAATTGAATTCCGTTTCTTCCTAATTGACATGAAACCCCGTCTACCCGTTTCGATTCGAACAAAAGCCGCGTTTTGAAATTCCGTCCACGACTAGGCGCGTACTTATATGTATATACAGGTGTGTTTATCAGCATGTTATCTCCGTGTTGTACGAGGTGAGGGGGTGATGTATAGACTTAGGCCCGCCAAGAAGCGACTAATTATTCACTCTGGTGGCGTAAAACCCCCCGGATCATCGAGCCTCGTGACCTACGTGCCATCAAGGATGCTTTCACGAACGGTGGCTGACACCTTCGGCATGGAAAAACGTCCAACTCCGCACACCGTATCTCTACGACAATACGGTTTGTTTTGTTTTCTTCTTCTTCTTCTTCTTCCTGTTCTCGACACATCCGGAAAGATCCCCGGTACAATCTAGGTACGACGTAGTAGGTATAGGTATAAAGGCGAGGGTAAATAGCGGGGTGTCGCAGGATCGGGTTCGGTTCGGTTCGGTTCGGTTCGTGACGTACCCTGCAATGGTGCAGGGATGGGATCCTATAGACTTGCCCGGAAGGATCTAGCGACGCGCAGGGACAACCAGCGAGGAGATACGACGAGGCTGGTGGTGTTGCCCCGGTGTTTTCGTATTCAGCTAGTGACTCCGGCGGCATGACGTCACGTACACCGCGACCGACGATGTAATACAGGCCGCCCATCGTAGGCTCATATAGTAGGTATACTGGCAATGCTCTCCCCCTCCTCCGCCCCCTTCTCCTCCCCCACATATACACGCGGATAAATATTCGCCAACGAGTCGGCGTACTTTTGACTTTTTATATCCGAACTTGTCGCGAAAATTTTCTTGCACCCTCCGGGTACGAGGAGTTTGGCTAGCGAAGCAAGATGCGATGCAGGACGCACCCTCGTGGAGCGGAATACCTTGGATATCCTCGCGCTATCCTTTCGCGCGAGTTCCTCGAGGACATGAAGACGAGGTGGAGAAGAGGAGAAGAGGAGAATCACACACACATATACACAGGGTAACGCGTACACGCGTACGTGGACGTCCACCGAGCCACGTGACAGCTAATATCCGGCCAGGAAACTAACACCGCCCCCTCGACCCCTGCACCCCATTCGATGCCCGGTATAGTGTATAGGTATATAGACCGAACTGTAGACCATGGACGGGGAGACCCCCCTTCATATTAAAGCGCAAAGTCCATTAAGCTTTTAGCAGACTTCGATTAGTTTCGAATATTCCAAATTCGCGGTTGAAGGTAATTCACGAGTCCTCAGTTGATTGATAAAAAAATTGCATTGGGACGGATTTAGAAGAATTTAAAAACTTGAGAATAAATTTGCAAAAAAAACACAAAAATTATTGAAAAATGGGAAAAAAGATGAGAAGCCCATAGGCAGCTACATGTACAGAGGTTTTCCCGCGGCGCTTAGCTTTCACAGACAGATTACACCTGTCGTCGGTATGGGCGGAGGGGGGGGGGGGGGTTGAGGTTGAGAGGTGGAGGTGGGGGTGGAGGAGGAGGTCGAGGAGAAGAAAGACGGGACGGGGTATGAGGTTGAAGGTTGAAGAAGTAATAACCGAATCCAATATTCGTTCCTTTCAAACGACCGCCCGTTGACAAAAAGTGAAATTTGCTTTCGAAGACAGGACTGTCAACGGCAGACCCGCGCCTGCCCCTCCTCTGTCCCCCCTCGCGCATACCTCTGTTCCTTCTCGGCCATCTCTTACGTTTCACTTCGAGACGCAAACTCTTTTTATCAATACAGATACCAGTTGGCCAATATTCGCCCAACCTAGAGAGAGATTTTCATACATCGAGAATCCAGATTATTACGTAGTACGTCATCCGACGAATGACTTGACGAATATATTTCATCCCTCTTCTTCCCCCTCTTACGAAACTCACGAGTTTCTCATAAACCCACGTGAGATTCAGGGAATAGGAATAATTGACAAAAAAGTAAGGAGGCGAGAAGAAAATAAGAAAAATAAAAAAATAGAAAGAATAAAAATTCAAAGTCTGTCTGACACGAGGATTAAAATCTGGACGGTTGTTAAAGTCGGTGGAAAAGAAGATACGGCAGATAGAAGAGAAAGAGGCGCGAGGGTTTGAGAATTTCTTGGTCGTTCGCGTACTTTTTATAAATTTTTTCACTGTATCCCTTTTTCTTTCTAGTTTCTTTAATTTTATTTAACTTTATTTGATTTTATTTCAGTTATTTTATTTTATTTTATTTTATTTTATTTTATTTTTTTCCAAGTTTCACTCCCAGTGGGCGAGAACGCTCGTTAATCATACGCGAGAAGTATTCCTGAAATAAAAATCCGTAATTACCTTCTCCGCAAGGAATCTCACGAGGGAACGCCCGTAGACTGAAGTATAAGCGGAGTGTGTAAGTACGAGGAAAGGAGAGGAGAAAAAAATGAAAAAGAAAAGTGAATAAATAAAAAGAAAAAAAAGGGGGGAATGAAATAAAAGACGAGACTTTAGAAAAAACGTCCCAAGCCGTTAGCAACGACGTTGCTCAAGAGAGATATATATACATTGAGAGGAATTAGAGGGGAAGAGAGCCATTGTCGCTTGCTAAGATCCAATTAATGAATTGATACCTCATACCTTGAATACGACCTAGTCGAATCAAACCGGGATGTACAACGTTAAATAATTACCATTCAATTCACCCTCGGAGAGATTTGAATAGTTAGTTGTCTCATTGAGTGTGGGATTCTCGTCGACGGTGTATTGGCTTCTTAATTGGCTTGCGAGTTTCAAGTCTTCGATTGTCTCTGAGAAGTTTCGTATCGAGGGCCGTTCGTTCGTTCGTTCGTTCGTTCTCTCGCCCGCCTGCCGAAGTGTAGATAATCATTAGCGATTGAAAAAGGCCGCGAGGCGAGGCAAGGGTAGAGACGAAAAGCGTGCACGCGCTCTTGTACAGTAGCTCTTTCTGTTGTATAGTAGATGTACAGCTCCGAATAGGTATACAGCAACCGTAGCTTTGTCTTTGCCTGGTGAAACTCTCCCTTAGTTCGCAGTTTCTTCTTCTTCTTCTTCTTCTTCTTCTTCTTCTTCTTCTTCTTCTTCTTCTTTTTATCTTGGCGATGGGTAAAAAGAAAGTCTTTCCCAAGGCACAAGAGGCAAAAGCCCGCAACGGGAGGACGAAATCGTCGCTCAAAGAAGCGATCGCACGTGGGAGACGAGCCCAGTAATTGACCGTTGCTCGTCTTCGTCTCTGGGGTCCGCTTCTGGTCGTCAGAAGGCAGTAAGAAAAATTTGAAAGGCTCCGAAACGAACAGATTTCTACGTACATAAAGGGGAATGGACTGGGGGATGGGAAGGGGGCCAGAGTCGGAGGCGGCAACCCTTATCAGACTTGGTCTGTGTTACTTCAGGGGGTTCAAGAAATCATTTCACGGAGAAAATGAATATAAGAGTCCAGCTGTGACCGAGGAAAAACTCTTTTCCGATTGTCACATCTTCCCTCAACGCGAAACGTTCGAACCTCCCTGATTTTCGCAACATCCCCACGTCCTTCTCTCTCTCCATCTCCATCTCCTCGTCGTGCCGCACCGGAAATTGTTAAACACACTATATTCCGCGCTCGCATCCATCATTCTCACCATTTGGCAACTGACCTTTCCGCGTGACTGTATTGTACCGGCCAGTAGTCACACAAACACAAATACAAACACAAACACAAATACAAACACAAACAAAAACACCTGCCTGCGTAATGTATGTATTTATGTATGTACATGTATTTATGTACGTGTATAGATCTGGGATCTCGCGAGTTCGTTGAGGAGCGATTATTTACTCGGATACGGTGGAGCTTTCAGCGTTTCCCGGCGGCGTAGGTAATCTCAGGTAAAAGGATTAGGGGTTGGGACCCCGCGGCAAGGCCGTCGAGATATCAATCAACCATCTAATTCTTGTAATAGCTCAAGTTTTAGTCAACGAGCCAAGTAGGTACCGAAGCCGAGTCTTCCTCGATAGAGACTTAATTGTTCAACGGGGAAAATTCTCCGTGCGATAAGCAGATGTCAATCTTCCCTTCTCCAGCCGGTGGATACAAGTTCCTGGTAACTAATACCACACCCCCCCATCCGGTAGAAACGAGCCTCGGGATCCCCAGCTCGGTTACGCTCCAGGGCCTTCGAGGACGAGCCGAGATGCGACGTATGTCAAACCCCGTGAGCATCAAAATCGTAAGAAGAAATCGTCGAACTGGCCCGAGGTGAATCGCAGACCATGACAACTCCTCCGCACTTTCTTATACTGATTATTTTCGACTCGTCTACTCCGTACCATCACATTTTCTACCCCATACATATATATGGACATACTTATATATATCATGTATAGACGTATCGCATAGAATGTCGATATTTCACGAAATTCCCCGGCGAAGACGTTGCTGAAATAATACGTCACACCCTGTGTCACTCAAACAAATGGGCAATTATCACAACTCACGAGGTAAATACGCAGTTTTTTGTTTTTTTTCTTCGTCTCAGATTAGATCTGAAATGAAAAGAAGGATTTCCAGAAGAAGGGCTTGATTCTAAAAGCAACGAATTCTCGGCTTTTTGCTGAAATTCATTTCACCTTTTGCTGGTTAATTAGCGAAGCTGACGAACCAGCTCCAGACCTGAAAAGTACCGAGAAAAGCGTTTAGCCAAAACGGTTGGATGTTGTAATCTCATGCGGAACGCTTTTCAGTAGTAATAGTCCCACGTAGGTCAGACGCCTCCGGTGTACGTGTTTAATTCACGATGCGGAATCGGCTATCTCACGAACTTGTTTGTCGTCCAGACGAAAAATATTTATTTATAATTTTTGCATTCGTGGTAGAATGCAAGGAATATCGATTCTTCGATATGAGACCGCGATTTTACTTATAGTCCAGGAAAGTTCCGTCACTCAACGATTACGTTCCAAAGTTTATACGAGTATACATGACATGCATGACGAACTCTGCCTTGCGGTAGATGAAACACGTGCGGAAGGGAATTTTCTTGACTTCTTAGAATCGCCCGATGAATCTGTCATCGCGGTCTGATTCATCTGATTTCAAAATGACGTTGGGAAACGTATGTGAGAAAATGCATGCATTGGAAATGTGTAATTCCAACCTATTTAGAATACGATCTGTCAAGACGAAGCGGAATCCACTTCGGAATTCAAGTCGAGGATGAATTTCTGAACGGTCTTCTGGTTCGATGTTGGAACGGTAGTAGCTAAGATCATGTTTGAGTGCTCGGAGCTGAAGCTCTGCATCGTTGATGAGTGAAAATCCACGGTGCAATTTCATTGTTGGACAGTATAATTAGGAAGGGAGGCAACGAAGGTAAACCTCGGTCTTCTGCAGAGCGTACAATTAATCTAAATTCAAAATTCTCGAGTTATAACAAGGTTCCCAGGGTAGTTTCCTCAGGTGGAAAAGAATGAGACACTGCAGGAGTATACGCAGTGGTGGTAACTAACGTGAAAAGTACCAGCAGCAGCAGCCAGGGTCTCGATGAACATGGACGTGAAATATGTCACACATGCCCAAGGCGAGGAGATTTTAAAATCATCGAAAGTTAAACAATACGCGAGGTGCTCGAGGCTCGCGGTATTCCCTGGAAGGTATGGACTTGGGGGTCACGTGCCGGCGGCGAGTCCCGCGCGGACGCTAAGAAAGTCGAAAATCTTAATTTGAGAGTCCCGCCTCCGACGTGACTGGGGCGGCCTCTCCTAACAACCGATTGGCTTTCCCCAACTGAGACGGGAACGGGGTAGAGGGTGATTTTCAACGGGGCTGGAAGAGATGCGCGTCGTCGCGGGCCGGCGCTCCGGGGTATCTAGCGGGTCGACGCCAGTCGACGCCGGGCGTCCCGACAGAGCGGCCCGCCGAGTTCTTCGAGATATTTTCTCTATACCGCGCTCTCCTTTACACATCGCGTGCTCGCGAGCTCTCGAGCTTATTCGTCCCAGTCCTCAGTCCTCGGTCTTCCTCGCACCGCGCCGAGGCTTTACCATCCGGAGAGATTTCTACGGCCGCAACGGACGATACCTCATATCGATTCAGGGAAAATAATAGAATCCGCGTTACCCAAAGTCTTGTCAAAATTGTAGAATGGCCTGAAACCGTTCGCGAAAAAAACGATGATCAGAACGGACTTGATTTTTTACAAAATTTTGACCTGATCAAAGAAGCGCGAATAGAACGCCGACAGAAGAAACAAGTGTCTAAAAAAATATCTAAACTAAAAATACTCGCGAGAGAAAGTTGCCCTGCTTTGGTCAGGCGTTGTTCCCGTTCATCGATGGTCACCCTTTCGGGGAAGAAGGACATATCCTTCGGGGTCCCGGTTCCCGATCAACCCGCGCATTTTACTCCGACGAGGGCGACGATCCACTTGCAACATGCATGAGGAAATATCCGGTGAAACCGATCGTCGCTGGACGAATCGTTCAGCTCAGGGCTTTGGCCTCGTTATCAAAGTTCCGAAGATGGCAAAAGTATGTTTCGCCGTTAGCCTCCTGCTCCAGATTACGAGGCTAGGACAATTGGCGGCTGCTGTGACCATCGGTAAGTTTTATTTGAATATAACGAAATTTCTATCGCAGTTCTTTGAATCATGCAGGGCGTAAAAATTCATGACATTGAAGTTTGCATCGTTGGAACGCAACGAAATTCGACGAAAATTAAAAAATATATATCATCAACCAAAAATGATCCTGCTAGGTTTAAAAGATGAAAACCACTAAAAATAATTCGAAAACATTATCCTGGCAGCTGGATCATTTTCAGTAAATATATATGAATTTTTTAAATTTTCGTCGGATTCCGTTGCGTTCCAATGATGCAAACTTCAATGTAATAAAAATTCGATTTTCTTATTTCGACCGATCGCTCCGTAGGAGTTACTGATCAGAGACGGATGGCATTTTTTCGTCAGATTCTAGAATCAATTCGACAAGGATCAAGTCCTCGCCGTTTAATGATAATTACACCGCCTGGAAAGTTCGCCTATTGTATTTGAAATATAACGAGGGGCTGTGTACTAGTTTAATTCCGATAACTAGCAATGTGCGGAGAACTTCTCCGAGCCGGAGGGGATGGGATAAATAATACAGAAAGTTTCTATCCGAGAACAATGAGATTTATTTCATTGTCAGAAAAGGATACGATAGTCGAGCTCGTTAATCGGCTCATCTCAGTCAGCCTATAGTTGGGTTTCGTACCGTAAGTTGATCGTGGCTATCAAATCGTTATGAAAATTGTCTCTTTGCGACACGATCAGCCAGCTATAAGATGAAGTATTATCTGTAAAATCATCGGATACCGTGTGTTCCTCGTCTCTTTATATCCTCTCAAGTTTGCAGTCCTGATATGATTACGATCGGGCTACTAGCGAAGAAGCAAATTAAGCGTAGGTATAACGTATATATACATGACTCCGAACGAGATTTCCAGCCTCGATATCGAGTCTGTGCAGCTGGTAATCTAATCGAAGTGAATGAGTTATTAAAGGCGGCATGATAAGCGGTTAGGGGGTTTCACAATCAGTCCCCGCCAATTCTCCAGCAGAGAGGGGGAAGGGCATTATCTCGTAGCCGGAGGGGTGCCATCTGTTTCAGTCGTAGAGTCCCTTAATATCGTTTCCAAGGACTCGTCCTGGCGGGAGGGAGAGAAAGAGGGTGGATTGGTAGCTGCGGGGGTGGAGGTACGACTCATGTACACCTACACGTGCAGGAACGATACGTGAGGGCCCGCCAACTAATATATCTAATTTCGTAGGGTGTATTTTTGCGAAAGACGCTTCGGTCGACTAGCGCTGCCATCCCCTAGCCCCTGTCCTTCGTCCTCGTCTCTACGTATAAGTAAATGCCCGAGGCGTACATATGTTCCGACCACGGGTTGGTCCTTCTCTGTTCCTCTCTCTCTCTACTGATCCTTTCGACTCTCACTCTTTCTCTTTCTCTTTCTCTCTCTTGCCCCTTGCTTTACTCTTCGCGATGCCGCAGGGCGAAGTATGGGGGGTGGGGAAAACCCCCTGGAGATTCACGCTTCATGCATTTTATATTTCGACAGACTTTGATTCTTAGCTCTCCCGCTGCCCTTACAGAAGCTATGCCCGCGCCCCTAGTTCACCCCCCTTTTTCCTCGCCATCCCCCCCGCACCCCCGCACCCCCCATCCTCCACGTCACCACCCGAGATCTTCGGCGTCGCTCGAGGCATCAATCTTTAAGCTTTTGGCAAGGAATTATCTTTGATCATCCTACGATTTCTGGTCACCGAAGGCTCTGTACGGGTATATGAAAAGGGAAAATAAGAAATCCGTAGGTAGAGAATAAGAAAAATCAGTATAAGAGGGTATGAAATTGCTGCTTTGAAAAATTCACAGAATACAGAAAATGTGAATACTCGTATAGTTTTGTTTTCGAGAGTATCTTCTTTTTCAACTTATCCATCTATTTGTCGATTATTTTTTTCCCACCCGGCGGCCACACCCGAACTCTGCTCGAATGGCTACGTGTATGTGTATACCTAGATAGGGATGATATCGCGGGGGGCCTAATCTGTTCGGAAAAAGATTTGGTCGCGTATAACGCCCCGGCCGCAGGAAAGTCTCTGCGGGAAATCCCAGCGATTTTCAAAGTTGGCTTACCAACTTGGCGAAATACTTGGGACGCGGGGTTCCAACTCACCTCGGAAAGAGAGAAGGACGACTTTTCTCTTTTTTCTGTATACCAACCAACGGTGTCCTATAACCCAGAGATACTACTCGTCGTCGTCGTCGACCACACGCGTTTTCATCCCTCCCAAAGTTCTTCTCCTTATTCCTATTCTTTGCCGGGGTTTTCCCTCTTCTTTCCGCCCTTTTTTTTCTACTTTTTCTTCTTGCTACGAAGATCTCGGCTCCTGGAGGACCTCAGGTTCGGGGTTAGTTGAGTACGTGTTAGACTGCGACGCGGTGTACGTGGGGCATTAATATTTTAGTTGCCAACCCTGGGATTTCGAATCACGAGAGAGAGAGAAAGAGAAAGAGAAGGAGGCGCAGATCTACCGCGAGATCTACTTGCCAGCGTAAAGGACGAAGAAGGGCGAACGAGCAAAGGAGTTGGATGAAGAGGTGAAAGAGAGAGTAAGAGAAAGAGAAAGAGAGAGAGTAAGGCAGGGAGGGGGTGCGAAACCCCTCGCGAAAGGATTACAAATTTGGCTTTCAAAGGACGGACGAAATTTTGTTGGCTCTACTCGGAACATCCCGCAAAATCTCCTTAGCCCTTCTACATATATACCTACACCACTTTCTCTTCTGCCTACCGCCTACCACCTACCACCTACCACCTACCACCTACTCTCACCCACCCCAACCCCCGACCTCCCTTCGTATCTATAGCCCCTCGATTCCAACCCGCCCGCGTCACCTTCGCGTCACCAACGGGGTACCTCACCTACAACACCCAACCACGAGACAGTTTGACGTTACCTGACTAACGTTGTTCCAACTGTTTGACAACTTTTGTCGTCCACTGGGATGCCTGACGGTTAGGTTAGGTGGGGGGAAGTCGATAGGATGGGAGGAAAGATAAAGTAGATTAAAATCAAGACGATAACCGGAAAGATTATTTCCTCCAGTATAAGTTCCTTCTTTTCCCTTCTCGTCATTTCTCCGGTTGGGGAGGGGGGTACCGGATGTATGTACACCTAAGAGTAAAATGCGTTACCCTATTTCACGTTCTCTTGGGAAAAACGGGGGGTAAAAGGGACTGCCGGGTGAGGAAAAGAAAGAGAGAACGAGTAGCTCTTTCTTCCGCCTTTTTGCACTTTCAGTAGTAGGTATCCTCCTTTGAGCTGTGTGCAGAGAGAGGAGTTCCTTCTACCGGCGCGTCTTTCGCCGTCTTCCGCAAAGGTAACAAGGCAAAAAAGTATATTAATTGCGCTCTGTGTTGCGGTGTTATTAAATTCTTATGGAAATGCGCGGGAACCTCCGACCAGCCCCTCATCCCCATCCCCCATCACCATCCCCATCCGCATCCCGCATCGTAAACTTGGCTATTGTGTTAGAAAATCTAAATAATTTCAACTTCTCGACCTTCTGAGAATAAAAAAAATAAATAATAAAAAAAAAAAGAAAAAGAAAAAAAAATGGAAAGAGAAGAATGAAGAGCCGGTACTGTATATACATTCCTATACGTAGGCAGGTATACACCGACACGCTGGGGGCCAGTTTACGGAATTTAAAGAGGGCAATCAGATATTCAGATTATGTTTACCGAATCAAGAGATTTCCTGATTTTTTCTTCTCGCGTAGAAGTTAACGGCCTCCACCTCCACATCCATCTTTTTCTCCAACGTCACGACCACCTCCAACTCTCTTTCTCTTTCTCTCTCTCTTGAGGCAAGTTGACAATTCGGTTAGGAAGTTACCTGCTTCTTCTCCTTCTTCTCCTTCTTCTACTTCTTCTTCGTCTTCTTTTTCCCTCCTCGTTTCCCGCCCATAGTCGGGAGAGAGACTTGTGCCCGCGAGTTCCTACTGGGAGAAGAAAACCTCTTGACTTCCGGCTGCTGCATATATATGGTATAATGTACATATATACCTCCTTCTGCCAGTGAGATAGAAAATTCGATAAACGCCGGGCGTGCATCTCGCGTGGACCAATTTACACGGGCACGTAATACTCTAATTGAGTATAAGTAGGAATTGGAGTAATCCGCGTCGCACCCTTTACGAGGTACATACCTCGAAATGCACGATTTTACCGCGGGGTGTCTCGTTTCGACCGACCGAGAGGTATAATAACCCGCACGTCACGTCACGTACGCCCCTTTATTATTAGCAAAAATTATCTTTTCATTAATCTCAGGCCTCCCTCGGTGTACACGTACGATCCTCGATACACGTGCGCGCCTGGCGTGTAGTCGAGGCTGACAACGGCGAGGGACGCATTAGGCAGAGGCGGTTTGTCATGCCCGGTTACAACTTATTAACTTGCATTCTGGACCATGCGAGGGGTCTGGCGTCTGTTGTCGAGCCACGTCCCAGTCGTAGTAGTAGAAGTAGTAGTCGTAGTAGTCGTAGTAGTAGTAGTAGTCGTCGCGGTCACCGAGGGGTGGGTTACGGCCAGCCAGCCAGGGTATATAAGGGTATAAGGGATGTGGAACCCTCGGGATGGACGACGCCGACGGGACACGACTGACTTATAAATATGATAATGTACGAAGCTGAGAGAGCGTATGGTGGAATATAGGCTGTTCCCCAAGTCCCCCAGTCCCCCACGTATGGGATATGGAGCGCGGGGAAGCTGCTCGGCCACGCCGCGGCGCGCAGCGAACGTTTTTCTCCGCGTTCGACTTGATATTGGAAATCTGAGAATGCGAATTAAACCGGCACGGTGGCTGTTGGCTGTTGGCTGTGGGCTGTGGTGAAGAATAGCGAGGGTGGAAAATAGCAGGGCAAGAAATGTATGTAAACAGGCTACGCGCCCCTCCTATTTATGCTTTTCTTTTATTCTTTTCTCCTTGTCGAGCGACGCGACGTTCAGGAAATCGAAAGGCCAAAGTTAGACTCTTTCGCCTCTTCCTACACGACTCGAGTCGAGTCAACTCCTTTCACGTCCGACTCCCCACTTTCTACATCTCTATCTCTTTCTACCAAGGGATAACTTCGTGTTGGCGAAAAAGAGGAGAACAAACAGAAAAAAAAAAGAAGAAAAAGAGAAGAGACGTGTAACGACGAATAAAAGGAATTTACTTCCGTACTCTGAAACAGAGAGATAAATAGAGAACACTTCCCGATATACTGAAAATCCAAGCCAAGGAAAGGAAAGGAAAAGTTATGCTGCTGCAGTCTTGAAATTAGATACCAGAAGAACTACGACGAGGGTTCGTTCGTGTAACAACTCGAGAGAGAGGTCTGTGGGGTCGTGATCATTTAGGTTATCTAAACAGAGTTAATAAGCGACCATTATAATGATTAACGTGATGTGAAATGTGTGTTTAGAGGGGCAGAGAGGTCAGGCATCTCCACTCGAGGTATTTGCGAGTGCCGAAGGGGTTGGGTTGTAGCAAATGTACGAATGTACGAGTATATGTGTATGAATTTGGTTGAAGTATCTATGTACGTATATGTATGCGTTTGGGTACATATTCAGGTGAACGGGGAGAGCCATTACATTCGTTTTCACCTGTGTTTTAATTATCTCTGACTACAGAGCACGCGATAAGCCTGAAATTAATACCCTCGCCTCGCCCCCGAGTATGCGTAAAATGTACAATACTCGGTAGTCCACAATGCGAGATAGGTATATGTATATAGGAGAGGCAGTACGCCCAGGCAGGCACCTGTACACGTATCTATGATTTAACACGTTGGCCCAATACCTCCATAACCACGCGCCTCCCCCGTCTAGTCCTCCTCTCCTCTCTGGCTCTTTGAACAACGAGGAGGAGGCGAGGATAGGATAGCTGGCTATAGCTTCCTGGCACGTATTAGTCGGCCCATACCATTGAATACGTACCCACATATATAGGTATAATAATATATCCATACCCTACCCTACCTGTACCTCTACATACCTCTGCCCATCACCACATAATGCCAACTCGGATAGGATACACATTCGCTACTCTATACGTGCTCTATGCGGTAATCCTTCCTTTATATTACAGCGCGTGGTTCATTTCATTAGCTACCTTCGTCCTTCTCATCCCCCTGCACCATCCCCTACCCTATATAGCCTTTCCTTTTACTCGCGACACACAACACACACATAGACAGACAGACAGACGGATACAGACACAAACTCGCGAATAGAGTAGTATAGTCCTGTTTGTTCATCCGAGTAATTTACAATTGACCGGAAGTACTCGCGGAACGGAAGCGTGTCAACGGATGTGAGGCATTGTTGTTGAAAGTCAGCCGAGAGTGAGTATGAGAGAGAATTGCCTGGTGAGAAGGATCTCGGCCAGGAGGGCCTGCAGGGTAGACATTTTATCGTGGTACCGCTTGACCACGAGAAACAATCCCTTACGCGGGTGAAAAAGGATGAGCTGAATTTTTGGATTCTCGATGAGTTCTTTTTTTTTTTTTCCTCTTAACCCAAAATGTGAGAGAGATGATCAAATTGGTAAAGTTTCTCATCACCATTGAATACCACAAGACTCGGTAGCGACTTGCACAGCGCGTTCTTGACACCAGGATTTATTTATAGAAAGATAGATGGAGGGACTTTGTCGAGGCAATGTCCTCAGCGTGAAAACAGCGTCGCTGCACTCGGCCCCAGGCCCTAATTTAGTTACTTCTTATGCTGTAGCGTTCTATTTTAATTTGCTCAAATTTGCCGACCTCCCCGACGCGAACTCGCCATCCGGGAGGTCGTATGACCTCCTGTCTGTTCGTTATATGGAAGTTCTTCACATTTATTGTTTTTCAATTTACCTCCTCGTCTTCATGGTTCATTTTTATACCGCAGTTTTCACCGTCGGGATGTGTATCGATGATGTGTCGACGTGTTATTACGTCCGACCTGCGGGGTTGAAATTTTCCTCTTTCATTTTGGTTTTTTAGTGTTTTTTTTTTTTTTTTTTCAAATTTATTATCGCTCTTCTCTTCATTATCGATCAAACGAATATTTCTTCTTATATTTTTATTAAATGTTACCTCCGTTTTTTTCACGATTAAACGCGGGAGCCTCTCTTCCACGTGGGTAGGCAAGTGCGCCCAGGTAAAGACGAAAGGAATGCGTGTCGTACAGGGGGAGCGAGTAAATAACATCAACTTCTAATATACCATCGCAAAACGTCAAAGTGTACACAGAGAGAGTTGGTATTTGCTTCAAGGCGGTATAGAATGTCGGACGGTGGCAGCGGTAGCTACTGCCGCGTTAAATTAACTTTCCATAATTAAGCGTTGTCAGGTAAATTAAAACAATAAATAAATACTCTAGCAGTGCTGCAGAGCACGGTGAGAAGCCACTAACAAACAATTATTAAATCAATCAATAAATAAGTAAATAAAATTTGGAAATTAAAACCTAATGCCTACTGGCGGCTAATTGTTTTACGAAATTGTTATTCCCATTTTTCCTAACCCAGCTTCTATTTTTTCTCTATTTCGCGGTTTCGTTCTACCCCAATTTTCAAATTCGCGTCCGAAATATTTTCTCCGACTGTATCAAACGCCTAACAACGCGGCCAAAGGGACAGACGAAAAGTACATACGGCATGTTAAATCCTCATTTGATACGCGGCATTTGCCTGACTATACCAGAGTAAAAATAATTGTGTAATTTCCATAGCAAATATAGAGCAAAGTTCTATCATACTTATAAATTAATCAACTCCGCATGTGAAATTTCTCTCTTTTTCGGAATGGGAGATTCGTCTACCTCGGAATCCGCGCCTCATTTCATTTTGACACGTACAATGACAATTGGCCACGTATCATTCTTGCGATATTAGGTTAGGAAAAGGCCGTTACCGAACACGCGGTACGTCTGGCTCGCGCGAGTCTTGATGAATTCAAACCGAGTGTTTCTAGTTTGCCGAACGGTTTGAAATACCAAATGAATTGAAGCCGTCCCGCGTAGTGGTATTATATGTATAACGGTTAAAAAATGGACCGCGGCCCTTCTGCAGCCCTTCATATATAGGGAGAAGGGCATATGCGGCAGAACAGGGTAATGTTTCAAATTGGCATTATTCGGAGCGGTGGGTAGTACTGCATTCAATTAAGTGGCAGTAAACGCTATTTGTTTTCGTTGCATAAATTAATCGTCAAACGGTTTACCCAATAACCATTTGTTTTCAAGTAGGTATACGCGTATACGTTACTCGACAGTAGGTACCTAGCGCAGTGCAGGTACAGTGCGCATTCGAGTGCACACCGCAGTTCGGGTAAGTTGTGAAAAATAATTTCACGTTCTATATACAATACCCGTTGAATGATGTGACTAAATTTTACCTCCAAACGAGCCACCGTAATCCCTAGCTAGCAGCTAAAACGCATTAAAAAAAGAGAGAGGGATAAAAAAGAAAAAGGTGGAACAAAAAACGTAATACCATAAAAAAAAAAAAGCACTCGACTCCATTCCTCATCAATAATTAAAACTACGCGAAAACGCGATGCACCCAGTTTCAGAGACTTTGATATAGAGAAAAAAAGGAGAAGAGGCATTTCTATAGAGTAGTATATAGACGCATACTTGCTGCTTATATTCATATATTCTTGTCTGACTTATGGGAGCACTCAATTTTACCTCCTATTCACACACATCTACCCGGGGGGTAAGGTAGGCAGATACATGTAACACACACACACGTGGTTACGTTTAAACGCCGGGGTCCAGGGTGGCCGTTTACATCGGCCCCTCTGTTAATGCAACTCGAGTCCGGCGCTACTACGATATCGAGGTACGCGTGAGGGATTTGGATTCCAGCCCTATGCCTATTGTCACGGCTTTGCTTTCTGCCGTTCGAAATCCGCCGATAATATCCGCCTAGCTTTGTTCAACATATGTGAAACATACACACTTACACGTGTTGCCGCATACCTCTATATCCATTTGCATGTATAATTCCTACGCCGCGTATATCAAGCGTCCAGTAAAATGCAAATACATACGAATATGTATATAATTCCCTTATGGAAAAAGAGAGAGAGAGAGAGAGAGAGAGAGAGAGAGGGAGAGAGAGAGGGTGACGTAATTTTCAACTCATTTTCGCCTCTCCGCGAAAGGACGACGATGGGAAACGTACGGCCTCGTTAGTCGTCCCGTTCTACCCATGCCCGCAGAATAATTCATTGTTTTATTTAGGGCGTATACGCGTATACGTATGGTACATTACCAATGCATAGATAGAACGATGAACATTGATGTTGCTCAGGAGAGACCCTGCGGTTGGAGTGAATTAATTGATCGAGACGAGACGCGCGTTAACGGATACCGCTTATGCACCAACACCATCAACACCCATGGTCGTCTCAAAGGACATGGTCCTTCCTAGTGCCTCGTTTTACGATTAGACCTCGGCTTCGAGCCTCGCCGCCTTCTACTACCACTAGGTACTCCCTGTAACCCATTGCATCTGCCCAACTAACGCCAAGGCTTTGCCGAGGATCATCCCGGCGTACATAACATCCTCGTCTACTACCCAGAGGGGCTTGTTGTTAGTTTGATCGTGAGTTTAGTCCGTTAAACGGGTGGCGTAGAACTGGCTCATTGTCAGCGTAAATCGCCACAGGGTAATATACGAGGACGATCTTGAATAGGAGACGAATAAAAAAAGAAAACAGAAAAAAATAAAATTCGGGCAAACTCGCAAATAGCGAATTTCTTTTTTTTACCTTATTTCGAGGCTCTGGACACGTAGCGACGTGTGTAGGTGGATGAGCACACATACGTGGTACCCCTTAGGTGTTTGGAAGGTTCGTATGTAGGTACCGGGTAACGAAATCACCTCCGGGGACCGAGTTGCTAGGGGGGACGGAAGTTCTCTGGGAGATAACCGGCCAACACCCGCGTTAATAATCACGCGCCTAGGCCTCTGATACAAAGAGAAAAGGACCGAGGCCAGGGAGGACGAGGACAAGGACGAGGGTCCGGGACGAATCACCCTGTAGGTCTCATTGCCGGGGTACATCCTACGTGACTGTCTTTTCAATTTCATCTGTAACGTATAGTCGGGAATTAGACGTTCCCTTTTTTTTTTCTTCCCCCTTTTCCTTTATTCCCTTATTCCAGGTCTACTCTCGTCAGTCTACCCCGGGAGTAGGAAATGTACGAGGCATTTTGATTCCATCCGCGTGTATAGGTGTGTATAATACGCGTAAGATGGATTTAATTATTATTTAGCGAAATAATAACCAGCCCTGCAATTACAGCGATAATCTCGGCGCTGCCCGAATCACGCCTTTTGAAATTGGATCGTTTTGTCCCGGTTGTGGTGGTGGTGCAGTTCTATATACGTCGGTGATGGTCATTACGCGTAGGCGTAGAATTCGCCTCGAAAACCCCCGCCCACCGTTACATCGCCCAGGGACAATTAATAATTATCCCAGATCGCTGATAACATCGCCCAGAGTCCATTTCGCCCACAACCAGCAGAGCTGGTATCCTACACTATGGTCTGCGCAACCCATCTGCTGCTATTGCTGCTGTTTCCCCTGCGTTTCTCCCTCATTTTCGACCTGACCGATCCACGCCCTATGCCACTGTGCTGGTCCAGAATACCCGGTGCCATGCAGTTTCCATTTTGTCCGCGTAACCACGCGTGGCATTAATCCACCCAGGCGAGAACGAGAAGATTATCGAAATTCTCCACGTGTCAATCCTCCCCGGATCTATTAAGAGAGAATTTTTGAACCACTTGAAATTCCCGACACTCTTTTTCTCTTCAAGTTCCCACATATTTTTTCTAATAGTCGTGAGATAGAGGAAATTCCTTGATTCGGACGAACTAGGAAATTACATTAGGCACCATAAAATGGAAAACCACAAGATCTTGGAGAAGAATCATCTATTTTGCTATGCATATCTCTCTCAATCTCTCTCGCTGGTGGTTTGCTATTTTTGGGAAAGACCGAGGCTACTGACGGCAAGCTTATTATAGGTTGAAACGAGGCGTCGCGGTCGTTGTAGGCTGCCGGATGATTGATAGTGACGTAGTAGTGTGACGTCAAGGGAGGCCCATGATCCGATGAACGTAACAGGTTCGGTGTATTGGTAAACGTGGTTCACGCCCGTATATATCTACCTATACAGGCAAACAGGGTGTCGGCGAGGTGTATTTGTACATCGGAAGCTCGTCAACGGGGTGTAACAACACAGGGTGAGCGATTATGAGAACCGTTTTCCTCCACGGCTCGTAATATTTTACCGCTTTTTTTTTTCTTTTTTTTTTTTGATATTACACGCGCGATTCGATCGAACGAAAAATTTGCAAATTCCTTCTTCCCCCGCGTTTTCACCCCCTTCCCCTCTCTTTCTCTCAGCGTTCGCCCACGTATTGTATTACTTCATTGTTACCGGGAAACCTCATGTTAACTCATGTTTACAAAATTATATACGTGTACGAGGGTGAAGTCTAGGGCTTTAATTTTCACCACCTTCCTTGCAAAACAACTTTTCAATCTGGTTCATCCCCCGGAGGAGTAATTTTAAAAGGAACACCAAAATAAAAAAATCAAACATAAAAAAAAACCATGAACACCAAAGCGTTGGAAATTTCCCTACTGGTTCTATCCCCGGTTCTCTTTTTCCTCCACGTTTTATTTATTTATTTTTTAAATTTTCATTTCACTCTTTCTCTCTTCATCACGAAAATAATATGAAATTACGACGACAGTTAAACGATCAGCGTGAGAGAAGTTTGGAATTTTATTGACCTGTCGGAATGCGTCTTGGCCTCTGACGGGATCCCCGGAGGCGTTACACATGTGGCTACCGAAGGAACGTTAAAGATTTTGCGGAATTTTGCACAACCTCGCCGATGTCACGCTGCATAAGGGCGACTGCCGCAGTCGCCGCGCCGCGTTTCTAATTTTCCGAGGGAATTCGCAAATTTATTTCACGATCAGAGAAAAACTCGACCGTTCGAACGGGCATAGCTATCGGAATTAAGAGAACGTCAGCGAGGAGGTCGATTGTCCGGGCAGGATCGAGTGCCACCTCCCCCCACACGGTCATTACCCCAGACAATGCCGTATTAATGGATTAAATCGAATTTAACGGCCTATACCTGCACCTACTCGTCCCTTTCGCAAAATCCAACTCCCATCGAACCCCGCGTATACATATATACATATATCCCGTGACGACCCTTTTCCCCCAACGTAGACGTAGACGCTGACGCTGACGCGCACGCGGTCCCAACATCCTGGTGATTTTGATTGCTTCAACCTAGAATCGGGGGGGTTGGATGAGCGTGATTAGGTAATCTGCTCGTCTCATCTGACCCGGTTTCAACCGAACCGTCGCGACGCTGGTATGACATTCATATGGACGCAAGGACGATGGGTATATAGGTGCCGAACCCAGATGCAGACATTCGTTCATTGATGGGCGAGCAAAGTAAGGCTGGAAAAAAATTAAAAAATAGAAAAACTTGATAAAAACGCAAGACAAACACGAAGGTAATTGCGCGCGGTGTTTTCGTTCTCTTAACTCGTACACATACTTCTTCTATATGGGGGGAGGGATGAGAAAAAGATTCAGGGGTTTTTACTCAGTTTGGCATATTTTGAATGATATAGTAAAGTGCGTGCGGGTAGCGATGACGGTGCAGGTCCTCGAGACTCGGGGATTTTGTTTGGCCAAGGATAATCCTATTATTGGGTGTCCTCTGCTTAGGCGAGGCTCCTGTTTTGCTTCGAGACCCTTTTATAATTAGCTGGCTGATTGGACAACCGTAGGAGGGTGGTATCACACACACACACACACATACACACCCATCTATGATACCTACATACATACCTAGACGTATACATATATCTCCGCAGTTATGGAGCTCAGCTCCTCTGCCCCCAAATCTATATCTATATGTATTTATGCATATACACCTAACCGTATTACCTAGCCGGACTTATACAAGACCGCAATGCATACCGAGCAGCCTAGCCGCCTCGATGATATCGTTATGCGGGCTATACATATATGTCCGGAATATTGGTACTCGGTAATAACCAATCTGTCGCGGGTTTTAGAATATCCTATAGTATACCCACGTTCTTATATCCCTCCCTATTCGGAGAGTTGAAAATTTGATTCTTGTCCCCCGCCTTTTGATCTTTCGCCCTGCAAGCTGGCTCCGGACTGCGGGAAATGGATTGGTAATTTAAGAGGGCAAATAACCCCAAGCACGTCCGATTCGCCACGAAGATCAACCTCGAGATTATAATTCGCTGGACGACTCTGACCGCGGGATGGGGGAAAGTATATCTCGGTATCTCTCATTGTTGCGTCTTCATGCGTGGCGAGGGATGCAATATCAAGAAGTCGGAGGATTGGCGTTAACCTAGAAAGAGATAGAAAAGTAAATGCGACGTCGGCGCCGGTCGGTCGAATGGACGGACGTTCTTCGCGTGTTGCTAAAAAATTTAATAAAAACGAAGCTTTCTTTATTCTTTATACTCTTTACAACGGCCGTTTCGTTCTCTCGTAAACTGACAACAAAACGCCATATAGCGCAGCCGAGAGAGACCCGCGCCATGTAGTATTTCTCCTCAAAACTCGTCTGGACGGGAAGGACGATGCGGGTATAGGTACTTTTACCGACCCCACTCCAGACTGCAATAATTATTAAACCGTACTGAAAACCTTGTTACACCTAGTTATACGTGTGTAGCTCACGTAGACTCTCTTTCGCATCACTAATTCCTATGAATAAAACGAATAAATTACGAGGTTCGATGCATATACTCGGCGGAAGAGACGAAGAAGAAGAAGGAAAAAATCACAAGAAAAAGTAAGAAAAAAGGACATATAAAAAATAGAATAAAAAAATGAAAGGAAAAAACAGACAAATCATTCCGCAGATCCGTATTACCGCGTGTCATGCAGGTTATTGTTATACCATGACAGAGTTCCGGGGGGTGGAATCTTTTATTCATCGTGGCGATAATTAAAGGTAAACTCCTGTAGTTGATATATTGTTGGTTGTACTGTGAGGGGGGGGGGGGGGGGGGGGGGAGGCACCGTTGTTTGAAGAGCTTCTTACAAATTAGCCGTGAATATTCATCGTCCTCGCCTCAGGGAAGGGACGCCGGGCGTCGGACCTCGACCTGCACCTAACTCTAACTCTCCCTTTCGAAAAGGTGGGAGGAGGCCAGTCGGGTTGGTGGGTAGGTAGGTAAGTAGGTATATGTACCAATTTGTCCGAAGTGCGTGAGAAATACAAAGAGGAGAATGTGACACCTGCGGAATCATATTTTTGTTTCTTTCTTTTGAATTTGTCGATTTATCGTTAGTGATAGAATTTGCCTCCGTGTTTTGCGTGTACGTATAATATAAATGGGCACTTTAGGGTGAGAAAGAGAAAAAAATAAGTTAGATAAATGATTTGGCAATTGGTGTGAAGTAGCTGTTGCTTTCGGGGCTTATCCTCACCAAATATACTCAAGGTGGATGGGGGGGGGGGGGGGGGGGGGGGCAGCCCTTGACGGCCAGGATTCGCGTCAATTTGCAAAAACTACGTTATGCTAATCGTAAGACGCGCTTTACTCACTCCCGCGACTAAACTCGGGGGTTGTTTTCGTCAAACGAGACCTCGGGTACCCGGTACCTGCTCCCTCGCGATCTCGGCAATCTCATTAATACCTGCGTACACAACTTTCACCCGAGAGGCGAAAATTTCAACGAACAGTTTAAAAATTGATCACTGCATACTTTTTTTTTACCTCGTTTTCTCACTTCGACCTCCACGATTTGTATTCTTTTTTTTTTTTTTTTAGTCTCGGATTGAATGTGTCAAAAAGTCAGTTCGTTTTTTTTTTCAAATCTAATTTCACAATAATTTCCGATTGAAAATTCTAGCAACATTTATAGGAATGAAGAAAAAAAAGAGAGAGAGAGAGAGAGAGAGTGAGATTGCGATAACTTTCCCTGAAAGTATTTTCTTTCAGTTTCGTGCAGACAAGATTTTTTTCCAACCAATAACAGTAATAGGTTTTATAGTAGTTCCAGAGCGTGCGGTACAACTTCTTTAATGAATTTCTAAGGGTTATAGATTTTCTATAAGTCATACGATGGGGAAATTTGGCATCTTCCGTTCCACGATTCCTTTTCGCAAACACCGTCGCGATTCAAAAACGCCAGATTACATTCGGAAAGGGTGCGAAAGAGTACATAGTCTTCTAGCTCCTATGATTGAAATCCGAAAACGAAAGGACGTCCGAAGTACCGCTTCGAAACTTTCTTTCCATCCCAGGTTCAATATCGCACTAGAAATCCGACATTGAGAGGTAATAGGCGAGGAAAAATTCCTGCAGTGTTTGAAAAAATAAAACAATGGACTCAAAGTCATGCAATTATATGTTTTGAAAATATTTCGGTGTTTCATCGAAAGCGGTTGCATTCGGAAAAGATTTGGAAAGATGGAAGAGGTAGGTAATTTGCGCCACAAAGAAGAAGGAAAAATAAAATGTTAATATAAGGGATTGTTTTTTGGTAATCGGGTGAATTTGATTTGAGATAGAAAGGCGGTGGCACGTGTCCCCTTCGGTATAAATTCGTAGGCCTCCCCACCTGGATGACGAGGGTGTATAGGACTTGTATAGAGGCGTAGCGCGAAGAGCCTGACCTCGTCAACAATATACACGTAGCACCGTAGCCACGGCCTGATGGTGGAAAGGCACGATCAGCTTTAACGCGGTGTATGATTCTGCGTAAACAATTGTATTGTGTCGCGGGTTCCCGCGCGCCACATCACCGATCCTCCACTCAACTCCACTCCTCTCTTCTCTCGCCCCCCCCCCCCCCCCCCCCCCCCCCCCCTCAAGCCCAACGCAACCGGATTGTTGTACGATGTTACGGGCTGTATTTCCACCCCCATGAAATACCCAACCCCTTGATACCGAACCGACGCGACGACCGGGCGACCGTGTTGTATCGGTGTATAAACGTTTGCATACATTCCCTGGGATGGCTGCGAGGGGAGATTCAAGGGAGCAGCTATACAGAAGGTCGGAGAGAGAGGGAGCGAGAGCGAGAGAGAAAGAGATAGGGTGAGATTGAGGGTGAGGGCGAGAAGCGGCAAGGGGTGAGGGATGAGGAAGAGATTTACGAGCTATGCGGGGCGGTCGCATACACCGTTGCACGAGCGCATCGAGCTACAAGCGCGGCAAATGCTCTCTCTGGATGTAACACATACGCAGGTATCCCTACCACCCCTGCCTGCCTCCCTCCCACATACCTACCTGCAGCAAACGTACGCTAAACTTTTTCTATATGGTATATACTACATACACTCTACAGCCGAGTGATTAAACTGTTTAATATCGCAAATATCTTGACCGCAAATCCACAACACCAACCACCGCGGGCGTCTTACCGCTTGGCGAAACCGAACAGTACCCTTTTTCACCTTTTCTCTTCTTTTCATTCCTCTTGTTCGGCACATAAGTCCATTTTGCGGAAAGGAATTGCTCAGCTAATTGCTTCCCATGCGGCACAGAGGAGTATTTTCTTGTCTTTGTGTAACGAACGCTCGTCTTTGGGTCGTTGGTATATGTCTTATGAGAATGGAATACCGCGGGAGGATGTGTCGTGTTCGTGGGTATGTGTGTAGGTGTTGTGTAGGTGGTGGGTACCTAACCTACAAGAGGCGATTCAAATTTCGGCAAAGTTATACGCCAGCGTCGGCGAGGCTCTCCAATACCTTCCCATTTGCCACAGACGAGGGTGAACGCGTCGAGACCCAATGACCAGCTCCAATCAACCTCTATTGCCGACCAATCGATTTCCGTAATGAATTGTGCTTCCCTCTTCGTCTACGGCGGTGGGTACCTACGACTACGACTACGACTACGACTACGACTACGGCCACGACTACTCACTACGTCTACCTCTACCTCGAGAACCCCAACGCCAAGCAATATTGCTTCTTCGGGCTCACGAGTTCCTTCGCATGTAAGTGTAAGTAGCTATAGCGTACGTATATATACGATTCGCCAATGAAATATACCCGCCCTCGTATGTGTGTGCAGTTCTTTATGCTGCATTCGCGCAGATGGTCAAAGAACGCTTTTCCCAGATTTGAAACTTGCCAGATCATACTGCAGGGCTTGTCCGCAATATTTTCCGTCTATTCGGTGGGAGGTAGGTGGGTAGGGAGGTGGATAGGTATTATAGGTAGGTGCATTTTTATATTTTTACGCGTTGAACCGCGTGCGCTTTAGGGACAACAACCGGGCTGTGGTGGATGTGCTTTATGGTGGTATGAGGAGTTTATGACGGGCGTTAAAAGGGCGATGTTTTGATGCGATGCGATCTTTCTACCGTCACGTTAACCCCTTTCTACCACAATTCGTAGGGAATATTCCAATTTTGATGTTATGGAGTTTAAATTTGGTTACAAGCACTCTCGCCACCTATCAAATGGTTTCATTTCCATTTCCATTTTTCAGTCTACCCGCGATTATACATATATACGCTCATTTCTTTTCCGCTATCCACGTCATCCCTCGTTCGGAAAATATTCACCTAATCCTCTATTGAATTTGTATTCCTTTTCTCTCTTCCCTCTCCCTCAATAACAAAAACAACAACAACAACAACAATTAAAGGAAAGAGAAATCCGCGTTGGAATTATTTAACGTGGGCAGAGGGAATCCCCAAAATTCGTAAAAGTAGTCTAGTCTTTGGATCCTCAGTCTGTAGTGCACAATCGGACGTCAAGAAGAGGAAAAGTCCTGCGGTTGAGAGCAAAGCGAGGAACCGTAGGGATAGAGAGCGGGTGGATTGAGAACGAGGTCGAAGGAGAGGAAAAGGTTTTGATCTCGTCACCGAAAAGTTAATAGCCAATAAATATGCAAATACCAGAGGTACCGTTCCGTTCCGTTCCGCGTAGTTGTCAATCGAGGCCCGATATTTTTAACCGCGCGCATCGAATGCGAGTTCGAAACCAGCCGAGGGAGAATCGAGAATCGAGAGGCGAGAGGCAAAAGAAGATAGGGAGACTAAATTTTCCTGTAATCCTCTTTCGGACAGATCGCAATGTCTGAGGGAATAATAAAGTGAAAAGACAAGAAGAGAAAAATAGCTGAAAACGCGAGTATGAAATAAACTGCAAGGAAAATGGAAAGTGAATCGGAATACTGCGGTGGCGAAAAGTGACAGGTAAGCAGCGTCGCAGGGGTCCCAGTTTTTGCCCAGGTTTCTTTAGCCGAAGATGAGGAGGCGAGCGCGAAGCTTCGGAAAACGTGGAACGCGATGGAAAGGAATAGCGAGAGGGAAAGGGAAAGGAAAGAGGATCCTCCTTCTTCCGCCCCGAACAGAAACATTTTATAACCTTATCATCGCTCGCATATTCCGCATATTTTCCAAATTCCCGAGCGAAGGCTTCGGATTTGACGCATGGCTTCGCGAGAAAGTGAGTCCACCTCGGCACTGTATATCCCATCTTTCGAAAAACTTGATCCTCAGCGAATATCTTGGCGAATTTACATTGCAGATTAAGGGGCGATCCATGTGCCTATATCAGCTTAGATTTTCGAAAAACCAATTCTCATTTCTTTCACTACATGCTTTTCGGCGCCCACCTCATTCCCCTCTATCGTACAAATTCCATCAACCGAACGGCGTACTGCGGGAATTCGAAAATTTCATTTCAGTTTCCAAATTACATCCAAATATAATATAATTAGTTCTCATAGATTTCCATTAAGCTGTATAATATGGAACGGAATTTTCTAATAATTTCCAAAATGTTGTCGACCCGCGTGCATCGGTGAAAAACAATTCATCGATCGATCCCAGCCTAGCTGTACCTATGGTAGGTACTCTGATTCGAACCGTTACTTGGTCACAGTGTCAACAGAATCAGTCGACCGCTAGCGCCGGAGGCAGCGCAGCGCCGCGGCTTCCACACCCATGCCACTACGAGATTAGTTTTGTTCGAAGCAATTTGAATTTAGATTAGTTGCTGCAAATTGGCATCGCCGATCGCCACATACTGCCGGACGGACGGAGCCCCTCCTCCTCCTCTCTATGAGTATCGGAAAATCGTATTACAACGGAAGGGAAAAGGATCAAGGATAAGTATATTCCCTCCAAGCTCCGATGATGAGCCGACACTGCAATATTCCCATCCTGCCTGAATCCGAACTGGCGATTGTCAGAAGCAAATCGGTGTGCAAATTTCACGAATGTACGTGTTCGCCATTTTTTTCTCTCTCTCTTCTCTCGATGTTCTGGCATAGGCCAGATATTAAATTCGATTATTCAAAATTAATCGCTTGTTGATTCGAATATTATACTTTGGACTCTCTCTCTCTCTCTCTCTCTCTGTCTCTGTCTCTCTCGTGGGAACTCCCGTTTAATTAATTGTTCCCCAAATTACTCGGGCTCCGCTGCTTTATTCCTCGCGGTTATTAAACGCCCTGCACTGATACCTACCCTCGCTTGGCTACTAATTGAGCAGCTAACAACTTATATCAATTACCTCATGGCCGGGGGATAAACCCTGCATGGATGTTCCTGCATTCGCCTGTCATAAAATGTCAAAAAAATCCTCGGATTTTGTAAAACAATCCTCATCCATTGGTCGCGAGTGAGCTACCTACCTATATGGTATACCCATCTCTAAAAATTTCCGGTAAAGAATCTGGTAAAAATGTTCTCCGGTTAAGGTCTTCTCCGCGAAATTGGATATCCCCGAAGCCCCCTGCTCCTGCGGTGGTGGTAGCAAATCCTTACGGATATACAGGGACTTTCCGCTATTTGGTTATGCGATCCTGCGATCCTTCGGGAGGCTGCTGCTGCTGCTGCTGCTACTGCTGCTCTCGAAGCCGTCAGGATGTCCTGGAAATTAAATTTCCACGGTCAAAATAATTCCTCACACGTATAGCCGCCCCCTCTTCTCCGCCTCCGACTCTTTCCCGGGCACAGGGCGGAGGTGTATCTCGACGTCTGATAACTGTTGTCCGTCCGGATGGGAACGGCGGACGTGTATACGGGGCGAGGAGAGACGAGACGCGAGCCGCGAGGAGGTAGAAATCTTTAAAACAGCTTATACGCCGTTTTTCAAGAGAGAATTTTTACCGGCTTATGCAGAAGGATCTTAGGCGCGGAGGCTCCTGAATTTTTTCATAAGCTTTCCTGAAACGAATTTATGCGAGGACTTTCCGGCGACCTCATGCGGCCAATAGAAATACGGCCGAGGGTCCTGCGGCGTGTCCGACTAACAGACAGAAATGAATAGACCGAGGGCGAGGGTACTTTACAAATATGTGACCAGAAAACAAACTGAGACCCGTTTTTCTCCTCTTCTCTATCCTTTCTCTCTCTCTCTTTCTTCTTTCTCTTTCCTCTTTCTCTCGTTTTCCCTCGTTTGCGACTTAGCCCTCTACGTTCCACTCCTACCCCCAGCACCACCACCACCACGCACACAAACCCAGCGATGACAGATTTCTGAGGGATCAAAATTCCGCCATTTTTTCACCCTAATTTATCGCCACCGGTAGCCTACTACCCCGCAGAGGAATTACCTCGGATTTACTCCCCCAGGAGTGACCCGGACGCATGGCTTCCCCGTGACCGATTGGCCCTCTTAGTCTCCCGAATGACCATCCCGCTCAAATCTCCTTTGCCTTCTCTCTAATTTCATTTTTTTCTTCTCTTTATTTTATTCTTCTTCCTTTCGTCATTATTATTCTTCGCTTCTTCAATTAGACTCCTATATCTTTCCCACGTCAGAGGGAGGGGAGTTATATTATATATAAAGTTAACACCGAGAGCAAACTCGGACCTGGAAGGTCGAACGTGTCACGGAATAATCCATAGAGTCGGGAAATTAAAATCGACCGCGTCGGCGTATCAGAAGAGAAGAAAAGTACGAGGAGACGACTTGTGTCGTAAACTATATTTTTCGGGAATTGTTCTGCCTCGCGCGGACGTCTGACGTTTTTATTTTATGAAATCGACGACGACCTCATCCGCCGAAATTTCTCCGAGGCACCAAGCTGGCGTCTGTCTTCTTGCCTATTTTCTTTCTCTTTTACTCTCCTGCGGTGTATATACGTACGAGAACGTCTATACGTGTCTCTTTCGTTGTGTAGAAGTAGCAGTCGAGTCTCGGTTATGGCTTCTACTGGGAGAGGGAAACTGCTAAGTCTACGGAGTTCATTTAGATAAAATCTCAGCTTCCATCGGTCCTCCTAGACGTTCAAAGAGGGGCTGCTGCTGCTACTGCAACTCTAGCCAAGACCGAGAGGCTCCCGGATCCAGCCGCGGGCCACAGATCCCGATTCCCTACCACTCCGCAAACAAAAGTCAAGTCGTATTTTCACCGACTTTTCGCTATTACCAGCGTCGTAAGTCGTAACCACAGCGTTTCGTTTCATAGACTCGAACGAACAGATACCAAACCTACCCCCTGCAGTCCTGAAAATGGTCCGAGGGTCACTATTCCGTCCTCAATACCTTCGTCCAGATTTCCATCAGGGTTTAGCTCGGGGGGCCAAAAGCGCGAAGAAAAAGTAAAAACTATCAGCCCCCTGGTACTAGTGGAGAGGAGGTGATTGTAAAAAGGTATAGGCTATACGCCGAGGACTCGCAGGGGCGTACAAGGGTCGGGGATGCAGGGCCACACTCATTTGAATACTTAGATTGGACAGGACGGGGGCGCTTAATCGCGTTTTCTGAGAAATTTATGAGATCCAAGCCGATAAGGTTGGAAATAAGAGGCGAGTCTTGGGTAGTGGGCGAAGAAAAAACCTCATCCCTTCTCTTCTCCTCTCCTCTTCGCTATGTTCTGCCTATATACTTTCCCTCTGGCTATCTGGCTCTGGCTCTGTCTCTGGCTTATAGACGTGAAATGTAATAGAACTTGATGTACTCATATCGTCGCGCAAAAATGCAATCCCGACATCCCGTGCCAGATTCATTTTCGAAACTGATTCTTCACGTGCGAAGGATCGTCTGGCTAACAGGAATCAAGATTTGGCTCGTGGGGAATCGGCAAGACTTAGGTACCTACTATTTTTCGAAAAATTTTAACCACGATGGAAAGAATATGCTTGAAGTGACCCGTGCAGGGTGATATTCGATATCCACGAATGAAATCATACTCGAGGATTAATGGAAAGTTCATTTTTCCTCATCACCGGAGGGGTTTTTTTTTTCTGCAACACCGTCCCGTTAGAGGAGCGATATCGATGGATAGGTGCAACGATACCGCGGGTTTTTCACCTCAAGGAAAAACAGTTGGGTAAAAGCCCGCGATTCGCGAAGAGGGAAAAAGTGAGAGTAGGGGTTGAACGGCGATAAGAGTTATCCGGGACTTATTGGCCCCGGATGGACGGGTGCCATTTGTCTCGCTGATGGAAGAAAGCTATTGTTTCTATACCGGGTCTAAGGCTCTGCGGCGTGTATGCCATGGTAGCATCCCGCGTAGCTGAGAAGAAGCGGACGACCAAGTCGTATATGGGTAGGTATAAATAAATTCTGCTCATCGCGTCGGTTCGCTTTATTACGGGAAAGTTCTGTCCGCGTTCTGTCCTATACACAAACCAACGTACGAAAATTGTGCGGAGAGAAAAACGTATTTTCTGGATTCTAGATAAAGACCGTTCCTCGATTTATCGCCGAGATTTCTTTCGCAATCTACCCGATCAACAGTCGCGATCTCTCCGTTTTCTCAGTCGCCTGCCAATCCTAAAATCATTACTGCTGGTTTCTGTGTAGAAAATTCAACGCATAGATATACATATATCGTTCTTCTGTTCTCCCCTCTTCGGAATCCCCAACCCTCATATGCTATACTGTGAATTTTATAATTCTTGAAGAGAGGTATTATCCCTTCGTAAATAATAAATCTACCTCCGAGAGGTTCAGTCAGCTAGTCAGCAATTTTTACGAAACGGGACGCCTCTCCCTTCGACCCACAGGCAAAAAGGTGGCTCGCTTCTCCTCCGTGTGTAAACGTATACGTATGTATATGCATACATGCATGTGCCAGTAGGTATGGGTACGGGGATTGGGGGAGGAGATACTTGACCGCGACTCGCTGAACGGGAGTTGTCAATTTTCAAGATGGAAGATTTTCCACGCCAAAGGAAAAATTTATACCCGTAGGTAGTATCTACAGTTTTCTCGAGGATGCGCGTCTCTCTCACTGTCCTTATCACTGTATATTACCGTTTAAAGTACTTGGAAAGTTGAAAAAAAAGATCAGACGCGTGTCCAGAAAATTTGTACGAATTATTATCCAACCGCCGTCGCCAGTTCTTCTCGGGATATTTTTATATTCGTTACGAGAACGCGGTGCGCGCTGAAACGCGATCTTTATGGATATTCAAGGATATCGTATGGCTTACCGTTCGGGTCCTTAAGACGGGCCTCGCGCGTAATATGGTTATGAATTATTTGTGGCCTTTTCGAGCTCCTTTTATTTACTAGAGAAAAATATATAAATAAAAGTCAGAGAAGCTGCGATAAGGTATGCGGAAATGAAGTACCGCGATATAAAACAACCTCCGAGCTACACCCCCAGGCACATACTTACCTCTGAAAGAGTAATCTCGAAGTCATGCCGTATACGTATATAGGTATAAAATACTGTGTAGGGGAACAAGATTCGTCGAAATTTTTTTTTCCTTTTTTCTTATTTTCTCTCCTCCCTTTTTGTGGGCAGGTGAATAAAAGATTCGCGTGCATAGGTAGGGGGTACAACGTGTACAATAGGTACGTACCTTTTACCTTCTACCTTCTACCTTCTACCTTCTACCTTCTACCTTCTACCTTTTACCCTGAAAATGAAATCTGAATAGGTATGTATATCTCTCGACAAGGAAATAATACAAATAAGGAGCATGAATGCGGAATTAATTAAGCTCGGGGTAGGCTGGGTGGGTGGGTACCCACTCTCGTTTCACCGCTACCTCTCGACTTGTCACATAACTAATTGCGATATTTCAAACTCACGGGTATAAAAACGTCCACTCGTCTCGGACATCGAGGAGCGAGCTAGTAGCCGGTGCTGGACCACCGCGAGAACCAGAGTCAGGGTTATTAATTAAAGTAGAACGCAAATTTACCCACGTGTGTGCGGGTCGACGCGACTCAACAATTAACGAAGAGGGTAGGTACGAATCACGACTTCTCTCTCTCTCTCTCTCTCTCTGTCTCTCTTTTTCTCTCTTACTTTCCGTCCCTCCCTTTCGCTCCCTTTGTCCTCGACCATAACTACGGAAATCACCCTCCACGATTATATCGCGCGGAAGTTCCTCCCTTGCCTCGCGTCTCTCACGGTCAATTTCTACGGACACCGAGATGAATTATCGCGATTGAAGCGCGAGAAACCGCAGGAAGAGAAAGAGAAAGAGGAAAAGGAGTCGCTGCAGACATTCAGCAGACTTTGGGGCGCAAAAACTAGAAACTTTGCACGGTGCTGTATAACTTCTCGAGCCAAAGAGAATTGACTAGTAGCCGAGCTAGCTGCTGCATCACCCTCGGCAGTGGTGTGGAGCGGTGGAGCTCCTTCTGCAGCCTTGGAGGCAAAGAACCATGCCATGATTTCTAGACTCCTAAGGTGGAACGTCCACGGCTCTGGGATCCTCTGCTACTACGCCACGTATCTACTAGTTTAAAGAACCTTTTCTACACACGTAAAAGCACAACATGCATAGGTACCCTCCAGTCCTTTGAGGACTCCAGACTCCTTCCGCTCTCCTGCCGTTGCTGCTCCTCTCAACGTTGACGCTGATATCTTCGTGTTTGTGTGTCGATGTGAGTTCGCGTCGTCTTAACGTCGGAAGTTAAGAGAGACGGTGATTTTTATCAAGGAATTGGTTCCCGGGTTATCGACTTAACGTGTGTCGGGACATTACCTCTTCATCAATTTTTCTAGATTAATTATCTGACCAATCAATCACAGGGTGAGATCGATGAAGAGAGAAGATTCGTCATAGTCGTTTATAAGATCATTTTCGAATTATTCGTCAGTTGTAATCCATCGGGAAGGGGGGGAGTTATTGAAGACGAATAGCAAATGCCGCTTGTCTGCAGAGTTTCTCTGCTTAAATATGACAAGGCAGCGATGTGTTCGAAATTTGCGACTCGAACGCCCAACTCGATTCCCAACGATCGAGACGACGCCAGCGGTGATCTGTATTTCGGTAACCAAAATTTGCCTTGACTGGAGAAGATTGCGTTCACGTTTAGCGAGTATAACTACGTACATAACGGAGGGGGTCACGATTAGACAAGCGACAATTTGGATACAGTGGAGAGAACGTCAAGTTCCCGTGTTTGTGTCCCCCGCACTGCAGGTTTGGGATTGTGTGTAGTTTGGGGCGAGGAGGGTTCGGTTAGTTAGTTTCGAAACTAATCTCGTTCGATACATTCGCCGGAAGTGAATTGAGACGTCTTTGTACCCGTGCTATGTCGCGTTCAGTCTTGTTTCGCTTCACGGCAACTGACAATTCCGACCAAACATCATACCCCCTACTATAATTCTCATATGGAAAACGCGTCAGTCCCAGTTTTGCTCAATTTTTTCCACGATTTCATTCCACCAAGGAGTCCCGTGACGGAATTATCGGAGAATAATTACATTTTCATACAACCTGAGATTTGTACCTGCGGTTGAAAATTTGTTATGTCGTTTTTTTTGTTTAAATAAACGTAGAAAAGTCGTACCGCTAGACATTTTTCCACGAATTTACCAATCGGAATTCAACGCGCTTCGTGGAAAAACTCAATCACGTGGAAAATTGAAGCTCGGACGGCTGAAAGGCCGTAAGTACCAAAATTGAAAATGGCCGTGCATCAATTGATATAGAAAAACGGAAGGAAAAAAAAAGAAAACAGAAAGGTACGAAAAAAAGGGAGAAAAAAATCGTGACTTTACAGCCCGCGTGATTATTTGGACGTTATAATTTGATCGTAGGCACAATCCAGATTGGATTGGAGCGAAATTGAGTTACTTATCGAACCACGGTGAAAGGGAAAAAGATGAAATACATAAATAATGAAAAAAGAGGAAAAATTGACGCGTAATTTCTAATTATTATACAATCACGGAATAACGATTTTGCAGTTCACTCGTTACCCTCTGGTACGGCGCAACCCCTCGGCGAGAAATGTTACCTGGCGGTAAAAAAGATTAAAGGGAATATAAAATATGGATGTGCGATTAAATTTGTTTGAAATAAAATCCACGGAGTTGGTCAAATTCGTCGCTCGGATTTTTCTTCCATTTATTTTTGCTCTCCTTTGCTTCGCTACATTTCGATGTTCATATAATCTGGGAAGGAGGATGCGAAGGGGAAAAAAGACGTGAAGTTACAAATACGCGAAACGTCGGAGATTCGTGACGACTGCTGTTTGTCAGCGTAAATCCATTGGAAAATAAAATATCAAGCAAGATTTGAGGAATTGCAATTCCTGTTCAATAACCAGCCTGTCAGTCTGACTTATGCCTATCCATAAGTCAAGCCTCGATTCGCATTCGGCTACGCGCATTCACCCAGGCATTTTTGTCGTGGGGATATTTCGTACATATATATACACGTCTCAGACGTATAAATAAGATATCCGAAATAGGCAGGTAAAAAATAATCAAATAAATCTTTGATTACTCGAATCGCAGACAATTTTCTTTTTTCCTTTTTCTGCTTATTCCGCCTCGCCCCTCAGTTGTATATATAGCGGGGAGAGATGTAGGTATTACATGCGCATACGAGTAGGTTCATATACTAATACTCGCGAGGAAAGGAACAGCCCTGCCTTGCGATAATATTTCTGATTGATCGATCACTCGAGTACCTACGAAACTGGGTGGGTTTCAGCAGCTACATTTTTTACGAACACAAATCTATTCCCCAGTGTAACTTTGCCGGTGTTGAAACTTATACAGTCAGAAACAACGCAGCTCCGGCGAACTGAACTAATTTTTTTTCTTTTTCTTTCTTCCAGCTCCTACCATGGATCCGGAATTCACAGACTCTATCGAAAACATAACAGTCCCTGCGGGGAGAAACGTTAAACTGGCTTGCAGCGTCAAGAATTTAGGTTCTTACAAGGTAAATGGCTATCAGACATGTTATTTCAACGCATCTTCTTCCATACAATTCCATGCTTTCTATTCATCTTGCCATTGGAATTTTTGGATTTTGATCAGACGAATTGAATTTTGGAGGTATTGAGGAACCCAGGTACCTTTACCAAAATCAAAAAATCTACATAGATGTGACAAAGTGTCAGTACATATGACAATTGTCGACAATTTGCGGAATGGCTTTTTTTTTTATAAAGTAAACAAGAAACAATAGGAATCTCATGATCATTTCTCAGCCCGTTTTTGGTGAAACTGTACCTCCTCGTCCGTTCGATTAACCGCGCGGGGTAGGTAGGTCAGTTCCAGGTTCAAAGGGAGTTTCATAGGTACCCGGGGTGGAAGCAGCAAGAGCAGTAGTGCTAAGTGGAGGGACGAGGCGGTCGCCATCGTCCTGGCTAAATGGTGTTGCTAGGAGCTGGCACAGGGACGTCTAGATGAGCTCGTGTGTGTGTGTGTGTGTGTGTCGTTGGTTGTTCGTACGGTTGGTTGATTTCCGGTTTTCGCGGCGATGGTCATACGCAGAATACAGAGAAGAGAGAGAGAGAGAGAGAGAGAGAGAGAGAGACGAAAGAAGAGAGATCCTTTGCGGGTGCCCAGTCACTTCTCAGTTGGTTTGATGAAAGACGTGCAGTCGCGGATGGAGGGCCTCATTAAAATCGCAGAGCTACCCTCCCCCCGGGAGTCAGGGGACCCAAGCTCTTACACTTCTAACCTTTTGTCGCCTACGTATACACATATACCTACCTGTCTTGTTCCTACGCGGAATTCTCTCGGCGATCATATTCTTGCGGATTATTGTGAGAAAACCCCCTCGCGGATTCTTGCCTGCCGTGGTTGTAGATATACGGAGAAAGAAAACCATCAGCCAACATACATGCGGACGACCCGGGCGTGAACAGGAAAATACAAACGACCACCCGCGGGGTGGGAAGGTGGAAACTGATTTCGCGGTCACCCTTCACTCTCTGGCCCTATGGTAGGTATGTACCACTGAAGTGTTACCTAGTCGTCAGCCGCCGCCTCTCTGGGTCTCCGGGGATCGCTATACCGCTAAACACATACTTAGACCCTCCGTTCCCTCGAAACGGGGGGCTGGGGGCTGGGGGCTGGGGGCGATCAGCTTTATTACCCTGAACACTATCCGGAGCGGCGGCGTGCCTCGGCAATATGTACATACCAACCAACCCCAACCCCAACCCCAACCCCAACCCTTGGCTGTTGTGTATGTACATAGAAGCGTAGGCGTTGGGTCTATGAGAGTCAGTTGCTGGTGGGCTACTTTACTTCAAAGGAAATGAAATAATTATACTGTATTATTACGCACGATGTGGAAGAAAAGGCGGTGGCCGAAGAGCTTTTTTTAATACCTACACAAACTCCTCGAGCTGAATTTCACTTTTATTTTTATTAATTTTACCCAACCTCCGACGGTCGACGACGATGACGACGACGAAGCCTCTCGCCCTCTTCGGTATTTTTTTTAATTTGCTCTCGGATAAAGAGCAAGAGCCGAAGGTACAACGCCCAGAAGTTCCTGCGAGGGTTAAGTAAGCTTCGGGCTTTACGCGGACGAAACAACAACTCGGTCAGGCGAAGTGATGAGGGGAAAAAAGAACACGAGCGAAAAGAAGAGAGAGAAAGAGAGAGATAGAGAGAGGAATGAAAAAAAAAATTATGTACAAATTTAGAAATAATTTTCGCCACAGCTGCGTCGTAATTGGAATCGATCATTTTAAGTCGAGTAAAATTTAGCCGGGGAGGAAAGTAAACGGGAAAGAAGAAGAAGAAGAAGAAGAAGAGGAGAGCCGGCGGTAGTCGAGGAGGAAAATGACGCTGTTAAATCTTGAAACTTTTACGCTTCAACCCGTATCTGGGTAGGTACGTACTTTCCCGGAGAGTTAATTTTTTTCCTATCCCTTTCCTTTTTCTAACCAAAATATTATCTAAATTCTAAAGTGTCTGTCGTGAAATGAAAATCCTCTATTGAAGTTTGAGGCCCGGCAGGCGGTAAGTGGGCGGGGTTCATTACCCTCTTGAATTCGCTTGAACCTAGACAGGAATGGGTAATGAAGTAGAGGGTGTTTGTACCAGGTTGTATTATTAAGATGTTAGTCGGTGTATAGCAGTGTTGGGCGGATTTTTAATTAATTACTTTCTAAATACAAAATACAAATGTATCTTGTATCGAAAAATCTCCTAAAAACAAAATACCAATGTATTTGGTATCGGAAATTCTCCTAAATACTAAATACAAATGTATTTAGTATCGGAAATTCTTCTAAATACAAAATACAAATGTATTTAGTATCGAAAAATCTCCTAAATACAAATTACAAATGTATTTAGTGACGAAAATTCTTCTAAATACAAATTACCAATGTATTTAGTTCCGAAAAATTTTCTAATATTTTACAAGTTACGCATGTAATGAATACCGTTTATCGAGCGAATTACATCTCCGAAATTTAATTCAACACATTTTCAGAGCTAATTACTCAGATTAAACGAAATAATACGTACACTGAGTAAACGCGAATATAATAGGTGGTTCTGAGATATATGGGAATCTGCGAGTACGTATGGGGTATTGTTCGTGTATAGATGTAATTTCGGAGTATATGGTTGATTTTGAGTACATATGAGTGATTTCGAGAACATATCATTTGTATTTAGTAATCAGAAGCTAGATTTGACGATACTAAATACATTTGTATTTTGTATTCAGGAGATTTTTCGATACAAAACCCATTTGTATTTTGTAATTAAAAAAATTTTCGATACTAAATACATTTGCATTTTGTATTTAGAAGAATTTCCGATACTAAATACATTTGTATTTTGTATTTAGGAGATTTTTCGATACAAAACACATTTGTATTTTGTAATTAAAAATGTTTTCGATACTAAATACTTATATATTTACTATCATACTAAATACTTATGTATTTACTATCATACTAAATACTTATGTATTTACTATTATACTAAATACTTATGTTTTTACTATTATACTAAATACTTATGTATTTAGTATTTAGAAAGTAATTAATTACCAAAAGTAATTAATAACGCCCAACACTGGTGTATAGGGGGTGTACCTAGCTACCTTACCTACACCTACACCTACCTGCCGGTCTTCCACAGGTAGCGAGGGATCGAGCCAGACTTTCCAACCAAACAAGACAGTCGTACACCCCCGTTGATACTTCGGAAAACGTTTCGCGTCCTCCACCCTTCGATACATTTCTTGTTGTATGTACGTAATCGTAGTGTACACAGATCTGGGTACGCATAAACTGTCGAGGAGCATATTCGCCCGTAACTCGAATCTGTCTATCGCAGTGTAATTCGAGTAGGAAGTGCTCGCTTCCTATCACCGTCTCTGTCTCGGTTACTCTCTATTTTCCTCCCTCTCAGCCGACAGCGGCGTAAAAGCCACAAACACGCGGTCTGGCACGGCGGAACCCCGTCGAGCCAGAACCAACACGGCTCTCTTCCCGACTGCCGCAGACTCGCGGGCTAAGTAGAGCTTAGGTAGTTCAATGAGAAGGGTGAGGAGGTGGCAACGGGGGAGGGAGAGGGGGAGGGGGAGGAAGAACGCGGAGGGAGGCGTCCCGCAGGAAGTCTTAAGTATTTCCATTTCCATTTCCTTTGAGAGGTGATTCCCCGCGCGAGTCTTTGCACCGCTATACCGCCCGTTCGCTCTGTACCTACCCTCGTACCTATCTACCTACCTACCTACCTACCTACGTCCGCAGGGACCGGCGTTTTACAAACGTTGTTAGAATCGCGGGGAGGAATGAGGGGATTGCGCGACTCTTGTGTGAAAGAGGGGAGTTCGAATAAGGCGAAGAGGATGAGGAAACGGGATAAAGGCCTCTCATCCTCTCCTATTCGTCGTTCAACTTTTCGAGCGAGAGAAGAGGAGAGAAGAAAAGGGAATAAGTAAGGGTGGTGCGGGTTTTGGATTCGCGAAAACGATCCACCCTCTATAGGAGCGTATCTTAGATCCGCGATCTGCAATCTACCATCAGCAATCAACAATTTATAGCCGTTGTACGAAGAGAAGAGAAAAGAAGAGGAAGTGGAAGAGGGATAGGAAGAACCAAAGCAAAAGCAAAAGCATCGTGGAGGGAGTGAAGGGTGCGATTATTGCCCGGCGCGTAGGACGAGAGCCATTTACGTTGGCGAAGACGTGCCTCAGAGACTGAGAAGGTTGCGGGTCTTAGCTACCCGTTGCTCCGTTGCTCAGAGCATCGGGAATGGGAGAGTCTCTTCAGAATCGTCGCCTACTTCTTCTTCTTCGCGGATTTCATCGACGGGCCTCGAGAAATGGAGTTTCTAAGTACAGGACTGAATGAGTGTAAGCCAAGAGGTTAAGCAAGATGGTTACTCGCTTCCGAGGGCTGAGAGAGCTCGAGGGTGCGGGTGAGGGTGAAGGTGAGGGTGAGGGCGAGGGTGAAGGCGCGGATGGGGTACGTAAGCGCGGGCTTTAGTGCCACTTACCATCGCAAACATTGTTTTATCATTTTAATGGTAGCATAGCCCGTGAACCTGGCAAACCTGCCACGCGGCGGTCGCGAATAAGTGCCAACTCTGGACTGGGACTGGGGGAAACGGGGAATCCCCCTTAGAGTCCGACAAGGAGCCAACGGTTTCCTACTTCTTCATAACGCGGTTCAACATCCCCCACGTTAACCTTTGCCATATATCATCCATGTAAACGGCATTTGCTCAGTCAGAATATCTTATCCTCATCATTCGTATACCTTCGAGTTCTGAATTGCACAGCACCGTGCATCTCTCCACGTCTCCATGAAAAGCTTTTCGTTACTGCACCCCCGAGCTTCTGGGGGTTCATGAACAATAAGACTGCGGAGTAACGTTGACGCTCGGGTCAGTCCACGCGGATATAGGAGGTTGAATTAGCCCGTAGCAGTTCGACTTCGTTAGGCAGCGGACTCGTCGGCGAGGGACTGGTTTAATTGGGGTACCTTCTCCCTTCTTCCTTCTCCCTTATTCCTCCTCACCACGGAATTCTTGGAGGATTTCTCTCCGCCTTGGTTCATTTCCCGCCCCCGGGTTCTTTCTCTCACGCGGCAGCAGTCGCCCGATCCGGAACGGGCGAGGCGAGAGAGCGAGACGTCTTCTCTCTTCTCGATCCTTGGCTGAGCCCTTCGCGACAAAGATATCCATCATTTTTCACCGGAGATTTTTAATAAAAGTTCAACGGCCATGTTTAATATTTCATCCTATGATTAACCACGCCTCGCTGATTTCTCTCTCCCCTCTCACCCTGCAGTCTCACGATTTGTCATCTCATCGATCCTGCGACCCGCGGTATCGAAAATTTTCCAGCTTTCACGACTCACCAGAGCTGCTCAAAGTTCTACGGGTGGGACCGACAGGTGTCAGGTAAGATCGGAGAAATCCTCCCATCTCATCCCCCCCTCGTGGCTGTAACGTCTCTTCATCTTATAACGTCGGGCACATCTTCAGTACGGGGTTCTTTCATCTCGGTATATTTATTAACTGAAACGTTATTCCATCGAGTCGCAAAGACGGTGAAATTTTTTCCCTGCATTCGAGAAGGTGTCACCCCGTATAGGTGAGCTCATGTCAGGAGCTGGAGTACTCGGGTCAGTCACCGGGACCTCGGTAGGTATATACCTATTTCTGGTGCAAGAGCGCTCTTCTCCCTGTCCCTAGCCATCCGCGTTCAACGGACGGGAAAATGAATGTCATCTGGTCTCCCTTCCTCGTCTCGTCCTCGACTCGAGGAGGTTGAGGTTGAGCCTGAGGTTCAGGATTGCGAGAGGACGGGACTACTACCTACCGACTCTCCTCTTCGTTTACCGCAGAGCGTTCGTTTATACGACGTGAAATTTCCGAAAAACGTAACTTTCAGAAGAGGATTTCCAATATCGTTTGAATCCTCGGGATCGGGAGATTCGCACAGTCGATCCGCTTTAGTATAGGGCAGCTGCGTTCGTCCCGCGGAAGCTTAACCCTCCCCCTCTGATTATATCCGACACGTAGAAACACTTTTCAGCACTTTGGCCCGAATCAGATACATACACCCTACCTCCATGTGCAACTCGCACACACTCACGCCAATTTACCGGCGCACGTCATCCGTTAACTATACCATTATCAGACGAAAAAAGGAGTCAGTTTCTTCCGCGAAGATACCAAAGCGCCTGAACACTACCCTCGGGGTTTCCGAGCTACACTTGAAGCACGCCGGCAATAAGACGTCAATAATAACTGCGACGTGAACTTTACCTCTTTAGTCATACGCTGTCTGGTTCAAAGATCAGACTGAAGATTATTTCTTTGATCAAAACGTGCGCAGCGTCACGTAATTAAAGCGACAGGTAAGTCGAGGGGTGCGGTGGGTATGCGGGGAAAATGAATCTTGACGGATAATCAGTGGAACGATGTTATAACCAACTGACAAAGACATTGTTAAATAGTTTCCTTCGTCGTGGTGAATTTCTTCGTGTTAAATAGTTTCCTTACGATTCCTGTACACTGCAGTTCTTGCAAGAATGTTTTGTCGGGAGTATATTTAAGGAGTCTCTCGACTTCAGGTGTCGCCTGCACCCGCCTGTCATCGTCTCCCGGTGCATCCTCGAGAGCCCGATAGAGAAGGGCGTCTGTTTTGAAAGGGTAGAAATTACCTAGCCTCGTCCGCCCTCGCGGTGGTCCTGGGACGAAGGAAGGAAGGATACGGACGAATAGAGTACATCCAGCTGGGAGCCACACTGCAGTTGGGAGTGCGAGAAGGATACGCAGACAGATACAGGGGCTCATTAAACCGGGAATGCTGATTGCGTTAACCCCGCCTGCGACATAGCCCGATGCCTAGCATTAAATGCCTCGACGTTTTCCCCCCACCGGTAGCCCTTCGCTCGACAGGCCCATTCCCCAGGTCGTATCTAATCGAAATACGGCCGAGTTTCTCTTCACCGTCGATAACCCATCGCCGCCCTGCATCCCTCGGCTCTTAATTAGGAGTTAACTTTTTAATTAAATCCATTCAATTTTCTATAGCCACACGTACACACCGTGTCGGACCTTTCATTTTTTTCACTCGATTATCACTCGCCTTTCCATCTCTCTTTCTTTCGCTCTTGGTCGAATTAACACTCGTATTTCTCGGGCTTCTTAACGTCACGTACAAAAGCGAAGAAGCTTCGAACCAGAATCAATCACAGTTTCTGATTGTTGCTGACCGGTTGTTGATCGAGTCCCAGGACCAACGACTATTACATGAAGAGAGAGACGTGTGGCTGTATGTACTCGCCACGAGGCTGTGTATAGGTCGTCGCTTCATCGAAGGCTCCTCGCTGGACGCTGGACGCTGGACCGTGGACTCTGGACTCTGGAGTGTGTGTTTTGTGCAAGCGGATAGACTGATCTCGTTTTGGTACACGAGTCGGCGGCGTTTGAGCGCCAACCACTCCAAAGTAATCGAAATCCTGGAGGCAAAAGGGATTCTGGGAAGAGAACTGGTGGCAGAGAGAGAAAGATAGATAGATAGATAGATAGATGGATCGATAATTCATTCATGTCCATAACAATATTGGACAATATCACAAGCAAAGTAATAATTAACAATTGGAGTGATTGGCAGGAGAAACAGAAAGATGCAAAGAAATTAGGATAACAAAATAAGAATGAAGTAAAAGGCATACAGAAGTAAGAGATAAGAAATGAAAGAGAGAGTAACTCAAGGCTAAGAACCTGAAATACAGAATAAAAAGTAACTAAAACTAAAGAACTAAGATAAGTAAAAGAGTGTAGCAGAACGCTACCGAGTCAACTCAGTATCGAATAAATACTGCCGCAGCAAGGCCTTAAAGGTCTGAGGGAGAGAGAGAGAGGCGGAGCAGAGGCGATAAATTACTGCGACCAAGCCGCTATCAATTTCTAAATAGGAACCATTTTGACTTTTACTATTCTGCACTACTCGATCTACGTACGCGACTTCGAGTGAAAAAATTCGTAAGGATATTCATTCTTGGCTCCGGTTGTAAAAATACCAACTTTGAGGAGAGGAATAGAAAAAACGATACCGCAATACTAACGATAATCGTGAATTTATTGTACGCTCCGATCATTTGAGAGATTTGAAGTACAGGCGGGTCGCCGTTCGGCTGTATATAGGGAATGTACGCACGTGTCCTGATATTTGATACGAGAAAAACTGACAGTGGAAGTTTAGAACTTTGGTACCTCGATACACATGTATCCGTGTACCCATCATGAGCGTGTTTTATTTTTTTTTACGGTGCTTGTTCCTTCCTCGTGTTCCTTTGCCGGCTAGTCTTCTTCCTCCTGTGTCCTTTGTCCGTTCGGTCTGGATATTGGTAAAGTTGTAAGCGACAGCCTGCACCGCCAACCCTGCCAGCTGGTGCTGGGCTTGGGCTACCTTGGATCTCGACCTCGTGGCCTCGCCCGATGGACGGCCGGACAAAAGGACGTCCAGAGATATTGTGTGGGTTGCAGGAACATCCGCAAACTAAGAAAGAGAAAAAAAAATAATAATAGAAACAAAGCAAGAATGGAAACCAAACGAAAACGGTGATTACATCTATACGATTCGGTTATGAAAGCAGAAAAGTAAAAGAAGAAAACAAAAAGAAGTAATAAAGGGATAGAAAGCACGGGCCGTAGTCTTTCCTTTCAGCGTCACATATGTAGTGGATTTCTGTATACGATATTTCGTAGTAAGCTAAGCTTCTCGCGAAAGTGTCTACAGCTAGTAGATCGAAGAGGCGTCTGGAAGGTCTATAAATATTTCCTCTCTTCCAACGACGTCTTCCTAGCTGGCAAAACAAAGACACGAATCTTACGACGAGGTGGTAGTAGCGGCAGCAGCAGCATCAGCAGCTAGGCAAGTGTTTTGTAAAGAAAGGGGTGGAAAAATTTCCGGCGAAATTCACGAGTGCAGAGACTGCATCCGAAAGGAGGTCCTGAATTCACGGCTAGTAAACAGGATGATGTACGTCAGGGGATCTGGCGTTCCTCCCGCGCCTCTAGGCACCCCAGGTCTTGTTCTATTCAATTGAGGATCTGAATGGACGAAATTCCGTGGACTCGCGAACGAACCGAACGATCTCGAAGACTTGGAAATGGGTAAAAATAAATAGGAGGAAAAAAGGAGGATAAGAAAAATACTATACTTGTATACTACAAGATGCGCAACACGAACGACGCTCAGGCGTCGAGGTATTTATATTGGCTTCTCGCCGCGTGACAGTGATCTACTGGGAATTCTACCCTTTGTTCCTGCCGTTCGAGGCTTTCCTTCCTTCCTTCCTTCCTTCCTTCCTTCCTTCCTTCCTTCCTTCCTTCCTCTTTTTTCTTTATCCTTATTTCTCGTTCCTCGGCGTTTGTTTCGTGACGCACCCCGCGACGCGTCGAACTAATAAAACCAACTGCCGACTCTCGGGACAAGGGACTCGGACGTTTAGCGGAGAGTCGGGTGTGTCGTTCGTCAGGCGTCTATTGTTTTTTCCCTTTCCCCGTCTGTTTTTCCCTTATTCTACACGGTCCTCGTACCTACTCGGTCTTCTATTCGATCCCGTTTTCTTTCAATCCCTCCTAGACGTCGTCTTCGTGCTGTTTCTTTTTTTATTTTTCCTCTTTTCTTCTTTTCTTTGGCCCTCTTTCTCTTTCTCTCTCGCTTTCTGCTATTATTATTTGTTCCATCACCAGCTAAAGCCTGGACGATCAAGGGATGATTTTATTGGCGGATCCCGTATGCCGTGTGGGTAGTCGGGGAGGTTTAATGAGCACCTCCATCCCCGGTTCTCGCTACCCTCGCCTCCCTCGCAATTACGTTGCGCGTGCCGCGACTAGGAAACCAAAGTTCCGGTAGCTCTTCTCTTCTCTTCTCTTCTCTTCTCCTCTTCTCTCTTCCTCTCTCCTGCAGCTGCCTACTCCTTCAGATAACCAGGAGAGAGGAACTCGAACGCGAGCCAGAACCAGAAGCAGTAGCAGAACCAGAACCAGGTGCTGCGGCGGGACTAAACTACAAAAGTCTAGAGATTCGAGCCTCGACTCTCGCCCCACCCTGCGTCCTGTCCCAGAGGAGATTGAGTTAACCCGTACCATCATCGACCGGTTGACGTCCATTCTTCATTGAATTAAACAAGAAAGAAGAAGAACTAGCTGGAACGAAACGAGCATAAAAATCAAACGATCGATCAACCGAATGAAAAATCATACGGGATTCTTCCACCGCGTTTTTTTTCGAACATTTCCGACGTTCCCCCTGTTCCACGAATGACTACGTTACGATTCTGTCAGGTGCTGGTATACCTAGAAACGTGGAGATTTTCCGTGACCTGACTCAAGCGAACCGGCGACAGCTGTTCGAGAATCTGTTCTTGGGGTTAAGGGTTGGTCACCCTTGCCCATTCGGATGGATGGCGTTCGGTTAACCCTTCAGATCCGTCGATTTGGATTCATTCACTTTCTGCGTTGACGAGGGACGCCGCCTTCCCTCCGCCACTGCCACGTCAAACTTGCGTCATTTCCTCGAATTATTTGAAAGATAAAAAAAGGAGAAAAAAGGTAAATTAAAAAAAACACCGCGTTCCAGCTGACCGAGAGTCGAGCTATGCGACGAATTAGAGACGAGTCGAATGGTTGACAGTATGGATATTTCTCCGAAACTTTTGGTAGAGGAAACCAGATGAATAATGCTTTGCTCTGATAAATTTGTTATGCAATCGGATAACGGCGGTTAGAATACCTCGAAACAAGTTCAAAGTGCCAAAGAGTTTTCTTTATGGCCTTCGGCGGGGCTAAACTCCGTAAACTTTTTTTTCACATCACTTTCGAAAAGTTGTATTATTTCATGCTACAAGTTAGACGCGACGGGACACTATGAGAATGGTGCATTTTTCCGGCATACATACATACATACATATTTCCTACTTCTTTTTTCCCTTTCTAATATTCATTCCACCTCAACTCACTGAAATAGTTTCTCTCCGAAACTAGAGGGTGAAAAACATCAGAGCACTAACGGGAACGGTTCAAGTTAAGGATGAATATTTAACGAAGCTAATTTCTCGTGAAAAAAACATGGCATAAAACTCGTTAAACGAATGACTGACATCCCATTCGGAATGGCAAAGTCGCATATACCGGCGGCGGAGGCCGGAGATCACGTTCGTCTATCGCGGTTGACACCGAATCGCGGGATTCCCCGGGGCCATTTGACTTTCCCTTTGAGACCGGAAACTGAACGGCGACCAGCGGAAAGGGAGCGGGAAGTAAATTGGCTAACGAATCGGTCCTTTGGCGTCGGCTCGGCGCCCCGGCGGCGTCAATTGGCACATACAGCTGGGAATCGGGATCCGCTTGTTCTAAGTCGCCCGAAACGATCGGGCGAGTGAATTCCCATCCATTCCGTATGTGTATTACCTGGACGTATAACGGACTAATGGATAAATCACGAGCTGACCAAATTCCATATCCGCACTGCGCACCGCGGGACGCGTGGATAATTAATCTCCGAACAAGTTGGACCTCGTGGTAAAAAGTCGGAAGGTAGTTAGGCGGCATTTGCCCAGCGGGAAAAAGAAAAAGAAATGGAAACGGAGAAAGAAAAAAACAAGAGAGACGGGGCGTGTAGCGTGCTTTTACTTTCTCTCTCTCTCTCTCTCTCGCTCTCTGTACATGGCACACGTATATCTCCGGGCGGAGCACTTAGCGAATGATTTTTAAATTAAATCAGGTTGTTTGTAGGTCTCGCCCAGTGCTCGGGGGGTAAAAACACGTTGACAAGTGTGAGGGCAGCCCGGAGGACAGTGGACCAGTATCTCGTCCGGGTTTCAGCCCTGCGTACAAAACCTGATAGGGAAAAGCTTCCGCGAGGCAAGAACGTACTTTCCATTCACCCGCCACAGCCTCCCCATGTTTACCCTTGCCGACCGATCAAAACTACCCTTAATTGTCTCAGAGCTGGAGTCGATCTTCGCGATAGATTTTGTCCTATTTTCCGTAAGTCTATCGTCCGGGTTGCTAAAATGAGACGAAGCACTCTGAGCGGAGAGAAAGAAAGACGAGAAAAAATTGGAGAAATATATCGAGAGACAGGGCGAGTGACGTTACCCTGGCAAGTTAGCTGGAAATCGTGTTGGGGGGAAAGAGGGAGAAACATAAATAAAAAAATAATCTAAAACACAATCTGGGGCGTGAAAAACGGACCCGGAAATCGAGCAACTGCGAGGAGGAAACCAGCTCAGCGGCGAAACGCGACAGCTCGACAGGGCTAAGTGGTGTAACGCGTTTAACCCGGCTAGGTCCCACCCCTGCTGTCTGTCTGAAGGTCCCTAACCACCCCGCACCGAACCTTCCTTTCCCAAATCCAACGAGTGTGAGTGCAAAACGAATGCCCAGCCCATATGTGTGTACCAACACCGTGAATGCTCGGCGACGTTCCACTAGGCGCACACCGAACCTCCACTATGGAGCTAGACTGGACGGCGACGTTCTCCACCCCTGGAGCTAGGCTCTCTTTCTCTTTCTCTCTTCTGGCTACCCGGTTTTCGTAGTAAACAAAACTGTAACTCTCGGCCGGCCGAAGAATCAATGCCGACTCTCTGGTTCGTTCGGTCTGAGCCGAGTCCTCTCTTTCCCCGGAGGAGCGGAGAAGAGCATTATCCGTCTTACCGCGTACGTTTTATCCGCCCCCATGCAGCAACGGGGGCAGATCAAGGCCTGAAAATAGCAGCCCGGTCCTCTCTGTGGAAACAATACTCTCCCCTTTGGATATATCCGGACTTCGGGACCACCCGACCAATCCCAACGGCCGATAATTTACTTTGATGTATTGGTCTTTCCGCTGATAGCTACCAAGTACCCTCTGAAACACCGCTGAGAATAGTGCACGAGGCGGTGCATCGACCTTACGCCACTTTTCCCCTTTCTCTTTCCCTTTTCCCTTTTTCCTTTTCCTCTGTTCTCTAGTGTTCCAACCTCTTCCCTCTCTCCCCGTCCCCGACGCGACTAGGAAGTTCCGTTCCTATCTTTCCTCTCTGTCTTTCGTTGCTACTACCGGCGGTGCTGGTGCTGGTGCTGGAGCTGGCGGTGGTGCGTCTGTGGAGTATTTCTCCGGGGACTTTTGCAGCGGGAAGCGAACGAGATCAGGAACTCTCCTTTGAAACAGGAAAACATAAATATTTCATAGCTCGAGTATCCCGCAGCATCCAGTGCGGTGAATTCTCAAAGTTACCAAACACTTTTTGGCTATACGGTATACTCATACCCCTTCAGGATACCCGACGCCCGACGCCCGACGCCCGCGGGAGACCCGGAAAAGTTTCACCCCGGCCATCCGCCACCTCGTGATACCCAATCTCTTAATCTTCCCTATAGAGAGATTTCAGAGATTTGAAAGCAGCCAAACTCCTGGAACCTCTTTTCACTTGTAGTTATAGGTATAGGACGTATAAGTATAACGGAACTCTCGGATCTTCTGTATTTATATCTACCTTTCTCTCTCTAAACGTCTATGTCTGTTTGCTTCGGGTGCTTTCAGGTCGCATGGATGCACTTCGAGCAGAGCGCCATACTGACTGTTCACAATCACGTGATAACGAGGAACCCGAGGATCTCGGTCACCCACGACAAACACCGTACCTGGTTTCTTCACATAAGCGACGTCCAGCAGGAGGACATGGGACGTTACATGTGCCAGATCAACACCGTCACTGCAAAGACGCAGTTTGGCTACCTCCACGTAGTAGGTGAGATCTTGCTCCTACATTATTTCCCTTCTTTCTTTCCTTCTTTATTCATGTTGTCTGTCTACCTTCTCACACTTGTCGAGGGTGGCTCTCTTATTGTGGCGTGTCTAATGCGCGTGGATGATGAGAAAAAAAAAAAAAAAAAACAACAAGAAAATAAAGGAGGTCCACATGTATACACGTACAGATTCAGCGTATATCGCGTACATTGGAAATATGGAAAGAGAGAGGGAGAAAAGGGTCCGTTTCTCTAAAGGATGTTGGTGTACGTGGGACGGGAGAACAAAAGACGCGCGTCTCATCTGCCGGCCAAAAGACGAGACAACAATAATTTAATCAGAAGAGGGTACGTGCCCCTGCCAACTGCGAGAACATATTAATATCTCGAGTTTTGACGTCTCAACGGGGACGGGGGGGTATCTGAGGTGGAAGTGGAGGCGGAGGACGGGGGTCCCCGACGCCGTCGCGGACTGGGAAGGAAAGAGGGAGGAGGGGGGGAGTAATCAGAGGTCTAGATTAATTGTTTCCACGGGACTCTTGCCCTCTTCCACAGATATACACAGATACCAGGTAGACCTCCTGTTCCCAGACTCGACACGTAATACCGAACCGTCATAACTCACCGTCTTACCGTCACGGTGTATAGGTGCGAGAACTCGAGATGTACCGAGAAGGCTTAAGCCCCTGCAGCCGAAGAACGAGCGAAGTATGTGTATCCTTGATTTTTCAAAATCCCTGACGAGTTACCGCAAATTCCTGCAGTGCAGAAAGATTCCGCAATGCGAATAAAATTTTGTCATTTGTCGAGAGATTCCGGTGAGGGAATCAGATAAAGGGGTGGGAAATTAATTTAGGTTCAAAGAAACAAGAAGAAGCAGAAAAAACAGCCATTTTGCGAGATGAGGGAAAATTGTGAACAATTATACAATGTAAGCTTTTGATAAAGTAATAAGAAGCGAACGAATCAAGGTCTTGGGGTTGGGCGAAGATATAATATAATATATATCACAATGGTATTGTAGCTTCAGCTCATTGTCAGAGTTTGATAAAGACGCGAGAGGTTAAAAATAACTTCGGAGTTTCGCTGTCTACACATACCGGGGATCCTTTCAACCGATGTAGTAAAGTGTCGCCATAAAACGCGGGGGAATCGCTTCGTGTTAAATTTACAACTCCATTTCTTACAATAACCATATGAGATTGTACCGCCGCGCCTAAATCACTGCCTGCGGGACATATTCAGCCGTGGGGAGGGTGGATCGAGGAAAGGCTTGAAACAGCCGACATCCTCGAAGACAACACGATGCAATTTTGACAATCCGACTCCGTGATCATCATCTCGATAGTGTTAACGCATATCGGGAAAAAGATATACGATTATTTATATTCGAGATGGTATAACACGGTATATAGGTATTTTCTCGCGAAGTCGAGAAACTCCAGGAATTGCCGAAAAGTCGGTTTTCTATCCCGTAGCTTCCCTTCGCGTCGTACCTTCGCTCCCTTTTTCCCTATTCAGGACCTCAAGTGGCCAATTACGATTCAGAGATGCTATTCAACGAGTGATTCGTGGAATAAGAAGAAAAAATCCCTCAACGGAATGCGGTGTAATAACTTGCTCTCTCCCCCTGCAGTAAGCCTGTGAGGGGATAAGGGAGAGAGAAAGAGAGAGAGAGAGAAAAAGAAAGAGAGAACGATTCTCCTCATCCTCCACCCTCGAACCTCGATCCCGATTCCTCTCCACCCACCCACCGAGTCGCGTCTATCCAGCAACCCGAGGCCACCTTTCGCTTGTATACCAGAGTTTAGGACAAGTTAACGCGCCACAACACGCGGTGGTCCTCCAGTTTCTGAATAATGCATCATCTGTACCAGCCTGCAGTATAACGACCCGCAGTATACTGTACATCCATGTATATAGGTATACCCACATATTAAATATATACATATACATATTATATATATACGACCAACCCCCTGGATTCGATAACTCTTCGATACTCGTTCCCGCGTATCTACCTATACTCCTTTCCCAGCTTGCATCACATTCACACTTATACTCCCTCCACGTAGGTACATCCAATTCCTCTATTCACCTACGCGTAGGGCACGAATAGGTATACATATACATATAACGTATATATGTGTTGGCTGGCTTAGAGCGAAACACAACAAGTGGCGGGGCCGACCAGGTCGCTCGTTCTCTCTCACTCAGTTATATCGCCAGCGTTAGGGGTTGAATTTTAAAGAGCCGACGTATGAATATGTAGACACTACGTCGGGGGGGCTATACACCCTTCGCCCTCACTCGACCACCAAGAGCAAAGGTGCCCTTTGGCAGCCGTGACACCGTCGATCCTACCAGCTGCGGCTTGCGGCCAACCCGCGCCACGTACGAGTACATACATACATGCATGCATATCATATGCCCCCGTAACCCATACGTGCCGGACTTTGAGAGATCAGCAAGCCAAAATGGACCCGAACTGTCAATAAAAAATTCAAAAGAGATATAAAAACAAGAGACAACAAAATAAGAATGACAAAAAAAAAAAAAACGAGCCATCTTTCACAAAACAGAAAAAAAAAAAACCACCCGATACCCAAATATATATTTATGACGCTATATGAACGATTCTGCATACCAAAAACGTGCCGCAATGTCGGTCTGCCTGCAGCCGTCATTTGTTCGAGCGTTAAAAAAATCGTCAGTGCAGTTCGCGCATCGATATAACCGTGGGGCGAACAAACAAACGCTCTTCGCGATTTGCCAGCCGAATTTGCCCGTTTATGGAAATGAAAGGTACAGCTACTACCGCACCCCGCCGACCCGGAAAAGGTTTTTAGTTTTACAATTTCGACTCTGGCACATACACACCTATAGCCGGCAACCGCGTATATATCGGTAGATTCGCCAATGAATTCAGCTAGAGCTGAAATTCGCGAACGATATTCTCGTCGATCAATCCTCCGTTTGTCGCTTCATGGTACCTACGCGGACGGTTTACGTATGGTATACATATACCTGTCTGCAGGTATCATTTTCTTCGTTATTCACCCGAGTGCGGGTTAGGCATACGGAATTCCACCGTGTGTATCTTCTAGTACGTATGTGTGTAGGTCTTTGGGAAAACCGTATACTCGGGCCGGGGTAATAATTGTCCTAACGAAGTGGGGTGGCTCAACGGGGATTAGGGGTGACAAAACAAGGTGGCTTTTTCGGCTTGGGAAATTATTGTCAGAGATTGGGATTGCGGAAGCCGAGTCTTGAGAGTTGGTTGGCAATTTTTTTCCCACCTTATATATTTCCCACCAGGCCCCATGCAGGGCGAGAACGAACCAGAAAGAAGGGAAGAGGAAGTAGCGGCTGCGAAATCGAAGACATTTCTTTGGAGCGCCTTACTCTTATCACGAGTGATTACGAGTTTTTAACGGGGATTTTCTACGTCTTATCAGGGGTCGCCTTTCCCCGAGAACACTCGAACATTTTTCGGGCTCTTTCTCTCCTTTCCTCCCTCATTCTTCCTTTTTTCTCTTTTTTTTTTCTTCTCCCTTTCTCTTTCTAGTAGCTCCTCGCTACGACATCGATTTGCGAAGGGGCTTACTTAGTCGGTTCGCCTATGTGTCCTCCCCCTTTGCCCCTTGAGAAATCCTTTTCTTCTCCGGTTTACGATAACTATTCTAGCTCGCCGTATGACGAGGATTTTCCCTGTTGTTACAGTTCCACCAAATATCGACGACTCCTTGAGTTCATCCGACGCCATCGTCAGGGAAGGAGCCAACGTCAGTCTGACTTGCAAAGCTACCGGAAGTCCTCCGCCCAGCATACGATGGAAACGAGACGACAACACTAAGATTTCCATCAACAAGGGCCACATTGGTAATCAATTTCCCATCAATTTCCATCACGTGTCTTTCTACTGTATCTCGAGAATTCTATTCATTTTAGATATTTCGTGTGAATAATCAAAAGTCAGAAAATTATGGGTCAGATATTTATTCAAGGCAAGAGGAAGTGAAGAGGATACAAAAATGTCACAACGTCGGATTTCTGAAACGAATAAATAAAACGTAGCTTTCGGATTCTCCGTAAATTACGTTCGTCGATGCTAACGAGTTTTCGTTGTCGAGTCTGCGTGATAAGCGAGGGTGGGATGGGATTGGATGGAATGGGATGGGGTTGGATAGATGGAGGGATTTGAAATTGTGCCGAAATTAGCGGTCGAATCCTGCGTGGTTGGGTCGATAATTGATTTGCCTAATTCGGTAATTCGCGATATGATTGCAGTGTCTGAATGGGAAGGCGAGACGTTGGAAATGGCGAGAATCTCGAGGCTCGACATGGGTGGCTACCTGTGCATAGCAAGCAACGGAGTACCTCCAACCGTCAGCAAAAGGATCAAAGTTTCCGTCGACTGTGAGTAGAAATTTTAACTCCCCTAATTCCTTTCGAGTGTGACACGTCACACGTGTGGTAAAGTGCCAATGCCGGAAGACCGGCCCCCTCTGAGAATGGGAAAAAGGGATTGTAGAATATGCTATTACAGTTTCGCTCTGTGATACACAGAGGTGTATTATTTAAGTCTATATTCGTCCACCTTACCTTACCTTACGCCGCTGCAACCAGCTCGAAATAAGATTCGAGTTGTCAGCTGCGGGTGTAAGTGCCGCAGGTGGGTGAAGTACATAAGGAACCGCACGGAGACGCGGTGGTCGAGAAAACACACACAATTTAATAATGGAGAAAGGCAGGAGGCGACAAAGCTGGCTTTGTGAGTCGCGTCTCCGGGTGAACCTTCTCCCTCGCTTTCGAGCTTCTACCCCAGCGTTTTATCTTCTCTTTTCCTCTTTCGCGGCATACGCACCATGGGCCATGGGAAAGAACGGGAAAGAGAGAAAGAGAGGGCCCGGCACGAAGCATAAAAGTAAGCTCGTGCTAGCCGCAACACACCATTACCGTTTCCACAGTTGTACCACGGCTATTGTTGTACGCGCCGGGCTTTCCTAAATACTACACAAGTGTTTCGCTCATAATATCTCACCCCCCCTGCCCCGATGCTGCACCATGGACAACTGGTATCAGGATACTAACCCAAGTTCTCAAGCCAACGAGCGAGAAATCCTCACCTCATTCACTTTTCAGGGCTTTACTTTACTCACTTACCATTTCGAATGTCCTTCATTGAACATCCTCGACGAACAATTTATTGAAAATTTCGTTTATTCTTCAAAGCAGACCATCAAAGTCGGTATCGTAATTTTAGCCAGGGTTGTACCTACACGGAGATGGTTCTTCTACGCGAATGCAGAATTAGATATATTTACTTGTTCTCATTTTCCGAGAACGCGGGAGTGAATATATTCCCCCTGCGGGTGATGCACACGATTCTCACCTACGTGGTGTATTTTCACGTTTTTGTACGTGGAGATGAATTTCTCTGCAACTCGACGCGATAGACAAGTCGATATTTCAACAGACTGAGAATCTTCGCTGACATCGAGAAAAATCGAATTCATCTTCGCGGTCCAGTCACGAGCGAATAACGTCTATACGTGATCTTCGCAAAAGCTCTTACGAGTGTATCGAAGTATCGAAGGTGGGAATATTTTTGACCGGAAGTCGACGTGGCCGGTTTGGATTCCCGTTTCATTGGTATATGTTCGTCAACGTTTTACAACGGCGACGCGGTAGCCGCAGCAATTCCGTATGGCAATTAAGTGGAATTATAAATGGTGGTACGGAAGATGAGAATTATTTATCTTCACGCGTCTATATACGCGGTACACCACCAACGCCAACGCCACCACCCCCGTGTTTTATGCCTTTACGTGAGGTTGACGTTGATTAGTTAAACGCGACGACAGCTGATTACTACACAGACCCAGCTTTCCCGGGTCCCTTCCTATCCCCCCGTTCCTCGATGACGATACAACTTTACGAGGGGTTGGAAAAAAAAACCTCCCCTCGCCCTCACCCTCGTTCTTCCATCCTCGCTCCCTCGCGATGTATTGTCCCACCAATTATTATAAATCCCTCGTCAAAGTCGCGGCCATCTCTGCCCCGAAAAAGCACTTTTTTTATTTTTATTCTCCATTTTTTGTTTTATCCTCATTCCAAATTTTCTACCCCGACGAATGAAAAATACTATACGCTGCGAAGAGAAATTCACACACACACACACGTCGTACGCGCTGTATTGAAGATTTGCAAAACTGCTTATACGCAATTTTTTACACGTGTTTTATTTTATTTCATATTATTTTTTTCTATTTTGTATGCATACGCGAGAGACTACGTCGTCGTCTATATGGACGTAGTTAATTTCTTTTTACGGGCTGACGCAGGTTTTGTACCCGGATAGGTATAGATACTCGGAGATAAGGCGGAAAGAATTTTGCGACAAGGGTGGAGGTTGTTCAGGATGTTTGGGGTGCTGCAGCTAATTTTATAATTCAACATTCTCATATTTTCATATTTTAATATCGTCCAGGTGGCTTAATTTTTGCCATAACACGTCCGGCCATGGCCATGGCTTGCTTGCGGATCCAGGGCGGTTTTCTGGCTCTGACTCTGGCTGTGGCTGTGGCTTTTCCTATGGCTATACATATAGCTGCGGCAACGACGTAGTAGGCAGAGAAACGGGGCTCGGGGGTTGGGCGGGGAGATACGGCACGGATTTTTCTCGTTGCTGATTTTAATAACAGATTGTTACTCGAGCTGGTTCGGGGGGGCAGGAACGGGAACGGGAACGGGGAATGGGGGTGGAGGAGGTGAAGGTGGAAGAGGGAGGTTTGAGTCACTGCTTATACGTGACTCCGACTACCAGGGGCTTTATAAAGGGTCCCTTCCCTCTGTGACTACTCGTTCCCATACTTGTGTAGGTACCTACCACTGCAGCCCCGCCCGCGATTCTCTGTTTGTTCTTTTGTTTATCTTTACGTATTTGTACTTTTTTTCTCCTTTTTTTTTTCTCTCCTGTTCTTCCCATTTTCCTCTCTTGCCGCGTGTGTTTTATTCTTTTCTTCTTCCTTGTTTGGCTTTTCTTTCATTTTCATATTTGTGAATTATTTTTTTAGCCCCCTCTAATGAGGAGAGACACGAGTCAAGGTATATATAATACAGTAGGTACTAATCTCCGTAATTTTACGTAGGGACGTATGTGTTTCACACACACACACACATACACATACACATGTGCCGTACACGTGACGTGTACTTGTTGAACCGTTGCAGCATTCGCGATCCAAGTGTCTAGTGATTCTCTTCTCTCCCCTTCGTTAACGTTTATTGAAATTTTTCAACGTAGGGATTGATCTCTCGTCCTTCGCCTTATAGTCTTCACCTCTATTTTATTTACCCTATATACTTTCGTCGGTCGAGGGAAGGAAAACTGCCTCCCGGTGCTCTCGTCCCTCTCTAACCTAACTCTGCGCTGCTGCCTTCGTCGATCGGCTCCTTGGCACGTCCCCGAAAAACTCATTAACGTGTCTCCTGCCTGCACCCTTGTATACAGCCCTGTTATACTCCCTTCGTACCTCTGTACCGAATCTATAGACTCGCCCCGTATTCTGTACGTATTCTAGGCGCGAGACTCGCCCAAGAAGTTTGTTACCTCATAATTAACTCACTCCTCGCCCGGTGATGCGATCGGGTATATGAAAAGTTCCATGTCTTTCCTAAATGATTTTCATCAGCCTTATTCTCCGGATAGATTCATACACGCGACTGAATATACCTCTCCTTTTTTTGTTCGAATTCTCTTACAAAGACCTATGGATCCCATTTCTTGGTTTCTCCTGTCTTTTTACGACGCGTCTGTATCTGTATGAATATATTTTTCCACACTGAATAAAAATGGCAACCCTTGGAAGGAGCTGTTCTGACTTCAGAGGCTCGTTTTCGCGTACCTATACCTATAACGTAGCTGCTGTGGTGTTCCTCGCGTTTGAAGCTGCAGGTATTGGTACATGTATACACGGAGATATAGCTGGCCCGTGAATATACAGCTAATAACACAAAACAACGAGGGGTTGAAGAGGCCTGGGTTTGGCGAGGGTAAAGTAGCAGCACCGGCATCAGGAGCAGCCCTCAAAAAGGCGGGTACAACACCGCCGAGGGACCTAAATTTGTTTCTTAACTTGTTATTAATTCATTTCGACTTCCTCCTACCCCTTGAAACCAGGGCGTAGCTATACGCGTGGGGGGGAAATTAAAGTTTTATCCAAACACCCGTCCCGCCGCACGCTTTATGATGAAAATTTCTGTCAATCTGTCCGGGAGATGTACCCGCTCGCAATTACGAATTACGTCACGGTAGTCGTACTTATAATCGAGCTGATCCAGAGACTGAAAATGTGATTCGAAAATCCCTTACTGCAGCAGTTGAAATCTGTAAAACCATGAACACGTAACGTTATACTCCCCGGGGGTTTGTGGACGCCGGAATACGGGGGTGCGTTTCGTGCGTTTCGTTTTTAAACTCGATTAAATTTCATTAGCTTGAATTCGCGAATTAGCCTCTCTCTCTCCGGGGGTGGGTGGGAAACAGACGCGGGGGGTTTTCAACCCTTTTCACCTCGCACGATGGATTTTTACGTGTCCAGAGAAATTCCTAGCCTCGGAGACGAGTTTTTCAACAAAACCTGTAGGTACGTATTGGCGGAGATCCGCGCGTACACGCGTATCCGTATCTCGCCCTACTCTTTGAATAATAATCGAGCCGGTACTTGTGGGAGGCCGGATATTAAGCGAGAATTTATTTATTTTGAAACTGTTTCAACCTGCTAAGACCTCATTCAAATATTTAATTTCAAGTACCAACACGGACCTACATAAAGGCACTTCCTTTTTTCCCCCCTGTTTTTTTATTTTCTTTTTTTTTTTTTTTGTTTTATTATTATTATTAAACGAATACTTGCGAAAACACAAAGTGGAAACAATTTGCCCGGTTCTTTTTCTCCTACTCCTCAACTTGTTCAAATGAAATGTAAACCTTGATATAATTTCTGTGGAAGCTGGGAAATTAACTCAAAAAGTAAGAACAAACATAAAGTAAGTTGCAGGGAAGAAGAAAAGAAGGAAAAGAAAGAAGAAAAAAAAAGTCAACACGACAATCTGCAAAATTCCGCGACTAAGAAGCGCGAGTGAGCGAGGCTGGGAGGCCACGGTTTATCGCCAACGTACGAGAGCTTTCAAACGCTGGATGCTCAATCGTGCGAAGCGATTCGGTGTCGTGAGATTTATAAGGGACTGCGCGATCCCGCCGCTGCAAAGCTGTGGCAAAAAATAACTAAACAAATCGATAAATAACCCCCTCGACGTAGGGAGTCGATTCCTCCTCCAATGACGTTCAACCGGTGATTTATTTCGCGACAAAACCCACTGACTCTTTCACGTCATCTCCTCGCGAACATCTGCGGGACTTCCGGCCGCTTCCGCGGCGCCAGAGCTGGATGAATAAATTCAAAATTACTTATAGATGGAAAAATTGAAGATCAAATAACCCAATCGCGGTTTTCGTGAAATTCGGGTAAGATAGTCGTGGTCGTGGGAAACTCGAAGATGGAATCTCGTCGGTCGTGAGTCGCGAGTCGCGTCTCAGCATCAGGCCGATCATTGACTCGGTCGAGCACATGGGTGGTGAGAGACGGGACGGGAAGAGAGATCCGGAGAGTAGTTTCTCGTGTGAAACGGACGATATCTTCCGGTTGGCCAACTGGCGGCCCCATAAAACCCATGGAATCCCCTCGGTGGCCTCGCAAGTTCTTCCTCAGCTATCTCTCCGCGACACCCGAACCGCTACACTCACTGCGGATGGGAAATATCACACGAGGAGTCGCCAAGAGCTGCGCGGAGTGATGAAAATTATGGGAAGTTAAAAATTACCAGACACGTGTGAAACCGCGGAATATACGCCATCCCCCTGCCTCCCTCTCCCTCCCTCCCTCCCTCACCCCACGGAAACATTCCGCGCGTAGTTATACCACGTGTTACACGTGCCACGGTGCAACGACGCGTGGAGCAGACGCGACGCATGACGTATCGCTGGGGAGTGTATTGCCAACTGGAACGGGGTGGGTAGTTACTGCTGTGCTAACCCTTGAATCCCCTACCTCCCTTCCAGCACGCAATAATCATGTCGTAACGCTATCCATGCTTTCCGCAGAACTCTGATAATTATTACACCACCGCGTAGCGGTACCTCTATATACTAATCGCTCGAGGGGTTGGGCTCGCCGCTACCCTACCGCGCTTAGGGGCTGCTCATTTTTCCCCCATTATTGTTCGAGTCGCCTATGATACCGGACACATCGATTACCAAATTTCGACAAACATTACGGAGCGAATTACCTTTGAGAATTCCGAATATAAGAAAGCTTGATATTTAAAAGCTGGGATCGTTAGGACACGAATCGAGATAGAATACGATGAGTCTTCGACGATAGTACTTTGGAGAGGCTATGATTTTGATTTCTTAAGCTTTCCTCATTTCCGTATTGCAAAAGTTTACCGAGGAGAGCTTCAAACTTGCGGAACTTATTCAAAATGGTGCTGCAAAAAGCAGCGGAGTAAAGTTCTAAGAGTAGGTTCAGTCGCAGATTTGTTTCCGATCATTCATTTTTTCTCACACACCGTCACGATGTGAATTGCATGAGAATAAAATTCGTCTCAAAAGTTCGCAAGAATCTAGTCAATGACAAAATTTCCCTCTGTTGCTTCTTCTGTAATATCAAAAATGTACTTGAACTTTACACAGCTATATACTGTATACTGGGCGTACGAGTTTCGAGTTCTTTGACGAGCTCAAAAATTCCACGAAATTCGGAATATCCTTGATTCAGCTAACTAACGTAGATTCCAGATTCTAGATTGTATAGCTGCGCAGAGTCTCTTTTCCGACTTTCGTTGTTTAAATTCACGAAAGTGGATTTGCGGGAATGAAAATGAAGCGGTAAAGCCCAAAGGATCCTTGAGCGTTCGACTTGAGAACGATTTTTATTGAATTCGCGTAAGCCTCGTGTACGTGTTCTCGTTGTTCTGGTATAGTCTTCGGGTCTTGCGGGTCTAACACCCTGGCTGGCAAAGATTTTCAAACGGTATTTCTACCCGGAGGAAACGGAGCCGCGAAAAACGGGGACGCCACACTAAAGTCGCTGGGAAATTCCTCGACTTCCCAGCCCGACTCCATGGTGATTCCTGCAATCCCGTAACTCGATACTGTCTCAACGTTCCGGATTAGGAAAATGGAATTCCCCAGGACTCTATAAGCGCATCGTCGCAATCACTTTTTTTTTTCTTCTTCTAGTTCTTCTTTATCTTTTTTATTCTTTACCTCTTCTCTTCTATTTCTTCTTTCTCTCCACCTTGACAATAAGATGGAACGTGGACTGGAACAGGGAGACGGGGCTCAAATGCCATGCAGCGTATACAGTCGCGAGATCTTCCACTTTTTTTTCCTTTTCTGTATTTTTTTTTCTACTTTGTCTTCCCTTTTCCTTTCTCTCTCTCTCTCTCTCTCTTTTCTTTTTGTTAATTTCGTTTTGACTGACAGAATAATCTGCGGAAGACGGGGGATAATTTAGCCGGCTTCGGAAAGGCACGAAAGAACCTCTCGCGGGACGTGGAAGGAGGAAGGGCGACGGGGAGGCTCAGGCCACGTAGTTTTATCTTGGAGGTACGGCGGGAGGGGGCGCAAAGGGGTGGCGAGGTTGAGGAGAAAGGGGAGGAAATTCGAGCGAGATTTACGCCTCGAGTTGGCAAGTGTCGCCTGCCTCTTTGCTAAGGCCTAAAAACGACTAAATATCCAATTTCTTTCACCAGCTGCGTTGAGGTCTCCTCTCTTCTTTTCTCCTCTCCTCTCCTTTTTCCTCCCCCTCTTTGCCGCGAAGACAGAAATAGAAAAATGTCTCCCACTCGGGGGCACACTCGAGACATGCACCCCCTTCTGAGAAAGAACGGCCGATTTTTATCCAATTTGAAATTCCCGCTCAGCTGGGTTCTTCGTTTATAACAATGAGAAGAATAAAGAAATGGAAGAATAAAATCGAACTCCTTTAGAGTAAATTATACTTTCTATACAATATGTATATTATTATGTACTCTCTTTCGTTCATTCCGCCAAGCCACTGTCAACGTCAGACGGGAATTTGATCCCCGTGCAATTAATGGAAAACGACTTTTGTCTGTTGATCCCATCGCGCGCTTCCTACTTGACGGCCCTCATCCCTCTCGAGAAAACAAGGCTTCATTTTTATCCTCCTCCAGGTTATCAACTTATTTCGATTCTTATTATTCTCTTCACTTTCATCCGCTTCTTCTGCTTATTTTTCGTCTTTTTTCTTCTTCTTCTTCTTTCTCTTCTCCTTGGCATTCTTTTGACTTTGATTTTCCCCATTCATCCGCGTCGCACCCCTCTGGTACCTGCGCGGCGGGGCAATTCAAGATTGCTAAATAGATTCCTCTCGGGGCGGGGTGACAATGGCTGGGAAATGAGCCCCGCGACAATGAGTCTTACGATCACTTAGCGGCCTCCTCGTTCTCTCCTATTATTATCAGTGATTCTTCATTCGGTACCTTATACCTCGCCTCGCCTCGCCTCGCCTAACCGCTATCCCCCGACCCAAGTGCCACTCGACCAGACCAAAAGCAGCTACAGCATCCTCTCTCTGTCTCGTAACAACTTTCCCTCCCTTATTCTCGGTCTCTCTTTCACCTTTCGCCTTTCGCCTTTCGCCCTTCGCCTCGAGTCGGCCCCTTTATGATTTTGACTGCGCCGTTATACTACAACCACCTTCAGCTCCGCGAAGTCTAATCCGAGCAAGATGTTGCCTCGCCTCTTTGTGGCGACGAGGGAGGAAAGGCGAAGGGTAAAACGAAGGGGAAGTAATTACTAACCGCTGAAATAATCATCCCTCCGCTACCGGATGGCTGCCTGCCTCCCTCTCCATGCCTACCCTCGCGAATCTGCAGGCTCAAAGTGAGAGTCGGGTGACATAAGCCGCCGCCGCACGCTATTTTATGTGTCGTTACTCGTGATTACCACCGATACTTCCACACGTCGCGTGTAGCATATCCACCTATAGGTATGTGTACAGGACATCGAATGACAGAACAGTTTCACTCTTCATGAGAATGAAAAGAAACAAAGAATAAATAGAAAAGTAAATCGGCAGAGCTACGTGATCAGTTCGGATCAATTTACTGGTTCAACAATTCATCTCTTCTATACAGCGTGGTTCGGCTGGTGGGGATGGAATGTCAAGTGCTGCTCGGAGAATTTGGTGAAAATTTTTCCGCCACAAGGATAGGAAATCGAGGGAAGGTTCGTGATCGGGCGTTGACGGACGAAACTCAACCAGAAGAGCGGCGCAGTATTTGCTAAATTACAATATAGATGGGCCAGGAATCTCGGCGTCGAGTTGAGGGGAGGAGAATGAATGAAGGAAGGAATGAAGAAAGGAAGGAAGGAAGCAAGGAAGGTTTGGAATTCAACGCGACGTGTAGGTGCGGGAGTCGGCGGCTCGTGAGTCGCAGTTTCATTGAAGAAGACGAGGAACTGAGTCCGGGAAATAAAATCTAACTTTTGTATTCAAAGCTAGTGTCGACGTAATGGGATGTGTAGGAACTCGACTCTCTTTCTCTTTACTTTTTCCTCCTATACACGAACGCGATACGCACCGTACGGCCATTCCGCCTCCTCCTTCGCCTCGCCTCGCCCAAGGGTACCTCTCAGGCCAAGAACTACTCGGGGATGCTATGGTATTCGAATAAACATATACATTCCCACACCGCGCATGGGAATATCTTACTTTTCCTCGGGAAGGATTTCCCTCTTCTCCTCTACTTCCTCCCAGCCAATTTGATTATCAAAATATCGTGGAAGAAAGTAGTTCGATTTAATCTCACGATAATCATCCAAATCTCACCGTTCCACTTTCCACCTTCCACCTTTTTCCTCCCTATCCTCTTTTTTCTCTAATTTTCTCGCTTTCCATCGCGCTTTTCTACATTATCGACGGAACAAAAATTTCCCGGCTTTGTCCTCGCCACGTCAATGGAGTTGAAAAGCCCCGCGAAACAAAGAGGTAGCGACAACCAAGACCCGGCCAGAGTTTTCCCTGGATGTATAGGCGCAATTCTCTTACTCTCCTTCTCTCTTTCCCTCTTTCTCTCGTTTTCTCTCATTTTCTCTCCTTTCCCATCTTTTTCTCTTTCATATCTCTCTCTCTCTCGCCAGCCTGTTGATTCCGTCGAGTCGCGTGGCGGCGGTCCGTAGGGCGTGGAGAGTAGCTGTAGGTACCTCACCCAGACAAGACGAAGACCGGGGCTGAGGCGCCGCACAAAGTAGGTGTAGGATCCCTGAAACCCTTTTTGTGATCCTCCGAGATCTGTCAAGGATCCTACTCATTGTCAGATTATGTCCTAGGCGACCCGATCGACTTGATTCAGTTAGTTACTCTCCATGAGCTCCTTTTGTACTCTCGAAACTAGTCCAGGGACCACTTCTTCTTCGCCCCGGTAGAAAATTAAAAGTATTTAACTTTCCGTCAAGGAGTGAAGCCCCCTCGTTTAACGTGGGTCTCCTCGGACAGCGTTAGACCGTATTTTTTCTTTTTTCTTTCTTTTCCTACGGACATTTCCGTCATAATTCCGCGTTTTAATATATCCTTGAGTTGAGTGATTGTAGAGTAGAGAGCTAATCACTTATGAAACTAGTGAGAAAGTGCCCCGCCTGTCTGCGGAGAAGACACCCACGAGACAAACGAGTCACTATCTACGTCCCGTACGTCTAGGTATTAAGGTGGGTGCGGGGGAAAACGATATTAATTGTATACCTCCTCGACGCTAAAAGCATTGACCATTAATTGTCAAGGTCTGACTAACGCGGAGGGAAATTAATTGGCCTACACCGTCTAACTGCCGCTTTGTGTCTTATGCACATACACCTGACCATGATAATCCACCAAGACGAGAAGAGGATGCTTCATGCATCATTATCGCCGCCGATCCTACCAAAGTGACGATTTCCTTTGCCGCGTAACGAGTTTGTAATTCGGTATTAATTACAATCGATCATCGATCATGTAACGCGGCAATTTCACGGGAGGGTAAGCTAATTTTGTCCTACTATAGGTGAGAGGTACAATTGGGTAGAGGGAATTTCAAGTAATGGCAACGACTTTTATCGCTTATTAGCGACGACGGGGTAAAGATTGCTCCAACTTCCTACTACGGGCGTAGGGGGTGAGTTTAAAATACCATTTCAGAAATACGCCGTGATTATTGGAGGAACTCTTCAGAGATGTACAACGCGTCGCGAGACTTTGCGGAATCCGCCTTCGAGTTGGTGTTCGATCGAACGACGCTTACGACCCTTGCCTTCCCTTTTCTTCCCTTCCTTTTCCTCCCTTTCTTCGCCCATAGCCCACCCCACGAAGGCGCTTTATTCCCTTTTCCTCTCTCCTTCGATCTCCAGTTCTCCTTTCACGACATCTTCGATACCTTCTCCTATCTGTACTTTTGTCTCAGTTTTCTTTTATGCAGAAGCAGCATCGGTAGGTACTAGAGGCATAGAAAAGTTTATAGAATGATTTTCCAGTCTCGATTTTATTTTACTCCGCGGGAATGCATCTTTCTTTAATCAGTCCTTGTTCATCTTGAGCATCTGTCACACGGGTCGTTAATATTCTTCGCCGGTGTCTACAAGTATATATACCTAGTACGTACCGCCTTCTTCAAGGCCTCAGCTTTGGCTTTGGCTCCGTGTCAGGGATGAGGGCTAATTCGGGTATCCCTTGGAAAGGAAGGAGTCGCGCACGCATACGAAGGCAAACATGCACGTAGACGGTGGTAAACCCCCTTCTTCTTCCCGTTCGACCCTCTATAATCAAATCCTACCCTACCCTTCCATACCCCATTCCTTCCCTTTTCTACCCGTCCCTGTTTCTCCGGGCCACCCTCAACGGCACTTCGCTCGGCACCCTCTTCACACGAAAGGAATGTTAATGCGACAATGCCTCCGTTCTGACTCACCTTCTGGCTTCGATGCTGTCTCTCTTCCCAGCTGGTATTTTTCGCGAGACTCGCGGTCCTACCCCCATCTACCCACCCACCTCTTTCTCTTTTGCGGTGAATCCATGATCGACATTTCTCAACCATACGTCACAAGAGTCTCTAGATTCCTCGTTTTCTCACACGCCAAACACGCACCTGACTCATGAGGAGAAAACTCTCAAATCACCACTCGAGATAAGCCTAATTCATTCTCGCCCATTTCAGTCGTACTTTCCAATCTCTCCAGCCTTTCTTGACCGGTGCAAGCGGTGCTTTTTCGAATTCTTAAATTCCCTTTTTTTCTTTTTTCTCCACTTCTTTCTGTTATTTCAAATCCTACGTATGACTCACCGACCCTTGTACTCTTCGAGGTAGTGTTTACTCAGCCCTTAATCAGGCAGAACAAACCTCAGTCTTCTGCAGCCTCTGTTTACCGAGAGAGTAGTCCGGAGTCTGCTGGTCTGATTCTACAACGGCGATTCTCTCTCAGCAGTCAATTAAATTGCGGCACGAGCTCCGCGCTTTTGATGCTACCGAGTCTTTCCATGGGCAGTTGACGTCGTGCGGATTGTACTATACGGGTATATATTTATGCACCTGATCGTATGCGCGGACACACATCATAGTATAGAATGGTAAATGCACCGGAGTGCACGCTCTACGTGTACCCTGCAACGTTTGTCATACTCTCGGAGTACAGTTTCAAGGATTTCGAGTGCCACAAAGGAATCCACTCGACTCGCATCTTGTCATCGTATCGCTACTCCGACGTAGAGACTGAATTGACGAGCTTTCGCAAAGCCATGTGCTCCATCAATATCGGAACGTAGGTAGAACAGATGGGTATGAAAACGAAAGAAGATTCCTCGTATTACTAACTCATAGTCGATCGTTCTGTTTCACTTCGCTAGGTAATATCGAATCATGTAACTCCTCAGTCACTCAATGGCTGATCAAGGCAACTCAAAACTTCCCCATTCCCGTTTACAATGAGTATTTGGAAAATACATCCGAAACATGTTGAGTGTTTTTCAAGATTTTCATCCTAGAGCGATTTGTTCGTGTCGTGAGAGGCGAGACGGGGTTCAAATTATTTCTGTTCGAACTGTTGGTCCGTCAATATTGATATCCCAAGGTTTCGTGTTCCTATCAACTTCCGTGGGTATAGTTTCGAGAAATTTTTCACCCTCGGGTCCGCGGTGACGCGATGACACGGTACCGAAGCGAGAAAGTGTCAAGAGTTCGGTATCTCTGGTCGGTAACTGAGATTAAAATTCCAGGGCGGTCCAATAACCAGGAAAATGTTGAACCCGGGATGACAGGGGGGGGGGGGGGGGTGACGGCCTTGGTTTGCGGTCGGAATCGTCGGCCATCCGCACCTCTATGGCAGTGGTGGTGGTGATGGTGATGGTGATGGTGGTGCAGGAACGATGAGGAGGGATTTTCCCGCTGCAGGGCACGACCCGAGCCAACGCGAACGAGCAAAAGAGGAACGGCGTAGTTCCTGCACAGGCTAGAGGTTTTCTAGCCAACGGCCAACCAATCCGCCAACGTTCCGTGCGGTCGTGCTATGAATTCGCTATCGCCCGATCCCACGAACCACCCTGATGGCGAGCACACATCCTTCCCATAGACACACGCATACATTTTAACATTGTTTAACTTCCACCTGAATTAGCCACCGTCCGACGCGGCTGGGGCTGCATTGTTAGAGGGCGGATTGAACCTGCGCCATCCGGGTCTCTTATATCAGCCTTAATATTTTACCCGTCTAACGTGGAAGCCTCTTCGAGCTCAATTTAGAACTCCGCGTAGAACCCTTAATTTTTTAACCATCCCTCTACTCTGCCCCGGGTAAAATCAACCCCCAAGCTAATCGAGGATAGAGTTTTCCACGCTGAACTCCGCAGTCGCCCACCACGTACTGGTACAACTCACACTGTATATTATACGTGCTACCTTACTACGTAGGTAGGTATACCTGCATACGCGTGGATAAAATAGCTAGGTAGCTATCCACATACATCTCTCGACTCGGCGCCGCGTCCCCGTGTCACTGAGGGAATTCTGAACTCGGTACACGAAACTCGTGCTAGCAATAAGGACACGGAGGATATTCCCCTTTCTCACTCTCGGACGAAATGTTTTGCATTTTAAGAAGGTGTCAGATCCCCTACGCGCCATCCCGCGTACCTCGCCTTCTCTTCTTCTTCTTCTTCTTCTTTCTTTCATCTGCCAAACAGCCGGGGTGAGACTAGCTTGAAATCGCTAAAATAATCCCCAATTGGCTCAGCATCAGCCTTCGGTAACATCTGGAAAATCTTGAACGATATACACTCTGGAGTCCTCATGTTACTTCTGATGAATATTCAAAACGAAGGGAATTTTTTAAAATCTCTTGCCGGACTTGATATGCGTGTAGTGCGCTGTATTTGATGCGGAAATGATCGAGAAGCGATAAAAGATAGAGCCGTCACGTGTGACAGAGGATCGTTGTGTATTTTAACTGGAATACGCGTCAGTTATCGCGTCCTCGATTATACCTGGGACGCTTTAGATCGGAATTATCGTTTCCTTCGCGGATTCCCCGACGTTGATAACGGAATCTACTTTAAGAGCACAATAGTAGCGCGGGCGAAGGAGAAAGCGCGAACGGAACGTTACCGAGTTCTGAGTTCCTCCCGGGCTCTATTCTTGTTCCGTCGACGCCACCGCCCTGGTACCTTCCTCTCTCCTACCTTCTCGACTGAACGGAAATTCCTCGGGGACCTTCAGAGGCGCGGGAAAGGCCAAGCCCGAGCCAGAGCCAAAGCGAGAGCTTTTATTTAGAGTCATTTACATCTACGTGCTTTCGGATCAGTTCGGTATCCGCCTCCACTCACCTAACACCTAGATATTCCCCGTCTGCGAGTCATTCCCCAATTGAACGCGTCGATATTCTGCTAAGCAAACGAACCCACCGCCAAATCATCCGATGGACTGATCAGAAAATATATAATCGATAATCAAAGTGACACTTCGTCCCTGGAATCCTGGGGAAAAGTCGGGGAAATTCTTTGGCCAACAGGCTAACCCTTTCCAACTTTCTGTTTCCGCGTTTCATTCAGATTATACTTATGCAAATGACTTATCAGATTCGTATACACAATTTGCGAAATTGCTTTACCATTTGCCAAAGTTCGTTTCCCAATTTCGGCAGAACATTCTGCCCGAATTTCAGATTAGGATTTCCGATTTCCCAACTAGGCCGCTTAACTTCCAGAACAGTTCTCTGACCTGTCAGACACTAGCCACCTGCCGGAACACTGTGCCGAGAAAAATCGAGAATTCTGGAAATTTTCAGATCGGGAGAAGATTGGCAATATGCGATTTGCGGAGCTAGGACTTGTGGGGGGAAATCAGGATATTCATGAAATGGGAATTCGTCAATTTAGGAGAATGGAGGATGACGAACCAGTCAATTATCCCTACGAATGTGAAAAAAATTAGAGAAAAAGTTGAATCATTTTGGCGAAATTCAAAAACACTATGACACGCCTTTTTAATATGCGTACAAGCCACGAAAAGTTACTGATACAATTTGAGCAACGACAGATAGCGCGATCATTATTTTCGCTTTGCAAAACCGCAGAAACTTGGTGGTCGTTCTTGGTTACAGTTTGGATTTTTTATCTCTGTTTTACAGTTCCCCCGATGCTCTGGATACCTCATCAGCTAGTCGGCGCACCTCTCGGCTACTCGGTGACCCTTGAGTGTCACTCCGAGGCTCACCCGACGTCCCTAAACTACTGGACCCGTGAGGATGGACTCATGATCCACGATAGCAAGAAACACCGGGCCGTCACCCTCCCGGACAATCCTTCCTATAAGACTCACATGCAGCTCACCATTCACGATATTCAGGTAAGGGGACTGACGAATTCCGTTATACTAGTTTTCAATCGAAATAGTAAAACCCTATTCTCGCTACGAGACAAAAAATTGCAAATGTCGAATGTATTCCAGCCAGGAGATTTCGGGAGCTACAAATGCGTGGCTAAGAATCCCCGGGGCGAGACGGACGGGACGATCCGACTTTACGGTAAGTTACGTACAAGTTTGAGATTCGACGGCGGTGCAGTTGTTCGTCATGTATTGTTTCATTGGGACAGGCCAACGCCTCGTCGTGGGTATTCCGCAGTCTAGATTAGCATAGGTAGCCGTATATGTAAATGGCCTGCTCGTAACGTATGCATATGACGTAAAGGGTTGTACGGCACACGTGCGGGGGCGACGAGGCTCTCTGCACGCGGGCACACACCAATTCCCTCTGCCCCCTTTTCCTTTTCATCCCCCTCCCTCCCCCCCCCCCCCCCATCCCCTTCCACCCCTTCTCACTCTCCATTAGCATGCATCGGTTTTTCGCATTAGCGGCATTCAAATGAAGCCCCCCGTCGTTTAGCATAAAAGGCTTCACCTGCAAAAAAAGATGGGTATACGTAGGTACATACGTCCGTCGGTCGGTCGGTCGTGGTGAGCTTTGCTGGAGCAAATGAAATGGAGGATTCGCTGAGGTACGCGCAGGTTGTGCTCAATTCTGCGGCAAGGGAACTCGGAAAAACTGTACCCGGAAATACCGAAAAATTATATACAGGTTCTAGAAGGTTTTTGTACGTTCAAGTGGAGAGAGAATAAGAACATTCTCCCGTGTTGCTTTCATCAGCACATCGAGTTTTATTAAAAATGCCGTTCCTGTTCATTCGAGAGAGTCTATGAGTCCTGAAAAAAAAGTATACTTTTCTGCAGTGGGAAAAGAATACCGGAAGATTTGTATGAAGGTAAAAAGCTACTCCCGGTTACGCATTCAAGTTTGAAATTTGGTTCCGAACTGGCGAGCTTAATGACCGAGTGACAATTCGGCAATGTCGAATAATCATGACGGAGGTGAAATTTGTCAGCTCGGAGAGCAGAGGGCGATATCCCGTCGCGGTATCTGGATCCGAGGTAATTATCGTCTCGAGTTCTCTCGCGCCCCGAAAAGTGGGATGTTTTTTCTTTTAAATTCCCACAGCAGCTCGGGTCCTGCGGTCGTCCGGGTCGGTCGCCGAGGGAAGAAGCGGGAAAATAAGCGGCGCCGAATACCGAGTTAGGGGAGAGTCACCCGAAATTAAGTGGTAGCAGTCAGAGATATGTCAGACGAGTTTTATTAAGCGGCATAAAAAGGAGATTTGTAGTCCGACCGAACGCCAGGTCTCCGCCGCGGCGGAGGAGGATAAGGACGCAGAAGCTAAGGGAAAACGGGAAAAAGGGAGAAAGGGCGAAAGGCAGAAAGGGCGAGGAGGGAAAGGGGACAAGGAAGCCAAGCCGTAGAGATATGAATTTATTATTAAGGACCGCCTAAGGGCCGCGGGAGAGCAAAGACTGTTTCTTCCTATCTAAGTAGTCGGTCTTCCTCCTTCCTGCAGGCCACCGATTCCGGAATTTCTGGAAGAGCGCTAATTTATTCGACAAAGCTCCGGGAGTCAAGGCTCAGTCTTATGTTTGTACGGAAAATTCTCTCCGAAGTATAACAACAACGCGGTTCATTCGATACGTTTTCGTGATGATTCGTCGCTGTCAATTTTTCAGCTCAAAAATAAAATAAAATTGCCAATTTCCGAGGACGTCAACATTTTTCGAATCTCAGTATCTCTTTTTTCCTCCGGAAGAACATCCTCCATTCGTTTTTCGTTTTTTCTTTTTTCTCTTTCATTATCGAACTTAATTACGAACTGATCAAAGCTAGTCATATACATGTAGGGAAGTTCCCTGACACTGTTCCTGCGCGCCAGTGAATATCGATTCGGGGGATGGGAGGGGGTGAGGGCTGGGCACCAAGTAGGTAAAGGTGTAAAAATTGTACAGTTTATAAGCCCGGAGGGCATCGCCGGAACTTTTCGCTTCCGCCCCGCACCTCCTTCTCTTTTCTCCTCGAACCGTGGAAAAGCTTGCAGCGTAACTTTATTCGCAAGTTCCTCTTCTCCTCTCTTCTCTTCTCTCTTCCCTCGCCGCGTTATACTTCGGGTCGTAACGCGGCAGCGGAGAGCTGCGGGCCAATCAATTATGGATCTAGCGGTGCCTAAGGTGTTTCCGTTCCGTGCCCAGCGACGAATATGCCTCGTCGCAAACCCCCCTTCGCCCCCTCCCACCCACTTCTTGGGGTAACTTCTTTTCCAGCATCCCCCTGCAGCAGCCGCAGGCCCTCCGCAAGCGGAGAATTCTCTGTCCCTTCTTTATTCGTCTCGGATGTTTTATACCTAAGCGTTAACCTTACCTCGCACGTTATAAGGTACGCGATTCAATCGAATCGTCCGGATTACCTGAGCTCCAACTCCTCCTTTAGGTATAATTGACTTTCCTGTTCAGGATGTTAATCATTGACACTCGAGATAGATACGTCTCGTTAATTCTCTCTCGCTTTTTTTCTCTTTTCTCTTTTCTGTCAACCGATTCGGGGTGACCATTTTCACCCTGTCAATTAGCGGCGCTAATTTCGCCAGGCGAATGAAAGAGAAATAAATAAATAAATAAATGAATGGAATGAAAATAATTCATACAAAATTTACAACATAAATGAGGGACTTTTATTCCTTTCAATTTCGAAGCGAAATGTTAACGAGATATACACAGGTTTTCATTCATTACGGAAATACATTTGGGCAAAAGAATATCGTTCAATCTATCGGTCGTATACCTAGTAGAGGGAAAGAGAGAGAAAGCTTTCGAATTTACAGAGGAACATGCATGCCGCGGAACTTATGAGCGGAGAATCGCATAAATTTGCTTGACGTTAGCCGTAATTTAGGACCAATGGCGGTGGAATCGTTGGCTCGGGATCGGATGGTTTGAAAATTCAGTGCGGAATACGGGCGACACGCGACACGACGGTGGTTCAGGGGCAGACGGGGGCTGGCAGCTAGCCGGTGGAAGGGAAAGGGAAAGGGATAGAGGGGGTCGCTTTTACAGATCCACCCGCTCGGTCAGAGAGGATATTACCATTTAGATGCGAGCCGCCGTATACGTCGGGGGGGGGGGGGGGGGGGGGGGGGGGGGGGGGGGGGGGAGTTGAAAAATAGAGGACAACCTCGTCGAGGCAGCTTTGTCAATCCGAGTCGCGTTTGACATTTACGCGCCATTACGTCACCAACGAGGAGACGGGACCGATGTTTTGACCATTTTTTCATACCACTCCCACACGTGATATTACCAACGATTTTTCATTCATATCTCATTCTTCTTCAAAATTTGAGGACATTTTTTCATTTTTCTACTCCTTGTTCTTCTTTCATCAAACTTGGGGGGGATAGAATTTTTCCTGCAGTCTGTTACACGTTGTGCTTGTCCACCCTGTTTTTACCTCTTACCTCTTCCCTATGCCGGCGGTGCAACGAGGTGCGAGGGGATGCGAGGCGATGCGGTGGCACGAGCCTCGTAGTCGTGGCATAACGGTAATAAATAAAACGGAGGAAGAGGAAATAGCACGTGGGACGGAGCTTGAGAGAAGCCGTCTGCATCGTCTCGGCCTCGATCTTGTCTTCTTACCCGCGAAGTTCTCCGTCCCGCTGGAAATGGTTTTTTAATTTAGCTAAAATCTTTTGAACGGAGGAAAGCATTTTAATTTCGAGACCTCACTCTTGACATTAATAAATAGAAGCCCTTAAGGCATCGCGGCAGCAGAAATACCGTTATGAAACGGTGGTACCCACCTACGTTCCTACCTTCCAACCTTCCAACCTCCCTACCAAGCCGAGGCGACGCTACGCCGCTGCGAGAGTCTGGCAAATACTAATTAGCGTTATTAATATAACGATCTCTGCACCTTTTGGATTCGCGTCGATACCTACCCACCCTTGGCTGCCTATACCGAAACCTCGAGGGGCGATTAATTCCCCCACCTTGCCCCCCTTTTTTTCATCAATTTTTTTTTATTAAAAAATATTACAGTCACTCCGATTTGACCCCCACTGATACGCGGTGATCCATGAATCTATCGGGATTTCAGATACGTATATACCTATAATGTATACCTTCATACACACGTGTACGTCGAGCGCTGGTTTCATCAATTGCTTTCTGTTTTTTTCCTGATCCCTCACTCTTTTTCTCTCTTACCCAAAAAAATTCCCGATGACAAATTATTTGTTTGACAAAAATATTATTCTATGCGAAGCCTTTTCGAAATCGTATCTAAAAAAAAAAAAAATGAAACAAAAAACAGCGGATTACGTACTTCAAAAGTTCGCACTTTTTTTCATTCCGATAAACCAATCGCCAGACGAAAATAGACGTAAAAATCCAACGCCGAAAATCAATTAATCAGCCTCTGATTAGAAGGGCGTAGGTATGTAATTCAGACATGCTTGCGACTTTGCGTATTTCAATTCAGAGATCTCAGTGCACGATATCGTTGGGAAATTATTACTAAATCGCATGATCGGGGAAAATATAAATTCGCAGAAATATCCGAATACCGAATATACGTACGCAGATGTCTTCCGCAGACGTACAGATCGAGTTAAAGGAAAGCTTGAGAGAGCTTAACGAGCTATGCGTAGATCTCTGCTCCGTCGTTGAGCTCAGACTGTCTTGCAGTTGGTAATTAGCTAATTAGATGAACGAGAGAACAGGATATATCCTCTCTTTGAGCGTTGCGACTTGCGTGACCAAAGTCTGGCGAAACGGTTCGTGATAAACAAGAACCAACGAACGAACAAACAAACGAAGAGTAGAGGAACTCTCTTCAGAGATAAGCTAAGCGAGGCGTACAACACCGGAGCGAAGCGATGCATCTAATTATACCGACAGCTGCAAGCAGTCCAATTCCGCACGGCGAAATTCCTACAATCGCGTATTGAGGTGGAAGAAATCCTCAAACAAAGTGTCCGTCCTTAGTGGAGTTGAACTTTAATATAAAAGTCAGTCACGAGTCGCGCGATTTCTACGGCCGTTTCTTTCTTCGGTTTTTTTTTCTCTCTTTTTTATTTCTTTCTTTGTTCATTCGTTGGGATGTCAAAGTCTCCAAAGACGCCAAGGTTTTAGCGACCTCGTACACCGTTCGACTTTTGTACAGCGCGCGGCCCCCCGTCCGAATCGACTTTTCTGCTTCACGTTGAAGACGAAGAAGAAGAAGAAGAAGAAGTGAAAGAAGAAGAAGTAGAAGTAGAAGTAGAAGAAGAAGAAGAAGTTTGGCAATTTCCTGAGACTAATCCGGCGTCGGTCAGCATTGAGATGCCGCGGGGATGCGGCCTCCCTCTGCCTCCTGGTCGACGGGGTCCTGGTACACACCGCCACGGTGATCCCATGAATTATACACGAGCCACGAACTGGGACGAGGGCGAGGTGAGGGGAACCAGCCCGACGAGGACCTGGCGCACCTCCTGCACCTCCCTCGTCTGGCCGCAGGTCGAAAAGCTCGAGAAGTCGATCGAGCCAACGCACGGCGCTGATTTTTTACTTTTATCTTTTATTCATATTATTTTCAAAAAATAACCGATAAATGGCTCCTAAATAAACCGCCTAACTCCCCGATCGAGCACCGAAGTAGAAGAAGAAGAACTAAACAAACAATAACAATTAAATAAATAAATAACGTAATGAAAACATGGAGAAAATTGTTCCATTTTTTTTCCTCCATCATCGTGAGAATCTGGGCACTGCAGAAAAGAGCTCAAGCGCGTCTTTACCGCGACGTATTATCCTGACGACGGGGGAAAGGGCAAGTGCGAAATTCAGGTTTTTGCACCGCTCGGAGGTAAAGTGGCAAGAGAACTCAGGAGGAGAAGGAGGAGCAAGAGAAGAGCTACAGGGATTTGAGTGGGACCGTTAACGTGTTAATTCCGCGGTCGTGACGTGGCTTTGCGTTTTGACTCGTCAAGAATTAGGCTTGAATGTAATAGAAGAGAAACGATGATAAACATTTACGCCGTAGTACACGCGTAAAAGAATTTCCCAAATGATAACAGCGAGTTTCACGAAATGAATCTTTGCCAGAATATCATTGTTATTATTACTCAAAAATCGAGATTGACGTGCGGCTCCAATATCCACAGAGTTCGGATTAGCCAAAAGCTTTCGGTATATCAGTCGTTTCATCCTCTCCTCCTCCTTCCCTTCCTACATATATTAACTTTCGATTTTTCATTAAATGCTCAGTGATTCTCGATCAGGGTTCCTCCCATCCCATCATAATAATCCCGCATTTTCGGAAAACCGTCGAACACTTTCACCGCTTTGGCCTTTTCCTTGCTGTAGGTAGTATGAATAAATCCCTTCACCTCACATGGGGACCTTGCGCAGCTAGGTGTATGTACGTACATATCTATACGTATATACTCCCCAGGGAAAGCTCATTTTTACTTTCTTTCCCATTTTTTTTCCTCACTCATTCTTCCCTCAATTCTTGTACAGTATCCCGTAGCGTGGAGCTCCCGTGGAAAGGAGAGCCGCTGACGGCCCCGTAAGATTGATTGGAGTCACGGGATGGAAAATTAACGGTCTAGCTCGAGGTGGTCCGGGTCTAGAGAGGGCGGAAAAGGGCGAAGGGGTGGAGGGAGGGGGTTGAGTGTGACAGCCGCCGCATACTAATTCCATGGTAGCCCTGGTAGCTGCTCACCATCTCCCGCACCCCTAGTAGGTTCTCTCGCGTTCAGCCAACGATGCCTTTGTAACCAAACCGGATCCTCGCGTGTCCGAAGCCCAACCTTTGTCACAGTTAACTTCCAACGAAGCTGCCGCCGAGGAGAGACAGGCTTAGAACTCCTCCGCCTCTCGAGCTACCATACCGTCTTGGGAGATGAGGAATTTCGCCTTTTTGCATTTCCCCTCAAGAAAGGATTATATTACTATACACAAGAACAGCCTCGCCTCGTCCGCTTCCTGTCTACCATGGATGATGATATTCCTCGCCAAGTTTACACCCCATGGGTCGCCTATACGAATAACGGGGTTGTCGCGTTCTGTGGGGATCGATGGCCCCGTTAATTGCGTCGTAAGATAGCTATTAGCTGGGCTAGTGGGGGTCGCGAGTCGCGATCGAGATTTAGAGACGATTCGTTCCAACGCCTCAAACGGAACTCATTCCCTCTCTTCCTCTCTTCCTCTCGTTCTCTCTTCTTGCCGCATATTGTCGCTCGAAAACGTGATGAAATTACAAATCTGCGGGCTGGGAAAGCCGAATAAGCGTCGGGCCATAACGACCCGTGACGATCGAGTCGCGGACTTAGCGTGTGACGATTTTCGGCTAAAATTCCCCACCTTTCAACGTAGAGGTATAAGTTAGACGCGGAGATTAGGGTGGCGGCAATATTCTAATTGGTACTTGCTAACGTCTGAATAGCTTCCGAGGTCCTCGCGCTCTTTGAAATACCCCAAGGGAAGAGATTGGATGGATGGACGGTAGGAGAGGTACGAAGAAACGAATAAGACGAAGCAGAAGAAGAAAACGAAGAAGAAGAAGAAGTAGAAGCATGGGAAGAGAAGGAAGGGTTCGTGTCGGAGATAGACGACGACCAAGACGCGGAGGGCTGATGCTATTAGGCTAATTAAGGCGTCTTTAAGATTTTAACAAGCCCCCCCTTTAATCCCCTCTCGCTTGTCCCTGCGTCAACCAGGCCGACTGCCAGCCAGCCAGCCAGCCTCCCAGCTTTACAGAAGCTCTCATCTTCCTCACTCTCTCTCTCTCTCTCTTTGGCTACTTCAAACAGCCTTCTCTCCCCGTTTAGCAATCCTTTTACTCATGTTCTTGTACACCTTGTGCACACGTATACATATACCTACTTATCCACACACGCCACGTGTCTTTTCTTCGTCTCCGACAATCGGGTGATACGATGAACGAAAAAGCCCTTTGATCGAGAATCAACTGACAAACTCGACTCCGGACTAATGTTTGCACCAAACGCTGTACAGAATCTTTCGATCAAATACGTGGGCCAGTGTGCAATTTGGCATGTACACGTGCACATACGTTAACGTATTATAGATGTATGTAGGAATACCTATGTGCGTGTATGTACGCCAGGTATGCAGATTGTCGAGGTACAATGGCTGGCTGGCCAAGCCCATTGTCGTCGTCGAGGGGGTTGGTGGTGCAGCCAGTATTAGGTACGTGTGCGTAGGTTGCCGTGTAGATTGTGGAGAACGGAGAATGTTGAATTTCGAGGTAAATGCCCTACGGCGTTGTCAAACTTAAACTGGTAAATAAGCAGCTGGTTATTTGCTCAATGTTCGAACGGTCTTTTCCCGGATACCCAAGGTAGTGTACCTTGGTTGACTGGTATGTATGTAGACCTTGAATGTAGAATGTTGAATGTTGAATGTTGAATGTAGATATACCTAAAGAACCCCCCGCGCGGTGGTGGGTAACGGCAAAGCTTTCCCCGAATCAAACTTGTACCAAGTTGTACGCGAGGCTTTTACCTTATTAATAGAGAACCGCGAGTTCAGCCGAGGGACGGATGGAGATTTTGGGGACGTTGGAATAAAAGGAAATATAGCTTGGCTGGGCTTGGCTGAGGGAGAAAACCGATACGACCAAAAGTCCAGAGCATCCGTCCCGCGATCATCAATCAGGTGAACTTAAATCGTAGGGACAACGGATTTTAATATCTCTCGCAGAAATAAAAGTTCTAGCTATAAATCAAAAGTGAAAAGTCGCCGCCAAACTCAACTACCCCCTGCCCACCTCATCTCCCTTATTCCAGAAGGGGCTACCTACCTTCTTTGGCTCGGAGCCACTCACTCGCTAGACTTGCCACCAAGGCGACGAACCTGTCTGCCACTTTCCTTTCCTTTCCTCTCCTTTCCTCTCCTTTCCATTGCCTTCTATTTTCCCCTTTCTATGGAAAAAGTAAAAATGAAAGAGTTGGGTATAGCGAGAGGTGACGAATGAATTTACACCTCTATATGTATTTTCTAGCTCAAGGAGAGTAGGGGGAGTACCCGATCTCATTCTGGCGTCTGCAACTGGGTATAGAAAAGATTTTGTAAATCGTTCAATTTATCCAGATAATTCGAGTGAATTACTACGCGAAGGTTTTAGATCGCAGCGATTGAGATTTCCATTTTTTATTACTCTCAGACAACGCGAGAAGAATTTCCTCCCGGAAATTTACCAACCCAATTGACTACTAGTCGACTATTTTTCGAACCTATAATTTTATTTGTATCGGAGAACGGCCTCTTCCCGCTCCGCAGGGGTACCATCCTCGGATTTACTACCCCAGAATGACTTACGATGTTCATTCACGATGCCTCTGTGACTTTGATTTCATTCATTCGCCAATTAATTCATTTCTCAGTCCTTGTTCCTTTCATTCTCCGAATTTCATCAAGCGAATTGTCGAGCCCATCATTACCAGCGTATATAGCCGAGTTATAAAGTATACCTAGACACACGGTCAGTATGTGGAAGTATTATCCGAGGTACGGGGACCACGTGGAGAAGATCGTCGTCGTCGAGAAGGAGAAGGAGGAGGACGAGGAGATGGTTGGTCGGTGCGCCTACACCGCGGATAAAATATGGCCGAGAGTTTGGCCGCCCGTGTGGTGGCTGGCTAATATGTTTGAGGGTGAAGTTAGTAACAGGTGGTGCGATCCATAACAACTCCTGTTCCGGTGTTTCCCCAACCCTGGACCAACCCAAGACGCTCTCGAGGCTCTCCCCTCAACCACATCCTCATCCTTTTCGTCGCCAGCTCCCTGCATGCGGCACGCAGCAATAGCAGCAGCAGCAGCAGCACGCTGATGAAAAAAATAAATTATTTATCACACAACAACCCGTATCGTCTGTGTGTTTCAGTGTCCGACCCACCGAGCACCAGCCCGAGCCCTCCGACTACGGAATTGTCCAGGAAAGGTGAGAAGATATCCTCGCATTACGTATTAGACAACTTATTGTTAGCTGGTAACGGATTTCTCGATCGAATTTCGTAATTTCGTGGATTTTCGAGACAGGTGGGAATTCCGGTTGAAGAGAAAGGCGTCAATTTTTTGCCAAGAAGGCACGTTGAGATTAAAAGACCGCTCCCCGTCGTTTCTTCTTTTTTCCTCCAAGTGTCAATCCTCCTCGAGAGGATCCAGACCGGTGTTACAATTATCTCCATTTCAGTTTATAAATTTCAAGATTCCAGACCCTTTCGAGTAATTCGAGAAATTCGCTTCAGAGTTGGCGTGCTCTTTTCGTTACGCGCTCAGGGTGTTTCCATTATTGAATATATACATCCAGACTCGCGTCCATTATAAATGTATTAATAAAATTCTAAGCTATTCCGAGGCCTTTCAGGTACCCCCGGGCTGAAGTGAATGACAAGCTTCTCCCGCCCCCGGCTGGTACCTCGATAGTAAAATCCGTTTTTTTCTTCTTCCTCTTCTTTCAGACTGGGACTCCCTGGCGGAGCTGAACAACTCGGTGTACGGGAATCCGAGTTCCCTGACGATCCACAACGAGAAGGGTGCGAAAGTGGGTAAGTCGCGTGCAAAGGTTTTCCGAGCCTCCTTGGTGCTCGGGAGCCCTTAACCCTGCCGGGGTTAAGTAGCGCCCCCCGTCCATCCCTCCCTTCGCCAAGGAGGTGGGCTCAACGCCTTGTACAGCTTTAAGAGTGGCTTTAAGGCAATCGGGTGCTCGCGCGTCTCGTAGAACGAGGATGTAACATCAATATTTCATGTATGCTAACACGCCAGAACTAATAATGCCTCTCGCGTTCAGCCGCGGTGGTAAAGGCGTCGGTGGTGGTGGAGGTGGTGGTGGTCGTGGCTGCGGCTTGTGGCTCTGGAAGACCCTGGAAATAATATCGGCCCCCTACTCTCCTCTCCCCCCTTACCCTACCCCGGGGGTTGTTCCGCCTAGAAGAGCGCAGTTTATGCCTTATATTAAATTTAATCCCAAGTGCAAGTGTTTTCCGAAATCTCGCCCGCCACCTCCTACCTATACGTGTATACCCAACTACCTACCTACCCTCCTTGACGACGCCGCTGGCCGCCAGCCTGCCTGACGCCAGGACCATGGAGGGTTGCTTGGTTGGTTGGTTGGTTGGTTGGTTGGTATAGGGTTTGTAATTGGCGCAACATCTGCGGTCTGTGGGAGCATTAATGTTTGCCTCCTGCGTCTCATACCTAACCACCGTCCTGTGGCTATAGATGTTCACCGACGACGACGACTACGACGACGTTGACGTCGACGACACATGTATATAGAGGCACGCGACGCACACTAACGCGCGTATAACCGACACATGTTACGAGGGACAGGGCCAGGGACCACATCCCCTACGCAGAAGGGAAAACGAGGACCTTTCTTTTCCCACTTTATTCGCGACAGTTCGCAGCGGAGAGGAGGCGGTTATTTTTTTAACGAACCAGTAGTCCGCAGAGCGAGGGCTCTGATTTATTCGGAAATATTTAACAACGCGAATTCGACAGAGGAGCAAGTAAATACGGGCGGGAATGTTGATTCCCTGTACTTCCAAGATCGAACGCTTCCCCGTTTATAAATATTATATCGAATCCTTCCGATACACCCATCGATATACATATATAATACTATATCGACTAAATTTAGTGAGCAAATTAGCGGTTCTCAGTACCAGACGTCCAAGCCCTTGCACGAAACTCGATTCCATTTTTCGTCTTTACCTTTTTGCTTTTACCTTTTCACTGTATTTTCGAATGGACTCGAACCCTCGCTCGCCCTCTCTTTATCGCGCTTTGAATGAATTTTTTATCCCGTTTCCCCCAGACTTGGAGAATGACTGGTGATTTTTTCCCCGTTTTTAGACTTTTGATTCGAGTTGAAAGCAACAAATATTTCCTTTTCTTAAAATTCCATAACAGTCACTGATTCCTCCGATTATACTCAAAGTCTCGATTTCGAGAACCAGGAATTCGAAGTCTTGCCATGAGGAAAAAGCTGCCAATCCGAGTTGGAATTTTTGCTATTCCTTACAAATTTGATCACACTGACCTACGACAAGCTTATTTTAATTCAATTAACTCGGATACCTAAATTTCTCACCGGTTTAGCGAGCGTCTGGACTGTGGAGCAATAAACTGCACGGGGGAGCGCGTTTACCTCTACGTCTGCGTTCGGTAGTCGGTATAATAATTTCCGAACAAGGTTATGTACCGAGATACAGTACAGGATGCACTATAATACGTCGTCGAGGAGGCATATTGGCTCTTGTCCCGGCGCTCGGTCCACATAGATACGACCCCTCACACGCACGCATACGTTGGCATAATGCACGCCGCTGTTCATGCTGCAGCCCGGGTGCACCACGATCAACAAGACTCCTTCACCCCTCTATAGCTACCGCGTTTACGCCTACCTATATACATCCAGACTCCCTTCTCCTCTTCCTCTTCCTCTTCCTCTTCCTCTTCCTCTTCCTCTTCCCGGTGCGGTGGGTATAACCTACAGGACGTAGGTAACGTTCTCATGGACCCAGAGGAGCAACCCGCAACTATTACCCATGGTGTTGCTAGTGTTTGCCTAAGATTTGCATACGTCTGTCCGCCAGCTGCCCTCCCGTAACCTACGTCCTCTTCTGGGTAGGTATATACAGAGTCCTACCCACCTACCTGGGAAACGGCGTCAAGGCGATGGTGGCGGCCCAGCCCACCTACCATGTAGTAACTTGATCGCCAATTACCTTACCAAAATAGCCCATTGTGCCAAGACTGCGCCTTGATGCGGAGGCTAGATGGCTGCTTGTGCTAAAGCTA